>OU862921.1:52626507-53826507 GCA_917880885.1 Limnephilus marmoratus | reverse complement strand
AACGTTAACCTCAAAGCAGGATAAAAACCGGACCATCCCACCAATTTATTCCATTCCGCTTTACATAATATTACCATTGTGATTTTGTTGAAATCCATAATGCTTTTAAAGTGTCTATTATCTTACGATCTCTGATAGTTCATTACACAGTGGGAAATTGTTCAAGATTCAATCAATCTGTGGTGATGGGGCAAATAGGCATTCTAATTTAGACCTTTATATTGAACCTTCATAAGAAACACAAAATGAAATAAATAAAAACTTATAGCATCATTTATATGATGTTGTGTACATCACTTGCCCTATCGACACATCGTTACACGCCCCGGCCGCGCCTCGAACACATCCACCTTCTAACGACATCCACATACCGTTAAGCACCGATCAGAAAAGAAAGTATAAAGCGCAGCCTTCTTAAAAAGAAACGAAGCAAACACAAGATGAAAAAATAAATCTTTAAAAATGCTTGTTACTTTCCTCTTCGTCAACATGCTGACTTTTTTGTTGGGATCACTGGGGATTCCGTTTTGGTCGTCCAATTAATTAGTTTTATCTCAACTGGCTAATGTCCCCCGATAAGCTGGTCCGTGTCGTGTGAGGGTGCGAGGGAGAGAGGGTGGGTTGGGGTAAGGGTAGGACTTAGACTTGTTGGACAAGGGGACAGGGGATCCATGTCCGCGCCGTGACACCGTGACACCGTGACATCGCCTCAACTCCATCGGAGATTACAATCAATCGACTTTTTGATCGTATCCGATCCCAACAGACACAAATCATTCATTAGTGTCAAGTATTTTTTATTAAATTGTGTTCGTCGAATCGCTTCTTATCTTTATGGGTACCTTCTCTTCTTCTGTAAAATGATCCCAATATAACCCTTTTTTAACATTATGTGTCAAGTTAATTAAAAACAGCAATATGGACCAGAGATTCTCAATCGGAGGCTTCGAGCTACTTAGATAGTAAAATTTGTTTTGAAGATTCCTTCTTGATGACATATGATATTTAACCGAAGTAAGTGATTCTCAGGTGAAGGAAAATGAACGGCCTCAATAAATAATGGTTTTAAAGGGGAATATGTCCAATGTAAATAGTGTTCATAGAAATACGTTCACTTAGGTACAAGGTTAGTGTGATCACACGTTATAACCCCTACCTCCCTTATACGCGCCCTCCATTCTCAGTCAAACGGCTTTTCCAAAACCTTGTAACAAACACGACAATTAGTAAATATATGCTTCAACAGTGGTCTTGTTAATTTATCAATAATATTTCACCGTTAGCTAATACATATTATTCTCAGCGAATTGGCCCGGACGCGTATTTACAATCCCTAGCGCGTTTGAGTCGCTTTAAATTTTCAATATCAAAATTTAAATATTTAGAAATAAAATTATTAATTTCTAATATACACATTGGAAAGATTATTTTATCTAGATTTTAGAACATTTTTTTGTTTTTGCAAAGTGATAAAAATTATCAAAATAGAGGTGTATTTACAATATATGGGAACCAGATTTAAATGTCCGGGTTAAATTTTCCCCAAAAAAAAAAAAAAAAGGAAAAAAAGAAGGAAAAACTAAACCCTTTCACACACTTCCCCAAATGATCATCTAGTCAACCCACGCTATGCAATTGCACTATATAAGTATTATAAATACAAGAACAACATGTCAACCTACTAGAGACCAAATGGGAATATAATTCACCGACTCCAGATATTTTCATATCAGAGGGTTCGGCTCTGTGGCATTTCTAATTGAACCTATAAATCCTACCGATCCCTCAATATAAATATTTAAAAAATCCTTTGTAATCCTACATGTATTTAAAATGACTGATTTTTGCATTTTTATATGCAAATTCTTTGACAAATCTAATATGCTTAAATTTTGAATCAGATTCCTAGGTATTATGCCAGTGGCCGAAATAACAAATGGCAATATTTTTATAGTCCGAGAATGCCAAATTCTTTTAATCTCATTTCCTAAATCTGTGTATTTTCTCATTTTTTCAGAAACAGTTTTTTGAATATTACAGGAATTTGGAATAGCTACATCAATGATATAAGTTATTTTTTTAATTTTGTCATGTAAAACTATATCAGGTCTATTATGACTAATTGTTCTGTCTGTTAGTATAGTTTTATCATAATATATTTTATAAAATTCATTTTCTATAAATGAATTTGGTTCATATTCATAATATGGTACTACATTACGGCAATCAATCAAGTTATGTTTAATTATCAAACTTTGGTGAATTATTTTTAAAACCTGATTGTGCCTAAATGTATACTCGGAAGGCGCTAATATAGAACATCCCGATATAATATGTTCTATAGTTTCGGGAAAAGCCAAACATTTTCTACATAAATCATCAATTTGATTTATATCTTTGATTATATGCTTTCTATAATTTTTAGTATTAATGACTCTATCTTGAATGGCAAGCATAAATCCTTCTATTTCTGCGCTCAACTCTCCAATACTCAACTGTTGAGATAATTGAAGTGTTTTGCGAAAATTTAAATATTTAGAAATAAAATTATTAATTTCTAATACACACATCAGAAAGATTATTTTATCTAGATTTTAGAACATTTTTTGTTTTTGCAATGTGATAAAAAATAACCAATATAGAGGTATATTTAAAATGTAAATTGTCGTTACCGCGACTGAATCGGTATAGGTTTTGTAAATACGCGGCCCGGACTGAGTTTTTTGTTTTACAAGCCGCTACCCATCCCATCCCCCACAGCAAAGCCGAGTCACGGGCCGATGTTGATGACCAAGGCAGTCGTGATCGTTTATATTTGCCTTCGTGCGTTTTCGCATTTCGAGTTATGTATAATGGTTGTACCGAATTCGGGGGAAATTATGCATCGCCAATCCATCATATCACGGTCTCCCGAACAGGTTAAGCAATCATACGAAAGGCTAATATGACCAATCGGTAATTAAATGCGTGAGTTAAAATTGCACCAAACAAAAGCTATAATAATCACGCAGGACGGGAAAAGAAATACAAAGTTGGCAATTAACACAGTCCTGAGAAGCCTCGTGATACTCCGAGTAGTTAATTATTACCTTGAATGATACCTAATTATTAATTTGCAGAAATACCAGGTTTTAGTTCTCCCGTTGCTGTGCCACGTGTCTCGGGACTTGGGAAGAGATGCCGTAATTTATTTATTTATTTATTTATTACACGCCCTGATGGGCTTTTACATTATCATTTATAAGTTGAGTAACAAACAATGAAGAAAATATAATACAATGAGAAAAGAAAATACACAAAACAACAACAACAAAACAAATAATAAAATAAAAATACATATTATGTAAAAATGTATGTAGTGTATATTGAGTCAACCTGGCACCTGTTGGCTAAAGATTTAGATATGAAGTTTTCGTATATAAGTAAATTGGTCAGTGTAGATTTATTTGAACAAAAGCCATGTTGGTAGGGAGTTATAATTTTTTTTTATGTTTGTAGATATTTTATGGAGGACAATTTTTTCAAAAAGCTTGGGTATCGATGATTGGATACATATTGGTGTATAATTTGTTACGTCCGTTTTGTCCCCTTTTTTAAAAATGGGTGTAAGAAAACTGTGTTTCCATGTATCAGGGAAACTGCCTGTCTCTAGTGACTGGTTAAAAATTAGAAAAAGAGGAACAGCTAAGCCGTTTAAACATTCTTTAACTAGCACAGGTGGAATATTATCAGGTCCTGCATTTTTTCTAGCATCTAACAAATTTACATGGTTTTTGATATCTTTAATTTCTACGCGTACTTCAGATATATCCAGACTAAGATTCGATGAGAATTTTGGAATTTCGTTGCTAGGTATATCGTCTTCATACACAGACTTAAAATAATCGGCGAATAGATTTACAATGTTTTTATCATTACACCCAATTTTTCCATTGAAATTCATAGAAGTTGGAATACCTAAGTTAGTATTTTTTTGAGAATTAGTGTAATTCCAAAACTGTTTTATATTTACACGAATTTCACTTTCAATTTTGTCAATGTAATTTTTATAGCACAATTTTGAGACTTTACAACACTCCCTTCTTAGCAATTGAAATTTATTGTAATCACCCGTCAGTCTGGATCGCTTGTAGTTTTTATGAGCTATTTTCTTACTATGTGTTAAAGTGATCAAATTGGGACTAAACCAGTTTGGAAAATGAGAAATTCTATTATGTCGAATGGGCACAAAATTTGCAATAGCATCATTTAGAATGTCATAGAATTTATTTACATTATCGTTAATATCTGCGTTTTCCAGAAAGGACCAGTCTGTTGTATTTAAGCAATCAGAAATTTTTTGAAAATTTGCTTTACGGAAGTTATAAGATGACTTGATATTTTTAAGATGAGTGTTGTTAACAAATGGAATAACTATGTCCAGAGGAGGATGGTAAACGTCTACAGGTAATAGTTCTTCCAAAGATTTACATACGTTAGCAGTGGGCTCACTGCAAAAAACTAGATCAAGAATGCGACTATTTATATTAGCGACAGTGTTTAGTTGTGGGATTGATAAATAATTCGACATACCCAGAATCTCTCTCTCACTAAGATTAGCAGTTGACATATTAATACCAGACAATTCAGGGTCATCATGGTTCCAGGATATATTTGGCAAGTTATAGTCTCCTACTACGACCAGTTTGGCACTGGGATATTTAAACCTTAAAAATTCCACGTCCTCAATATGTTTTGTATACAGTTGTGTATCGGAGGATGGCAGTAAAAATAAACATCCAATTATTAACTTGCCAGCATTTTTGTTTTCGAGCAACACGAATATTTGTTCAACCTCACTATTTTTGTTTTTAAGCACTTTTGACGGAATACGTTTGTGGACAACAATCAGGACTCCACCCCCTCTTGTATTGGAGCTGGTGTTTGGACTACGGTCTACTCGGTAGATGTGATCGTGCAATCCAAGTTCTGCTGAGAAAATTGATGGTGTTAACCAGGTTTCCGTTAACATGATGACATCGTGTGAGAGAGACGGGACACTTATTCTGAATTCCTTTAGTTTCGTTCTGATGCCTCTGACGTTCTGATAGTAGATGTTACATTTATTTAGTTGGAGTTTTTTGGCAAAACATTGACGATTTTAGGTAGGTTATTTATATATTTTATTGTTAAATTTGATTCACCATTTTTTTTTCTAGACTCCAGATCGTCCCGTAATGGTGTATCTAGATCAACTTGTCCACGTGCTGTCTGATGACTATTTGTTGCAGTTACTTGGAAAGTTTCAAAGAACTTAGGTTGCTAATAGTTGCTGATAACATCTTGCTATTTATGCTCTTTATATATCTGAATCCTCGCTCAAATTTAAGCGTTTTAATTCAGACGCTTAATTATTTTTTACTAACTACTATGCAGTCCCGTGGAAAATATTAAGCCGTCTTTTCTGAAATAGAGCCCAAACTACAAAATAATATTGAAAGTTACTATTTTTTTCTTGATACCTATAATGAAATTGATTTGTATGACACCCGACAAGCCCACATTAAAATGCACCTAATGGCGATATTACACAGTTCAATTGATTCACTTATGCTGTTGTATACACGTATCCTGAAGAAGTGAACCATTCAATCCACACTGTTAAGGATATCTTCGAATCAGGACGTGGGCTAGGGAATTTGTGATAATTGACGAAAAAATTTGTGATATTTTTCAGATATTTTGGAGCTCCACACCAGAGGTGGCTGCCAAATTCAACCGTGGAGCGCACTTGTGATTTGTACAGGGTTAGCAGTTGTGTACTATTATAGTATCTGCGGGCCCTGTACAGTACGCCCAGTTTTTGGGAGGCTAACTTTACTCTGGCTTCGATGGAGCCCCCATGCTTATGCTTATGATAATGTCATGATAATGATTATGATAATATCAGATTTGCGTATTGGACAAACCATTTTATTTAGTTTATTATGATTGTGTATCAAGTCGCGTGTTTGGTTCTCACTTTAATATTAAAAAAAATGATAAAATCTTCAAGTTGATAGAACTAGAAATTAGTATGTAACAAGGGCGCACTATGAATTAATACTCAATGCAATAGGTACTAATAAAAAGTCAAATTTAAGATATTTTCTTTGAATTTTACGCCCTTGTGAAAGGTATTGCCTCTGCGGGTAGTTCCTAATCTGTGGTCCGGCTTTACCAGGAAACTGAACATAATAAAGTACACGACTCTAGTAAATAACTTATTTATACCTAATTCAAATTCGTGTTATTGGAAACATAAATAATAAAATCACTTGTGAGCAAGAAAGGAATGCTGTTTTATTTGCGCCAGTAGATTTCTCGCGACGAAATATCAAACTTGATGGGGCGTAAACCTTGATTATACCGCGTTATTATGCAGATAACTTACGATACACATTTTAGATGACGTGAATATACAGGCATTATCTAAGTCACTCCACCCCCGCCCCGCCACTCTATCCCCGCGCGGTCTCTAGACGGATTTATGCTTCACATAACTCCAGTGCTAATGAAAATTCGTCAACCTGTGCCTGGTAACCCAGAATTACACAAATCTCAATTAAGGCGTTATGATTAAAGTCATGTCTTATACATGTAGCTCGCGAGGTGCGTTGACATTCCAGCCGCGATACAAGGACCGGGGCGCGGGGGTTGGAGGCTCTAGCCTCGGTTAGAGGCTATAGCTGAAGGCTTTATATAGTTGTAGGCTGTAATCTGGGGAGACTCCCCTACCATCACCCTCTATTGTGCCTTACATGAGAAATTGGTCTGGGTCCCTTTATTTATTCAGACATTAGAGGAGCGATATTCCGGTCCGACAATACCTGAAAATCTAAACTGGAATACGGTATAAGGCTGAAAGCAATAATTGCTTTAAATTTTACGTGAACTATGAGAGGTCGAAGGTAAAGTGTGACGGAAGTACAAGTCAAAAAACTAGGAGAATGACGGGACCTTATGAAAATACAAACGGAAAAATAATATTTTTTCTTATGTGGCCAATACACTACGGTAAATTTTGCATTTTTAAACACTGCAAAATAAAATACATATAAGATTTCTACCAACTTTTCTGTGCGACTTTAATAGTTTAAAAAGGTTCGCTACGTTTGGTGATTTAGCAGGGGTGCCCGGGTTGCGTATTTACAAAACCTATACCGATTCAGTCGCGGTAACGACAATTTACATTTTAAATATACCTCTATATTGGTTATTTTTTATCACATTGCAAAAACAAAAAATATTCTAAAATCTAGATAAAATAATCTTTCTTACGTGTATATTAGAAATTAATAATTTTATTTCTAAATATTTAAATTTTAATGTTATTCCCAAATATTGTAAATACACCTCTATATTGATAATTTTTTATCACTTTGCAAAAACAAAAATTGTTCTAAAATCTAGATAAAATAATCTTTCCAAAGTATATATTAGAAAATAATAATTTTATTTCTAAAGATTTAAATTTTGATATTGAAAATTTAAAGCGACTGAAACGCGGTAGGGATTGTAAATACGCGCCCGTGTTAATGGGGTGAGGTTTGTCTAGGTCTTGGAGGCGGATGACCAGGACACACTGAACCCCAGATTCCTACCCACCTCTCCTCTCCTTCCTTTCCTTAAAAAAACTCTCCACACAGCATCCCCAAAGATGACAGGGAAATTATTTTCCTCAGGGCCTCCTGTGTGGATCTCATGTATAAAAAAAATCAGATTTCGCTTGGTTATTCAAACATTTATTTCTTGAATATAATAATGGCATATTATGAACTTACCTAATAAAGTGTTGAATAACAAACAGCTTTAGTGTGTAAATAATTTAGAATATTATTTATTACGTTGACTTTATTAAATATTTCCTAGCAGATTCCCGAATATTATAATCTCCGGATAATATTTTTTAAACAAAAAACCACCGCGGCCGTCTGAAACTCATTATGAATTAATAATAGACTAGCGTATGTTAAATATTTTGAAGATAATATATTAATAGGCGCACATGTTAGATACAATCTACCTTCATCCGCAGACGATAATGTGCCATGGAACGGTTCTCCATACAGAGAGAGGTGAATGGTGTCTACCGGACCCACCGAGACTAAACTTTGAACAAAGGTCAGAGAGCACCACACGGTCCGACGGACCCACATCCGGTTGCCAGCCAAATGAGAAGACGCCAGCTTCTTCCGCCGACAAACCTCACAGCTAAGTGAAGAGTTGCGAGTACGAAATACAGGAATTGATTAGTTAATGTCGCCTTATAAGCGCCTGCGACATCCGAAGGCAGTGGTTATCAATCTAAGTTCATTGACAAATTTTTAGTTTCAGATGCGTGACTAATTTTTGGTTTTCACTGATTCTTTTTTTTAAGAATTAAAAAAAAAATAATTGTGAATTATTGCACAGTAAGGGAACGTACCCATACTACTGACCAACTTTTGCAATTTTTAACTCCCCCGGTGACCAAAATCCTAAGGCCGCCGCCGCTCATTTGTACCAAGCGTGGTATTTTGAAGACCCCCCCCGAACAGGTCACGTAGTATGGGTACGTTCCCTAACCACTGTCCCGGTATAATTACTTCTCTACATCAGTATTGCAGGTATCGTAAAATTTAATTTATCAAGTGATATTATGCGGCATCCCCAATAGGGGTATGTTGTGAGGCTGAAGTTAAGAGGGAAGGGGGAGAGGATGGGGAAGAGGAAGGTGGGGAAGTACCTGATCTCTAAACACGACTAAAGCCATTTAAAGCAATGTTTCAATTCCGAATTCAATCCGAACACAAATCAATAAAATAAAATGTTTTTATGTACGCCGAGATTTGAACCCGTAATCTACGGATCGCTAGTTGAGACCCTTGCCCCTCGACCACGGGTGCTGTCATATTTTTTTACCTTAATTTTTAGTTACCCCCTAAAAAAAGTCAAACTTGCATGTATGGGAGATGTTATTAATTTATTTTTTGAGATGTTTGTTTACAATTATTATTTTCTGAACTAATTTATTTCAGATTTTTTACTATTTTATTTTTAAATTATTTGGTAAAGTTTTTAGTATGCCTTGTATTCATGTTTTCAATGCTTTAAAGTTATTTATTGTTAATGGGACTCGTCTATTCTAGATTGTTATTAAAGATTTTTTTCCTGGGAATTTATAGTTCTCTTGTCCCAAAGATTTTTTTAATTACCGGATTGAATATAATTTTTCAAATTCGGACAGAAAAACGTTTTTTCATTTATATCCCCATGGTGGGTAAATAAACGAAATGATTATGTGTGCAATTAAGAGGGTTCAATCTTAATTGTATGCTGGTTAGTGAATAATCAGCAAAAAGTTTGTTTTAAAATCAAGAAGCTGAAAATCGGTGTTTGTCAAAAAAGTCATGATATTGATGGGACGTCATTTTAACCATGAACTTTGAAATGACTACTAAACTGTCAATAAACAAGAGAAGTTTTTATATCCGTAAGAAAAAAATATTTCTTAAAACTAATGAAACGTGTTGGAACTATAAGTCATCAAAAAAGCAAGTAATGGATAGCGTAGGTATATTCTGAATAGAAAGAATTGAGTATCTAAAGTCTTTTTGCTAAAGTGGTAGCATTCCTAGTACTTTATGTAACTGCTTCAATATCATTTGATAGGCCCTGCACAATGGAGACGACAATGAACATTTTCTACGAATTGCCAAGCTTATTTTAAAATTTATTCATGGAATGCTATCAAACGCTTTGAATAATAAAATTATTGGGTCTTTTGCGGTTTTAGAGCTCCATTACACTTTACGTCCAAATAGGAAAGTTAAAATATTATTACTTGTTCGATTGTTCGATTCCTCGTCTGGCTAATCCTCCATCACGACAAAAGCAACATCTTTTGCTAACTGTGAAGATCAGAGATTTTCTAATGGAGTCAGGTTATTCGTATCCCGGGAATGTTTATTTAATAAATAAAAACTAACCCTTTCATTTATCGCAATGAAATAGGTATGTTATTGATTTGGTATTTATTGCGTTGGTGCTATATTGCAATTTTGCAGTAGGTGAAAACACCAGTAAAATAGTTACAGCATTTGTTTTTGGGGTGTTATGCCGTGTAGCGCTACCTCCTTCTTTAGCCAACGTTTCGGACAGCATTGCAGTGTCGATCATCAGGGCCGATCCGGCAGATCTGCCCTGCCGAATCACGTCTGCCAGATCTGCCCTGATGACGGACACTGCAACGCTGTCCGAAACGTTGGCTAAAGATGGAGGTAGCGCAACACGGCATAACACCCCAAAAACAAATAACTAAAATACTTTTGGCCGTGAAAATCTAAAAATGTAAGTTACAGCATTAAGTAGTTAAAATAAAAGTAGTACCTAACGATCAACAATTTGAGGGAGAAGTTTTTTTTTCATTAACTCCATAAGGAGGAGGCTAATTTTTCTCAGGTCGATCAATAGGTCCGATCAAAAGATCAAATACCCTAGTTCCTCGGAGTATCTTCCATTGAAATAAAGGTAGAACAAGAAAAGCATAACTTTAAAGATTGCAAACCGTTTGTTCAGATCAGGGAATTCATCAAACTTGTAAAGGGTTTTTTTTTCAAGTACCTTCGAGCTCCTTGTGGCTGCCAAGTTTAACACTGGTGCACACTCAGCAATTGTGTACTGTTAACAGACTAACTGTATTATTAACTTTAAACAACATACAAGGAAAACCACATTAATAACAATAAGGTATGAATGAACATGGCGGTAGTAAAAATCCATCGACCTGTAATAGCTTTCTTGTTTTCAATAAACATTTTTACTTCTTTGAGAAAAATTGTAGTAACTATATAATTGGTTCATGTTCTTCGGATAAATAAAGTCTTTTGTAAAATAGATTCTTGGATATTGGTATGTTCCAGTTTGTCGGTCAGTGGAAATTCATTTTCTCGAGGAGATAATGCTGTTAACAACTTTGTTGGGGATTTTATAAATGAAAGTTAAGCGAACAAAATCTTCAGAATTCGGTATGTTAAATTTTTGAACAATGAATTTTCAAATAATCTATCAGATTCTATAAAAAAAAGATTCTTTTTTTAAAAAATTCTTAAATTCTAACTTAGCATCATATATCGTTACAATCTCGATGGCCCCGGGTAAGGAAGAAATGTGAGCTCGGTGGTGGTTGTTGGCGGTGGTGGTGGTCCTATTATTCATGTTGTGTTTGGTTGGATCCACCTCAACTGTTAACTTGTTCCTCGGGCTAGTCTCGACTTCTGCCCCTTCCCCAGGTACGAGAAACTCGACCCCCCATTATTTTCCTTTGATTCGAAATATTACTGTAATCAAAATCATATCTTAACTGTGCAATAGGCAGGTAGGTACTTAATATGACTAAATATGTGATTTTAAAAATGTACAGTGACATACCAGACTTATACAGCCCAGGCATCTACATTATCAGCAGAGTGCATGTAATATCATAATACATTGATTTACAAATCGATTACATTGTAATAAAATTAATTTCCTATATTATCTACTATGTATTCATCAAACCTATCTATCCATATTTTTTCACAAATCCTGTATTATCTACTATGTATTCATCAAACCTATCTATCCATATTTTTTCTCAAATCCTGTATTATCTACTATGTATTCATCAAACCTATCTATCCATATTTTTTCTCAAATCCTGTATTATCTACTATGTATTCATCAAACCTATCTATCCATATTTTTTCTCAAATCCTGTATTATCTACTATGTATTCATCAAACCTATTTATCCATATTTTTTCTCAAATCCTGTATTATCTACTATGTATCTATCTATCTATCCATATTTTCTCAAATCCTGTATTATCTACTATGTATCTATCTATCTATCCATATTTTCTCAAATCCTGTATTATCTACTATGTATCTCTCTATCTATCCATATTTTCTCAAATCCTGTATTATCTACTATGTATCTATCTATCTATCCATATTTTTTTGTTTGTGTTTTATTCATTTATACTTTATATTATAAACTAGCTGAAGTCCCCGGCGATGCTCGGGCTTTACACAGAGTTTTCGAAATCAAATGTAGCTGTGACCATACTCTTGTTTTGAAGGTCACATGTGCAAAATTCCATCAACCTCTGCATAAAACTGGAGATTAGATTTACGTACAAAGCAAATTAGATTATAGTACAAATCAAATCCACACCGCCCACCTGCCAGCCCGTTCGTTCACCACATACAGACATTTTAACCAATTTACACAAAACCTTGACAAATTGTATACCTAAACCTTCCTCACGAATCACTCTATCTATTGGTGAAAACCGAATGAAAATCTGTTCAGTAGTTTTTGAGTTTATCGCGAACAGACAGACGCGGCGAAGGACTTTAATATATAATATGTAGAGAAGTGCTGTGCTTGATCACCACTTTACAGAGTGAATAAAAAAAATAAAAACCATGCGGTTTTAGTTCAGCCTAAACATTCCTAAGGGCTGTAAAATATATAGGTACTGAAATTAATACAGAATCACAGTTAATTGGGAAGGATAGAAGAGGGATAGAGATCATCAACATTTGTACGGGGGTAAGAGAGTATTAATTTATTATCAAATAAGGCATTTTTTAAATAAATGAAACAATGTTACTTTGTTTAAACTACTTATATATTTGAGTAAAGCCGACCGGTTTCGGAACGACCGTTCCTTCTTCAGGGCAAACGTATATTGATTTGACAGTTAAAAAATAGTGGAAATTTTAAATTTTGTAACTGTCAAATCAGTATACGTTTTCCCTGAAGAAGGAACGGTCGTTCCGAAACCGGTCGGCTTTACTCAAATATACAAGTGGTTCAAACAAAGTAACATTGTTTCATTTATCTATAATGGATAACCACAAAGTTATAGCTACATTCAAAAGTATAAGACATTTTTTATTAAAATTATTTTTAAACCAGGGGATTTCTACCTATTAAAGTTGTTACGTTCGCCACCTGGTTTTATTTATTTATTAATAATCTTTACGTATGTCAATTGTACCCAACGATTAGGTCATCTCACCATAAGGGTAGGCACGTAGGTAGAGAGGATGGACATCCACAAGACTAGTTGAATATACTTCTTGCTTCATTCAAATTCTTATTCTTGTGTTGTACAAGTCTTGATATGACCCGACACAAGTAATTGATTCACTTGCGCGTGCCATGTCTTCCTCGGCAGTCCACGATTGGTACCTCCATTCTGTAGCACTCATACATAGGTAATTCATCCATATTCCTAAAAGATCTTGCCGGCATTTACTACCCTTTTACTTTAACAACACCAGCAACTTTCTTACCACTGATCTATGAGATATATTTCACCTTAAGAATAACCAATATAAACACTCAGGGTAACATTGTTTATTCCAATTCTTGTATAATCTAGACACAAATAGTTTTTGATAATTTCTGTAATTTTGTTTATAAGGCGTATACTTTTTAATGTTAGACTTCTTATAATTTTTACCAATGTATTTTATTTCTTAATATATGCTTTTGTTGTTACTTTTTTTTCATTATATTATATTTTCATTATTGTTTTAGTTTTAAAGTATTTAAAGGTACTCTGTTACTTTACTTATAAACAAAGAATGTAAAAGCCCATTAGGGCATGTAATAAATAAATAAATATTCACCTGACACCTTCGACCGACAATATCCCTGACACTCCATTCTTCAATCAACATGCGTGTAAAAGACAAAAGTAATTAAAAGTACTACTTTTGGTTGTCTGTGCATCGGTGCATGCGTGAAGTGATACGAAATACTATTGGAACGATGGGAACACTATTGGAATAAAGAAATATACTAGTATTGAAAAAAAAAATGGTACTAAAATTATTTTAATAACCTGGTTAATAAATGGGAACTTATTTTGTTTATTTAATTTTATGTATTCCTACATACAGTTAATTTTCATAAGTTTACAAACGTTGTTCATTCGAAACGTAAATTTCCGACGTCTCCCCAATGTGTTAAAAAAAAATAAATATGTTTATTTTTTGATGATCACGAGGCAAATATTTCATCAAAATTTTCAGCTTCACATAATATCCTGTAATTATAATATCCCGTGATCCCAAGTCTGGGCTAGTAATACCATAATTTACATCCTAATAGCATTATATTATTATGTGCTATTCATTATAATTCGATATAATATTTGCTTTGGATTAAAATAATCCTTCAGTAGGTATATTTAAATTGAGCATCATCAGTCGGTAAGGTATTACCTTTTAAATCGATTAAAAATATTACTTTCATTTAGGCTAAGGGTTTGTAAACGAATCGTATGATAAGTAATCCCATTAAGAGAGACTTGTTCCTGCTACCAGCTACCAACCACATTATCCAGTAAAGCAGATTACCACCCATTAAATAATTCCATCGTTTTCCACAATGTAAATTTCGTTTAACTGGCATATTGCGATGTCCGAATTAGTTGATTGAAATTAAGTTCTCCCATTACAGAAATGTTTTCCTCGTAAAGCGGACTATCATATTCTCGTTGACTTCGTTCCACCGACGGCTTTATACTTTATATGGGGATTGGATTGGATAGGATTGGATGATCATGGGTCATAAAGTCGTACCTCCTTAAGATTATAGCGAGGCATCAAGTTTAGTATTCGAGAGTTTACCACCGGCCATAAACTCATGAGCTATATTTGTATTTCCGATGCACGAATAATTAATTAGTGTGTGTACAGGCAAGACTTATTACGATCATAAACCTTCGTGGCGGTATGCAAAGGAGATTATATCTTGGAGAATAATACACATCACGGGTAAATATAATATAGATTTCAGCTGATAATGGACTCTGATAGGCGTACAGCGAAAACCTCAATTGATTTATTTTACATTTGCTCCACACAGGAGGCCGAGGGGAAAATAATTCCCCTCAGGGCCTATATCATCTTTGGGGAGGAGGGAGAGAAAGTTCTAGGAAGGAAAAGGGTATTCGGGGTGGGTAAGAATCTGGGAATCAGTGTGTTCAGGAGTGACGGACAATTGAATCCATCCCTCCCACTGCAGTGCAAGGCGATGTTCCGAGAGAGTACCTACGGCTGGAGAAGTAAAAAAAAAACTCCGTCACCATTCTCTCAAGATCCGGCCTGCCATGCAGCTAGTGAGCAGACGCATCCGCCGCCAAGGTCCGGATAAAACTCACCCCATGAACCATATAAGTTACCAAAATGTAGAGAATCACTTGGAATGGCGTCGACTATATCCGACGTGGTAGAACGCTGAGCTAGTTGCTCTGAATTCGAACACGCGAGTTCAAAACTTAATCGATGGCAAATAAAAAAAAAAGGTTAATAATATTCGATTAAGAATTACATCGCGGTTTATTTTTGGGCAATGCATTTTCTTTTCTCACAAAATTATCCGGTTGCCGAAGTAAACGAACAAAGATTAGCTGACCAAAAAAGTGCAATTTTCAAAAATAATTTAATTCCCGTAGTAACATTTAATCAGATACAAAAGGAAGTAGCAGAAAGATTGCAATTGGAGAATAATTTAGAACAAATTAATACAAGTAGTAATGTTATATTAGATGCATTGAAAGAAGATAGTTTAGATAATATTCTAGAATCCAATGATATTACAGTAGATTCAAATAACTTAGACATTATTCATAATCTTAGGGAAATCAATATTGCAAATTTAAACTTACTAGATGATAATGTAATAGAATTAGCTAACTTGCTTCAAAAATAATATAAATAGATATATAGATA
Source organism: Limnephilus marmoratus (assembly GCA_917880885.1). Taxonomy (NCBI): domain Eukaryota; kingdom Metazoa; phylum Arthropoda; class Insecta; order Trichoptera; family Limnephilidae; genus Limnephilus; species Limnephilus marmoratus. Next base: position 53,810,713 of record OU862921.1, on the reverse strand, counting down.
TAGAGATATTAGTTTTTTAGATCTTCATACAATAGTGTACGCTAGTGCTATCACTATATGTAATAAGTTAGGAGTTAAATTAACATCCTCTGATGATAGATCATATAGTTATAGTAAACCAGAATGGCAGATTAGATTGGAAAATGATGTAGTATTTTTAAGAAGTAGTATAGCTAGAGTAATTGAATATAAAAATGGGAATAGAAGTAGGAATATTTTGAGATATGTAGATGAAATTGGGAGAAAATTTGGTTATAGCATTGGTAGTAATAATAATGAAAATATAATCAATGATTTATTAGATTTATTTAAACAAAACTTAGGTGTAAAAGCTAGTAGATTAAAAAGATATAATTATACGTATAATAAAAGAAAAAATAATAATAGATTATTTCAGAAAAATGAGAAAATATTTTATTCCAAACTTGACGATAAACAGAATATTATTTCGAATAATAATATTCCATTGCCATCTTAATCAGATATGCGCGATTTTTGGACAAACATTTGGAGTAAAGATATAAAACATAATGAGGCAGGTAACTGGATAGAAAATGAAGAACTCAATTGTCCAGACATTGAACAAATGAGTTTTTCTGATATATCGGTTGAATTGTTAGCCAAAATAATAAAAAATACTCATAATTGGAAAGCCACGGGTTGCGATTGGATACATAATTTTTGGTACAAACGTCTAACTACTTTACATCCTCTTTTTGCAAAAAATCTTTCAAAACTTGTCAGACAACCTCAAAATTTTCCTAATTTTCTAACTAAGGGCATTACTTATATGTTGCCTAAAAGCGAACATATTAATAATCCCTCTCAATATAGACCCATTACATGTCTACCGACAATATACAAAATTTTAACCTCTTGCTTGACAGATTTAATATATACTCATTTGGATGAAAAAAATATTTTATCTGAACAACAAAAAGGTTGTCGCAGAAAACATATGGGATGTAAAGAACAATTAGTTATTGATTCTGTAATTTTAAAACAAATTCAAAATCAAAAGCGTAATCTACATACTTGTTATAAAGATTATCAAAAAGCTTTTGATAGTGTCCCGCACTCGTGGCTAATCAAAATATTAAAAATGCATAAAGTTAACCCAATTATAATTAACTTTTTGAAAAATATTATGTCCTTTTGGAATACAGATTTGCTAGTTAATTTAAAAGGTAATAAAATAGTAGTACCGGGCATTTCAATAAAAAGAGGGATTTTTCAAGGAGACTCATTGAGTCCATTTTGGTTTTGCTTAGCATTGAATCCCCTTTCTACAATGTTAATTAAAAGCAAGTTTGGAATAAAAATTAAGGGTAAAACAAGAGAGAGTAGTATAGTTTCACATCTATTATATATGGATGATATAAAATTATTTTCAAATTCTCAATCAAATTTAGAGAAAACGATTAAGGTAGTTAAAATTTTTTCAGATGATATTAAAATGACTTTTGGTTTAGATAAATGTAAAACGATCCATATAGAGAAAGGCAAAATTGTAGATGGAGACGAGGGTATATTTAGAAATTTCAAAATTAAAAGTATGAAAGGGGATGAGGTTTATAAATATTTAGGATACCCGCAATCGAATAGATTAGATCACACTAGTATTAAAAATGTTATTAGGATTAAATTTCAAACTAGGATCAGTAAAATTTTAAAATGCAATCTATCTGCTAAAAATTTAGTAAAAGCAATAAATACTTGGGCAATACCTCTACTAACGTACTCATTTGGCATAATTAAATGGTCCAATACAGATTTAGATAGTTTAGAACGATTAATTAGAACTACGTTAACAAAATTTATTTGCCATCATCCAAATTCAGCTATAGAACGAATTAATTTACCTAGAAATTTAGGAGGTGTAGTTAAAATAACACCTTTGAAACACAATTAGGTAGAAATGCTTATAAATTTTTGCCATAGGAAAGCTAATAGCTCAGAAATGCACAAAATAATTTACAAGGCAGAGAGAAATATTACACCTTTAAATTTATATGACGAGAATGCCAACATTCTTATAAATACTAACCAGGAATTATTAGATTCCTGGTCAAATAAAATTATTCACGCAAAACACTTCAATTATCTCAACCAAACGTATGTTGACAAACTTTCGTCAAACAAATGGTTGAGTATTGAAGAGTTGAGCGCAGAAATAGAAGGATTTATGCTTGCCATTCAAGATAGAGTCATTAATACTAAAAATTATAGAAAGCTTATAATCAAAGATATAAATCAAATTGATGATTTATGTAGAAAATGTTTGGCTTTTCCCGAAACTATAGAACATATTATATCGGGATGTTCTATATTAGCGCCGTCCGAGTATACATTTAGGCACAATCAGGTTTTAAAAATAATTCACCAAAGTTTGGTAATTAAACATAACTTGATTGACTGCCGTAATATAGTACCATATTATGAATATGAACCAAGTTCATTTTTAGAAAATGAATTTTATAAAATATATTATGATAAAACTATCCTAACAGACAGAACAATTAGTCATAATAGACCTGATATAGTTTTACATGACAAAATTAAAAAAATAACTTATATCATTGATGTAGCTATTCCAAATTCCTGTAATATTCAAAAAACTATTTTTGAAAAAATAAGAAAATACACAGATTTAGGAAATGAGATTAAAAGAATTTGGCATTCTCGGACTATAAAAATATTACCATTTGTTATTTCGGCCACTGGCATAATACCTAGGAATCTGATTCAAAATTTAAGCATATTATATTTGTCAAAGAATTTGTATATAAAAATGCAAAAATCATTAATTTTAAATACATGTAGGATTACAAAAGATTTTTTAAATATTTATATTGAGGGATCAGAAGGATTTATAGGTTCAATTAGAAATGTCACAGAGCCGAACCCTCTGATATGAAAATATCTGGAGTCGGTGAATTATATTCCCATTTGGTCTCTAGTAGGTTGACATGTTGTTCTTGTATTGTTTTGTATTTATAATACTTATATAGTGCAATTGCATAGCGTGGGTTGACTAGATGATCATTTGGGGAAGTGTGTGAAAGGGTTTAGTTTTTCCTGTGGGGAAAATTTAACCCGGACATTTAAATCTGATGCGTATAATAAGTTTATTTATTTATTTCAGCCGAACAGAGCGGTGGGTGCAATACCCTGTCTGCCATAAAAAAGTATACATTACATATAATGGATTTACATACTATATGAAAAAGAAAAAATAAAATAATATAAAAAAGATTTAAAAAGAAATATATATACACATATTTAGTGCTCGTATATCTATGCATTGATCAATAGTATTATGCCGTATTGTGCTTCCTCCTTCTTTAGCCAACGTTCTAGACAGTGTTACAGTTTCTATCAGGACCAAAACATACAATTTTTTTGATTTGTTAATATGCAGGTACATTCGTTCTGAAGTAAATGAAAACAACTCCCTATAGCGGGTAGGGGGCCCTGCAGGGCCGTATTTACACTTTTCATTAGTATAGGCCACTTCAGTTGTGCCGCCCCTTCCTCCTTCTTAGAAGTTGCCTTCTATCATAATCATTCACTTGTAGGATTTTATTAGGTGACACACAATTTAAAAAATAAATATTCAATAGGTTAAGTAGGTAAAAATAAGCGGTTGAATTATTCGCAAAGTAAAAGTAACATGAAACAAGAATTACAAATTTTACGGGATTTTTTATTTGACTAAATCATCTACGAGTATAATAGCTTCATAGTTTATAGTATTCAGTATGCTTCTATGAATAGAAGAGCCAAAGAGTAAAATTTTTCTTGCGATAATGAAGATCTTTGGTATTTCTTCACTCGCTAACTCATTTATCCAGTTTGCAGCAGTTTGTGGGTAGAGTGCAAAGTGCGATGCGGAGAGCTATATCCAAATTTGGGTAAACGTTGCACAGAGATTGTTTCTTTAAATACTTTCCTTAAAAAGATTCAGTGATGATGTAGATTCAGGTTTCTCTGCCGTCTTATTAGAGGAAATGTGACCTTGAAAGTGTACACATTCCTGAACTAAATCTTCTTCTAAATCATTGCTTAATATTGAACAAGAGACTGAGTTTTTTCGAGGACTGTTGAAAGTTCACCCTTTTTTTTAAATGATTTTTTTTCTTTGAAGTTTGTGTACGCATTATGCATTCTCTCTAATTCATCTCTCAGTCAGGAGGTTGTTTCAATATCCTCATTTGATCTTTCGTCTACACATTTTTTTTCTCTTAGGTTCATCTCACTCTTAATTCGCCCTGTTATTGCTAAAGTGCGCTCATTTCAATTGCACTTTCTTCGAAATAATCGTGGTTTTCTTGCTCTGGTATAATAAACTCGAGAAGAGGTCCATAAAATCAGATACCGTCAGTACATCAACAGATGAGCTCTGAATCTGAGCACTCTCTTTATTTAGTCTTTCCAAAGTAGCATCCCAAAATACCAAATAAAGGTAGCCCACTGTCCAAGCATTTTTTTTGTGAAATATTCGCACCATAATCGCACGACGCAATCCGCGGTCCCGTACGGTATCACAGGGCGTCTGAAGGTTCCTTTGGGGGGAAATAGATGTAGAGGCTTAATTTTTTTTTCGTAAATCAATAGAACTATTAAAAAATACATTCTGAAAATTTTAAACCAATATAACTCGCCATTTAAAAGTTATATATTTTTGAGTGAGTGTCCCTCAGTCGAACTACCACTATTTTACTGCCACTCTTATTTTCAAACGCATTTTTCTCGAAATTACTTTTTTCGTATTTGTGTAACCTCTTGCTTCTACAGTTTTTGATCAATCGTTATCAAACTCAGCACATAGTTTCATTATATAAATCGAAAACAATATCTTTATTTTTACTATTTTTTTATGGCACATAAAACGTACAAAAGAATGGTAAAAATGGATGTAACCCCCGGGAGTTATACAAATTGTCCAGCCGGATGGCGACTTACAATGCGCAGCAGCTGATATCTCCGTTATTTTTTTGAGGAAAATATTTGAAAATTTTAGAATATACTGTTGAATGTATGTGTAAAATGACCAAAGTATAAATAAAAAATATATATTATATTTCTTATGTCTTAAAAAAATTCATGAAAATCACTAAAAATACGCCAAAGCATTTTTGTGAAATATTCGCACTATAATCACCCTTCCCGTATTGGACGGTTGGGCATTGAACGATACAAACCACTGGGCGTCTAATTGCTCTATCTATTCACAGTGACTTTTTTTATAATCGTACACAAACTTAACGGCTTACCAAAGCGAGCGAGCGCCGCCCTGTGAACTCTGCCGCCCCTAGGCCGCGGCCTATAAGGCCTATTGACAAATCCAGGACTGGGGCCCTGGGGAAAATAATTTTCCTCGAAGTGTACGTCGTCTCTTGGAATGTTCCCCCTCCCCACTTCTTCCAGCCTACCATCATTCTTCGTGAAGTCCATAGAGTTAGAAAATAATAATATTTATTCTAAATTTTTTTTAATTTTACGAGTAAAATCACAAATTATAATATTTAATTAAATGAAGATAATATTATGTGTAAGCAAAGGGTCCTGGGTTAGAGTCCCAGTGGAGCCAATATCTTTTTCTTATTTTTCTGTCTCCAGATTTTCGATTGAGTTTCGCTAATATTGTCTTCATTTAATTAAAAATAATAATAATTGGATAATTTGTAGAGCGCTGATTTTGTGAAAAATCACCCCAAGGGCGCTATACAATTTATTATGATTTCTTAGGCTCCATCTCGTTTTGTTATTTAAATAAAGATCTTATTATACACTTTTAAACGTAGCTATAACTTTGTTCGTTCATCTTTTATTACTAAATGAAACATTGCATTGCAATGTTACTTAAACGTTGTTATAAATAAACAAAAATATTATCTTACAGCCCCAATTTAGACATATTGTCTTTCACCGTCCGTTCTATCTCCTCCCCTACACTTGTCCCCACCCCCACTTCAATATTTAATTATTGGTATCGTTTCTTCAACTCGTTCTTGTGATCAACATCTCGGCTGTGGAATGTTTTGCCGGCCTCTGTGTTTCCTCCTTCCTACAACATGGATCTCTTCAAGACCAATGTTCATTCCTTCCTCTCCTCAATAAGACCCTCCACACAGCATCCCAGGTGACATAGGCCCTGAGGGAAATTATTTTCCTCAGGGCCTCCTGTGTGGAGTTAATGTTAAAAAAATTAAGTTCATGAATTGTTTTCTAGTGTCAAGTTAGTTTATTTTGCCCTGAGGAAGGAACGATTGTTCCAAAACCGGTCGGCATATATAAAAGAATAAAGTAGTTAAAAAAGTAACAATGTTTAATTTGTTTTGTTACCTTTACCCTTTGATTGTATAATCAAAGCCTTTACCTGAAGGGATGCCATGGTTCCACTGGCTCCAAGCAGTTGATGCTCTTATGCGATATCACGCACTTAAAAACCTATGGTGAAAGCGATTATAATTTCAGCAGATCTGGATCATACATGAATCCTGTAACGATTATTATTAATTATTCGGTATTACGTATTCAAAAATTCCCATTCGTTCGACTAACAAATTTATTACGCATTCTAAAACGAAACACGTGGTTTCTAAATGCGTTAAGCTATTCCGAACCCCTCCGAACCACTAATAATAGAATGAAGTGTGCCTGTTCGTATACCTTGTACCACTTGTGCACATTGATTGTCTCAATGGGAACCGAGGACATGTTTCTGTTTGATACAGTTTGCTGAGAGCTTGCTTAGCGTGTGTGCGTGTGTGTTTGTTTGTTTAACTAATGTGGAGGAATAGCAAATAGAGCCAATTAACATTAACTCAGTTCCCATCAACGGATGGAGAAGTCGCTGGAAAACAGAAATTAAATAGGAATTCTCTTCCCGAAGATTACCAGCAAGCGTCGTTGTGTCACCGTTGTACAACAAAGGGCAGCAATTACACAGTTAAATATGTCTTTTTGATGAGTCCGACTGAAGCGACGGTGAGTCTAATGAGCAATCATGTTGCCAGAGAACCTTTGGTAGGAGATAAATACAGTCCGGACCAAGAACCCAGGACCTACCTACCATCGGCCATCGACACTCGCCACTATGCTTCAGTCGCTTCAGCTAAACCTCCCGTAACTTCTATTAATTTTATTCTCCCGGCATTACGAACAGTGAAAACCATTTTGCGAGATAATTATATATCGTGTTTATTGACATCGTATTATGTTAAACATGTTGTAATGGCATAAACGATGCTCAGGAGTCCGCCATTAGGAGGTGGTTTAACAAATCGGAGAATTTATGCCGAATATTACACGGCAATAATTGTTATGAGTATCGTTTATATGTAGATATTCCGCTTTAAAGTCGGGCGGAACAAAGGTTATGCAAATTCATCGTTTTAGGCTTCCTTATTATTGCTTTTAGAATAACGTAAATTAAAAATATCGCAAAAAGAAATTGTCAAAAAGACCTTTAAATTAGTTCGTGTAACGGAAATGTTCAAATGAAGCCCACCTACTGTCACAAATCTGCTTGTTTACAATATTTATTTCACTGAAATTTATAATAGTAAAATTACAGCTATTAACAACTTTGTGGTTACATTAAAAAAAATTCATGGCATACGGCTTATTCTTTGATTATTATTTGTGTTTGCTGCTGAAAAGCAAAATTACACATTTATGTAAAGTACACTACCTATCAAACACACATATAATAATATCTTATTATGTTGAATTTATGTAAGCAAATTTGGAGTTAAGTTTATGGCGTATTTCACGAATTAAAAATTCTAAATAAAAACAAACGTTTATATGTGTTTCCAGCGAATTGTTTACCTCGTACATATCACAAAACATGACTACATTCATTTGTTCGCAATAAAATGCTATTAGAAGAGACTTCGTTTAATTGTCATTCGCAATGCAAGAAAGGATTGTTTGTTACACAATTATACCGCAAAGTGTGTTGGTTAATCCTCTCCGTATAACGCGCGAGTATAATGTATAATAGTGGATGTATGCGGAGGTAGAGTAGTTTGTTGCGTTGATTCCTTTGGTGTTCCTGCCGCCGCCGTCCAGAGTTTACCGAGAGGACTGGGCTGGCCGCTGCGGCTCGGGCCCATTGGACCATCACCGTTCGGTAATTATGTTTACATCCGTGCACTTTCATCTGCAAATGTTCCCTGCAAGATGCACAATGGGATTTAAACACGACGGCCAGTGCAGCCAGCCAGCCAGCCGAGCCCAGACGCATGAGACTTTAATTGATCGGAATACAACTGTTCAAACGAATAATACGCGTAATCAGTGCAACATTTGTGCATTTAGGCAGGACTCTTTTGTGTTCAACGCACAATGGAACAGCATTAAGATTTGCATCATGTTTCTTGACATTTGCCATACTACTGTACTTACAAAGTTCAGAGAAAAACATCGATCTTGATTTACTTGATTGTTGCTTTACGATGTAAGTAACCACTTTATTCATGCAGGTCTACTTTGTTGCCGTGTATTGACATTTATTCAAAAAGCTTTAATTTCCCATAAATGCGTCTATTAATGAATTAACGATAGCATCGGAGAAGGGAATTTCGACTCTAGAAAGTTCTTCATTTTGTCTAACTAGATTTAATCTTTTATTCATTTCCATAAGCGAAACTTACGAAATACCTACTTATACACATTAGGGGGCTTCAAAAAGTAAGAAAATTATTTTTTTTTCGAATTTTATATTCATGTGTTTCCAAATGTCCAAAAAATTATATAGTTTATTTTCAGATTTTTTAATGGGATTTTAGGAGTCGCTACCAACTGTGAAATTGTAGGTTGTTTGACCAAAAACTATAAGAAATTGGTATTTAAACTGAGTATTCATTTAAAACATATATACACCCGGTTATGACAATATTTCGGTAGAAATTCTTTAAAAAAATTCTGATTCACTTTGTAAACCATTGGCACACATCATAAATACAAGTTTCGAAAATGGCAACTTCCAAGTAAATTACAAAAAAACTATTATTACTCCCATTTTTAAATCCGGTGACCCCTTTCTTAGTAATAATTATAGGCCAATTTCTCTTACCTCAAATATTGCAAAAATATTTGAAAAAATTGTAAAAAAACAGATGTTCAAATTTATAAAAGAAAATAATATATTAAATTCACATCAATATGGTTTTAGAGAAAATTTGAGCACTCAAGATGCTATCGTAGACCTAACATCTGAAATATATAAATCATTAGATAACAAAAAAAAATGTATTGGAATATTTGTCGACTTACGAAAAGCTTTTGACAGTATATCACATTCGAATCTTATCTCTAAACTAAAGAAAATTGGTATAACCAATAATGCCCTAACGTGGATCGAAAATTACCTATTTCATAGAGAGCAATTTGTCAAATTAAATGGTTTTCTCAGCGATTCTCAAATCAGTAAATTTGGAATCCCGCAGGGAACAGTATTGGGACCAATTCTCTTTATCATTTCTCTCTCTCTGATTTCAATCCTGGGATTGGTTTGCAGCAATTTCCTTTAGTTTCCTCTTCCATTCTTCCCTGTCTTGTGCGGCTCTTTTGAGGTCTGCATATGATAAGCAGCGCACGTCCACCAGCAGGTCCTCCAGGTACTCTCGGCGTGGGCGTCCCCTAGAGTTTGTCCCCTCGGTCATACCCTCCATTATGGAATGCAAGAGGCCTTCTTGTCGTATTACATGGCCGATCCATCTTGCACGCCTTTCGGACAAGGTCCTGAGCAGGTGCCTTCCTCCTTCGATTCTTTGGAGAACCTCCTCATTTGTAATGTGGTCTCTCCAGGAAATTCCTAATAGTTAAATGATATTTTTAAACTCACCATAAAATCCAAAATAATATCTTACGCTGATGACACAGCAATTTTAGCTGAGGGATCAACGTGGAATGAAACTCAGAGAACGGCGGAATCAGATATAAATTTAATTAAAAAATGGTTTGATCAAAATTTACTATCTCTAAATACAGATAAAACTTTTGTAATTCCTTTCACTCTGACTAAAAAGGCTACCCCCGAAAATCTAAATATATGTATACACTCATATAATTGTAATTCAAATTCATATATATGTAAACCTGATTGCTCTGTACTCACTATTAAAACCAATGTTAAATAGCTTGGGGTAACTATAGACAGTAACATAAAGTGGAAGATGCAAATCAGCACAACAGTTGAGAGATTAAGAAAATTAGTGTACATTTTCATTAGAATTCGAAACATTTTAAATATTAGTATGTTAAGAACTATTTACTTTTCCTTAATCCAATCAGTGCTACAGTATGGAATTGTTGGTTGGGGCGGTGCATTCAAAACTTCTCTTTTACCATTGGAAATCATTCAAAAATTAATTATAAAAATAATTTTAAAAAAGCCATATGATTACCCCACTATCAAATTATTTCAAGATTTTAAAGTACCTTCACTTCATGTTATTTATAAAAAAATTACAATTCTACAAATACACAAAGATTGCTTCAATAATGAGAGCTTCACTCCTTTTTCAAGCAGCATTAGAACAAATATCCTGGGCTCTATGACTGTCCCGCGTTGTAACACCACCACAGCTCAACAATACTATAAATATATTGGAGTTAAATGGTTTAACCAATTACCAGTTAATTTAAGAATGGAAACAAATTATAAAAAATTCAAAAAATCAATTAAAGCTCTTTATATATAACTTATCACAATCACTACATCTTATAATATTTTATTTATAAACACAATTGTAATATCTGATATCCTTTTTCTTTCTTTAATTTTCAGCTTTCTTTTTTATATCCTCTTCATTCTGCTTATGTTTTATATATTATATTATATAAAACTATAGATGCATATTATGATATATACGATTTTTTTTCTTTGTATACTGTTAATTATCCATCAATTGATCTATATGTATATTAGAAAAAAATTATATATTATTTAAACTTAAATAAAAATTAATATCTACATTCGTTGTCACCGCCTTTTTAACACGAGCTTTGCTCAAAAAAAAGGTGTAAGACGTATTAAATAATGTATATTTTTTTTCCAAAAAACTTTATTTATACACACAAACATGACATTTTTGTAAAATTTATTAAATAAATAAAAAAAATAAAAAATATGTAAAGGAATACCTACCTAGAAATACATAGGGATTCCTTCGTGTTCGAATAATGAATTACTTTTCAAATGTCATTCATTGATGTGTTGTCATAGTGACATAAAAACAGATTATTATTGTTTTTGACTAGCTATGTAGCAGACATTCAATTAATCAAGATATCAGAAAAATAAGTGTTAAAGTGTTATAATGTTTTTAAGATCGACAAATAAACTTCAAATGTAGTTTATTTGTTAACAGAGCAACACATGATTTGTTTTGTCATTACCAATAAAGAAGTACAACCAATAGACAAATTGTCTTATAAAACTACATTTTTAGTGAAGAGAAACAATGACGTTAGAAATGGAAAAGTTACAATTCACATTTACAGTGTCAGCAGCATCGGATGGTAAAACCAATATAATTTGCATAACCTCAAACGAGACACCTGATGGACGCATATTTGATATTCCCGATGATTTCAAACATGCAAGCAAACACACCGCCATAACGACCACGGATGTTTATGCCAAAATAAAGAATTGGCCAAAAAAAAAATACCAAACACGTAAAATATGGATTCCCTTAACAGAAGATTTGAGGAAAATTTATTTAGATGAAGGTGAGAATTTACAATTTGGTGACCAATACCTGGAAGAAATTACATGTGAAACGAAACTTTCTGACAATAATATCAGTAAAGGCACTAAAAATAAAAATCTAGGAAAAATAGCAGAAAGATTTTTACTCGAGAAGTTTTCAGGAAAAACATCAAATGTTAACCAATGGATCAATGATTTTGAGAATGAATGTACACGTTTCGAGATATTAAAGGAGACAGAAAAAATTGAGAGTTTAAAGTATTTACTTGAAAAACAGTGCCTAGATTGGTACACTAGTATGTTAATAAAATGTACAGTAAGCGCAGGATGGGCAATATGGAAAACAAATATTTGTGAAACATACGGAAACAAAGGTGGTCACAAGTTAAATATGCATTTGCATTTAAATTTCACGGAGGTTCATTACGGGAATATGCCACAAAAAAGAAAGATTGTTATTAGAGATAAATAAAAATAGACATTAATTCATCTTATTGTTATGGGTCTACCAGATTACATAATATACAAAATGGATAAGGAATCAATAAAATCGACTGCAAATCTATTCAATGAAATTGGTAAACATGAACAAACAGTCGATAAAAATAATTGTAATAAATTCAAGAGAAATACATTTGATAATAGAGTAAGAATTGATAAAATGAAGCCTTGCAAAAATTGTGAAAAATTAAATAAAGGTAGCCGTTTTCACTCTGAAGAAAAATGCTGGTTTAAACAAACTGATGACTATGAGAACAAGAGAAACTATAATAAGAATGTAAACAATACTGTATTAGATGTTGAATTGAGTGACAAAGAGTCAAAAAACGAATAAATACACCATTAATTAAAGTAAAACTAACATTAGAAGGAAAATTAGACATATTTGGTATATATGATTCCGGATCTAATGTTTCCTTAATAAATTCTAAATTCTTAAGAATAAAGGATGAAGGAAAAAATATACACAACAATTCAAACTTACTAACAATTAATGGTGTAAAAAAGACAAAAGGCTTAACAACAATAAAAATGAAGATAGAGAAGGAAATTGATGTTTATATTGTAGATGGAATAGATTTCAAATACAATTTTCTAATTGGACTTGCTAAAGAGTTTAATTTGATTCAGAATGAAAATTTGGAAATTGATCAGAAATCTGAAGAAAGCTTGAAAAAAGAGGAAATACGTTTTAAAAACAATCCTAATGAAAATGAAGATAAAAAGAACTTGAACTTTATAAACTTTAAGGAACATACAAAAGAAAGAGAATTTACAGTGGATCTGAGTCATTTAAATAGTCAACAAAAATCTGAAATAAATAAACTTATTGATAAATATAAATCAAGCTTTGCAAAGGATAAATATGATATTGGAACAGTAAAGGATTATGAAGCACGCAGTGATCTACTTGTGGACAAATACTGCAGTAAAAGACCCTACAGATGTTCAATAGAGGATAAGTTAGAGATAGAAGAACAAATAAGAAAATTGCTTGAAAGAAATCTTATAGAGGAATCATTCAGCCATATTAGTAACAAAAACCAGAAACTGTAAGTACTTTTCAACATTGGATATAAATTCTGCGTTCTGGTTTATTCCCCTGCGAATTGAAGATAGAAAGAAAACTGCTTTTGTAACCCAGGAAGGCCACTACCAATGGACATGTTTACCCTTCGGTTTAAAAACTTCTCCAGCCATATTTCAAAGAATACTAAGTAACATACTGAGAAAGTACAAGTTAACAGAATTTGCTGTAAATTTCATTGACGACATTTTAATATTTTCAGAAAACTATACCGAGCACATAAATCATTTATCATAGCTTTAAAGGCGATAGAAAAAGAAGGTTTTCGACTTAAACTCACAAACTGTCGATTTGCCACAAATTCGGTAAAATACCTCGGACATATAATACAAGATAATACAGTAAGACCAGTGAGAGATAACTTAATTTTAATAAGAGATTTCCCTACACCAAAGAATCAGAAAAATATTAGACAACTTCTAGGAAAAATCAATTTCTACCACGAGTACATTCCTAACAGTTCAATAATTTTAGAACCACTACATAATTTACTAAGAAAGCACCAAAAATTCATATGGTCAATAGACTGCGAAGAAGCTTTCGAGAAGATTAAACAACTATTGTGTTCACAACCAATCTTGGAAATTTTTGATAAAGACTTATCAATAAACATATATACAGATGCTTCATTGGAAGGTATCGGAGCAGTGCTAAAGCAAACTCAACCAGACGGAAAGGAAAAACCTGTAGCATATTTCTCTAAAAAATTAAATGAAACCCAAAAGAAAAAAAAGGCTATATATTTAGAATGCTTGGCTATTAAAGAGGCCATAAGATACTGGCAGTACTGGCTAATAGGCAAATCTTTTACAGTATATTCCGACCACAAACCATTGGAAAATTTAAACATTAAATCTAGAACGGACGAAGAGTTAGGAGATTAATCCTATTATCTATCACAATATGATTTCAAAATAAAATATACACCAGGAAAGAATAATTTAGAGACAGATTGCTTGAGCAGAAACCCAGTATTAGAAGCTAATAAAGATGTACATGAACAATTAAAAATAATAAACTTAGTAACATTGAATGATATATTAACAGATCAAAAGAAAAATGAGGATATAAAAAAAATTAAAAAAGTTAATATATAAACACAATATACGAGTATATTATAAGAGGGTAAGAAAGCAAGAAAAAATACTACTGTCAGAGGAACTCGGTATAAAATTTATAAAACTAATACATGAAAATATATGTCATATAGGTATAAAACAAATGCAAATGAAAAATGGAAAACTTTATGCAGCAAAGAACTTAACTAGAAATATCACCGATTTATGCAAACAATGTGAAATATGTATAAAAAATAAGACAAGAGGACAGGCTAAATATGGTTTAATGTCGCACTTAGGCCCTGCCACAAAACCACTTGAAATTGTCTCAATAGACACAATTGGGGGATTTGGTGGCTCTCGATCAACCAAAAAATGTTTGCACCTTTTAGTCGACCATTTTACTCGATATGCTTATATATTAACCTCAAAGACACAGAGTGCAAAGGACTTTATAAAACTTATAAATATTGTACCAAATTGTAATGAAATTGGCATGGTTCTCACCGACCAATGTCCTGGAATTAACTCAAAAGAGTTTAAAACTTTTTTAAATGAAAGATCAATCACACTAATTTTCACTGCAGTAAATTCACCGTTTTCTAATGGACTGAACGAAAGGCTAAACCAAACACTCGTTAATAAAATAAGGTGCAAGATAAATGAAAATCTAAAACATGGACATTAAAGCATGGACGACTATTGCTCATAATTGTGTTGATAGATATAATAACACAGAACACTCAATAACAGGCTTTGCACCGAGATACCTATTGGATGGTACTGATGTTTCATTCGTACCAAATTAACTTAAAATTAAAAAGAGAAACAGATGACTGGATTAGAGACAGAAAATTTGCATTAGAAAGAACAATTAAGTCACATGAATATAATAAAATGTTAATTGATAAAAAAAGAACAATACATAATTTTAAAATAGGCGATATGGTATATGTTGAAAATGGTCACAAACTAAATAGAAGAAAATTAGATGAGTTAAGGATTGGTCCATTTAAAATCGAAGATAAACTATCTCAATCAATATACAAGATTAATACAGGGCATAGAAAGATGGAGTCAAATTATTTCCGTATTACAAAACTTATTCCTGCCCCCATACCAGAAGAAAATGAAGTATAGAAAAAAGAAAAAGGTATTGAAAGAAACGAAAATCTCCAGGGAAATTTTCTAACCCTAGGGGGGAGATGTAAAGGAATACCTACCTAGAAATGCATAGGGATTCCTTCGTGTTCGAATAATGAATTACTTTTCAAATGTCATTCATTGATGTGTTGTCATGGTGACATAAAAACAGATTATTATTGTTTTTGACTAGCTAAGTAGCAGACATTCAATTAATTAAGATATCAGAAAAATAAGTGTTAAAGTGTTATAATGTTTTTAAGATCGACAAATAAACTTCAAATGTAGTTTCTTTGTTAACAGAGCAACACATGATTTGTTTTGTCATTACCAATAAAGAAGTACAACCAATAGACAAATTGTGTTATACATATTTTTACAAAATGCAGTTTAACATAAGATAAAAATCATTTAAATTATTATATGTTACGTATACGCTTGTAGGCGCCATTTTTTGCCACGATTTTAAATTCAGTCAAAAGAAAAAATACTATAAATGCGTTACTACCACGCTTCTTATTGTTTATAATAAATACTACGGGGGTCAGGAGAGGGATGTGTTTAAACTATGTATGGCTTATTTAATTCAGTGATATGTTTGGTCTGAAGCCTTGCAATCAATGATAGCGACCCCTAAATTTTATTTTTTTATTTAATGGAATTTAAAAAAAAAGGTTTATATATTTTTGGATATTGAAATCATTTGAAATTGATGAATATTATGTTTGAAACGGCATAATATTCATCAATTTTTAATGTTTATTAGTGAATGACAAGATTAACTGAACTGTTCACTCAGTTAGGTAGCTTGATTGGCAAGTGGACTGCTAAGAGTGCGGGTTCTGCAGCTCGCCGGGTCATCACCATACATCTTCCGCTGGTATTTTAAGGAGACACAGCGCGGCGTCTTAGATAAAGGCGGGCTCCCAAGAAAGTGATACGGTCCCTTTATGGAATGATCCCTAAAGGTTCCGGAATTTCAATCTCGTTCCCCTGATGAGACGAAAGGTCCAGCTTGAAATATCCCTTAACCACCTCTGAGTAATGATATAATTAGTAGAGTAGCACAAAAGATCTTTGATTTTAGGAACACTGTTCTCTTGGGACTTATGTGACGTTAATACCAAAAGACTACAAAACTATTTACAGGTACCTAGCTCTTTTGTAGTATGTTTTATTATGTAGAAAAACGACTGTAAGGGAATTTGTAATTGCTTTAGGAATGCACATGGGAATGAAACTCGTGGTGTTACGAATTAATTAATTACCGTAACAAACTTTATGGTAGGTAGAGTAATAAAACAACAAACAAGTCCACATACTAGTATATAGATACTTCTACCACAATCTTCAGAAATCATACCAATGATATTATAACAGAATGCGTTGCATTATTATTATTAAATAAAAATACAGTAAGTTACCTACAATAAGCCAGGCTTTGAAAGAGAGCCTCGAGCTTTTGAATATCGGACAAGCGCAAGCGGTCGGGACAGTTTATTGCACGACTTTACTGTTCCTAATAATTATTGTGCATTAACTTGTAAGCCCTAATCAAAGGCAATTGGTAATTGATATATGAAATGCACGGGTATTACCGCCGAAGATTGCATGCTTGCTAAAGCAGATTATACATGGAGGGGGAAAACAAATTCGAGCTCAGAATGAACCAAGTGGAATTTATCAGAATGAACCACATTATTTATGGATTTTCTGCGAAGAGCAGTCAATAAACAAACAAAGCCCGGCTAAAGCTCGTGGTTATTGCGGTCTCACTTGACTTCTAGTCTCCTGGTTGCAACGTCATTAAACGCAACCACAACCTCACCAGAAGGCAGGAGCAGGAGATGTACTTCAATCCTGCATTATGTATTTGTCAATCCCGGCCCTGAGGCTAGCCACTTTAGCCGGGCCATTATTTGCCAAGTACAGAGGCGATGCGCGATGCGTGGACGAAGGCAAGGGGGCCCGATGTCCTATGAATGGACGAGCCACTACTAGAACCATACTAACATGGCCAAAGGATCGCTACCTTCATGTCTGAAGCTAATAAATGGTAAATTAGAACACAAGTTACGCCGTAATTGCTCCAGTCCTTCTTTGGAATAGTATTATTGCATTCCTTGCTTTAGAGTTTTAAAGGATCGATTGAAGAAATGGAATAATTAAAAATGCAAATACCTAATATTATAAATTAATCAACACAAAATATAAACATACATTTTAAGATGATTGCACACAAGTTTCAATAACTGATTGTTTTCATAACCAGATGCAACGAATACTTATGTCTTTAAAAATTTCCAATAATATCTAGATCTAAAATTAATTTGGGAGGCTGGAATGGGTACCGCCGCCCCGGGAACCTTTATTGCATAACCAACACCTCTGCCATAGGTCATCCCAAGTGGTTCGTGATTTAGTAGGGGTGCCCGGGTTCATGGGGTGAGGATTGTGTAGGTCTTGAGGCGGATGACCTGGACACACTGAACCCCAGATTCCTACCCACCCCTTAAACCCTCTTTCCAGAACTCTCCCCTCTTTCCTTTCCTTAAAAAAACCCTCCTCACAGGCTACGAAGCACCGCACAAAGAGGAGACCGATTTATTCTATCTCATTCTCTCACAGGCGAAATCCTGTAGATGTATGTTTTATTTATTTATTTATTTATTTATTGTTTCTTTACACTGTAGGTAAAAATGTTTACAATACAATTTGTTACAATACAATTTGTATGTGTTTGTCTCTTTTTAGTGTAGCTTTTTCGTTTCAAATTACAACGGTGCTGAAGAAGTTTTCACTTCAAAATATTGTTTTATAATTCAATAACCTCACTTAGAGCCGGTGTCGAGGTTTGGGCTGAGCTAGATTAACTTATAACTACTTCAGTGAAAACCCATTATTGGTTAAATTACTATACATATTTCATCATACATTATTAATAATTGTAACTGTTGGTTTTCCAAATAAAATAAAAATAAAATGATGTAATATTCTTGCGATAAGTTAATACAATACATTACACTTAGTAAAATTGTTTATTTTCAGAAAAATATGGCTGAGAGGGCATTGTTCCTACTCACTATTCGAAAAATTATAAACATATTGAAGATGGTACAGGTTACTACATCTATATTTTTTTATGTGTATACCACACAAGAGTTCTAACTGCTCCCTTCTGAAGCCAGTGGGACTATGGCATCCTCAATTGGGGTATGTTGTGAGGCTGAAGGTAGTGGGGATGGAAAGGAGATGGAGATGGTAAGAGGGAGGTGAGGAAGTACCTGGCTATTTAAATCTGGTCACCAAACACGGCTAAAGCCATTTCAAGCAACGTTTCAATTCTGAATATTGGTCTTACACTAGGGCGATACTGAGAGTAACTTCCACTCTGGAACGTGCCGCAAATATACCATATATTATTTTTAATTAATTAATTGTCAAATAACACCAATTAAAAAATAAATTTTATTTGCGCACAGGATTAGATCCCGGAACCTGCGGAATGCGAGTCGAGAGCCTTACCCCTTGACCACGAGGCCGTCAATAATATCTCTAATGCCCTGATTCTACAATGTAGAATCTAATTTTTCATCACACCATTCGACAAAATTCATTGAAACGATATTAGTTTAAAAAAATATAAATAAATTACTTGGATTTAAACCCTATCGCAAGAAAAATACTTTTAATTCTCATAAACCCTTAGTTTTTACTTTTATTAAACTTCATTTCAGAGAGTCCTATATCCACAATACACCTTCTACTACTACTACCCAGGGTCAACTATTTTGTTGACATAAGGAAACAAATTGATATCTATGAACAGTTGATGGTGAAATTTTGTACGCAGTGTTTCAACTCGCGAAAATTGCTTTATAGCTGTCTTAATAAGGTTCCTACCCGAATTTAATTAATATTCAGACCAAATTAGCCTGCACACCCCTTAAGAATGCACCCTGCCTACCATTTCCTCACCGCAACAGCCTCCCGGCGGCACCTGTCGAGGAGAGACCTCCCTCCCCGAGGGACCTGCTCCACCTCCTCTATAACTTGCCGTTCTCAACCCGCTGTAGTCCTGTTGTCTTGTTATCCCTGGCAACCCAGACCAGAAACCAGATAACCAGATAACCGGCCCAGTCTAACTAGGCCCGAGACACGCGTGACGGAATGCCAAGGCCCCATCACTTATCTAACCAAACAGATGAATCGACAAGGTTCACTTTTTTGCCTTTCGGTCATTTTCCTTAATAAATTTTGGACTCAATGCTTTGCACGGGGAGGGGGGGGGGGGATAACTGAAAACATAATCAGAAGTGTGTGTTTATTTCCCCTTTATCAAAAGCAAAACATGTTGTGTTATACTTACAGTCTCAAACTGAACTTTTTTAAGACAATAACGCTGTTCCTGGCCCCCCGGCGTACTTATAATATACAGTATGCAGTCGGTTTAGGTAAAATACGGTGTACTTAATTACACAAAAAATAACTAAGTGATCCCGAAGGGATATGCAGAGAGGTTGAGCAGAATAACAAAGTATAAAAAAAATTTCAATGAATCAAGGACAAACTTCTTGTCTATACTAGGACTGCATGGATTCGCCGGTCTGATAAGACACCGGGTCACTGGTCATTGGACAACACAGTGGTGACCGCAGACCGCGACCTACATAATAATTTTTTAATTTTTTTTAAATTTTTTAACTTTTTTTAAAATTTTATTTATCTTAAAAAATGGAACATGTTACATTGTTACTTTTCCTCCATTAAAAGCATTTGCTTGTGGATGATTATTCATTTTATTTTTAATATGATTTATGTTCTTTCCGAATCTATATACTTGATTCTTTATTTAAAATCTGTTGCGTATATATGTATAACTACATAGGACTGTGGGATTGCACTGACCTTCCCACATCCTGGAATAAAACATTATTATTGCTATTATGTACTGGGCATACCAGCGCATAAGTACAAAAAATCGAAACTGTTAATAAAATTATTTGATACCAATTACCAATCTTACCAACCTATTATTAAGAGTACTTTTGCAGTCGATTTTACGTTTGAATTTCGTAAATAATGCACAAAAATATTATAATTTTATATTTCTAGGGTTGTCCAAGAATTAAAGACCGTTCCTCATTTTCTGCGACGTGGACATTATTTCTCAAAATATGGCGACACTAGTATATAGCTCAGACTTTTCCTTAAAAAATGGGCGGTGATCCGGCTTGGTAGTTGCTTCAGTGCGATCTTTGCGTCCGTTTGCGATCGACGTTCCGCTGTCGAATTCCACCATCTGCGAGGTGCGCTCAATTATTCGCTTTCTCAATAAGAGGGAGTCAGCCCTGTTGAAGTTCGTAAGATCGCAACTTTGATCCAATAAGTCTATCACACAAATGATTTTGAGGGGAAAATGCCGACTGATTTTAATAACTGTAATAATTTAACTGATTTTAATTTTATACTCTGAAGATGCTCGAGTAAAGAGAAACCGGTCGGTATTATAAATATTAAGTAATTCGTGGTTACAAACTAAGGTATTGTTTTATTTCATTCAATATTTCAAACCACAAAGTGACTGCTTTCTATCAAAATAAAAATAAAAAAAATAATTGCATCTTTTCCTTCACCTAACCTAAAGCAACATTTGGCCGTAAAACCTTTGGAGACTGACTAGGACGCGGAGGGAGAGGTGGTACCATATTTGGTGACGGAGTTCTGCGATAAGGAAGTCAAGGATGGTCCGATGCTCTGTGGGGAACCCGCTTGCACAGCGCGGGTGCAAACTGTGCGCCCTAAAGTTATAATTCACAACATACCCCAATTGGGGATGCCATAGTCTCACTGGCTCCAGACGGGAGCAGTTGAGATTCTTGTGCGGTATTCACTGTAAAAAAAAAAAAAAAAAAAAAAAGGACCTCGTGCCACGACTCACCAAGTGCATCGATCATAACGGGGATTTTGTCGAAAAACAGTAGGGTCAACTGTCGGGTCACCGAGTAACACATGATACTCAATTTTTATCATGATTATAGATTTATTTTACAAAAAACACACATTTCGTGACTAATGTGTGTTTTCCCGGCGCAAAGGATGATTTCTGCCGAGGAAATAAAAGCTTCACATTTTTTGTGAACGTAATACCGATTTATAACATATTTCTGTTGAACACTTTAAGTTTTTAAGCTTTCAAATAAATATATGTTGGGTACTTTTTTAAGATAATCCCCAAACATTTGCCGAGTTGAAAAAGTAATTGATTGAATTTCCGTCGATAGAAAATAATCGTAAAATATGCTTCGAAAATTTCTATTATTAAACATGTTTAAAAGTATGAACAAATGCACAGTGTTACAAATGAAAAATATATGTTATTTGTTTTACTTTTTTAAATATTATCGCTTACGCCTATTGATTAAACTCGTTTTAATGTTAATATTAATTAGCGTGCTCCCTATAACATGCGTACCTACTTACATGGCTTCCTTTAAAACGATCTTCTTTTGAAGTGAAACTTCGTTAGTCCCGTTAGTGATTTTAAATTTGGATGAAACGGAAATGCGTCACTACAATTTATTATATGACGGGTCCTCGGTTCTAATTGCGGTCAATTCTAAACTCCGCACGAGCGTCCGGGGGCACAGCGGTACAGCACGTCGCAAATCTCACCGGCTAGAGAAATCCAGCAAACGGAGGTTCGAATCCTACGAAATAAAAAAAAAAACATTTTTAATTTTGTAAACCAATATCCAAGCTTCAAACCACTTTAACCCATTTACGCTTACCGTGCCCAAACGAGGACGCCTTCAAATCTACCCTCAATTTTGTCATTAATGTGGTAAGTTTTGCTAACAGTGCATTATTGTCGAGGTTATTGATGTGCCTTACATTTTACATCAAACATTTTTGATAACATCATTTATAAAAAGCATTTTAGTGTCATAAATAAAGCGAATCACAGAGTTGCAGTGATTACCAAATGTAAGTTTTTTTTTATATGTTTACGTTTTAAATTCTTAATTGTTCTAGATAACCTTATTGAACACATTACTTACGTTGGAATAAGAATTCGATAAGGTAAAATATATAGTTTACTGAACTGTGAACTACTTTTTTTAATAAACAGGCGAAAGAAAAGAAAGTGACGTCTATAGTCGAACAGATACCAAATACACTACCAAAATTTCACACGGGGATTAAACGTACAGTCAAAACTCCGAAAAACCCAAACTCGAAAGGCACTCCACCATTATATTATTAATATTTTTAAATTTTTCATTTCTTATTATTTATATGTCCTTCGTAAATTCCAATTTTCGAAAATTGGATTCTAAAAACAATATTTCAGACGATATCTAATAATTATACGCTGCATTAGGCGACTAAATCCTTTGGAAATTCCATTGTTATTTATATCATGCTACTTACTATAAAAGCAAACAATCAATGATTCCACATTCAGTAATAAGTACTGTATTGACTTCATAAGATCAAAAACCAGTCCATTACTTTATTTTCGATTTAATACCTGTGATGACCGTGGCCGGTCTCTATACATTACTCCTGGACTCCTGCTGATGGATCCAGATTCCTCTGAATAGATTGATCTCAGTTCAGGGTGTTGCAATAATAATGCGTAGGTAGTCTATTGTGTATTTAATCCGAGATTACTGTACAAGGTTCTTCTTAGGAGGCTGATAACAAGAGAGGACGAATGGACAACATTCACGCCTTTTATACGTTCCGCATGCTGTCTCACTCATACACGCATGTCTCTTTCATACTGTAAGACATACGTTCACTACAATACCTATACTTTATTAATGTCATTTTAACACCGTTTATTTAATCGGTGTGATTGTAATTACATATTGTGTGATCTAATATCAACGATACGAATTGCAGGCAGGTGAAAAAACGGTAGTTTATAATGTTATCAAGTTTTTCCAAAAAATCCGTGACAATCCAGAATACATCAAAACATTGAACTTCAAGCAAGTATATTTATTGGCAGCAGGCTTGCGGGCTCAACGGGATTGGAAGATTTTAAAAAGGATGTTGTGCGTCGCAGTGTGATGGATTTTTATGACAATGGACAATATCCCACTCTTACAAATCTTAATAAAGTTCTGGTGGATAAAATATATATATTTTTTATCTCATGAGTCATTGCGATGCATTTTGCATGATATTGGTTTAAAATTCAAAATACGCAAAGATGGAAGAAAGTATTTAATGGGAAGATCAGACATTGCTACAGCGCGTGTAGACTTTTTGAGAAAAATGAATCAAAATGAAAATGAACTAGCGACGGACGGCAAATAGTCTATTTGGATGAGACTTGGGTGAATCAAAATCAATGGGGGTATAAAAGTGCCAGTTGGAAAAGGAAGCCGGCTGATCATTTTACATTGTGGTTCAGCAAAAACGGGTTTCATCACGGGGAGTAAATTTATATTCCGTACGAAAAAGGTTAGGTTAGGTTAGGTTAGGTTAGGTTAGGTTAGGTTAGGTTAGGTTAGGTTAGGTTAGGTTAGATGCATTTTGCATGATATTGGTTTAAAATTCAAAATACGCAAAGATGGAAGAAAGTATTTAATGGGAAGATCAGACATTGCTACAGCGCGTGTAGACTTTTTGAGAAAAATGAATCAAAATGAAAATGAACTAGCGACGGACGGCAAATAGTCTATTTGGATGAGACTTGGGTGAATCAAAATCAATGGGGGTATAAAAGTGCCAGTTGGAAAAGGAAGCCGGCTGATCATTTTACATTGTGGTTCAGCAAAAACGGGTTTCATCACGGGGAGTAAATTTATATTCCGTACGAAAAAGGTTAGGTCGAATACAGATTACCATTCTGAAATGAATTCCAAAGTCTTCAAAAATTGGTTTGAAAATAAGTTTGTGACATTCCTCGAAGCTATGATTGGAATGTAAAATAAATATTTTTAGAAATTTAAAAATTTATCGATGTAAAAAGTTCATTGCATTGTATAAAGTATGTTGTTTTATGTTGATGTGCACATTTAGGTATTTTCGTCTTTAAAAAAATAAATTTGTGAAATCCCAGCCGGGGGTAAAAATCAAATATTATTAAAATTTAAATGTCTCATAAATTGGTTACCGCTTTGTTAATTAGCATCTGATAAAAACTGTCTAAGAAATTTTTTGATTCTAAAATATATATGTAATATGAGTTACCGGACACCTTGTAGGTATTTTTAAACACCTACGCATTTTCATTCAATCCTTATTCAGACTTAAATTCAGTCCCGAACATAATAAAAACATGTTGTTTAGTAAATTTAATTTTAAGTCGTGAACCTTCTCGTGTTGCTTTACCTGTAAATTTTATTACTGACTCTGGACTTTGAGCGTTCACTTAGTTTCTGTTTGACTATAGCGACTTTCACACTGAATTTACACACTCTGATTTTTTTTCTTCTTTTTACTACGTAGCTTAAATACTAGCATACGTAGCATACTACGTAACTAACTAACTGACCATCACGCCGTAGGCAGAGAGGACGGTCTGCCAAATAACTCGGTCTTGGCACATACTCTTTGTCTCATCCGCACTTATACATCGTCTCATGGTTCCATGACAGTTCATCCTGCGACAATTCATCCGGCGACAGTTCATCCTGCGACAGTTCATCTGGCCGACAGTTCATCCTGCCGACAGTTAATCCTGCCGACAGTTCATCCCGCCGACAATTCATCCGGCGACAATTCATCCTGCCTGATCATTTAGAAGATTTTTTCTTCAAGTAAGTATGCAAAGAGGATATACGGCCGTACAACCTAACTTAACCTAACCTAACCTAACCTAACCTAACCTAACCTAACCTAACCTAGCCTAACCTAACCTATTTAGTAAAAATATTTTTACAGCGGATTTCCACTCAAGATGCTTTCAGATATAAGTATATCGATTTTGGTTGTACGGCCGTATATCCTCTTTACATACTTACTTAATAAAAATCTTCTAAATGATCAGGCAGGATGAATTGTCGCCGGATGAATTGTCGGCGGGATGAACTGTCGGCAGGATGAATTGTCGGCAGGATGAACTGTCGGCCGGATGAACTGTCGCAGGATGAACTGTCGCCGGATGAATTGTCGCAGGACGAATTGTCGGGTCACCTCGTCTCATACATACCCTTCTATTATTATGACTCTTGACATGACCTAACTCAAGCACTTGATCGTGCCATGTCTTCCTCCGGCGTCATCGACTTCTTCTGCCATTCACAATTGCGTCATATATATTTTCTTCTTACATTCTTTTCTTCATTTATCCGCTCTACATGCCCAAACCATCTGAGGGCCCTTTCTAATCTTAACACTACTACTTATGAACTATCGAACGTGTTTGTGAGAAATCCCGTTGACAATAATTTCAAGTTCGATTTTAGTAAATAATCATGAAAAATACTTTTTACATTGTTTTCAGCACACCAAATAATTCTATTATCAGTCTCTTTTTTATCTTATGATGTATTGGTCCAAAGAAAATACCTTAGCTCTTTAAAAAATATTATCGGTTGTTGAAAATAGAATTAAACGTTTTTATTTATGAAGGTTAGTCCCTATTATGCTTTAACCTGATATGGTTTAGCTCAACCCAAAATATCTCCAAAAAGGTACCCACCCTTCACGTATATCATTTTAGTCAACCTACGGCGCGTGGTAAGGATGTTGTTGGCTTAGTGTGGATAAATCTGTCAGTCAAACAGAAATCGGCATTTATGTGACGAGATGTTCTTGACACACGTGCGGAATCAAAACATGTCTGACGCTTGAGACACACACAACACACAGCACCTACACAGGCAGATGTCGGTTACACGCGTTATATCACA
Organism: Limnephilus marmoratus; assembly: GCA_917880885.1. Classification (NCBI taxonomy): domain Eukaryota; kingdom Metazoa; phylum Arthropoda; class Insecta; order Trichoptera; family Limnephilidae; genus Limnephilus; species Limnephilus marmoratus. The sequence continues at coordinate 53,784,319 of OU862921.1, read as the reverse complement.
TACAACATATTTATGTAGAAGAGAAGCGAATGGAATTCGTGCTACGATTTTTAGCGGCAATATCCATTCTCTGTAACGATTACGTGGAGGGACTTCCAAACAACACCACAGTCTCAGCCGGTTCAATCAGAGGATGCCCGGGACGCAGGATCTGAAGGAGACGACGTTATCGGGCGCGGTATCGATGCCACTTCCAAATGTCGTAAAGCCTAGAACCTCGAGACGATGAGGTGAGAGACATTTCAAATATTCATTCAGACGTGTATGCAAGCAGCTTTGGAATAAATAGCAACCGACCGCTTTAGAAAGAAAGACTAAATATGCGTTCACGACTAAAAACCATTTGAAGACAAGTTTTGTCCGAACACGTACGAATACTAAAAAGTCAATATCAAAAATTCGATATTATATTATTATAAAGACACGATAAACTTTTTTATAGTATTAATATGTATAATATAAATAGTTTATATTATATTGTACCTACAGTGTAAATTTGACATAATTACATACTTATGCAAAAAAAAACGCATTTGCATAATAAAAATTATTTTCTTGCTACCGGATAAAAACAGAATTATTCAAATCCTTTTCAATAAAAGGTAACTTAGGAATATTTCTTTACACCAGCGTTATGCTAATATTATTGACCAATATGTTTTTATGTAGAAATGTTTTTATTAGTATTTTACAACAACGTTGCAGTTTTAGCACCGCGCCCATTGTATAAATATTTTTTATCAGTAGTTCGTAACGGTGAAAAATACAATACAATACAGTACAATAAATTTAAAACTTTACGCAATCGAGTGCATATATCTTCCGTTAAAATCCAACTGTCAAAAGTCACGTAAGCTTCAAAGCCATGAGATGTCTTCCTTTAGTAGATCTTCTATCAATCTTCCCCTAAATTATCCATTGAATGTTCTTATTTTCGTAGCTTTGGTCACTCCTCGCCACGTGACCAAGATATTGAAGCTTTTTTCTTTAATAACTGAATATTTTGCATGTTTCGTCTTTATTAACTATCTAAGTATGGGCAGAGAATGTGGACCATCAACCAACCCGAATTTGGCACACTTGCCTTTCTTCATTCACATTAATGCATCGTCTCAAAAATACCATTCGGTTATTCTGACTCTTGACACGGCCCGACTTAATTACTTAGTTCACTTGATCATGCGATATCTGCCATTTTTATTCTACTTGTTTCTTTTCTTAAAATTTACTGTATAAATATGGGACGGGTGGGATTGCACTGTCCTCCCATCCACCCCGACTTCTACCACCATTTACATTGGCGTCATATTTATTCGCTCTACATCCATGAACCATTTAATCGTTCCTTTCTTAATCTTATTCATTACGCTTACAATACATAAAGCTTTGCATTATTTGATAAACTCTACGTAGCTTTTCTTAATTTCCACTCAGACTTACGATATATGCATCTTCATTACCTACTTGTAAAGCGCTCTTCAGGTAATTTGGAATTAATGTTTGGAATTAGTGATGACTATTTGTTATAGTAACAATGGTATAGCAATATATGGTATTGATTTGTAAAAAAAGTAACAAACGATAAAGACTTTATTTGGTCGATGGTTATTTGTGACATAACCCATGCTTTGGCATAACCCATTAAGACTCCGTAGTAAATGTTCGAATAAAGAAGATGGTTTAAAAGGAAGATAGGTAATTCCAATGTTAAAGGGAGCGCGCTAATATTTAAACGATTGTAATTAAGCAAAAAATGTGAAAATATTTAATAAAACACGACTAACAATAACATGTTAAATAACAAAACGAAATCTATTTTTAATAATTTTCGGAGGACACTTTGCAATTTTTTTCTATCGAGGGAATTTCATATAATTACCCTTTCGGCTTAGCAAATGTATCTATTAGACATATCTTTAAAAATAACGTATATTTTTTTTAAAAACTTAAAAAAAAACAGTTAAATAAGCATAGAAGAAAAATCTTGGAGTGGTAACCATCACTTCAGCAAAGTATTTATGAAGACTTCGTTTCATATACGGAGTCTCTAAATAAGCCGACAATATTCGAAAATCTATTACCAAAAATATGCGATCGATTTATGGGTGTGTGAGCCTCATGGTTTGTTTTAAAATTGTCGCAGAATAAAAGTGACGCCATAAAAATAATTAAATGTTTATTTAGCGAGGACCTGTCTCCTGCTGCAAAGCCAAGAAACCGTTAACTTTCTTAAAAATACAGTAAAATAGGAATCTAAATACAAGTCGTAAAAGTCATAAGACGTAGAAGTAGAATGGGGAGAAGAAGGAGACACACGCCTGGCAGCTTGATTGCCCTAAGTTGTTGCGATGTTGTGCCGGGGAATGGGGAATGCCGACTCGACTTCCAAGCATTATATTCGGCTCCTTTTGGGGAAGAGAACGGAGGAATTTGTCGCAAAAGTAAACAAAGAAAGAACCGGAGTATTAATTCCCACCAGTCTTCGCGTGAATTTAGTTTAAAAGGCGAAATAAAAGTCCCCATTCCACCGCGACATCTAAACCACATTGCTCCGGCGTTTGAGAACGGACTCATGAGGCTGCTATGACAGCTATGCGGCTGCGCTCCTCCGGGAAGCAAAAAACAAAACTGAATGAGTCTCAAAGGGTGGATACCTACCCAAATACTATACAGTGGACGTACACTGTGCCAAGGGTGTTCACAATACTTATTCCATCAATAAAAGTACGTAATCCTTACGCTTACATCCTTACCACTTACATAATTTACACTATCTTCTTAGAGTGCTTAAAAAAATGTCTGCAGCACAGAAACCAAAAAATGGGAAGAAATGATATGCGAAAAATTGATTCATGGAAAAGAAGCATCAGAGGCGCGGGAAAAAATTACAAATAAAAATTGTGTGCAATAAAAGTGAAAACTTAAGTAGACGAGAGTGGGGAAGCTATGAAGCACCGTACACAGAGGAGACCGATTATTCTATCTTATTCTATCGCAGGCTAAATTCTATATATGTATGTGTTGGTCTCTTTTTAGTGTCGCTTTTTCGTTTCATCGTTTTTCAAATCACAACGTTGCTAAAGAAGTTTTCACTCCAAAAACATTGAAATGTTAGTTTATGAATAGATATTTTAAATAGGTAATGACTGGACGTAGCGGAAGTCCTGTTTTAAATCGACCAATTTGAATGTCTTCTGTCTGGAAATCTATTTGTACGTTCCGTATCCATTTCAAAATGGTGGCAGTTTTAATAGTTCATTAGAATATTTTTTCAAATGTGAAATCGACGTGTTTCTTTGGACTTCCTTATTCGCATTTTTTCAATACACATTATGGTAATTGTCTACTTGAAGAAAGTTTGATAAACAAATTGGCTAGATAGTGAAGTTTCTTAAAACAAATAGTGTAAATCATTATTTGAAATTTAAAAAAATCTGTTACTTGAAATAAGAAGGATTATAAGTAGGTGTATAAGTACTTACTTCTGAACATTTAGTTAATTTTGGGTTTGATTAATTGAATAAGAGAAAATTAGAAACTTTTGAACGCGAGATCTACTTTTCTCTGGACTACTAGTAATATCAACAAAAATATTACAATAGGCAGTATCAGAAGAGAATAAATAGAAAGTTCACGAAAGCTTTCCAACCGCGATCTAATCTATTTCTGATTCGGGCCGATCACAATGATTTTAATTGTGTTCAATTCCTGATTGAATCGCCTTTCGGCAAGACCCTGTCGCTGGTGACTGGTGACTGGTGACCTACCCCCAGGTGCGTATAAATGTCCGGTGATGGGAATTGAAAAATATAGTTTCTGTGCCGCACGGGGGCCAAATTAAAATTCCGGCTACCTGTGGGGGGCGGCGGGGGCGGGGGGGAGGGGGCCATCCGTCACGGGTGTCTCGGGTACGGACCTACAATGGCGGCGGGGCGAATCGGTATTCCACGGGACTCTTCCACCAACCCTTCCCAGAAGATGAAACGGAACGTCGCGGACTTTGTGACGTGTGACAGGGGAGGCGTACTAAACTTTTAAGATTAAGTGTTAGGTACCTACTCCATTACTCCAGTACTCGATTATTACGATTTAAAAACATACGTATTTCAGCGATAATCATCTTCTTTCAATAAGTAATTTCAATTATCCAATGCCAAACGTATCTGGCCAATCTGGTCTCCAATTAAGTATAAGTCGTATTTCACCCTCATGGGGATATTACGGGGCTGTTTGTGACTAGCGTCAGCTGTTTTACCCCGGCGGGGGGAGGGGTATAGATGTGTTCACGCGAAATCTTTGTCCACTAGTAGCAAATAAAAAGTGGAAAAATGTTCTCTTTTGTAAGTACTTGAAACATTGCAGTTTCGAGATTTGAGCGTCCAATCGATCATTGAATATGGAATAAACGCATGGGGAGGTGGAACGTTGTCAGCCACAGATTCATAATCGAACGTAATGGTAAGACAAGTTAAGTTATAGGTAAGGCAAGTTATACTCAAAGTACTCATGGTAAGAAGCACTGCAGAAACATGTGAAAATATTAAGTACTAGATGTTCCACAAACCGAAAACGTTTTAAGTCATCTTTTTAAAAATAAAACAAGTAAATTTTACTTATAACAAACGAACTTTTACAAATACCTAAAACGAATACAGCATTTCGACAATGAAATTTCAATTACCATGTGACTAAAACATTCAAAAATCTACCTAACAAATCAAGACAATTAAATAAAAAAAAATGAACATCTTGGCTAAGCATTAGATCATCAACAAAGGTCGTGCAATAATTTACAATTCGGACGGCGGGAATGGGTACCGGCACCGGCGTTATTGGATAACCAACACCTCTGCCATAGGTCACCCCAAGTGGTTCGCTACGTTTGGTGATTTAGCAGGGGTGCCCGGGTTTTCTAGGACTTGGAGGCGGATGACCAGGACACACAGATTCCTACTCACCCCTTAAACCCTTTTCCTTCCCAGAACTCTACTCTCCTTCCTTTCCTTAAAAAACCCTCCACACACCATCCCCAAAGATGACATAGGCTGTGTGGAGTAGACATGGGCAAAATTGAATGACCGAATTAAATGAATAAATTCAATCTTGTGACACACTTGATCTGATTCTCAATTTCAAAAGGAATTGATTCTTCATTCCTTACCTTTGGTCTTGTATCGTACGATTTTTAACGGCAACATAAATGTTTAATTTCCATTTATTTTACTGTTAAATTATTTCAATGAATAATGTGTTCCGTAAACGATTTAAATATTATAATGTTTCATAGGTATTTTTAAAATATATTAAATACCGTATTTAAATATTATTCAATGGGCGGCGCGCCGCGAAGTTGTCGACGGTATTGTGAACGACTCGTATCCCGCTATCGCCGGCCGCCGTTCTAAAAACCCGTAGATCAAAACCCGGCCGCGATTCAGCCGAATTGTCCGAGCGTCCCTTTCACGCAAGGAATTAATCATTTGTCGTAGTCAATGTCCTGAGATTGTCCTAAGGTCCCCGCGCGTCCCGTCCCGTCCGCGTCCCAGGTACTCGTAGCTAGTCTGTCGCTATCGGAAATTGTCCGAAGCGCTTTATTCAGGAATTAAAACTAAAAGTCTTTTTCACTTGTGACGTTGTTGTCTCTAGTTAACCTCAGACTTAGAAATGACGTCAGATGTCATCGTCTCATCGCCATCGATTCACGTCAATCTCGGCTCGAGTGTATCCGAAACGCAGCTCCTCGCGAGTCTCTGCGGGGTAAGACACAAGACACTAGTCAAAAGTGACTAATTCATTGCTCAGTGCCGGCCCTTAATCCGTCCGAGCGCAGCGGTTGACCAAATCCTCGGCGGGCCAAGCCTTCAATTTCATTACATAGTTAGCCGAAAACTTTCGACATTGAATCTGAACATCGCGGCATCGGCTAGAAAATTGAGAAGCAAAAATAGTGCACTTGTAATCGTTTTTTTGGCACGTATGAAAGATATTGGAATACAAGTACCTACCTACTTTTAGCCGTGGATCTTGGATAGATGTAATATGTAAATTTGCATATATTATAAGGCCGATCAGCTGTTGTCAGCTGTCATAATTTTTTTTTTTTTTTTTGGAATTAATTGAATTAAAGGAATGAATAGAAGGAATCAATTCAAAAGGCCGGGGGAATTAGACGAGATCTATTCACTCCTGGGAATCATTTTGCCCACGTCTAGTGTGGAGCTCATGTAAAAAAAAGTCATCACACCCAAATCCAAATCTAAAATCTAGTTCGCTAATCCCATTATTATACCCGAGTATTATATACCTATCGAAATTAACCTCAAATGTACCTATTGTTAAAATAAAATAATTGTCAACTAGCCTGTCTAAAACAAGATATCCCAAGCAGTAAAATATATATGTAAACCCGACATTCATATGGCCAATGAACCTGAGGAGATTGATGAGAATTAATTGAAACGTTTTTAATAATAACCTCCGTTCCCTTTGGTGTCCCTCTTCCCTGCAAGGTACCTTTCATTGATGTGTTGCGTGTAGTTGCGTGTTTTCCGGTGCTCCAGCAGAAAGGGCTAAAGTGCTGGGGCAGTCGGTCTCGAACCTCAGCGATGGCGTTATTGAATCAATCAATCGATTTTTCCCCGCCGATGATAGTGAGAACTCAATGCGTCATCATGCGTCAATTCAATTTAAATACTCGATTTCGTCTATGGGGAATCGATTTGTGCGCAGTCTTTATAACGAAAAAACAGATGTAATGAAATAAACTATTTATTGGGTAGGTTTTGTGGGATTCTAAGGGGTGTGAGATTTATTCTCCTTCAACATACCAACATTCTACATTCTTTCGTTCGTAAGAAAAATATTCAATCTACGATGATAGTTTTTACTTTCATTCACGACTTTACCATTCAGAACAAATCCGAGGAATCTAGGTTTCACGATTTAAAATAACTGTGTTGACAAAATGTGTAAAAAAAGTAATAAATGATTTTATTTTTTTAATTTTTATTTTTTTTTTATTTTTTTTTATTCATTTATTTTATTTTATTTTATTTTATTTTTTATTTTTTTTTTATTTTTTTTTTATATTTTGGTAGAAAGCAGTCACTTTGTGGTTTGACATATTAATTAAAGGAAAACAATCACTTTGTTTGTAACCACGATTTATTGATTTAATTTTTATTTACCGACCGGTTTCGCTTAATACAAGCATCTTCAGGGTATAAATTAAAACTGATGAAAAAATACATTGTGTGAGCTTATATATACATACAGACAGAGATAAAACATAATATAAAGTAAGAGTGAGAGAGTGTAATTAACATCCTACATAGTGATAGAGAGAAAGAGACGGGTATATCTAATGAATAATTACATTATATCTACCGGTACAAAACGTCATTTGAACAGGTGATTAAGGAATAAAGTGGCTACGGGTTTTTTTACTTTATGGGAAATATTCCTAATATCGGACTGTTGGACACATTTAACTGATTATTAAGGATTTGGGTTTTTGTTTTAACGGCTTTCTTTATTTCGAGTGCTTCTAAATTATTAAGCCTGTTACCATGACCATTTATGTGTAAAATCTTAACACCGGTGTTTTGATTGAAGGTATGATCTTTATCAATAAGGTGATTAGCGAATTCCGAAAATCCATTATTATTTAAGCATCTAAGATGCTCTTTGATTCTAATATTGACATTACGTGTCGTTTTACCTACATAAAATGATGAACAATCATTACAATCTAATTTATATATTCCGGAATGACTTAGTTTTTCGTCCTTATCTTTCGAATTAATTACAAACTTCCCTAAATTATTGTTTGTGTCGAAAAACTAAGTCATTCCGGAATATATAAATTAGATTGTAATAATTGTTCATCATTTTATGTTGGTAAAACGACACGTAATGTCAATATTAGAATCAAAGAGCATCTTAGATGCTTAAATAATAATGGATTTTCGGAATTCGCTAATCACCTTATTGATAAAGATCATACCTTCAATCAAAACACCGGTGTTAAGATTTTACACATAAATGGTCATGGTAACAGGCTTAATAATTTAGAAGCACTCGAAATAAAGAAAGCCGTTAAAACAAAAACCCAAATCCTTAATAATCAGTTAAGAGGGCATTACCAGAGAAAGCCGGAAATACGTCATTTTCAAAAAAGTTTTTAGACGTATTGACTCTTTTCCACAAAAAATTATAAATGAATTTCGAAAGATTGTTCTTTTATCTAGCATTCGTATGTAATAAATTTTTAGAATTATTTTTATTTTTAGTATAATAAGGTTATTCCATAGGTCGTTGGCAGATTTGTTAAATTTTCAAAAAAGTTTTTGTATTATACCACACCCATTTCAAATAATGTAATCATGCAGTAAAATAAATCAATACATTATCTAGCAGAGTTATGTATTAGAATTTTAATTTTAGTTTCAATAAAATCATTAAAAAATATGTGCGTACATGTGTTTCTTGTCGAAAATTGGTCCATTTGTGTATTTATTTGCGCACTTACAAACTAATATATTTCAGATTTTTTAACATCTTATAAAATTTAGACATTATTGAAAAATGATAAATACTTATAATCAAAAAATAACTACAAAAAGTACACTACTTTAATAGTTTTATCATCACGCCTTTCAGCATTTTTGGATGAAGGTATAAATTAAAGCTAATTTGGATAGAAATAAATTCGATATTGAGTTATAATTTTAAAAAGCTGGTACGGAGAATAATTAATCTTTCTCATTGTAACCGCCCTGCACGATCGGAAGAACAACTTTCGACGAAATGTGGATTTTCGTCCGCTTGCTGGTTAAACGCTCTTAAATGTGTCCAACAGTCCGATATTAGGAATATTTCCCATAAAGTAAAAAAACCCGTAGCCACTTTATTCCTTAATCACCTGTTCAAATGACGTTTTGTCCCGGTAGATATAATGTAATTATTCATTAGATATACCCGTCTCTTTCTCTCTATCACTATGTAGGATGTTAATTACACTCTCTCACTCTTACTTTATATTATGTTTTGTCTCTGTCTGTATGTATATATAAGCTCACACAATGTATTTTTTCATCAGTTTTAATTTATACCCTGAAGATGCTTGTATTAAGCGAAACCGGTCGGTAAATAAAAATTAAATCAATAAATCGTGGTTACAAACAAAGTGATTGTTTTCCTTTAATTTTTTTAATTGTTTTATTTTTTAATATTTTTATTTAAATTTTTACACGGAATATATAAATTAAAATAGTGCTAATGCAGTGATCCGCGAGGTATTTCAAAGTAGTTTATCACATAGGTACTGTTTAGGAATTGACCAAAATCAATAGTAATCTTAGAGAAGAACTGTGAGGATGTTTGATTTTACATTTTATTTGACATTTTTAAATTTTTAGTAATAACCTAAAGAAATATCAATATGAAGTAACGCATACTACCCATTATTAATATGAGAGTATAGAATGTATCGGGAGCATCTCCTATCCTTTTACTATATTCCTCTTCCTCTCCCCTTCCAATAACCCAAAATTAATTTTAAGATATTAAAACTTTATTTCCAATATACTTTAGCACAATAAACTTCTGTGGCTTGACTTCAGTTCACTTGTATATTTATCAGAGTATATTATGTAAAAGCTGTTTGTTTCTTACAAATAAATAAATAATTATATAATTTTTGAAATTTCCTAATGTATGTATATAATAAAACGACTTGGGGATCTAGCACCGTTAATCGATAGAGATATTTTCGAAATTGACGTTAACTTGTCATCGTTTCTGAGCATGACTGCAGATCGCAAGCAAACAAAAAACAATTGACAACGACTAAGTGGTCTTAATTTATTCGATGTGAAATGTTACTTGCACGTTAACGAACCGCAGTCGTGGTAGGGATGACAAGTTCCCGGCATTATCGATATATCCTTTGTCGATGGACCGTGCTGGATACCCTGAGTAACTTTAGTGTTCGTAAGTTGTCAATTCACGTAAAATCGTAACTTTTTTCCGAAAACATGTTTAATAGCTTCCTGTAAAATAATCTACAAGTTACGAAGGGAATCTACATTTCCCAGAATTTGAAATACGTGGCCCATTATTTATCAAAGATCATATCTTATATCACACGTATGTCGTATGTCATTAATATTTTACTTTGAGTGTCTTAAAAAGCAGACATTTCTTATAGCACGTGTTTAGAAAGATCCTTACTTGATATCGTTACTACCAGGCTTTGATCAAGCCCGATATCGTTAGGCCTTCCGTGAATTTCCTGCCAACCAAGTTAATACAATTGTTGCAAAACGACGTGGTAACTTTAATAAAATAGTTTTTATTCTCACTTTAGTCAACTCACATACATGAAAGTTGTTTTAATGATCTTTAAGATTTTATAATTCAACATCAAACAACGCCGGTCATATCTCTGTGGACCGTGGACCGTATGGCCACCTACCCAAATAGCTGAAGGTTAATGAATGGAGGAGGTATATTATCTGGTATTATAGCTGTGTCCTATATAAACTATAAGCGTATTGCAGCAGATTACGATGACGACACAAATGAAATCTTCCTAGAGCAATAATCTCCGCTATGTTATTCCATTCCTCAATGTCACTGTCATTTGTATCCCACGAATTGTATTGTAGCTATAAAAGCATTGGCGTTACATTTCCATGAGTCGCAAAAAGACATTAAGAAAATACAGCAAATGATTATCGTCAGTGTTACCTATAATAGAAAAGTAACCATTTAAGTTTTGTCTCAATTTCTTTACGGATTATTTTACCTAACATGTTCGCTTTCGTGAGATAAAATGGTGAGAAAAAATAAAGAAATATATTTTTTTAAATTTAGAATACATTTACTCCACATATTTTTGGGATGCTGTTTGGAGGTTGTTTTTGAGGAGAGGAAGGAGTGAAAATTGGTCTTGAAGATACCAATGTTGTAGAAGGGAGTAAACAAAGAATTCCTTTCCTCAATGCATAATATGAGTCAACGTGTGCGTAACCACCACATGCAAAATTGAATCAAAATGCTACTTTGCTGTAAAAATTTATCGAAAAAAATATTTATTGAAATTCTTCGAAATTGGTGAAAAATGGTAGATTTACAAATATTACAAACTTATGAAAAAATTAACACAAGCAAGAAATTACACGTAGGTACTTGGAATATTTGCAAAAAAAGATTTTTCAACCGTTACCTTTTATATTTTATGTGTCTTGTTCTGTTTCATGTTTCGTTTAGATTTATTAGTATTGTCTTATTCTTCAATCATTAGATTTTCAAATATTTAAGGCAAAAAAATTAAAAAGGCAGAGATCGCGTCAATAAGGAGAAATTCTTTAAAAAATCAACAGTATATTTCCTTTTGGATCTTTCTTCACTGTGACAAAATATATGTAGATATTTATTTTTTTAAACTTTATGAGTAAACTCTCGAATTATAATTGATTTTTCTGTCTCCAGATTTTCGATTGAGTTTCGCTAATATTGTCTTCATTTAATTAAATATGTAGATATATCGGAAGAGATTTGATTCAGTATAATAAAGCAAACAGCATAATTTGTTGTAGACGATGTTGGGTAGCAGTAAGTTGCTGCTTTGCCCGCCGTCACTGGAGTAGTGTAGAAGAGACAGGGGAGCAGAAGCATGGAGAGATGAGACACAGCGCACAGCATCACGAAGTGGATTACCACAAAGAGATCACGAACTCCCCTCCGAGAGGTCGTGGACCAGCGGATAGCCCAACTATTCAATGTATTAAATAATATTTCCCGTCAGAGGAATGAGATGTTAAGTAAGATGCTGCCCACGGAGAATGGACGGTGGCAAGAGATTGCTCCATTCCGTTTTTGATAACCGATTGGCAAAACGGTAGAAACTCTTATCCGAACGACCCAATCATTCAACCTTCTGTTTACCAGCAAAGACCAACTAGTAGAAATACTAGAAACATCTTCACTAAATGCTATAATTAATTCATAGTTTCAGTTCCACAGTTTGACATTATACCGTCGGAAGAGAAAATAAGTATTCTCCTACCAGAACTTTAAAAATGATGAATTAATCATGATATCACGATATTACTAAGTAAGCATTTAAATGATTTTGCCGAATATTTTATTAAAACGTGAGCTTCGGAAGTTTTGTAAATTTATCGATATCGAGAACGCTGTTAAAAAAAATATAAAAATGTGATGTTTTCATTAGTTCCTTGTTCAGTTTCCATGCAGTCACACTTCAAAGCCGGATTGATCGGAGATGCTATCGGACCCCGCATTGTGCAATGTAAATATAAACATGTCAGATTCTTGTCAAAGTTAAACATGCTCACGTAAAAATAGGCGGAGGCAAAAAATCGCGGGAAATGTCATGCCGGCGATCAATCACGGAATTAAGGCAGATAAGATCTTCAGTCAGTGCGAAGTATTCAGTACTTAGTACGCAGTGACTAATGAAATCAATATTGTAGCGGAGTTGCAAGCAAACAACTGCCATGACTGCTGTTGGCTGGTGGAGTCCCACAAGGCACCGGATTATTCCATTCCTATATAATAGCCAAGTCAACGCTATTATGGTCCAAATTGAATGCTATTGGCGTTTTTTGCTCGCAACACTACCCGACAATTATTATTCAAAGAGATGGCATCTCGATATCAATTAAATTCCATAGTGGTATGTAGTTATTGAATTTATTGATGCAGTCAAGCGTTATTGGCTTAAAAAATCTATATCTAGTGAAATTATTGATTGACAGCCAATGTACCTCTGTACACAAAACATGGCTGGGACAGAATTGATTACCAAGCAATTCTACGATATGTTCATGTCATCTCAATGTCAATAGTAACCGGCAACAGAATAATGCAACAACGAGTTGCCATTAGACCTCGTTTATGCACATAGTACCTACGTCAGAAGTCGTGTAAATATTATTGTAGCTATAGCTATGTATCTCTGCAGCACAAATCAGTGCCATCTAAACCAAATCGGACAAATCTTTAGAATATTTTTCTTGCTGAGGAAAGGAAAATATCGCCTAAATGAAAATGGATATATGAATTTGTACACAGTAAGGGACGATCACTCCAAGAAGTAATGTGTTATGCTGTCATGTTACATCTACGGCGTTATGTGCTAAAATAATACAAACATTGAGGCAGTCTCCAAGGCACAGGATCAGACAACGGTGAACAGACAAGGCATGGTGACTGGTGACGTGTGTCTGGTGTGTCATTATGTGTATTATTTTTAAAGCAGCAGCGGTCGAGTATTCCCTCTTTTATTATTAGAGCTTACTTTCACGGCTGAGTTCCCGCAATAAGCAGTTAACTCCAACGTATAATTTTTCACTCCCGTTCACACACGGCCACACGGGGGACGGGGGAGTGGAGGACAGTTAGCGAGGACTGGAATTGAAACAACTGGCGCTGACTGTAAAAAACTCTCCATGTTATTAACGTTTAATTTAAATGATACGATCAATCATAAAGGGAATGGTGAAAGGCCATAAACGGATAGATTAACGGGTTGATTGGTGAGTGCATTCGAACAATGACTGACAGGGAAGACACAAAACATTGTAATTTGATTAAAATAATGTTAAATAATTATTTGTTCGATGTATCCTAAGTCTCTTTCTTTTTTAGATTTACACGCTTATGCATTTAATATATCTTCTTCATATTATTATCACAAATTGTTTTGTTCCGTTCATTTTTTATTATTTTATATATGTTATGTAAGGGCCTTGTAACTGTCGTGTTAGAGCAAGAGTACAGAGCACACGAGGTATCGTTAAACTAATCAAATTCGTGCAACTTAAAACGTCATCCATCGCCGTGCAAACCATGTGAAGATTATGAAGTATTGGCTATCTGGCCATAAGGTCACACTTTTAATTCCCAGCAAACATAAAACAGTTTTTGCAATGGTTGCATGCTGAATGTTTTGATAGCGACCATTATGTTTGGTCGCCTTGAAGAATTGGCTGAATAGCTGCGGGGATTAGCAAAGGATGATTATTAAATGGACACGATAGCCTCTTATTGATGGTCCTGACAGTGATGGCATTAACATTCTTGGTAGGTGATGCCAGATGCGTCTTTGGTTGTGATACCAACTGATTTGGTTTTCTATATAATTTACTTATGTTATTTAGATTTTTTTATTTCAGGGAAGTAAGTAAAGCAGTAAAGTACCTCATATTATTAGTTATTGTTATTAGTCACATGTTGTTGATGTCAATAGCCAAGAGTATTACGTGCTACCCTTTCAGAAATAACACTTTAATAATTCGTTTGGTTTTGAATTGATATCAAACCACACATTTCTATATCAAATATCCAATCAGTCCGAGGAGACATTTAACATTCGGGTAAAAGCGGAAAATGGGCAGGCAACCCGTCAGGCCCGTCTATTGTTTCGCAAAACGGCAGCGATATAATATTCGCGGCAATCATTGAACAAGAACGGGCGGCGTTATTTTCCATTCCATTAATCAAAATCGAACAATTTGTCGGCCTCATTAACATAAGGTAATAAATGAGACTCAATGGGTTCATCGGTGCATTTTCGATTTCACGACCGACTGGCATCGTGTTCTCATGCGTTCTCGTCCATTTCACCACACCTTGGACAAAGGATCGTGTTCTTGTATGGATGCCCATCCGAGATATGCAACTGGGCACCTATTGCCAGTATCTGTTTGCTAGTACCTACTTCCAGTGCACTTACTACAGGACGATTGCATCAGCGCTGGCAGTCATTACAATACGATACCGTACGAATAAAACGAATCTTTGGAAATCAAATCTTCATCATCGAAGATACGACTTGAAACTGGATCTTCTCTAAGAACGATATTAACGTTTTGTTTCCTGGTTTCTAAAGTGGTTGAGATAAATGGAAAATTACTGGTCATGGTAGGTAGATACCTACGTGAAAAATAATTATGCGATTTGAAATTATGTTTTTCAAATTTTATTTGAAGATTTATTCAATTTCAAAAAACTTGCAACATTATGCGGTTATTATGTCCTCGCGGTACATTCCAAATCATCACACAAAGATAAAAATATCTTGTAAAACATTTAGTAATAATTATAGAGTATATATATGTACCTACATGAAACCATTAGTTAAGTAATTTGGGAGGTAGGCCCAGGGAACCTCAATTATTGGATAACGAACACCCCTGCCACAGGTCACCCCAAGTGGTAAGTACGTTTGGCGACTTAGCAGGGGTACCCGTTTGTCTAGGTCTTCCCGGTGGATGATTTGGCCCACCAACTGATCCGAAGAGACTGGTTGAGGGAGACCTTTTCGCCTTTCCAGCCGGACTCTCTCCACCTATCGCCTTGCCCCACAGTTGGCGGGATGGATTCATACATGCGTCACTAATGGACGTATTGACTCCGAGATTCCTAACCATTCTTCATGCCTTTTTCCTTCCCAGAACTTCCTTTCCTTATTTTCCCTAAGAAAACATTCCACACATCCAAAGATGACACAGGTCCTGAGACAATTTTATTTCCTCGGGCCTCTCCTGTTCTGTACTAATGTAAAAAAAAATTGTAGTGTAGAATACAGACGTACCTACCTAGACGAAATCATTACTAGTTGTAGAATATAGATAGACAATAAGTTAGGTACCTAGGAGAATATCGTATTTCGTACTCCACACCCGTGTCCTAGACCTTTCTACTCACAATCAATTATAAACCGATTACATAGGTACAAATAATAATATACTAGGTATTTCTGAACACACACGTTCATTATTAGCCTGAATCTGTCAAGGTCAGTACAATATTACATATCTTATACAAGGTTATAATATTGTATATTGTGTAATGTTTATTCTGACTAATAATGATTTATTTTACTTCACTTGATTCCTAGAGATTATTAGATGAAAAGAGCCGAATTTAATGTTACCTAACATGTGCACACTAATTGACATGAAGTAAGAATACATTATATAAGTGGTTTATACAAAGTTGAATTGTTTCATTTTGCTATAATGGATAACCACAAAGTTGTAGCTACATTAAAATATATTTAATTAATTGTTTATTATTTTGAATAAGTTATTATTTTTATTGTAAAACATTGGTAAGTACATTGATAAGACACAATTCAACAGGTTTACGTGAATTTTAACCATAGCAACTTAGCAACAAAGTATAGGTGCTCTACGAATCTGCCACAACATGACAACTTTTCTGCAGGTTCTACCAGTTTTTAATAAACAAAATACCAACGACAGTACAGAACTTAAATAACTAATAATTTAATGGTTATGAAATTTAATTTAATTTCACGACAACATCATTTTTAATTATATATATTTTTATACATTAGCTGATTTTTTTTATAAAACATTATATGGTAATGAGAACTCTCACTGAGTGCATTCCCGTGCTGGGGCCAACATTGTACTATTTTATAAATGTGAACTGCATAAGCACCGTTGTCATTTGAATCTCGATGAAACGGAAACGAGCGACACCGAAAAGAGACAAACACACAGGATTTAGCATGCGAGAGAATGAGATAGTAATAAAATATTTATTTAATTCACGGGTACTCGGTTCCATTATAATACAATAAATTCACAGTCCCGTGCAAGTCTCCTTATTGTAGATAAAGCGCCAGACGAACCTCATAGGCCAGTCATTTAGTACACCAAGGATCGAATCCTACGAAATAATATTAAAAAAAATAATAATAATATGTATATATATACATATATACATGTATATGTATATATTTTTGTAAAATCAATATCCAATCTTCAAACCACTCCAAAATGAACAGGCAAAAGAAAACACAAAAGAAAGCGACATCTAGCTCCGAAGAAGAAATAATGATAGGTACTAATAAGATGACCAGGATGTACAGGAAAAGGTGCACTGGAATTCGACGGCAAAAATATGGGAAAAATCATCCTTCACATTGATAAAATACACATTGATGTGCTTCGTAGTCTCCCCACTCTTGTCTATTTTAGTTTTCTGAAGGTTTCACTTCTACTTTCACTTCTAGGAGAAAAACGGTATGAAGGGTGGGTAGGAATCTGAGGGTCCGTGTGTCCAGGAGTAACGGACGTATGAATCCAACCCTCCCACTGAGGTGAAAGGCGATATTCCGAGAGAGTCATACTGGAGGGATCAAAAGCCACGTAGTGTCCCAAGGCCCAGAAAAACCTCACCCCATAAACCCGGGCACCCCTACTAAGCAACCAAATGTAGCGAACCACTTGGGGTGACCAAGTGCTATTTAGAGGCAGCGGGCGACGGTACACGTACCCGCCTACCAAATTTTATGAATGTATTTTTATTTTATTTTAAGATATTGATTTATGACATCGCCTTTTCTATTTGTAAGAAACTATTCATCCTTTTCTTCTTCTTCTGATTGCCCTCTTCTGTCATAATAATGAATTTAAATTTTATTCGAATTTTAGTTGATGTAGGTGTGTATGTAGCTGCATATGTTTTTTTGAGTTCCTTAACTTCAGATTCTAAGATGAAATCATAATGAATAAACCATAAACTCTTAAATAAATAACTACATGTAGGTATTAGTTTCGTTCAAAAATATGCATTTCATTGCCAGTAAGTTCAAATACAGGTACCTAATATCCAACGGGAGTACAGATAGGAGCGGCGAGCCGGGAGCGGGTAGCGAGTGCGTTTAATTATAACACCGGGAGAGCGGGGAGCGGGGCCATTCATACCGATAAAAGCGTGGACAGAAGATACCTACTAACTAAATCGGGGTATCGTGTGTAGGTACACGTATGCAGCATGTATGCACACCTAGTTAGATAAACCATAGGTGATCACGGGGGAGGTTAAGGAAGCGTGACGCAGGGATTTTCTAAAACATATTATTTAAAATGTCTGAGACAACAAAATGATTAATTTACATCTCTACAATTAAGGTTCCGACATTATAATGTTTTTGGTTGCTTTATTTAACAAGATTAACTCTTCTAAAATCGGTTGCTAAAATGAACTACTGCACGTTGGCATTTAAAGAATTCGTTGAAGATGCCTCAAATAGTTTTTTTCTTAAAGAAAGACAAACATTCCTGGGTTACGAATAACCTAACATAATTTTAAAATCTCCTACTACTACCACACTAAACAGTAAATCAGCCACTGACCGGTCTTTACTTAAAACCAAAATATGTCAAATTACTAGGGAAAAATAAGAGATGATTTTATTACTTCTTGGTGCGGCCCCTCATCTAATGACTTTTAACCTTTCCGTTGCCAGCAGGGGTACCGAAAATCTCCAACACTAGAAACATTAAAATGAATGTAATGTGTGTGGTAATAGAGTCACCTCTCATGGAAGTTTATACAATGTTTTGAACTGACTACCGCCATAGTGAAAATAATATGAGCAATATATTGAAGGACATTATTAATTTGTTACCACAACTTTTTTTTAAATTTTCGCAATTTTCGTTAACCAATCAAACTAAAATCGAATAACCTTAAAATGCCACTACCAGCCTCCTATCTCCCCACAGGGTGTATGACAGCCGCAGCCACATTGTAATATAGGTACGCGCGTCGAATGTTCACACTCATTTGCACACAACACAATCACACGGGGCTAACGCGCGTTTGATGTCCGTCCAAGTTAAATCGTACATTACCTGGTGTTATAATTTGATTGTGCATTAATTTGTTGTATCGGCTGATGGGCGGGCGCCATTAGGGAGATCCCCACCAACCTATGCCAAACTGTGCTGGGCCTGGATGCCAGGGCCGGCTATGTGTGGTGATTGCTCCCGTGTCCCGTTTTGATAGGGTTGTCATAACAAAACACATGTATGTCTATTTTTTATTAGGTTCTACGGCAAAGTTTACGCAAGAAGTAAGTATAAAGCTTAATATAAGAATAATGTGACAGTTTTCACGGTCCTTCTCACTGTGGTTTACTGTTCTAAGGTGACTTTGTAGTTTTCATATTTTTGCATTTAGTTTATAGTCTTTACACTGTCTTCGTATGTTAACAAGTTAATCAGTCTGTTCTCTCGGCGATGTTTTTTTCTTTTGTTTTAAGTATATTCGCTTCTGTTTTTTTGTTTGTTTGATTTGGTAGAGCAGTATAATGTAGTTTCGTAGCGTGAAATTAAATATTTCTCTCAAAATGGGAATAACCCTGTATTATTATTTTGGCTAAATACCGCGGTTGAGTATTCAGGTATGTTTTTTAAATTAAATTAAATACTTTTTTTGTTTAAAACCATGCGATTTATCAATTTATGAACCGACCGGTTTCGCTTTACTCAAGCATCTTCAGGGAACAAATTAATACTATTAATACTAGGTATTACTATTAATATAACTTTGCGCAGTAGCGATATCGTAACCAATGAGGTTTATCCGAGGTGTGATTATTGCTAGTTGAAAACTTTTACTATTAATTAATACAAATTGGTACAAATTAATATTAATATTAATTAATATACGCACCAGATTTAAATGTCCGGGTTAAATTTTCCCCACAGGAAAAACTAAACCCTTTCACACACTTCCCCAAATGAACATCTAGTCAACCCACGCTATGCAATTGCACTATATAAGTATTATAAATACAAAATAATACAAGAACAACATGTCAACCTACTAGAGACCAAATGGGAATATAATTCACCGACTCCAGATATTTTCATATCAGAGGGTTCGGCTCTGTGGCATTTCTAATTGAACCTATAAATCCTACCGATCCCAATATAAATATTTAAAAAATCTTTTGTAATCCTACATTTATTTAAAATTACTGATTTTTGCATTTTTATATACAAATTCTTTGACAAATCTAATATGCTTAAATTTTGAATCAGATTCCTAGGTATTATGCCAGTGGCCAAAATAACAAATGGTAATATTTTTATAGTCCGAGAATGCCAAATTCTTTTAATCTCATTTCCTAAATCTGTGTATTTTCTAATTTTTTCAGAAACAGTTTTTTGAATATTACAGGAATTTGGAGTAACATCAATGATATAAGTTATTTTTTTAAATTTTGTCATGTAAAACTATATCAGGTCTATTATGACTAATTGTTCTGTCTGTTAGTATAGTTTTATCATAATATATTTTATAAAATTCATTTTCTAAAAATGAATTTGGTTCATATTCATAATATGGTACTACATTACGGCAATCAATCAAGTTATGTTTAATTACCAAACTTTGGTGAATTATTTTTAAAACCTGATTTTGCCTAAATGTATACTCGGACGGCGCTAATATAGAACATTCCGATATAATATGTTCTATAGTTTCCGGAAAGGCCAAACATTTTCTACATAAATCATCAATTTGATTTATATCTTTGATTATATGCTTCCTATAATTTTTAGTATTAATGACTCTATCTTGAATGGCAAGCATAAATCCTTCTATTTCTGCGCTCAACTCTTCAATACTCAACCAATTGTTTGACGAAAGTTTGTCAACATACGTTTGGTTGAGATAATTGAAGTGTTTTGCGTGAATAATTTTATTTGACCAGGAATCTAATAATTCCTGGTTAGTATTTATAAGAATGTTGGCATTCTCGTCATATAAATTTAAAGGTGTAATATTTCTATCTGCCTTGCAAATTATTTTGTGCATTTCTGAGCTATTAGCTTTCCTATGGAAAAAATTTCTAAGCATTTCTACCTGATTGTGTTTCAAAGATGTTATTTTGACTATACCTCTACCTTCTAAATTTCTAGGTAAATTAATTCGTTCTATAGCTGAATTTGGATGATGGCAATTAAATTTTGTTAAAGTAGTTCTAATTAATCGTTCTAAACTATCTAAATCTGTATTGGACCATTTAATTATGCCAAATGAGTACGTTAGTAGAGGTATTGCCCAAGTATTTATTGCTTTTACTAAATTTTTAGAAGATAGATTGCATTTTAAAAATTTTCTGACCCTAGTTTGAAATTTAATCCTAATATCATTTTTAATACTAGTGTGATCTAATCTCTTCGATTGCGGGTATCCTAAATATTTATAAACCTCATCCCCTTTCATACTTTTAATTTTGAAATTTCTAAATATACCCTCGTCTCCATCTACAATTTTGCCTTTCTCTATATGGATCGTTTTACATTTATCTAAACCAAAAGTCATTTTAATATCATCTGAAAAATTTTTAACTACCTTAATCATTTCTCTAAATTTGATTCAGAATTTGAAAATAATTTTATATCATCCATATATAATAGATGTGAAACTATGCTACTCTCTCTTGTATTACCCTTAATTTTTATTCCAAACTTGCTTTTAATTAACATTTTAGAGAGGGGATTCAATGCTAAGCAAAACCAAAGAGAATCCCTCTTTTTATTGAAATGCCCGGTACTACTATTTTCTTACCTTTTAAATTAACTAGCAAATCTGTATTCCAAAAGGACATAATATTTTTCAAAAAGCTAATTATAATTGGGTTAACTTTATATATTTTTAATATTTTTATAAGCCACGAGTGCGGGACACTATCAAAAGCTTTTTGATAATCTATATAACAAGTATGTAAATTACGCTTTTGATTTTGAATTTGTTTTAAAATTACAGAATCAATAACTAATTGTTCTTTACATCCCATATGTTTTCTGCGACAACCTTTTTGTTGTTCAGATAAAATATTTTTTTCATCCAAATGAGTATATATTAAATCTGTCAAGCAAGAGGTTAAAATTTTGTATATTGTCGGTAGACATGTAATGGGTCTATATTGAGAGGGATTATTAATATGTTCGCTTTTAGGCAACATATACATAAGTAATGCCCTTAGTTAGAAAATTAGGAAAATTTTGAGGTTGTCTGACAAGTTTTGAAAGATTTTTTGCAAAACGAGGATGAAAAGTAGTTAAACGTTTGTACCAAAAATTATGTATCCAATAGCAACCCGTGGCTTTCCAATTATGAGTATTTTTTATAATTTTGGCTAACAATTCAACCGATATATCAGAAAAACTCATTTGTTCAATGTCTGAACAATTGAGTTCTTCATTTTCTATCCAGTTACCTGCCCCATTATGTTTTATATCTTTTCTCCAATTGTTTGTCCAAAAATCGCGCATATCTGATTCAGATGGCAACGGAATATTATTATTCGAAATAATATTCTGTTTATCGTCAAGTTTGGAATAAAATATTTTCTCATTTTTCTGAAATAATCTATTATTATTTTTTCTTTTATTATACGTATAATTATATCTTTTTAATCTACTAGCTTTTACACCTAAGTTTTGTTTAAATAAATCTAATAAATCATTGATTATATTTTCATTATTATTACTACCAATGCTATAACCAAATTTTCTCCCAATTTCATCTACATATCTCAAAATATTCCTACTTCTATTCCCATTTTTATATTCAATTACTCTAGCTATACTACTTCTTAAAAATACTACATCATTTTCCAATCTAATCTGCCATTCTGGTTTACTATAACTATATGATCTATCATCAGAGGATGTTAATTTAACTCCTAACTTATTACATATAGTGATAGCACTAGCGTACACTATTGTATGAAGATCTAAAAAACTAATATCGTCAAATATTATTTTTGGTAAAATTAAATTATTTAATTCAGAAATTAATTTAGATAATTTCTTTGACGTATGCAATTTTGGTAATTTTGGTCTAACTGTGGGCTCTATATCTATATATCTATTTATATTATTTTGAAGCAAGTTAGCTAATTCTATTACATTATCATCTAGTAAGTTTAAATTTGCAATATTGATTTCCCTAAGATTATGAATAATGTCTAAGTTATTTGAATCTACTGTAATATCATTGGATTCTTCTACTAGAATATTATCTATTATTATTCTTCTATATACATAGAATATTAATACTATTACTATTGCTATTAATAGTATTAATTTGTAGTATTATAGTATTAGTATAGTATTATAGTATTAAATTGTACCCTGAAGACGCTTGAGTAAAGCGAAACCGGTCGGTTCATAAATTAATAAATCTCGTGGTTTTTAACAAAAAAGTATTTTATTTTATTAAATATGTCAAAACACAAAGTGTTTGCTTTCTACAATAATAATAATATTTTTTTAAGTTTCAATAAAACACTTTTTGAATTATGTTTTTGTACATTGAAAATTTAAAAAACTCTGTAGATTTAAGTAGACGCATTTTATCAGAATTTTGTATAATATGTGTGTTATTAAATATTTTTTTAAATTTTGGTACTTAATTTTATTGGTCAAAGATCAGTATTCCAATACTGTCGTGCATGAATTTATAAATTGTTACGAAAATAAATAAAATCAATAAATACAAAGTAAAAAAATTAATCACGAAGATGGAAGTTTTAGAAAATTTATAAATAAATAATCGCGTCCTCATAATATGAGCGTTTTTATAAGTTTTTTTCATAAGGCGCAAAAGAGTACTCCATTAAAACTAGTTTTAAGTTTGCTCTTGAATGACACGGATGTGTCGAAACCGGTCGCAGAAAATTTAAAATTAAAGTAACAAATGTACATTGAAAATTCAAATTCTGCAAAACAAAATGTCTAGAAATTTTTACATATTTAATGCCCAAGAAATACAAATACCTAATGACGATGTTAGCTAAATTATCTGACCGGACAACTCAACACAGTGGAAAATCTACACACCTTTGAAAAGTGTCACAAAGTCATGAAATAAAACCAGGTTAAATAGGTTACGTTACATTAGATTATGGGCTATTTTTTTTAATCACCTTTAATGATTTTAAAAATGTGTGTTGAAGTGCCACTTTGTTGAGTTCACAGTGTTACTTTAAATGATATTTTAGACATTCCCCACGACATTGTTTCTATATTTTAAACAAGTCGTGTTTTATTAAACATTTTTTCAATTTTCGCTTAAATATTATCGTTTTTAATATTCGCGCGCTCTCTTTTACATCTTCTTCTAACTACTAACTCTGAAACTACAATTTATTTTAAATATGTACCTACAGGTTCTAAAAAAATTCCTACCATAATCGATAAGTCGGTCAAAGAAGTAAAATAGCAAACCAAGAAATCTTTACGCCACTAATCATGTATTGTTTTGCAACCATAATAAAAACAAGCGTGAAAGTCTATGTTTACCATCGCGTACCATAAAGTTGAAAGAAACGTGATATTTTCGAGGACAAAAGAACTAGTTTTTTATAACTGAATACAATAAAAAATATTATTAACCAACAGATAGTACACCGCTTTATTGAAAGTAAACAATGTTCCATATTTTAGTCTTCTTTTATAGTTAAACATACACGGTCCTTTCACTCACTCATTTTACAATTCGGGGACCCGAACTTGTTTTAGTCAAAGAGTAAAAGTAAAGAGGTGTTTCACCACTCTTCTGGACAAATAAGACAAACCTTCAATAAGATAACAACAAAGAAAAGCCGCCACATCCGTGCTTCGCTTATCCTTCAACATTAGGCTCGGATGTTCATGTAAATGTCTTCAGTCGTATCGCAGGCGTAGGTGATCTAAATTCGAATGCAGCTAAAATCCTACAAATTCCAATCGAAGAACAAAAAATATCGTCAATGATCAATAGGCCAACAGCAAAAATGTCAAACCATCCAATATTATTGTGTGGGGTTAATATTATCATCTTCTAACCCTTTTTTGGTGAGTTTAAATTGCTTGAGCTATTTGATGAAGTTGTCGTTCATGATTGTGTGTTGTATCTCTGTTAGGACATAATATTGCTAACACAAACAATCTCGTCTTTTACGATCTCCGTCGTGAACTCACAAAAAGTCACGTTTCTGGAAAAATCGAAGACCACCCAGTCCGAGCACGATGGGCAAGGAAGGCGCCCTTAATGATTGTATAAATACCTACACCAGGAGGAACAGGCACCACCAGAGAAACCATCATGTCTGTATTCTTCGATTGAACTTGAAACATGTTTTGCTTTAATATCACTGGCTTGTCGCTATCCAGTTATTATAGTATCATATTCCAAGGCGGTTTGGTTTGGGCGTCCTCGACTTCTAAGTTTGTTCTTTTACGTATGATACATACTACTAAAAATCTAAATTTCCCATTCTTAATCTTATTCCTCACACGTACATCAATGTTGCATCGTTTCCGGATAACCTCATTGTAAAACGGTCGTGGGTACAAGATTTTATCACACCTTTTATTACCTTAGAGATCCAATTTATTCCTCTTTCAGGGCACTAAGAACTTTTACAGCGAATCGATACTTTTTTTATTAAAAACTAGCCCAGACTCATGAAAATCGCGGAATATTATAGTTTGATAATGAAAAAGACAAATAAAATTACTTTCTGTCATAATTTTACCCATGTTATAGAAAGACACAACATCACTTTTCTGAATTCTTCAAACAATCAGTTCCACTTTTGAAAATGACACTTGATCCAGATTTCACGGGGATGCCCAAACAACCGAAATTAGTATGTTTGAAGAAATGTGAAAAATCACGGGATGGTCGGAATTCTCGACAAATCAAACATTAATAATGAAATAATTTTCTGTTAAAAATATTACTTAGATAGATAGGTAGACTGAATTCATTAAAAATCAGTTCTAATTTTGAAAACTACACTTAAATTCAAAGCAAATTTGATTAATTGAATCGGATTCGACAAAGGATAAACAAAGGTGAAGCGCAGAGAACCGTATCTAAGCTTGTTCCTTTAGTATTTGTTTGATGTCAAATAAGTATCCCTCATTTAATAGTTAAAATTTACGATACATCTCGTCTCCGTTACTAATCTCCATACATGCGTGCTTCCTCAACACGACACCCAGCGTCACATATCACTGAAGCTCGCTACTGAAGTAATTGTCCACCCGGGGCTAGTGTTGGGTCTTGGGACTGCTGGGTGCTGGGTTCATCTCCAACTGCAACTCGCCTCACCGGCACAAGGCAGGAACAGCGAACACTCCTCCACAAGACAGAAGATCTAACGGACTGACGTGACGTCACCACACTTCCGGTTACTATTAGATACCGTTAGAGAATCTCCGCATCAGAATGTTATTAATGTGTAAGGCACCTCGTCAGAACAGCCTTCAGCCGTGATCACCGCAAGCAAGAGACAGATTCCCCCGTGCAGTACTACTTTTTACCCTCCATCACAGATTATACTTTGTGTTTAATACCGTTAGCTATTTGTGACCGCTCATCCTATCGGGTCTACTTTCTGTTATGACGCTTTATAAAAAAAAAGGTAATTTATCTATTTTAATTGGAGTCTATTTTCTCCAATATTTCGTTCAAAAATTTAACTCAAATGGTTCAACCTGATTTATCCCAAACATAAGAAATCTGGAATGATCGGTATTTGGTTATTGATTTATAGAAGATCGTGTTTATATTATTAGGGTAGATGCGTCTCCCGTTTCCAAAGAATGTGAGCAAATAATTAACAAAAGATGTAAAATGTAAATTGAAACCATTAAATAATACGCCACAACGCCATGACGCGGTTTAATTCGGATTAACCAACATTAATCTTGTAGTCCCACGAGAATTGACGTCGCTCGGCTAAACGAATGAATTTGTTTCCGAGGACTCAAATCAATGGCCATACATTAAACAAGTTACCACGTGATTAATCTGGTAATAATTTGATAATAGACTAAATTCGTTTTCACAGCGTGACGCCGACATTTGTATTATTTCTTCAAGTCAAACATGAACAAGTGAAAAATGGGAACACGTTATTCTGAAGAAAGTGAAATTTATTATAAACTGCCTCACCTTGTAACTTGCTTTAAAATATAATATTTTATCATTCTAACGTTGCACAGCGAGTTTTTAATTAAAAAACTGTCATTTTCATATTATTTTCATATCTATTTTTTAGTCCGTATACGTACAGATACACTCACGCACACCGCACACGACCTAATTAAGGTTCGTAACTAAACTTGTTGGCAATCAAAATAATTGTAGTCATGGTTTGGAGCAATGTTGGCCAACGAATAAAAACACGTCGCGCCTGTTTTTTGTTTAGTTTTAATTTAGTTTTAATTGTAAACGATAAGTAATTTATTAAACAGACCGAATGTAAAAGATTAACTCGAGCTTCACATAAAGATAAAGCTCTGAGAGATAAATGACCAAAAAATAAAAGTTACAAATTGTTCCAAAAGTTGTGTTGTTCCGACAACTTTGTAGGACAAGGCAATGATTTTGAATCAAAAAGAACGAAGTAGGAGTTTTATTGTAAAATTATATTTTTGGTTTAATTTTTAAACTACATTTTGAAATTATTTATGAGAGTCGTAAACGATAACTAAAAAAGTTATTTTTTTCAGATATGTAGCTCTACGTTTATTATGCAATTGGGAGCTAAGTAAATTTGACCCACATACTTCCACTGAAAAAGCAACGTAGTGAAATAATTATTTTTGTTTTCAGTAAGTTTCAAGTTCCAACCAACTGTGGGTTTGGTATTTATGTAACTTGCAGAGCTCCATTACTTGGTACGAACAAGCTTTGAAAAGAACTGTAAAATAAGCACTAAAGCTCGCTATTTGAGCGATGAATAATTGAGTTCTAACGTTGTGTGGAATTGTAAAAACTCGCCCTGTCTGACATAAAAGCTTTTTACGAATATTACGAAATCCTTCCACGAGATGTTTGGCTTATTTTGTATTTTTACGAACACATTTTAGCAACGTAGAATTGTGGAATTATTGTTTATGTGACTCGACACAACCATTACGACTATATTGTTATTGGTTATTTCACAAAATAGATTAACCTCGATGTTCGTTATTTTTTTTAAATAAATGAATGGGATTGTGTGTAAAGCATTTACAAAATAAATGCTAAATATTATGGCTGTATGTCGAAAGATGGTTCACGGTGGTATCTACTCGGTATAATATTATGTGTGTTTGAATTATTAAGTTGATTTCAGAGATGCAGATTTGCCTCTCGTTTGCTTTCAGTTGAACTTTCTGAGTACAATTATTACTTTAGGTTTCTGGGTAGACCAGTAGGTACCTTATTATTTAAGGTAAGGTAAAAAAAGTTGTAATTCTTTTTAATGTCATTTTCTGAAAGGTGCATTTGTTAAGAATGCTCTCACCAGATTTTTTAAAGAAATTCACAAAATTGACGGAGATTCAGCATTTTATTCATCGTTTGAAACATTTTGTGTGTTGAATTACCCTTCAGCAAAACTTTGAACGCCTTTTTTATCGAAACTACGTTTTTCACCCTAAAAAAACGATACATAACGGTGCCATAGAGATTGGATTTTCTAACAGTTTAAGAAAAACAAACAAAAAAACGAAAAATTAAAAAAAAAATTTTTTTTTTCAGTTGACACCGCGTAAATAAAAAAATAATAATTTATGATAAACTTGGAGTAACCACCTAGTCTCATTTTTGATTGTACATAATCGATCGTCGTACTAATCTTGTATCAGAAATATTTGTTTGTATAATTAAGTAGGAATCCTAATTAATTATAGAATTCCTCTGGGATAATACATTTATATAATCTAAAATCTCCTCCCACAGTTGTGGTCCCTAACA
Source organism: Limnephilus marmoratus (assembly GCA_917880885.1). Classification (NCBI taxonomy): domain Eukaryota; kingdom Metazoa; phylum Arthropoda; class Insecta; order Trichoptera; family Limnephilidae; genus Limnephilus; species Limnephilus marmoratus. The sequence continues at coordinate 53,755,708 of OU862921.1, read as the reverse complement.
AGTGGCGGAGATCATATTGTAATTCAGGTCACATCTTCCCATGTTTTCATTTTTTACATAAACATTCATATTCAGGACGTTTTGTTCCAACAAGTCGACGTTTGTTGCCACTTCAGTCATAATAAGATGATGCCCGGCTAGAAGAAACTCTACCAATAAAAGCTCTCATTCTGTTGTGGAGTAAACGTAACTTTTTACGCTAGCAAAACCAAATTAAAACATGTTGGTTTCGATATGAATTACCACATAACTTTTTTTTTCGTTATTTGTTTTTGGGGTGTTATGCCGTGTTGCGCTACCTACTTCTTTAGATAAACCGGATCTGTCCTGGTGATGGACACTGCAACGCTGTCCGAAACTTTGGCTAAAGAAGGAGGTAGCGCACCACGGCATAACACCCCCAAAACAAATAACGAAAATACTTTTGGCAAACAAAAAGACAAACATTCCCGGGTTACGAATAACCCAACAATGTTTGAAAATCTCCTACTACCACCACAGAAAGCCGAAAATGTTGCTTGTGCTGTGATGGAGGACTTAGCCAGCCGAGGAATCGAACAAGCGACGAAGCACAAATACATTTTTGTTTTTTTTTGTTTGACAGTTTGAAGTATAAAACATATTTTTTGTTTTTGTTTTTTGGTAAACACCACCTCACTAGGCTGAGCCTGTTCCGAGGTGGCAAATTCATATTTTTCAAGACTCCTTCGTTCATGTATGAAAGACTCTTCAAGAGGATTTAAAAAATTAAGAACTGTGTAAGGTATTATGAATATAATGGACATTTTCTGAATGTTCCGTGCTGGAAGATACTATTAGTATCGCCCTGGTATAAAACCACCATTACAAATTGAAATATTGATTGAAATGGCTTAAGCCGTGTTTGGTGACTGGATCTGAATTGCCAAGTACTTCCCCACCTTTTATTTCCCCACTACCTTCTCCCTCACAACATACCCCAATTAGATCTGCCGTAGTCTCACTAACTCTCAGTAGCAGTTGGGACTCATGTGCGGTATTCACATAAAAAATGGTAATCTGCTTCGAATAAATAAGAAAGTCGGTGGATACACGAAGACCTACATGTTTGTATAAATATTTCTTTATGGGAAACTCTCTTACTAAGCCAATGGAGCATACGGTAGTCAGAGGCGTAGCGTGGGGGGGGCGGCAAATTTTCACAATAAATTATAACATTATCTTGGAAAATTTTAAACCATTTCAAATCATTATTAGAACATGACGACCTCCGTAGTCCAGTGGCTAAGACTCTTGACTCACATTCCGGAGGTCGCGGGTTCGAACCCGGCATGCGCAAATAAATTTTATTTGATTAATTTGTGTTATTTCACAATTAATTCATTTAAAATAATATATAGTATATTTGCGGCATGTTCCAGAGTGGAAGATACTATCAGTATCGCCCTGGTGTAAGACCACCATTCAGAATTGAAACGTTGCTTGAAAATGGCTTTAGCCGTGTTTAGTGACCAGATCTGAATAGCCAGGTACTTCCCAACCTTCCTCTTCCCCACCTCCTTCCCCTCCCCGCTACCTTCAGCCTCACAACATACCCCAATTGGGGATGCCATAGTCTCACTGGCTCCAGACGGGAGCAGTTGAGACTCTTGTGCGGTATTCACTGTAAAAAAAAAAAAAAAAAAAAGAACATGTTCTACGATCCTTTCGTTTACGAATCCATCTCTTTTTTTAAATTCATTAAAAATATCAAAAACTATATTTTTTTAAGCTGCAAATTTCGCAATTCGTAGGAAAAACGTACGCTTATTATGAGAGTAATACTAATTAAAGCTGATAGACTCGCAAACAGATTCATTCTTAATTAAAATCAGAATTGTGTTCAGAATGTATTAACGACTGAATTTCAGTTGTGTATTCATCTGCTGATACATTTCGAAAGAGACCATTATTTTATTCGAAGTGCAGTTATAAAATTCTAGTTGTAGATTATGCATGTGCTGCCAGAATCAAAGAGAAACCATTTTCATTTTCTGAGTGTAGTTTTAATTCGGCAAATACAAATTTAATTTGACCCGTCTAATCACAGGAGACGCAAATTATCCCACACATTTAATTTGAAAATAAAATTGGGAAATTATGTCCCACACATTTAATTTTAAATAAATTTGTTATTGCGATTAAAAGTTAAGATACAGTTTTATAACATTTTTTTTTAAGAAAAGGAATCTGTATTTAAAATTTTAAGTTTATTCTATTTTAGGTACTTTAATTCGAATATTTGCAGGCGTGTATTTTTGAGCCAATTCACATTTCCAAAATTAAAATTTTAATGTTTAGAAACAATAATGTTCTAATAAGCACGTCGAAAAAATTACTTTATCTAGATTTTAGAACAGTTTTTTTTAATAAAAAGGAACATTGCATGGGAAGAACCGGAAATTTTGTGCGGAAACATTGACAGGCAAAAGTTTATAGTTATTTTTTTCTTATTATTCGAGGGTTAAACCAGTTTTCATGATGTAAACTTCCATTTGAGAATTCATCTGCAGACACAATTCAAAGGAAAACGTTATCTTATTCAGTTATTAAATTCTAATTCAGTTCAATTCTAATCTCAGACTCTGTATGTGCTGCCAGAATCAAAGAAAAACCATATTCGTGTTCTGAGTGTACTTTTAATTCACCGCATATAGACTTAATTCTAACCAATTTTGGGTTGAGAATGCAAATTTCCAGTTGTGGATTCATGTGTTGACACATTTCGAAAGAAAACATGCTCTTATTCGAAGTTCAGTTATAATATTCTATTTGCAGACTATGTATGTGCTGCCAGAATCAAAGAAAAACCATTTTCATGTTCTGAGTGTAGTTTTAATTCACCGCATTCAAACTGGTTGAATACAACGATACATTAAATAACGAGTTGCAGATTCATCCTGCATCGAGTGAAGCTTTACATTTGAATTACATAATGCTCTAAAATTCTGAAAAATTGATAGTTGCGTATGTAACTATTTTTTGGGGACTCTAAGGCAGTATCAATCAATCAACTTTGGAGTAGAATTTAAATACATGATTTTCATTGAAAGAATACTCGTCAAATGTGATTATTAAAAAATCCGGCTTGTGTATAAATAGGACGTAATAAAAAAATAGGATTTCCATATACAACCCCCCCCCCCACCGCTTGAAGTACCCAAATAAGGGGGCGGCGAAATTTTCCTCCACCCCGATGTTCTGAATGTAGGTTTAATTCACCACAAACAGATTTAATTAAAACCAGTTTTGTGTTCAGAATGTAAATGCCGGCAGAATCAAAGAAAAACCCTTTTCATGTTTTGAGTGTAGTTTTAATTCACCGCTTACAGATTTAATTAAAACCAGTTTTATGTTCAGAATGTAATTGCCGCCAGAATTAAAGAAAAACTATTTTCATGTTCTGAGTGTAGCTTTAATTCACCACATACAGATGTTATTAAAACCATTTTTGTGATCAGAATATAAGTGCGGCTAGAATCAAAGAAAAACCGTTTTTATGTTCTGAGTGTAGTTTTGATAAACAGTTGATGACAGTTTTGTGTTATCAATATATCAATAAGTTGCTAATTCATCGTGTACCGAGTGAAGCTTTGCATCTGAGTTGCATTCCATACGTATGCGTGATGAAGATGCGAAATTCTATTACAGGCATACCATTCTCGATATCTGAGAGCAGTTATATATAAATTTGTAGTAGAATTTATAAGCATGATTTTATTGGAAGAGTACTCGGCACATAGGGTTATAAGAATCGGCATAAAAAAATAGGATCTCTTCCCCCACCCCCCCCGGTCAGCGCTTGAAAATCTGCGGAAAAAGTACCTATAGAAGTTAGGGGGGGGGGCGGCAAAAATTTCCCCCGCCCCGGGCGGCCTATACCCACGCTACGCCACTGACGGTAGTTTACGGTTTACGGTAGTTTAAATAATTCATTTCATAAAATATCGTTTTTCGGGTTAATATAATCCTGCATAAAATATGTATTTTTATTGATCTTGTGAACAGGGGAACTCCACCAAATTCTTTTTATAGGCCAAGCATTCTAGGCTATAAGTATAAATATAGAAAAACCATTCGAAATGTAATACGTATGTATTTTTCTTAAGTAAACGTGGCACGTAATCCCTACTCTTTACATGATAGCTGCTATCACAGGCCATCATCTCACACTGGTCACCCTTGTGACCCTGGCAGTCACTGGTCACCCTTGTGACCCTGGAGTCACTGGTCACCCTTGTGACCCTGGCAGTCACTGGTCACCCTTGTGACCCTGGAAGTCACTAGTCACCCTTGTGACCCTGGCAGTCACTGGTCACCCTTGTGACCCTGGAAGTCACTGGTCACCCTTGCCGTCCTGTACCCAGACCGAGTGCACTGCACCTAGTATTTACTGCTCTTTGTAGTGGTGTCGTACTTTCCGTAGTGTTCAAAAAGAATAAAGCATTCAAAAAGATGGTTTGAAAGGGAGATATATGTATATAAATGTTAGAGGGAGCGCAAAATATATATATTTTTTTTTAATTAAGGCGCATAAGCGAAAATATTCAGAGATCAAAAATCTCTCGTAAAATGTCCAAAGTAGCATAAAGAAATTTTGTAAAATTTTCAAACCTATAAGAGGTTAAATAATAGATCCAAATGTGTTTTTACTAATTTTCAAAGCATGTTGAGGCAATTTTATACACGTTTCGGCTCGGCAAATGAATAGATATTATTTTCAAAAATCACTTTTTAAGAGCTTAATGGTATGAATTGTAGACGTGGGCAAAATGATTCCCAAAAGTGAATAGATCCCGTCTGATTCCCCCGGCCTTTTGAATTGATTCCTTCTATTCATTCCTTTAATTCAAAAAAAAAAAAAAAAAACTAGAGTGAATGGGTAGACTATGAAACACCGCAGCACCGCACAAAGAGGAGACTGATAGGCTACCAAGCACCGCACAAAGAGGAGACCGATTATTCTATCTCACTAACTCGCAGGCTAAAACCTATAGATTAATGTGTTTGTCTCTTTTTAGTGTCGCTTTTTCGTTTCATTTTAAATCACAATAAGTGGGGAGGCTACGAAGCATCACACAAAGAGAGGACCGATTATTCTATCTCATTATCTCGCAGGCTAAATCCTATACTTAGATGTATATGTTTGTCTTTTTTTAGTATCGTTATTTTTCGTATGTAAAATGTATTTATAGCTAGCAATTAAATCTTTCAATTTTACAGTTTTTTGTTTCACCCTTAAAGTATTTTATTTATTAAACTTAAAAGTATTTTATGACAGATGATTGGCCTTATAATATATGCAAATTTACATTTTACATCTACCCAAGATCCACGTCTAAAAGTAGGTAGGTATTTGTATTCCAATATCTTTCACACGTGCCAAAAAAACGATTACAAGTGCACAATTTTTGCTTCCCACTTTTCTAGCCGATGCCGCGATGTTCGGATTCAATGTCGAAAGTTTTTGGCTAACTAGGTAATGAAATTGAAGGCTTGGCCCGCCGAGGAATTGGTGAACCGCTGCGCTCGGACGGATTAAGGGCCGGCATTGAGGAATGAAAGAGTAACTTTTGACTAGTGTCTTGTGTCTTACCCCGCAGAGACTTGATCAACTCGCGAGCCGAGATTGACGTGAAACGATGGCGATGTAAGACGATGACAACTGACGTCATTTCTAGGTCTGAGATTTACTAGAGACAACAACGTCACAAGTGAAAAAGACTTATAGTTTTAATTCGTGAATAAAGCGCTTCGGACAATTTCCGATAGCGACAGACTAGCTACGAGTACCTGGGACGCGGACGGGACGGGACGCGCGGGGACCTTAGGACAATCTTAGGACATTGACTACGACAAATGATTAATTCCTTGCGTGAAAGGGACGCTCGGACAATTCGGCTGAATCGCGGCCGCGTTTTGATCTACGGGTTTTTAGAACGGCGGCCGGCGATAGCGGGATACGAGTCGTTCACAATACCGTCGACAACTTCGCGGCGCGCCGCCCATTGAATAATATTTAAATACGGTATTTAATATATTTTAAAAATACCTATGAAACATTATAATATTTAAATCGTTTACGGAACACATTATTCATTGAAATAATTTAACAGTAAAATAAATGGAAATTAAACATTTATGTTGCCGTTAAAAATCGTACGATACAAGGCCAAAGGTAAGGAATGAAGAATCAATTCCTTTTGAAATTGAGAATCAGATCAAGTGTGTCACAAGATTGAATTTATTCATTTAATTCGGTCATTCAATTTTGCCCATGTCTAATGAATTGTAAGAAATTTACGAAATACAGAAATTTTTCCTTTTTTTTTAAATTACGATAATTTACATTTCTGAATTTCAAACTTTCATGAGAGCTTCAAGAGTTTGAAGAGAGAACTTCCAGAATTCAAATTTTCTACCAATGCATCTACTCTTTGCAGTCATAGATACTATAATTTTTAAACATTCGTATTCATGTAACCATATTACATTATTTAAAAACTAGTGCAGATTCGTGAAAAATCACGTAATTTTATTATTATCGCAGGTTTAATGAGGCTGGAAATATGTATTAAAAATATATTTCCAGAATCATATTATCTTTGCCATGCAAATGTACATTTAAACTTGAAAAAATTAAGACTTCTGTCAAAATTAAAAGCAATAGAAAAAACGAAATAATTTATTAATTTAAATCAAAATGATGCCACAAAATAAGTTTGCTGTGTTAGAAGATATAATAACATTTTCTCTGATATAGATATCTTCAATTGATGATATCTGTATCAGAGATTGACTGGTTAGTGGTTGAGTGGGCATTGCACTTGGGTCCCACCCGAGCGTCGCGTGTTCGATTCCTTGGCTGGCTAAATCCTCCATCACAACACAAGCAACATTTTCGGCTTTCTGTGGTGGTAGTAGGAGATTTTCAAACATTGTTGGGTTATTCGTAACCCGGGAATGTTTGTCTTTCTTTTTAAAAAAAAATTGTGATGAAAGTAAATATTAATAAAAATTAAATTTTTATCAAAGTGTATTAAATGAGTGCAAAACTGCAAAAATGCAATGATATATTATGTAATGACATATTTTATGTAGTACCTACTTCCCGTTTATGTAATATCTTTTAGTTGTTGTAAGATTTCAGTTTGAGTTAATTATTAATTCCTAAATACACCATGTAATAGTATAATGAGGAAATCTATAATTGGTTTCTCAGTAAGGTAAATTATACATGTATAAATTAATCAAATTGTAAACTGTTTATTTCCCTAAAATAAATGAATAAAAAAAATATTTTTTGTATACCTACTTTATCGCTCTTTTGAATCGTTCCCACCACAGTCAGTTCCAATTTTGAAAATCAAAGCAAATCCCAGTTCTAGCGGTCATCGAACCGGAGTTACACAAGGACACAGAGACACTCCACCTAAATTATTATTTTTAATTAAGTAGTTGAAATGCTTGGTACTGTAATGTGATGAGATTTTTGAATCGGGGGATGACTGTGATCACCGCGGATATCTGCGTTATTCTCGCTACCAGTATTCATTACTCGCTACAAGCATAGGTCTCTTGTCATATTCAATCATATTGATGATTGAATAATTATATCAGATATTTTCTGTTATTTATGTTTGAAAGTCAGTCACTATCTATCAACATAATATATTATAACGGTGTCTGGATACTCATAGTACAAGCGAGAAACTGATCATACAGAAAACTCAAAAAAAGCTTGTTTTTTCGATCTGAGCACTTTTTTATCCTTTATTCTACTTTTCCGACAACAAATGGATTAAAAACCCTTTCGGAGCCAGGTCTATGCATCTTAAAAGTCTAATATTAACAACTTAGCGACAGATTTTTTCAGATTTGACCTAAAAAAATTTAAAACCCAATTTCGGACTCTATCAAATCTAAAACAGTTATTCAGCAAAGTCGACTTCGAATGTCTTGTAGATTCACCAGTTTACAGTGGTACTACGAGTTTCCGGACACTGTGTATAGTTAATTGAAAATTGAAAGTCGCAATAGCTTTTTTTTGGTATAGAATTATCGTTGCAATAAGCATAAAAAATGGGATATTACGCATACAAAGCCACCCCCCTCCGGAAGGTGACTTTGATCACCGTTTTTTTGTTAACTTCCCAACACACATACATTTTTAAAAATATATTTCGATGGTTTAAACACGTTCAATAAATGTGACGTTTTTCGACACAAATGAGTTATACGGTACCTATATGATAGTACGTTGATAAAATTTTTAACAACGCATTTTTTTAAATATATTTCAACGGTCGAATAAAAATTGTGCTAAGATTGTTGCTGGCTAACGTGATTAGGTCTCTGACATATATTGTATAAAGATTGTAGGAACTTCCATTTTAATAACAAAGTCGTATTATACGTCCGCGACGGATAATACGACTTATTTTATTAGGAGGCATTGAACCTTAAAGCTGTAAAAATGTTAAAATTAAGTTCAACACCGCGAAAATGAAACGCGTACATTTTTTAACGATCTATTAAATGTGTTTTAGTATGGGCAGTAAAACAAATGGAACTAGTCCAGATTTGCATAAAAATATATTTCAGTAGCCATCAAAATGTCGAATCTAATAACATTGAATGAATTTTGCAGTTGATGTATCGAAGAGCGGCTTAAATATCTTACGAACACTCCTGTCTTCTCATCCATAGATACTGGCCATCAGCTGCCATCAAATAAAGTTTTGTCGTGCCCAGAGATACTAATTTATTATAATATCTTATTCAGTTTGTTTATGAGAACATTATATATATTATTATGAATATTCCCCAGCCCGCGTAACTACGTATACAGAAGTTAATATCCTTTTTTTAACCGACACTTTTTTAAAACATCTCATTAGTTTCTTTAATGTTATCATTATAATAAAATGGGTAGGTTGGTAAGTGTCTGTCTATGCGATAAACTAAATGTTATGATCTTTTTGATGTTGTTCTTGAAACCAACACAAACATAGCTTAGATAAGTCCATTAGAAAACATTACCCGAAAGAAACGACCATTACAAAAATAATAATCATTGTCGTCTGTTCGGTTTACAAAAGACCTTCTATAATTTACCTAAATATAAAAAAATAGAGTTTGCGGTTCACACGCGGTAGAAGTGAAATCTTCAGAAAACTAAAGTAGACAAGAGCGGGGAGACTACGAAGCACTTTTTTTGTCAATGTGAATTATGATTTTTTCCATATTTTTGTGGTCGAATTCCAGTGCGTTCCTGCAATTCCTTTTCCTATACATCCTATATAGGTCATCTTATTAGTATTTGCGATTTCTTCATCGGAGTTGCCTGATATCGCTTTCTTTTGTGTTTTTTTTACCTGATCATTTTGGAGTGGTTGAAGATTGGATATTGATTTTTAAAAAATAAAATGATTTTTTAATTTTTATTTCTAAGGATTCGATCCTTGGTCGGCTGAATGACTGAAAGGGTTCGTCGGGTGCTTTATACCACTTCACTAAGGGGGACTTGCGTGGGACTGTGGATTTATCGTATTATATTGGAACCGAGTTCCTACCTACTAAATAAACTAAATAAATAAATATTTTTTTGCAATCTCTCTATAGACATTCCTCTATTATATAGATGCACCTATGTGTTTGTCTCTTTTGAAGTGAAACTTCTATAGCTCCGCTGTGATTTGGATTTCGGATGAAACGGATATGACGATTACTGCACCCGCGACGCATCAATTGCGCTCATTGGCCGTTTTGATTATGACGTCACTTTTAAAGGCTCCTTTTGGTTGAGATATGAAACGGGAATTACGCTAGGTCTGCGCTCATTGGTCGCCTAGATTATGACCTCACTTTTAACGTATTGGTTGAGATTGTTTTGGTATTGTTTCGTTTCTACCGCGTATAAACTGCTTTCGAATATATTTTTATTGTTATTGTGTTTGTATGGCTCGTTTCCGTTTCATCGAGTTTCAAATCACAACGGTGCTGAAGAAGTTTCCATTTCAAAATTTTAATCTTTCAAAAGCACTGATAAGATTGATGGAAGAGTTTAAAATAGGTGACTTTGATTTGAATATTGATTATAGATTATAGGTGTTGTTAGTTAATGAAAAAAGAAAGAATTCTCAGCGCGTTTCGTATTAATCTTGTATTAATGAACGTTTCCATTGACCAGAGGTATGATTTGACTCTTGGATGGCTGGTTCGCTGGATTTGAGGAATAGTACAGATGTAAAAACACCTTTCACGATCCGGTAGAAGCCAGCGGGGGTCCATTTGGTCCGGGGTTAGCCAAGTTCCGAACAGAAATAATATGACATATCAATCTACATATAATTGATGATTAATCCAGCCATCAACGGGCTCGAGAGATTCATCCGAGGTTAATTAGCGGAATACGTTATATATCTGCGGAACCGCTTCTTCCGAACGGTTAAATAAATTAAAATAATTGTAAAAGCTCGCTGTAATGTTTTAATTAATGTTAATATTAATTGAATACTTGTCTCAAGACGAACGAAGTGCTATGGTGATTAATTTTAAAATCATTTGGTAAAATATGAACATCATTTTTTCTCTTAGAGATACTTGCCTACACTTTGAATAATTATAATATATATGCATACGCATTAAGTACCGACATTTGCACGAATTTCTATTTTTATGTATCTATTTATATCTCTCTTAGTAGTGTACAGAACACTTTTCTCACCCTCCTTAGCAAAATGTAGGTTTTTTACCAAATTGATTGATTGACCCACGAATTATTTGAGAGTAAAATATCCATTTACACACATTTTTAAGTGGGCTGTGTAAAATAAGTGATAACATCATAAAAGAAAGAAAAATTACTTTACATATGACTTGAGTCTCTCGTGTTTCTAGTCTCTTGTGTCTCTTGTGTCTCTTGTGGCTCTTGTGTCTCTTGTGTCTTTCGTATCTCTGGTGTCTCTTGTGTCTTAGGTCTCTTGTTTTTCCTTTGTCTCTTGTGTCTCATGTGACTCTTGTGTCTCTACTGTTTTGTGTCTGTTCTGTTTTGTGTCTCTTGCGTCTCTTGTGTATCTTGTGTTTCTCCTGTCTTATGTGGCTTATGCCTCTTGTGTCTCTTGAGTCTCTTACCTCCATTTATATTATTTGTCATTTGAGAAAAAAAATTCTGTAACTATATAATTTTAATTTGTTTTGTTTTTTTTGTTATTTTTATTTAGATGTATACTATGCTTCGTCAGATTAGATTTTTGTATTTGTATGTATTTATTTATAACTATTTATCAACTGAGTTTCTATAAATGAATTGTTCCGACGTAACTGAGATCATCTATAAGAACTAAATATACATAGGTAAATAAATAAAAATGAATTACAGAATACACCTACCTATTCAGGATAAATTTCAAAAAAATTCTGAAATGCGGAAGTCAATAAAAACCCAAAAAGGCATAAAAATCACAAGTTCTTAGAATATCTCAGCGTTGCATAACATTTTGAAAGTTGGACAGTTTAATGGCCCCAAGTAATGGGTTATGAGAAAGCTCCCCCTAACTAAGAAATATTATTATTATTTGATGACGTGTGAAGCAATATTTCTCGCATTTAGATGACATCCTTATCTGACGGCCAATCGAGGACGGTCGAAAGTTTTTTACAATATTTCTATGTAGTTATGAATAAAACAATTTTAACATCTACGTGACGGGCTATTGAGGGAGTCAGGTAAGCCGGGAGCGAGATAGAAGATTCAAGGCAGAATAGAATAAACATCAAATGAGATGATTCTTCACATATTATAGTCCTGTCAGTACAGATGGTACGTGACCACCAGTTTAGTTGCCAACAAGGAAGGACGTGATAATAATAATATAACATGATGCTACCTCAGATCTCAGATGTAGGTAAACAATCTACATACCTCCTGAATAATAAGTAACCCGCAATTAAAAAGTTTTATCTGGGTGTATGTTTATTGTTGAAAAAAATTACCTTAACACTTTTGATTCATTTTCATGTTTTTTTTTTCATTAACTCACAACTCTGGTCCGCCATCAATAGGATAAGGTGCTCCCATAGCAATTGTGCTCACATGATGCATAGATGGGGTCTTAAATGAATGCGGTGCGGTGCAGACCACCGAACATGTGGTCAGCGAATGCTCGCTCCATTCATTCCCCGGCGGGATTGATGAGGTCCACTGGGCAACGACTGAGGCCCTAGACTGGCTCGCAGATCTAGATGTCCCCCTCTGACTTAGAGGAAGGAGAATTAACTCCACACAGGAGGAGGGCCGGAGGAAAATAACATCCCTCGGGTTATGTCATCTTTGGGATGCTGTGTGGAGGGTCTTTTTAAGCAAAGAAAGGACAGGAAGTTCTGGAAAAAAAGGTAAGAGGGGTGGTGGCAATCTGAGGTGGTAGGAATCCAGGCCATCCGCCGCCAAGACCTAGATAAACCTCACCCCATAAACCCGGGCACCTCTGCTAAGTCACTCAGCCAGCTACAGTCGGTGACATCCGTCTTAACAGCCAGTAGCGTTTTAATAATGATGTTATAATCCGTTTTTAATAGTTTTTAGTGAATTTTGAGTGAGGTTTTACAACCTTTTCAAACCAATAATTTTGAATGAGAAAATAAAAATACCACACTTTTAATTCAATGATTAGAATAAGGAAAAAATAATTTCAATTCTTCCATCATTTTTAACGTACCTACACGCCAATTTGTGGAAATACCCCGTTAATACCGATGAACTGTGAGCTTATGTCTTAGTACAAATCGTAAATTTTAATGATGTGGTTGTTCGAAAGATCTTGTGGTTGAAAATATTGTGCAAATATTTTTTCAATAGTACTATCGATTATACAAAGTTGTTACCTACATGTGAAAACTGAACATCTAAATAAAAAAGCGAATCAAGCATCTGTTTCAATATCGCCAGGTAGGGTAATTAAAAATATTTAATTTGTTCGCGTGTAATAAACTATCTGTGAAAATATTTATAATTTTTATTTAATTTATTTTGATGAAATGATTTTATTTGATCCTAATACGCCTGTTTCCAAACATCCTAGTACGAACAAAATGTTTAAAATGTTCATAATTTAGGTCACCTAGAATAGTAAGGTCGTTAAGTTGCTCCGAATACGCCCCTGTCATATCCTTTTTATATTTGTATTCTAAAACAGAAGCCTCGTCCAACGAAACATGGTCTACCTTTCTGTTGTCTTAAGAGACATAATATTATGCTTTATGCAGGTGGATATATCGCTAAACTAAATCCCGGCCTGAAAACTTCATATAAATATCACCTATTATTATACCGGCACCCAGTCAAAACAAACGGTTTATTTGATGGCATCAGCTTACACGCGAGAACCCTTTTAATGGGAAGTAAAAAAAGGATGTAGTTTTTTTTATAAACAAAGGACGTGCGTTTGTCTACCTGGAGTCTATTTATGGTAGAAAATTTGACACCAAATTACTCAAATTGAGAGACAAAAAAATTCAGGGTCTTTTTTTATAAACATCGTTTTTAAAACCGTTTTGTTTTTAATAATGACAACACGGTATATGTAGGTACATACAACCAACGTCCTACGTAAGGCGTACCTAATAGTATGCATTTTGTAAATACATAGTCATTAAATACCTTTACATAATGTTTATTCAGTAGATTCCATATAAAGCTATCATAAATAACATTTGTCGTGGCGTTTTAAAAAACGTAATTACCTACACGAGTACTCGGTTTAAAGAAAGTATGTATGTACCTACGTACAAAATATGCACAAAAAACGTAACCTGTAATTTAAAAAGTTTTCATGATTGAAATAGATAATTTGATTTAATTAAATATTCGTGGGAAAACGTGGGTTGCCAAAACTGGTTTACTACTTCTTCTAGAACCTTATCTGATTTGGTCATCTACCTCTATATTTATAGTCAACCAATATACCTCCGTCCTCCGTTACTCGTCACCTGATATCTTCCTCCGTTTCCAATCACAAATAAGTTATACATCGCGTCAATACTGACCAGAGGATGGCTCGATTCGGGAACAGATTATTATCTAAGTTCGGAAATGTATGGTGAGATAACCATTTACGTTGCACATAGAAGTACGAAGTTTCTGATATAAATTAATAATTTCGTATGATGGCACCCGTGGAACATACTCGTAAGAAAGAGACTGCTTCTAAGACAAATATTGGAGTACAGTTTTTTTTTACAAGCTTTGAGGGAAACCTTTGGACCGGAGACCAACTTTGAAGGGGGAATCAGAACTCGTTCCACAGTCAAACCATTAATAAGTGCAAGAACGATTATAACTTTATAATGATCTAAACCTAAAAATGTGGGAAATCTACGTGAATTCTTTTGCTTTATACGGCAGTAAGCAGTTCATATGTGTTCGTGTTAATAATTGGAGGCATGATTTTTGCGATGAGCACGGTCGAATCGAAGTCCGAACACACGAAAATCTCTATCGCTCGACTGGTTGTTTAATTCGAATAAGAATCCCCCCCCCCCCCCGTGACCAAAATCCTAAGCAACTCGCCGCTCATTTGTACAAAGCGTGGTATTTCGAAGACCCCCCCCAACAGGTCACGTAGTATGGGTACGTTCCCTAGTTGTTTGTCATGGGTATGCAATGTGTGCATATTTTTATAGATATTACCTGTCAAATAATATTCAAATCATTCTTCATTTTGCAATTTGGGGGGCGTATGTGTACCGCCACTCCGGGAACCATTTATTGGGTAACCAACACCCCTGCCAAGTGGTACGTTTGGTAACTTAGCTGGGGTGCCCGGGTTCATGGTGTGAGGTTTGTGTAGGTCTTGGCGGCCAATGCGTTTGCCCACCTACTGCGTGGAGGGCCGGATCGGGAGAGATTGGTTGAAGGAGACTTAACCCAAACCTCTCCAGCCGGACTCTGTCCTGGACACATCGACCTCCAGATTAGGGAACGTACCCATACTACGTGACACGTTTAGGGGGGGGGGTCTTCAAAATGTCACGCTTGGTACAAATGAGCGGCGGCGGGCTTAGGATTTTGGTCACCGGGGGGGGGTTAAAGGTTAAAAATTCCAAAAAGTTGGTCACGTAGTACGGGTACGTTCCCTTACTACCCACCCTTCATACTTTTATCCTTCTCCACACATCCCCAAATATCACATATTGGGGAACTTTTTTCTTTAGGGCCTTCTATGAGGAGCTTATATAAAAAATAACTATCCCATAATTAATAAGCAAATTAGCGCCGATGTCTAGATATAATATTGTAAAAATAATACCACTATTACTCAAGAATTCAGTAAGTAATTTAAAAACATATAGGCACTCGTATTACAATCGATCAATAGCCGCGTGGGAGGACAGAGGAAACACAGCAATATTAATAGGCGAAGACCAACATCTTACTTCGTTGAACTAAACGTTCATTATGTTTGACTTGGGCTAGAAGCTAGAATGACGCAATGCGACCTCATACCATATACCTCGCTGGAGTGGCAGGAGTCAGTCAGAGGGTCTCGCCGGACGAATAAAACCGTCGTTTGAACGAATTCTTTCATAATTATTTTTCTCCAACGCCAACCAATATGACCAAGTAGGTACCCAAGCGACTAAATTATATTTCTTATGTATAATTATTGTCGGAGAATTAAATGGTAAAAATGCAAAAAATTAGGAGTACGCAAAACTCCAAACTAGAACTGAAAACAGTTGTACAGTAGCTTTAGCGAACTTGATTTAAATAAAAATAAAATTAGGTGTATATTAGTGTCGGCCGAATTTTTTTTCTTCCGAATTTCTTATGGCGCTAGTAATAAAAAGTTGTCTAGGTACCTAAAACATAAAAAAAATAGTTTAAAAAAAAAACAAAAAATATCCTAAGGCTACGGGGGTCATTTGAATTTTGAGAAAATATCGAAATATTTCCATTTTTTCAGCCCCTGCACAAAATATTCTGAAATAGTTTGAAGATATATTATCCCGCAATGAGTTTATTAACTCCTGGGAGTACAATGCTTTATATAATATACTATATTCTGTATTGTATACTTTTGATAAATAAAAAAAAATTATATTCATTTATGAGATCTTAAATAGAGTCCATAGCTTCGATGTATATAACTATTATCTATTATTTTTATAGTAATATGGCACTAAAACACCTCCGCCCGCAGTCCCCAAACCCGCCCTCGCTTGAGCGGCGCGCAGTATTGGCCGTTGCTTGGTCGACCAAGGACCCCATATTTCGTGATATTGTTGGGTTGGTAACTAAAAGTATTTTGAAAATAAGGGAAGAAGATTATTTGCCAACCATTTTGAAAGAAACATTATTAAGGCATATCAACAAAAGTATATAAACTTGTTGAAGTCAGAAAAATGTGGAAGAAATACAGTTTCCTTCCAAAGAAGCGTCTCTCCATTTAAAATCACAAGCTCCCTACTGTTTGATATTCGTTATTGTAAATGTAAAGTCAATAAATGCAATTTATTAATGCAAATTATAGATAATAAATTAAAGTTTCCCTTAAAGAAAAAAAACCAAATAGGTGAGAGAAAAATGTTTATCGGTAGTGTTGGTATACCGACTACGAAACGATTGGAAAAGCCCATGAAAAGAAAATGAAAACATCTTACCAAATCAACTGAACAGGTGTGAGAAAAAAAAGCTTTAAAATTTGTAGACATTTTGTATCATTGTCTATCATTGCGTTATCTTCCACGATAACATCAAAATCATCTTCTCCTGATGCAAAATCAAGTCGGCTACTTAAGACTAATAACACCATCTTTCCGACTACAAGCAATTCTCCGTCTTTTACAGTTTTCTCCAAGATCTGTGATAGGTTCAGGATATTGGATTGAGCTGGAGCAGCAATCGCTTCTGCCGTCTTAAATGATTTCAACATAATCACGCAGGATAATAATAAAGTAATTGACAAAAATAGACAGCGTCGCGGACGTCTGCGTGCCAGATCTGTACTCATCAAAGCTAAGTGCATAAACTAAGTGGATTATTTTTTGATGGTCGAAAGAACAAGACCTTAGCTAACATAAAAGGACACAAATACTATAAAAGCACAGTACTTGAAGAACACGTATCGATTATCGTGGAATCAGGATCTCATTTCTTGAAGCATTTTACGCCTAGGCCAGGCACTGCCGTAAACATAGTCAAACCAATAATGGAATATTTTGTCCGTCAAAACATTTCACTCTACCATTTAAAAGCTATTGCGTGTGATCGCACAAATTTTAACACGGTAACAACTGGTGCTGCGATTTGAACGATGAAGAAATACTTGAATGGACCGGTACAGTTGCTGATCTGCTTTTTTCATTGCAACGAGCTGCTTCTACGCCTTTCGATTATGAAGTCGGATGGTACAACCACCGGACCTCGTGGTTTTTCCGGCCCCGTACATTCGACTTTTCATAATTGCCATAATTTACCGGTACAATCTTTTTTCAAATTGATGTTGAGTATTCAACATCAAAATTTAAGCACCAATCAAAAATACTTGCTTTATATTTTCAAAGCAGTTTTCAGCAGACGTTGTCCTCCTGAAATTGCCAAAAGAACCCAGGAGTGATTACTACAGTGAGTCGAATCTAACGATTATATATTGGAAGCGCAACGCCATCAGAAAATTTTGTTATGTTAGCCACGTTTTTCATGAGAGCATACTTTCTTATGTGGTTTGATGTAAAACTGCATGGGTCGTGCAAAAAGGTGCAAGGCGTGTTTTTAGCATGATTAAATATTCGCGCTATCTTCCGGACGAATTAAAAGCAATAATTAATCCGGCGATGCAGCTAAACGCTTACTTCGCTCATCCTGAAAATTTACTCTTGTCAATGATAACCGATGAATCACCTAACATCTAAGAACTTGGAATAAGGCATTTATTGAAAGCCAGAGAGTTATCCGGACTGAAAACCGAACATTTAAAGTACCCACATTGAATTTTGATGCACAATCCTACTTTGATATAATATTTTGGCAAGATACGCCAATCACGTTTCCTCCCATTTTGGAAGACGTAACGGAAGAAAAATTAGAAGAACTTAACCTAACTTCAGAAGTCAGCTCCATTTTCATCAACTTTGACAGGTTCCCCTGTCTTTCACAATCTGTAGAATAATCTGTAGAACATTGTCAAACTTGACCACAGAGGTAACTAAATTACTAGTCAATTCGTATGTTGTTTCACGTCTAGATTATTGCAACGGAATATATGCTAGTCTCCCAAAATATCAAATCAACAAATTACAATCTGTTTTCAACGCTGCGGCAAGGCTCATCACCGGCGTATCTAAATATTCCCATATTTCTGAGCATCTCAAAAATCTTCACTGGCTCAAGTGCCCCGAGAGAATCCAGTTTAAGCTCTGCTGGATGGTATTCAAGTCTCTTAACGGAATGGCTCCGACTTACTTATCGGAAATGTGTATTCCAGAAAATTCCAATTCTCGACAATCAACCCTCAGGTCAGCAGCAACATCAGCGATTGGAAGGTTGAAGGAACCAAAGCGCACACCAGATACTAAATTCGGTGAGCGTGCTTTCGGAGTGTCGGGACCTAAAGCCTGGAATGGACTGCCACACGAGTTAAGAATGATCACAGATTCAGCGCAATTTAGAGCTAAACTTAAAACTCATCTTTTCAGACAGTCGTATCAATAAGTTAAAAAAAACTTTCACCTTCGCCTTCACGGCTCGCAACATTGTAAATAACTAAGTGTGTAAAAGCAAATTCTTAAAATTCTCCAGACTTTAAAAATAAATATTAACTCAACTTTGGCATTAATCTTCTGTTAAATATAAATATAAATGTAAAACTCATGCAATGTCCAGTGTTTTGAATATAATGTCCTCCACGTGCAAAGTCGTATCTTCCCCATAGCATAAGCATAAACTTTCTAATAAAGTGTGTTTTGTCGGAAGTGTCCTGCAGGTAAGTATGATTCTGTATCTAATTGAAAATAATAAAATTAGATAGAGCCTAGGATTTATAATAAATTGTAAAGCGCCCTTGAGGTGATTTTTCACAAAAACGGCGCTATACAAATTATCCAATTATTATTATTATTGTGTAAAGGTTGTGACTGAAATATCGTCGAAAGTGTGTGGTAAAAAGAACAGGGAAGGCTTTATAACTACAACAATAAACTCAGGAAAAATATGCCAAAAATTGTAAAAAACAAGATTTTCAACGGGAATAATTGATCACATTTAATTTTTCATGATTAATGCAATAATTATGATTGTAGTTTTTAATGTTGTGACTGCTTTAATAGTAAATAAATTCATATCGAGAATTTTGTAATTGTAACTCTTTCATTTCCTTACTATTTAATTACAATAATTCACAAAAATATATATTTTAACCATTTTTCGAACGCTTCAGGGAACCTAGAAACGATAATACAATTTTTTTTTTTTTTTTTTTATTAACACCAAAGACCAAATACAACTTTTTATCACTAGCGCTCAAGGAAATAAGACTTTTTTTTTCGCCATACACTTGCGGCCCACACTAGTGTATATACTTATTTCTATATAAGTAGCACTGTGGAAGACGTTTACGGTAATGAGAGCAACTCTGAATGAATTTTCTAAAAAATTAACAATATTGTTGTACAAGTTATGCTACTCCAAGTGAAGCGCACTAATTAGCGCAATGTTATTGTTCATAAAATTAACCAAGCACAAAATAAATTATTCTTTATTATGTTATTTAATAATTATGACATCAATTTAGAAGTAAGATACACAATATAAAAGAATAAGCCTATTTAAATTGTACGGGAATTGGAGGTTGACGAAGATTTAACCGCTATCCCCAGAGGCTATTTAAAAGTAGGTATGTCTCGATTAGACGAACGTCTAGTTCTAGTGTCTATAATAAAATAGGTCTCCTCGATTGGATCTCCATTTTATCGATAAAAACATTAATCTCTTAAGAAGCCTGTTTTTTCATTTCGCTCCGAGTAAAGGTTATTTGTGTTTTAATACCGGCTTAATACGTCTAAATAACACAGAAAGCCCAAAAAAATAATTAACCCTTAGCGAAATAAATCCGATCACCTCGGCTTATGTCCGAAATTCTCCCTCTAAAAGAAAAAGCCGATGTTTTGGAGAAATCAATCCTAATGGAAATAGATTCTTCCCAGGAGGTGAATAAAGTGAGCCAGGCCAGTCTCCCACATCCCATCTCCCCACACCCCCTCAGATTATACAACAGATCACTAATAATGCTTTACATGCCCGACTGGTGTTCCCTTCTGACTTGTGTGTTCCGTGTTCGGTGTTGTAATACCTCAATCATTGAATTAAATAATCCTTGGCCTTTTATTAAAGGTTAATAACGAACTCGCGAATCTGTTTACATTCGTTCATTTAGGAAATGAGACCAAAGGTCTGTCGCTTCGTTCTCAACGTTAATATGTTGGACAATTTCCAAGGAAATGCATTATTTTGTTAATTTGGTTTACGCTTTGCTTTTGTTGGTCAACCTTATCAAGTCAGTTAAGTATGTGTACGAGTACCATTAGCATGTAGATCTATCTATGCAATTCTTGTAAAAGATGCTGCAGAACAGATTAACCTTTTATAGCACTGTTTTAATGCGAAACTTAACTCCAAATCACTATTTTAGATTCGTCTTTACTACGAATCGGTTTACACCGCGAATTCCAGAAAATAAGCTAAGAATGAATTGAAAAATTTCCTATCGTTTTGCGTTAGTGAAATTTAAATGTAATTGTTAATTACTTTATAAAAAATATTAGTGAGGCATGGCACTGGCAGATAAAGGATGAATTCTGTAGAAACGAGATCCCTGAGACATATGTTTGGTAAACCATGTACGATCGTGTGAGAAATGTGGAGATCCGCAAAGATCGCAAGGCTGATGTAAGCGTAATGAGTAAGATTAAGAAAGGAACCCTGAGATGGTTTGGACATGTAGAGCGAATGAACGAAAAAAGGAGTGTAAGGAGAAGTCTGGGACGCCCGAGGAAGACATGGTATAATCAAGTGAATCAGATACTTGTCGGGCCATGTCAAGAGTCAGAATAATAGAAGCGTATGTATGAGACCATGTATGAATGTGAACGAGGCAAAGAGTATGTGCCAAGACAGAGTTATTGATGACAGACAAATGATTCATTAGTTACGTAGCGTTTAGTAGGTAAAAAATTTTTTTTTTCATTAAAAATGTGTGAACACAAAAAAAAAATTTAAAATTACAGTATTATGACTAAGATTATCTGTGACAGTTTTCCTTGATTAACTTTTTTCTTTCTTATAAAATTATTAAAAAAATAAATAAACATTTTTTAATTTTTTAATTTTTTTTTTTTTTTTTTGAATGTAGCTATTACTTTGTGGTTATCCATTATAGAATAATGAAATAATTTTACTTTGTATAAACCATTTATTTGATGCGCAAATCCGACCGGTTTCGGAACAAACGTTCCTTCGTCAGGGAAAGCTTATACTAATTTGACAGTTTCGAACAATGTTTTATTATGGTAGGGGTGGAGCTGTTGCTAGATAATAATGTAGATTGGGTAGGTAGGTATTAGTGTAGAGTGGGTGGGTAGGGGAACAAATCCATGATTGGGCTATATGACAATATTTTTTGTTTGTTGATAATAGATTCATTATTTTTAAGGGATTTTTTAATTTCCAAGGCTTCTAAGTTATCTAAACGTTTTCCTTTATGATTAATATGAAGAATATTTATCCCTGTATTTTTTTCAAAACTATGGTTATTTTCAATGATATGGTTAGCAAACTCAGAAAAATTATTATTATTAAGACACCTTAAATGTTCTTTGATTCTGATTTCAAAATTACGAGTGGTTTTTTCCAATATAAAATGAGGGACAATCATTGCATTTGAGTTTATATATTCCGGAATTAGTCAATTTATGGTCTTTATCTTTAGTATTTCTCAAAAAATTACCGATATTATTTCTTGTATAAAACGCTGGTTTAATATTAGAAGGAAGATAAATAACCATAGTTTTGAAAAAAATACAGGGATAAATATTCTTCATATTAATCATAAAGGAAAACGTTTAGATAACTTAGAAGCCTTGGAAATTAAAGAATCCCTTAAAAATAATGAATCTATTATCAACAAACAAAAAATATTGTCATATAGCCCAATCATGGATTTGTTCCCCTACCCACCCACTCTACACTAATACCTACCTACCCAATCTACATTATTATCTAGCAACAGCTCCACCCCTACCATAATAAAACATTGTTCGAAACTGTCAAATTAGTATAAGCTTTCCCTGACGAAGGAACGTTTGTTCCGAAACCGGTCGGATTTGCGCATCAAATAAATGGTTTATACAAAGTAAAATTATTTCATTAAACATTTTTTTGTTTGTGATTGCAATCAAAACCATTTGACTAGCTATTTTTATGCCTATATTGCCTATTACCCATGTTTGTGGTGATATAACGCTCTGGATCGCTATCAATAGCAGAAAAATAAAACTGTTTATATTTTTCGACCATAATCGCTCAAGTGGTTATGGCTTCCTCTTAATTATTTACCTAATTCAGTCGGCTAAGATGTGCATGAGAACATAATTATTATAAACGAACATATAAATTAGAATTGGATGTAACTGGGAAATCCAAAAAATAGTATGAACTCATGCTTGGGTAGTAAATTAAGTTAGTGGCTGAGTTGGAATCGCATTTGGGTCCTACCCAGGTGTCGCGTTTTCAATGCCACGGCTGGCTAAGTCCTCCATCACGACAAAAGCAAAATTTTCTATTTATAGTGGTAGTAGTAGGATATTTTCACATATTGTCAGGTTATTCGTAATCCGGGTATGTTTGTTTTTCTTTAAAAAAACTTGATAGGTATCTACTCTCCAACAAGAACTGTGGTATGGTTACACATAACAAATAACTACATTGGTTTGTTTGGTTGTAGTGACCGTAATTGCTGCGGTCGAGGTCTACTCAATAAAAATAAAATGAACGAAGCAACAACCTGACGTGAGTAGTGACCACTGTGACCAGTGATCGGGTTGTGTATAATATCTTCACCTCGCAATACACCTCGCTGGCCCCGCAGATGTATTCGCCAAACATGTGATATGCCTTAGGATCATTGCGACCCGCACCTAATTAACTTCTTCATCAGCAACCCTGCTCATTGTCTCCATCCGGTGCCAACATGCCAACCCTGCGAACTCTGACCAGCGCGCGGGCACCAAGTGTACAGATATGTAGGGTCACCACAATCAATTAATATTATTGTCTTTATGATGATACTTTTTCAATGGAATACCGCACACAAGTTGCAACTGCACGAAGCCTACGGAACTTTGGTATCCCCAATGAATAATGAGAGGCTGAAGGAATTGGGGAGGGGAAGGAGGTAAGGATTTTTTTTTTTAATTATAAAAAGAATCGTCTGAACGTTTTAAGTAGTTTGTTCGCACTATTAGATTTCTAAATAGGTAACTTCTAACAATAATACTTAGATGTTTTATACAATGCCGTCTAAGTAAAAAATCACCTTAAGGGTATAAGTTGAGTTCCCCGAGTCAAAATGGCCTTAAATCTTACTCGGCAAAAAACACTCACCAAAAAATAACAGACGTATGTACCCGGATCTTTCAATTGCGCAAAGGAATCAATTAAATGATTTAAGAACGGAACTGAAAAATAGGCAATCTTCAGGTGAGCAAGACATCACAATAAAATATATTAATAACATCCCAACAATTGTTAAATTAACCCCAAAAAACTGACCTATAACCTGAAATCTACATCACTTTCTCTCAACATTTATTACCAAAATGTAAGAGGACTTAAAACTAAACTAAATAATTTAAGAATTAAACTACCGACCTTAGAATATGATATTTACTGCTTCACAGAGACATGGTTGACCCCAGATATTAAAAATGGTGAGTTAGGATTTCACTCCCATAACACCTATCGAATGGACCGCGATACTAATACTAGCAACAAAAGTAGAGGAGGTGGCTGTCTAATTTCTATTAACACTAAATTAACCTCAAGAAAACTCAAATGTGCAAATATCAACGTGGAACAACTATTTGTTTTAGTGACAAACAAAAGTGAAAAAATTATAGTTGGTTTCCACCCTCATCTGATGTCCAGCTATATACTAGTTACTGTCAAGAAGTAGAAATATTGCGAAGAAAATATCCAGACGCTAAATTTATCCTTAGAGGTGATTTTAATCAACCTACTGTTCATTGGGATATTAACAACAATAATACTTGCATAAATTCCACGTCCTATAATGGTTCTCGTGAACTTATAGAAATGTCATGTTTCCTAAATCTTAGACAAGTGAACTTTATATATAACCGCTCCAATAATCTATTAGACTTAATTTTTAGCAATTCCAGCAATATAAGTGTACAACATGCAAATGACAATGTTTCAACAATTGATAACTACCACCCACCACTTTTTGTTAAGCACATATCTCTACAAAATTTAAATTTAGGGTCTTTTAAAGAAAAATCAAATTTTTATAAAGCTGATTATCCTAAGATTAACGAGTTTCTCGCTAAATCAGACTGGAACTTCATTAGTAATTGTAATAACATCAATGATATAATAGAATCTTTTTTACTGTATAATTTACAAATCAATTGAACTGTACGTCCCTATTACAAAATGTAGGACATCTAATTACCCCAAATGCTTTAGCAAAGAGCTAATTTGTACCATCCAGTCAAAAAAACTTGCACATAAAACATTCAAAATATCTCGAGCTCCAAATGACTATCTACTTTTTTCTAATTTACGCAAAAGGGTGAAAAACATATCGATCTCTTGTTACAAAGAATACCTGGAAAATATTGAGAAATCGTTACAAAATAAACCTCAAAATTTATTCAAATTTGCAAACAATCTGAATAGTAATGAATCTGGTATTCCGTCTATCATATACTACAATGGTAAAATTGCTGATACACCTCAAGGAATTACTGACTTATTTGCCGAATGCTTTGGCGAAGTATATGATGTAAACTCATCTAATAACCAAATACATCAATTCAACTCCAATATTTCTATTGATTTTAATGACCTTGTTATTGATGAAATCGATGTTTAGCGTAAAATTACACTATTAGATAGTCAGAAATCCGCTGGCCCAGACACCATACCAGCAATTTATTTTTAAAAAACTGTGTATCTAGCTTAAAAGGTCATTTAACCAATATATTCAATATATCATTAGCATCAGGCCTTTTCCCTCAAAAATGGAAGATCAGTTTCCTTAGTCCCATCTATAAAAAGGGTGATAAAACGGATGCTTCTAACTACAGACCTATTTGCATACAATCAGCGATACCTAAATTGTTTGAATCCGTAGTTCTATCAAAATTTATACTACAGGCTCGTAAAATCATTTCCCTCCACCAACATGGATTTATATCCGGAAGATCTACACTTACAAACTTATTTATATACGAAAAATATATTTCAGACAATCTAAATTCAAAATTGCAAACGGATGCAGTTTACACAGATTTCAGCAAAGCATTCGACAAAGTTTCCCAAAAAATCTTATTAAACAAACTAAAAGTATATGGGATAAAAGGAAATCTACTAAAATGGTTTGAGACCTATTTAACATATAGAAAACTATACGTTAAACTATCTAACCATATGTCAAACGAAATTAAAGCTTCAAGTGGGGTGCCCCAAGGTTGTCATCTAGGTCCTATTCTTTTTTTGCTATTTATTAATGACATTGTTTCAATATTTGAAGGTATCCATTTCCTATCGTTTGCTGATGACTTGAAAATATACACTATTATAAGAAATTTAATGGACTGTCTTGTATTGCAAAACAACTTGGATCGATTATATAATTGGTGTAACATAAATGATTTATTTTTAAACATTAACAAATGTCAATCTATAAGTTTTTCTCGAAATAAAATCCATTACTCTTTCAATATCACATTAACAATGTGAATCTTTCTACAGTAACATTAATAAAGGATCTGGGTGTCGTTTTTTATAACAAGATGACATTTGTCCCCCACATTAATACAATCACGAATAAAGCAATTCAATTTCTCGGTTTTGTGTTAAGATCGTCCAAAGATCTAATGCATACTAATACACTCAAAACGCTATACATAACGCTGGTCAGAAGTATTCTTGAGTATAATTCTTCTCTCTGGTCGCCATTATACAATGTGCATTCACACAAAATTGAAAGAGTACAACATAAATTTTTAAGGCATATAAATTATAAATTAAAAATTCCAATAGAAAATTTAAATTATAATTATTTAATGCAATTGCTTAAATTACCTGAATTGTCACAGCGAAGAAAAATCTGTGATGTTTTATTATTATTTAAAATTATCAACGGATATTTGGATAGCGCTGAATTTGTGAAAATGATAAATTATAAAATACCTAACAATTACAACACCAGACTCCATGCTCCATTTAACGTAGTTGCTTCTCGCACTAATTTTATGTTTAACTCTTGTCTTCAGAGATTGCATCGTGTGGGGAATGAAACTTGCTCTGTCAATATATTTTTTTATAAAAACATCGCTTCCTTCAAAAAGCATATATATTATATATGTATGCAGATGCAAAAATCCTTAAATGTACCAGATTGTTAAAAGTAACAATTGCCCATTGCTCTGTAACTACTTTCATAGTATCTACTTACTTCTTTATACATATATGTAATTGCTGTGTACCTTTTATTTTATTTTTTTCCTGATAATAACAAACTAATGTAAAAATCCTTAAATGTTTCACATTGTTAACAGTAACAAACTTAATACCCACTGCTCTGTAACTACATTCATGATAACTACATTCATAGTACCTACTTACTTATTTACATATGTAATTACTGTGTACCTTTTCTTTTTTTTCTTTTTCATAATAATAACAAACATACGTACATTTATGATAGCAAAAAAAATAATAATTTAAAAAAATAAATAAATAAAAATAATTAATTACAAGAAAATTACCTACTTTTATATTAATCGTTCAAAATGTTTTACACCACTCCAATACCCGGTATGCTCCAAGTATATTCGGAATCACATTTTGTGTGATATTGTGACAATAATTATTGAATATAATGTAGCGTGAGCCCAAATACGAATCCGCTGGTTGAACTCCTTTGTAAACAATTACTCGAATATTGATACCTACTTATGTTAAGCCTACTTATTTCTTTCTAGCTCTGTTTATCATTTTATGTACTATATACTTATGATTCTACATACTTGTTATAATGCTCCTGTACAATTTATTTTATATGTAAAAGCCATCAAGGCGTAAACAAACAAATAAATAAATAAATAAAGGGAATTAAGGTGCTATACAAGTATATTTATAATATACTTCTAAAATCCTCTATCTTATTACTAACTATAGACTAGTCAAACTATTATAAGAACTTATTGCTAATAGATTGAATCCTGTTCGTCAATTTCTAATGCAAAACTACATTTAGTACTGGCCAATGAACGTATGCTGTATACACATTATTATTTATTTATATACAGGACCATAGTTAACTTGGAGGACACTTGAGATTAACACTATTTATTGTTTAGATGCAGTTCGCATGCAGAGGACACACATAAACATAAATATATGTCTAATTAGAAAAGCTATTTTTTAATTCTTGTTTTTATTTATTTATTTAACGCCCAATGGGCTTTTACATTTTGGTAGTACAAATAATTCATGACAGATTATTTAACATATACAGAAATAATAAAAATAAAATTTGATAAAAAAGCACAGAAGTCATAAAAATACAAAATACAGCGATTTAGGTTTTCAGAAAAACAGATAGGTTTAGGAATAGTTTTGGAATAAGTTTTTTACAAGATTAACAAATTTCGCCAAGTTTATGTTAAATATGTCAATATCACCTAAGTACTGATTTCTCATAGTGTGAAATCGTGGGCAATGTAGTTCCGCTTATGAATGCTACAGTAGAATAGTGTATTTTGTCGTGTAGTTACTGTCGGTAGTCGTAAGTTTATGAGTTGCAGTAGTTTGCAACAGTCAAATTTAGAGTTATTTGAATAAAAATGTTAAGTCGTTTATTTTACGTCTGTCTTCTAGTGTGTATTTTTAAAACATTTAATAATAAATTATATTTCAAGTCTTCTAGTGGGATATTTAATTAAAAATTTATAAAACGTTGAAATTTTTTTTGTATTCGCTTAATGTTATTAATGTGAATTTTGTAAGATGGAGACCAAACTACCGAATTGTATTCCATTAGGCTTCTAACTAGAGATGCATATAATAATTTAATGACTTGTATGGAATTAAAGTTTTTGGTTGTTCTTAATACGATGCCTAGTGTTTTCATACCTTTGTTTACAATTTGGTGGATATGATTGGCGAAACTTAGTTTTTCGTCCAAAATTATTCCAAGATCTCTCATTTCCGTGACTCTTTCTAAAGCTGTGTTATTGATGGAATATTCGAATAAAACACGATTTTTATTTCTGAAGAAAATCAAGGTTTTGCACTTTTCTACATTTAAGAATAAATTATTTTGAACGCACCAATCTTTAAACATACTAATATTTGACTGAAGTATATGGCAATGATTTACATCAGTTATTTTCTTGTATAGCTTGATGTCATCAGCAAAGAGCAATACCTCGACATCGTTGAAGCAATTGGTTATATCATTGATGAAAATGAGGAACAAAACCGGGCCAAGGTGACTACCTTGTGGTAGGCCACTAGTAGCCCAGAAAGCTTTCGACATCCATGATTTTATTTTCACGAACAGTTTACGATTTAATAAATAGCTAGTAAACCATTTTAGCATGTTATCCCTTATTCCTAGAGCAAATAGTTTTTGGATTAGTAGTTTATGGGATACTTTATCAAATGCCTTCGAAAAGTCTGTATGTATGCAGTCGACTCTTTTATTTTCTGCAAAAGACTGTATTATGAAGTTTTTAAATATTGTTAAATTAGTTGCGGTAGATCTACCTTTGATAAAACCGTGCTGTTTTTGGTCAATTAATTTTATTAATTTGGGATAGATTTCATCAAGGACCAGTGATTCAAAAAGCTTAGGTAGTACTGACTATGTACAAATGGGGCGACAATTGGCTATATTAGTGTCGTCTCCTTTTTTGTAGATAGGTGTAATGAAGCTAGATTTCCAGAGGTCTGGAAAGTGTCCAAGGATCAAGAGACGGTTGAGTTATGTTGTTGTTGTTATGTTATATTCTTTAATAAACAAGAACAAAAGAAAACCAAATGATATCTTCCTAAATCCGATTTGTCTCGACAGATTGAGATCGGTTTAAGGCTTCGAGCGATATAATTGTATCGTAGGTAATACAAGAATGGTACTCACAGGTTAGTATATTTAATTTACAGGTTTGAGAGCCTTTAGTTTTTAGTCTGGACCTAAATTTTTTTGGGTTTGTTACTTGTTATACATTTTAGTTCTGGAGGGAGTTTATTCCAAGCCTTTGGCCCAGATACTCCGAAAGCGCGATCCCCCAACTTAGTATTTCTTCGGCTGACGTTTAGGTTCTAAACTACATAATTGGTGAATAACTGCAAAAGTTCTGCTTGTTTTTTGGTGACCTCTTTTTAGTCTTGGGCGGATCCTCTTTTTAGACTTGGGCTTGAGCAGGATATAATCTGCATCTTCAAGGTCTACATGATAATGAAGTAAGTATTGTTTGATGTTTTTAAATCGCTAATCATTATTTTGTTATTACAAAGCGAGTCAGGTTTTCATACCTATTACTAACATATTTTAGCAAACAACACATCTAATGAATGATTTTATATTTTTCCCGCCACATCATTTAATTTCTTTTGTTACCAGTTCTTATCAGCCACAACTAATCTTAAAATATGTATGTATTGCCTAAATATCATGCATATGTAGGTAAGTATCTACTGTGAACTTAATTCTCTGGTTCAAGGCACACATTACATCTTTATTTATTAATGGGTCTTTTTAGGAAAGGAAGGAGAGGAAGTTCTGGGAAGGAAAAGGTGTGATGAGTGGGTAGGAATTTAGGGGGTCGGTGTGTCCAGGAGTGATGGACAAGTCTAACCCTCCCACTTGCAGTGCAAGGCGATGTTCCGGAAGAGTCCTGCTGGAGAGGTCAAAAGGTCTCCCTTCATCAGTCTCTCCCTTCGACGAAGGTATATACTGATTTGCAAGAACCATTCTGGTCTGCGCTAATAATGACGCATATAATTTCGAATGCGAGTACCTACGTAACTGCGCTGCGAGAAAATTGTGATAAAATTCAAAAGTACCTACCTACGTAATTATTATTTTCAGTACATAAAATGAATTTATTGCGTCGTTCGCAAATAGTTGGGTAAAGCATAGTTGCTTACCAAGCGGTTGATCGAGGTTCGATTCTCATCCAGATTTTTTACTCTTATTTAAAAAAAGTAATTTTTTCATACCTCTGTTGACAGCATTGGTGACATCTTGTAGACTTCTATGGCGTCAGTCTTGGACAGGCGGCTTCTGAGAAAGGTTGTGACTTGCAGATTCTCCTGAGATGACTGGAATGGCGGAACTACAAGCAACATGAGAACGAAACATAGCTGGTTTTAGATTACAATCCCTACATAGTTTACTTACGTATTGTTAATCCTTATGATTTTATCATCAATTTATAATGATAATGGCGCCCATAAAATTGATTTATATTCAAGTACCTATGAACACGTACATGTGGGATGTCACTATAATGGAGAAGATATCTCCCGATGGTTATTTCCGTCACCGACAGCACAGACTGTTTTACCTCGCGGTTTGCAGAACTAACTTGCCAATGGTCATGCCAGTCGGGAGAGCTGTCTTGTTGTAAAATAGAATCACTTCGAAAATCGATATGTTTAACATCAATGAAGCACAATTCAAATGGGTTAATTATAATAAATTAACACATTAAATGGTAGTCTTTTTTTATTGTAATCCAATTTTACTCTCGCACCCTTGCATATTTGCCTTTCTTCAGTATGCATCTCATAGCTCTGTTCTGTATAACTTCTAGTTTGTTCAAATTTCCCCCATTTAATCAAAGTATGTACCATTGCTATCTATGCACTTTTGCCATCTCATAGGTAGTTCATCGATCCCTTTACTAAAAAAAACCATTCGGACCGGAATCAATAAAATCTTTGAAGGCGGAAGAAGTTATCCAAATTTCGAAAAAAATGGTAATCTGTTTGGGCAAGGTCCGGAGAGTACGGTGGATGTCTTAGACATTCCAATTGAAGCTCCTCTAATTTGGTAGCCGTCTGTTGTGCAGTGTGTGGTCTAGCGTTCTAACGCGCATTTGTTGATTTGCTTCACTCAATTCGTGAGGTACCCACCTTTCAAGCTTTTTCACCTTGCCAATTTGCTTCAAGTGGATTGAAACAGTTTTATCACTAACACCGCAGCCTGCAGCTAACTCGGACGTGGTTTGCGATGGATTCGCTTCCACAATTACCTTCAATTCTTTATTATCAACTTTGGTCTCCGGCCGTCCACGGGGCTTGTTCTGCAGGTTGAAATTTCCAGAACGAAAACGTTGGAACCAAAAACGCACTGTGTTTTCTTTTGCGGCACCGTCGCCATACACATCATTAATACTTCGAGCCGTTTCCGATGCCACGGTGGAACCCGTACTCGTAAATAACGCGATATTTCAAGTTTTCCATTTTGTAAACTAACAGCCGTTGTGTCCAACCTATGCTCAGCCGAGATCTCCGCTCAGCCCTGCTCAAATGCCCAAATACGCTGTGTCGAAACACAATGATCGTCCCACCACACTCAAATGTAAGGAAGGTAGCCGGGTGGATTAAAGTTGCTAAGGAAGACCTACTTATAAAAACTGACAACAGAGCGAACAAAAATCCGCGAAAACAATCGAGCTGTCAATGTCAAATTATCGTAATTATATGTCATCAGTTCACTCTTTTGTCGGCTTTTTTATTTGGTTTTTCAATTTGAAATATGAATCCTATATTGAATGTAGTGAATATGGTTGAATGGGCAGATATGCTTGACGATAATATTGGATTATATAGGCGGCGGCAAGATGCCGATGTAAATTTTATGGAAGTATTAAATGACGGCGATTTTTATAACCGCTTTAGGATGACAAACGCGTGTTTTTTTATATGTTTTGAGCCAAGTAGAAGATAATTTAACTTAGGTAAAGTTTTGACTTATTCGAGTGTCATTTTTGTAATAATATGTGGAATATAATTAGCACTTGTCAGGTCTGAATTCCATTTATCTAATGTTTATTACCTATGCTTTATTTCTGTTTTAGAAACTGACAAAATGACCTGCGACGAGGTAACTAGGTCTACAAGTCTCATTTTTTCGTTTGGCGTAAAATTTTTCGAACGCTTCGCCTTGTCCATTTTGAATACAAAATTTCAACTGATTCTAATGTCAAACTTCAAACGCACGTAAACAAAAAAGTAAGTCAATTAACACCTTATTTTTAACATATTAAATACGTTTGTTTTAAAAATGTAAAATGTCGGTTTATGTATTACACTATTTAAAATAAAATTTCTGTATAAATAATAAATAAAATTAATTAACGTTTCGATATTAATTTAACATGTAAAGTTCCTAACTTGACGTCATTTTTTGGTGTACGAAAGCAAATGGGGCTACACACCGAGCGCTACGATCAAGTTGTTGGACACAGCTAAAATGGAGCATTTTTCTAACATACCTTAGCTTAGCGGCGCAAGGCGCTAGGCTCAGCGTCACTCGGATTAATCATCCGAAAATGTTGGACACAACGGCTCTAAGTGACGCAAAGAAAAAAAACAAATAAGGAAAAAACAAATGAATTATAATATAAAGCCGTGAACATTTAAAAATGTATATTTTGTTTTGTTTACGTTCAGTTTCAACTTGTTTGATTTCAGCCATTTTGCAATATTTTGTAAGTCTTCGTTTATTTTGTTATCGCATCTATGTATTCTTCACCCGAAATATAGATAGATTAAGGTATCGTCTGCAAATAGTCTAATTTTTCAATGTTTTATGGTTTTAATTATATCACTTACGTACATTGTGAATAGAATAGGACCTAATACCGACCCTTGCGGAACACCAAGGTTGTTGTCTATCGTAGTGTAATTTTTTTAGTGTCTTTTTTCTAATGTAATGTTTTTAAAATGAGTAAATTGAAGATTTTATTGATGATTGCCAACCTTCGATGAGAGAGAGCACCAGAAGAAGAAGAAGTAGGTGAGCACCTGCAAAGTATATTTATCGTTGTTTGAGCAGCGGCGGACTGAGCCATTTGTAGTGGCGATACTGGCGGCTGGCGGCCAGAGGCCAGTGGCGGCCCTGTGTACCTGAACAACCTGACTGAGTGAAGGAATAATTATTTTGCGGCGGGCGGGCGCTTCTCCGGTGGTCCCCCTCCCCTCCCCTCCACTCCCCCCGCCCGGCGGCCTGCACGCCGCTGACCAACACACACCTGAAGCTGGGGGAGACCCGGCAGCCACTATGGAGGTCAAAAATGGGCATTGGATGAAGGTGGAAGATAAAAAATATAGCTTTGCTCGCACAGTTTGTTGATGAATATTTCTTACGCGACGAAATCATATCTTCTTTGAAATTGTCTAACTTTCAGGAGAAGCATTGATATTATCCTTTAAAAACATTTGCTTCACCATTCCCTTTTTATTGCATTTTTTTTACATATTTGCACTATTTAACAAAAAAACATCTGTGCAGGCAGACAGTCTTAACTAGTTCATTTATATTTAACTAGCAAGACGTTAAAAATCGAAATTGATTCAAAATAGAATTATTTACACCTTCAATAATCGCAAATTCTCTTTGTGACGTTATTTTCATTAAATGAAAACAAATCAATTGTACAAGTAATAAATCACTTATTTAATCAAATTATCAACATATATAAGTTTTAAGATTTTCACGGCCAAAAGCATTTTCGTTATATGTTTTTGGGGTGTTGTGCCGTGTTGCGCTACCTCCTTCTTTAGCCAACGTTTCGGACATCGTTGCAGTGTCCATCATGAGGGCAGATCCGGTAGATGTCACATCTACCGGATCTGCCCTGATGATGGACACTGCAACGATGTCCGAAACGTTGGCTAAAGAAGGAGGTAGCGCAACACGGCACAACACCCCAAAAACATATAACGAAAATTATCAACATGTTTCGAAACTGATGACTTCTTCATCAAAGAAAAGTTTAATAATTTAGTTTTTTTCGTTTCTTTGACGAATAAACATTGGTTTTGAAATACGTTGATAATTTTGATTAATTAGGTGTTATAGGTATACGAAGTGATTTCTTTCCATTTATTTAAAATAATTTAATTCAGTTTAGCTCAATGCCGATAAGTCGACGAATGTTGAAATATATTCTTTACAGTTTCACACATAACAAAAAAACATCAAAAATAACATAAGTAGGAACGATCATTATTTTTCTGCATAATAATTTCCTTCCCTGGTGTAATCTGTTCTAGATTCTATTCTGGACTTAATAATAATAATTGGCTAATTTATATAGCGCCGTTTTCGTGAAAAATCACCTCAAGGGCGCTGTACAAATAAATATATAAAAGAATTAATATTACTGGCTTATAACTAAGATTTACAATTACAACTAGTGACTTACATCTAAGACTTATGGCTACTTATATTACTGGCTTACAACTAAGATTTACAATTATAACTAGTGACTTAGCTCTAAGACTTATAGCTAGTGACTTGTGACTAAGACATATAGATTCTAACCTAAAACTGGTGACTTATTTACACACATATTTACAATTAAGATTAGTGCCAGAAGAAGTAGGAAGTTTTTACATAATATTAAAATTCGAGAATACGGGTGCAAAAAGTATAATGAAGGTTAACTGGATATACGGGAAGGTATAGATATTTTAAATAAATTAATAAATTTAATAGTCCATCTTTACTGCATTAGGGTGATTCATCGCTCAAGAGTAAACAGATTGAGGTATCAAAATTAACAGATTACATTAAACAGATTGAGTTAACTATAAACAGAGAGAAAAGAGAAAAAAAAACATTAAAAATTGCAAAGTTTAAATAGAATGATGAATTTATGGAAAGGAGTATCGGAAAAAATGAGTTTTCAGTTTGGATCTAAATTCCGCTGAGTTGGTTATGCATCTCAATTCCATAGGAAGTTTATTCCAAGCTTCAGGGCCGGATACTGCGAATGCACGATCACCAAACTTAGTGTTCGGATTTCGCATAGGTTCTTTCAACCTTCCAATTGCAGAAGATGTCGCTGATCTAAGAGTTGACTGCCTTAGACCAATATTTTCCGGAATGCATAGTTCAGAGATATAGGGAGGAGCCATTTCATTGATAGATTTAAACACCATCCAGCATAACTTGTATTGGATCCTTTCAGGACACTTCAGCCAGTGAAGATTTCGGAGGTGTTCCGAAATGTGCGAAAATTTGGGTACCCCAGTGATAAGTCGTGCTGCGGCGTTAATGTATGTTAGAAAAAGAAAATATAACTGAGGTTTCTTTAATTAGCACCAGTAGCATAAATAAAATATTTCTTTTTTTATGTTAATACTGAACAAGAGTCTCTGCTCCCGTCTGGGGCCAGTGAGACTACGCCGTTCCCAACCGGGTCATGTTGTGGAGCTGAAAGTAGTGGGGAGAGAAAGGCGATGGTGAAGATGAAGGTGGGAATTACTTGGCTATTCAGATCTAGTCACCAAAGATGGCTAAAGCCATTTCAAGGAACGTTCCAATTCTGACCTAAGGAAGGCGATACTGAGGGTATCTTCCGCTGCGGAATATACCGTACATTAATTTTAATTAATTATTTGTGAAATAGCACATACCCTTCAACCACGGTGGACGGTGAATACAGGAATAAAACTATAGATTGACTTAGCGATCTGGGTAATATATTTCACAATCTTTCATTTTTTGCTGAGCGTCACATAAAAATGACGTAAGTACCTACCTACCTACGATATATCCGGAAAGCATTATTTATAATTTTTAGACCGACACGTTAGATATGCGGATATACGAGAGTTGTCCAAGAATTAAAGACCGCTCCTCATTTTCGGCGACATGGACAATATTTCTAAAATAAGGCGGCACTAGCGTGTAGTCCAGACTTTCCCCTAAAAAACGAGCGGTGATCCGGCTTGGTAGCTGCTTCAGTGCGATCTTTGCATCCGTTTGCTTGCCTGTGCAAATTGCGTGCTCGTTGGGTTCCCAAAATGCTGAAGAACAAGATCGCATGGAAAGCGCTCGGATCTCTTTGAACAGTTTTTTTGAAGAGTTGTAAGGGAATCAAGTACCCAGTGCCATGGCTCTCCTAGCGCATCGATCATAACGGGGACTATGTATGTCGAAAAATAGGGTTATGTACCTACCTAAAATATTATATGATTTTTTGTAAATACTAATTTTTCCTGATTTTTCAAAATTAGAACGGTCTTTAATTCTTGGACAACCCTCCTAGAAGGGTAGAAATGTTTTTTTTTTATTAAACGTAGTTATTGCCGTTTTCAACCTTTAATTATAGAATTAATAATGGAAATTTGGTTTCATTGGATTTTTACACAACGAAATATCTGATACATCGCCTTGACCATTTGGCAACGTATGGTATGGACCAGCCCGCGAGGCGATATCAAAAACACCATCAAATAATTTCGTCGATGTTTTATGTCTCAATCCTTGTAAGATTTGTTTCATTTTTTTCTTCATCTTCCTTCGTTCTTTATACACACGGCAAACCCTGACGATTCTCATATTTATATACAAACATCCAATAACACACCGTGGAGCTCCGTGATATTACTTCTTCATACCTTCTGAGGAATTGTAATTTGGGAGTTGGGATCTCAATTAACTTTTTATAGTGAGTTATAACGGAACCGTAATCCGGTAGCATTGATAATCAAATTTTGAAGGATTCGTGCAGTAAAAAAGGTCGTCCTTATCAAATACGAAACATCAAGAGATTTAAAAAAATACAGGTTGACAACATATTGTCATCATGGACCATACGTAAAATTTAATTTTTTATTTATTGTTTCTTTACAAGGTAGATATTATTGATTACAATTCAATTGTTAACTTCGCTAGGAAAAACCTGTGTTGAGGTTAATAATTTTATAAAGTAATAAAAATAACACAGAATGGTATAGTTATTGAAAGAAATATTTTTTGTGTGTTTCTTACAGATAATGGGTACCTAGGTACTACCTACTAAGCTGAAGGAGGTCAATGTGTTGAAATATGATATGAAATAAAGTATGCTATTAATTTAAAAAGGACTAAGATGAACAGAAAAAAAATGTATGTGTATAGCATATTATGCTATTAATTTGGAAGCACGTGTTTACAATATATACATTCATATGTAATTATTGCATTGGCATTGCACGTGCTTTTTAGTTTATAAACGCCCTATTTTTTTGTTTTAATGTCGCTATCTTTGTTGTTAAGGATGAACTTTTTAAATTTATTATTTGTATAAAATTGTAAAGACTGTAATTACTTTTATATAGGTATAACAAATAGAAACTTTGAAGTAAGGTTAAAGAACATCTCAGGGCATTAGAGTAATTAGAAATATATAGGTATAACAAATAGAAACTTTGAAGTAAGGTTAAAGAACATCTCAGGGCATTAGAGTAGGTAATTAGAAGACTGTAATTACTTTTATATAGGTATAACAAATAGAAACTTTGAAGTAAGGTTAAAGAACATCTCAGGGCATTAGAGCAGGTAATTAGAAGACTGTAATTACTTTTATATAGGTATAACAAATAGAAACTTTGAAGTAAGGTTAAAGAACATCTCAGGGCATTAGAGCAGGTAATTAGAAGACTGTAATTACTTTTATATAGGTATAACAAATAGAAACTTTGAAGTAAGGTTAAAGAACATCTCAGGGCATTAGAGTAATTATTTGTATAAAATTGTAAAGACTGTAATTACTTTTATATAGGTATAATAAATAGAAACTTTGAAGTAAGGGTTAAAGAACATCTCAGGGCATTAGAGTAATTAGAAATTAGGAAAAATGTAAATAATAAAGCAGACATAATTAATAAGCAACAAATTTTTATAAACCCTCTTTTGAACCTTTTCCCACTTAACCGGTCTTTCCCTGCTAATGACTTTGAAATCCTGTCTTTTCATTAAAATAGGTATTGATTGGGCGGGTACTCGGCTATGTGACCAATGGATAACTTTTTGTTATTGTTTGGTTTTGAATAAAAAAAGAGAAAAACATCCAAAAAGTCACCGAATACCAAAATGACTTTTAACACCAAATAATGTCAGGAATCACTGGTTTACAGTATGTCAAATACATTCGTTAATACCCTGATTATGTTACAAACCAATGAAAACTAATAGCCATGTCCAGCAAACTGAATATATAATACAAAATACATAATAAACAAATGTAATAAATATATATGTTAACAAATTGTGTCCTACCTAGTAGATAAAAATAAACATAATAATAAGGTAATACTTCTCGATATAGTGTGAGAGGAGAAAAATACTTAATAAGACAAGTAATTGTCATAAAGGAAAAAAAGTTAAATTAAAAATGGGTAAAAAGTATTTGACTTTTAATAAAACATGGGTTTCAAGCGAATTATTTGGTTATTTTAACAATTATTTTAATAATATTATTGTTATTAAAACAAATTATCTAGAAAACAACGAAGCTACTCGTATGTTACCCATCTCTTAAGCTATTAAAATTATTATTAGGCTTTATTAACAAAATTTTAGGATCCTAAAGTGCAAGACAAATATCGGCATCAAAATATTTTTTAAATTATATGGATTGTAAGATGTTAAAGGAATAATAATTTTGCCAGAGCATCGTTGAAACAACTTTGTAATGAAACAATGACTTGGATTTCTATATTTAGTTTTATTACTTGGGACTCAGAATATTAATCGACGACAACGTTTTTATATATTATCAGTATTATCACCAAGACTCAAGAATTTATATAACTGTAATGCAATGTCTCTCCTATTTTTTAAAAAGATTTAGAGATAAAAGGCCGAACGGTATATTATTCCCCCTCGGGGATATAATGGTAGAATTTGGACCGTTTGGCAACTGCGGCTTGTCGGACATGAAGTCTGGAAATCCTGGATTAATCCTGGATTAGGAAGCCCGCCATGACGCGGCTGACTTGAGCCGGTTACTGGGGACTAATTGGGACATATCCCAACACACACACACACCCATGTGGTCAACCGTAGATAATGGTATATTATCATTATTTCCCAACCACCTCTGTTGAAGCGACTTATTCCATAACTGCACGCCTGCAATTATATTTTGCTCAGCTTGCGCAAATTAACTTTTTACTCCCAGCTTTGCCGAACCGAGCGGTAATTGGTTAAAAAACTTATTTTAGCGAACGAAATATAATTTAATGTTTCAATTAGGTGTTTTTTCATTGGGAGTTTTTTAAAATATTTTTTTAACTAAGTGGCCAAATCTTTCTCGAAAAAGTAAGCGAAGTAAACAAATTGAAACATCGATGAAGACCGGGTTCAAAACGAAAAACGAGTTAGAGCGAGGTCCGTAATGATCGTGAAGACTTATATTCTTTCCACAATATCTGTGGAAGTTTTGTTAGTGCCCCTCGCTTCTCGCTGGGAGCTCGAAGGACTGAGGACAGAGGACGGGTCACGGGACATGTTAGTCTAAAAAGAGACTCACGAGTTCACTTCACAAGCAGAAGCTGATCTCGGGGTTATCTGCTATCCGCCATATCCCCCTCCATACCCCGTGACTTCATACCCCGATAAGTCACACACGATGAGCCGCGGACGATGTCATCTTTTCTTCTTTTTGGGAGGAACGGAGGTAATTAATTTCTCTGTACAATTCGTGAAGCTGCTAACTTTGAGGCGAAAACTGCGAGCTAATACTCAACCCATCACCCGGCAATATTAAGGCGGTTATCAAAAAATAATTCCCATTTGTGAGCACTTTTGCTAATGCTTTGATCGAAATCTCCCTTCCTTGTCGCGGCCAGTTACTGACAAATTATTATCGAAGTCTAGTTTTGCCACTACACGAAGTTGTTACCCTTTAATTATTTTCCCGTATCTCCTCGAATCCATCGGTATTATCTTAAATCCAACATTTCTTTAATGACTTTATGCACGCCTACTTTCAGTTAGGTAAGACAAACTAAGAAAGTTCATGTGGCTTGCAAAAAAATATGAACTTCATTTTAATATTTATTTATTTGTAAAAAGCAAACAGTCTATAATAATATGAAGCAATGATCAATACTTATGAAGTTAACAAAATTTAAACTGAAAGAGTTTCACAGCAGTGGGAGGGATGTATTCATAAGTACATCGCTCCTGGACACACTAAGAGAACGTACCCATACTACGTGACCAACTTTTTGCAATTTTTAACCGCCCCCCCCCCCCCCGGTGACCAAAAACCTAAGCCCCCCGCCGCTCATTTGTACCAAGCGTGACATTTTGAAGACCCCCCCCCCCCCCCCTAAACGCGTCACGTAGTATGGGTACGTTCCCTAACCTCCAGATTTATACCTTCCTTTTTTTTCCTTCCCAGAACTTCTCCTTCCTTTCCTTAATATCCTCCACCAGCAATCCTAAAGATGACATAGATCCCGACGGATTTTTTCTTCGAATGTAATAATAAATGTATGTTTGTTCTAATTAATTTATTCTAACGTAGGTTCTTTTATTAAATTTGTCAGTTTAGGTGACCAGAATTTTAAGTAACAAATTTTGATAAAAAAAAAAATTAATCTTTGTGTTGAAGGGAGTTGAAGTGGTGAAATTTAACGGATTCGGTGTAATTTTGAAAATGTAAGTTTAGTTAATAATTTAAAAGTTATTTAGTTTATAGTTTAAACCTCACTAACTTACCACCAGACCACAAGCGTGGTCTAGCGGTAAGGCTTTCGACTTGCAATCCGAAGGTCGCGGGATCGAATCCTGGCGTTGCAAATAAATTTTATTTGAATAAATGTGTTATTTCACATTTAGGGCAATTATGTATGGTATATTTGCGGCACGTTCCAGAGTGGAAGATACTCTCAGTATCGCCCTGGTGTAAGACCACCATTCAGAATTGAAAAGTTGCTTTAAATGGCATCAGCCGTGTTCGGTGACCAGATTTGAATAGCCAGGTTCCTCCCCACCTCCCTCTTCCCCACCTCCCTCTTCCCCATCTCATTCTCCTCCCCGCTACTCCATTTGGGGACGCCATAGTCTCACTGGCTCCAGACGGGAGCAGCTGGGACTCTTGTGAGGTATTCATATAAACAAAATGTCGTTGAATTCTTTCGATTCTTTCAA
Organism: Limnephilus marmoratus; assembly: GCA_917880885.1. NCBI lineage: Eukaryota > Metazoa > Arthropoda > Insecta > Trichoptera > Limnephilidae > Limnephilus > Limnephilus marmoratus. The sequence goes on along the minus strand of OU862921.1, from coordinate 53,714,216 downwards.
TATGGGCTTGGTAATACATGATGATTGTATTTTGCGAAAGCAGACAGGTGAAAACCTTTCAATGTTGTTGGCATGTAAAATTAAAAAAAAATGAAGAATAAAACACAACCCAAGGGCCAAAGTTGTTGAGCAACTCATGTTACGAGGTTGGGCCGAGGTACCCATTTGATTCAACTACAGGGGTTTCTAAAATGATGATAGTAAAGTATTTCGGTAGTTAAGTAGGTGAAAGAGGAAACTATTGTTTATGTTTCCTCATAATGGCATGTTTATACATAATGTCAACTTTCTTGGATCTCCCCGGCTTTAAATTTATCATATTAATGATGTAATTATTCAATTTAAACCTAATGCTTTTTATTAGAAATTTTATGTAAGTATGAATGAATCTATAAAAAAACAAACTTTTTAAAATATATGTAAGCAGTGTGTTAGATTTACATATATGTATTTTTTTGATATCGTAAAAACTTATTTACTTTCTACTAATATATATGTACTTACTGAGGTTATGAATTAATTGTCGAAACTTTTTGTAACAAATTGGAGGATTAAATCACTCAATTGTGCTTTTTCAATCTGTTAAAATTCATAATGTGCTTACTCGAATAAGCTGTTTTTTAATATGTGAATATATTTTTGAATGCCTTTAAAAGTTGCTAAGTTGCAATATTCCTATTTGTTCGGTTGGTAAAGTCGATGTTTGTTTTCAGATAATGATGAGATAATGATAGCAAAAAGCGCATAAGACGTATTATTATGTCTTATCGTAATAATGATCGGGGTTTCCTAATTGTTTCGGGTCTTTGGCGTTTATAAAAACTCGCGGCCGCAAACTCTGAAACATGTGCATTGTGCAACGCATGAAATATTTTAAATTTATTTCCAGGGCCATAACATCGACGGAAGTTTCGGGCAGGTAAGATTGTAATTATAAAATAAACGAAATTATAATCAATTGGAAAATCAATTCACCTTCCCAAAAATTGTTTATCATAGCAGTAAAAAATGTACAAATGGTAAAACCAATATTACGTTGAAGAATTGACTCGCCGAAATAAATAATTTGTATTAGACTGATAACACAAAAAAATTCTAACTGCATAATAAAGTAAACTAAGTTTATATATCTTCAAAATAAAAGCACCCATTGACAAACTACTTGCCATTGACAAAGTAGTTTATTTGGACTTTTCTTTTTTCTGTAAAATATTTTTCTTTTTCCTGTCATATTGTGTTCCTTTGTCTTTATAATAAATAAATAAATAAATGAAATAAAAATAAAATAAAATATTTCCATTTGTTAGTTCTGCATTCAAGCCTTTACTTTTACTTTGCCAGATCTAAAAAAATGTAGTATGGGTTAAAAGTTGAGCAGTTACAGTACAGTACAAAACCCATTATATTTGGTTAACTTCACACAGAAGCTACCGAGGAAAAAATCCCTCAGGGCCTATATCATCTTTGGGGATGCTGTGCTGGTGGTATTTTTAGGGAAAGAAAGGAGAGGAAGTTCTGGGAAGGAAAAAGGTTTGAGGGCTGGAGAGATCTAAGTTACGTCTCCCTCAGTCAGTCTCTCCCGATTTGACCGCCTTACGTAGTTGGGCTAACGCATTCGCCGCCAAGAACTAGATAAACCTCACCTCATGACCCGGGCACCCATGCTAAGTCACCAAACGAAAGGGCGACCTAAGGCTCGGGTGTTGGTTATTCAAAAAAAGTTCCTGGGCGGCGAAACACGCCTCCCAATTGAAAATTGAAAATTCGAACCCTGCTACCGCATCAGAAGTGAAGGAAAAAGTTCCAAAGTAACTTTATTTTATAAAATTATCGTGATTGATCTATCGTGATGTTTAGGGTATTATGTCTTGTTGTGCTACCTCCGCCTATAGCCAACGTTGGACAACTCAGAATGAAACCAACTACGAAGCACCTCAGAAAGGTCATTAAGAGTGATGATAAAAAATATTTAAAAAATGGTTAAATTTAAATTAGGGTTACCGGCTATTTTAAAATTATTATTTTTTTGGACTTTATTCTGCTTTAAGGGGTGTGAAAAGGACGTGGGGTAGTTTTTCGATATCTCATGTGTTCCCTTATGTTGAAGGTCAAATGATACAAGTAGCTACTCATCAATCTTAAAATAAAACTGTAGATTTGTCATACCACACTCACAGATACTGCTCTTGGTATTTTTACACAAAGTACGATAAACAGATGATATTCCGCCGTAAGCATCAAGTAGATGGTCAGATCGCATTCTCTTCGCGCAGACCGGAGGCACCGGACCTACTCTAGCTGGTACTGGGTACTGGGTAGGTAGTGTAGCACAATGGAGGCACCTCCAACCTCTATCTCCGTAGAAAGCTGATCGGGGCCGAGCGCGAGGAGAGGAGGTTCACATCTCGGCGTTTGATTGATATCCATCGGCCTCGCGACGTCAACAGATGTTCCCACATTTCATCAGCCACAAGGCGAGGGGCACCACTCGATATCGCTTCAATTATTGTTTTCCTGCAATTAACTCATCAAATGACGGCTAATCAACGGATCAGTTATTATTAGTCAACAGTCAAGTCCAAATACGTGAGCAATCGTTAATCCATTAGCTGCGTTTAGACCAAAACATACCTGCCTTAATCTATTCCGATCTGTAAATAATACCCCAGCAATATTATAATAATTACACAGCTCGAAGATCGATTAAAAAATAATTTTATGTGGTTCCTGGTGTGTTATCAGATTAGCAGTTTGTTTTTAAATAACGCTTTACTACATCAGTAAAGGCAGTACAGGAAGTATCGCCGGAATATCTTCGTTCAGTGATTGAATTTTCATAATCACTTTTGGTCCGCTCAGTAAAGTTGATATTTAGGTCTTCGTTGAATAAGTATCCAGTGTTATATTACTGAAACACGATACGGCACGGTTAATTTACAAATAAATTAAATACAATAATAATCGTAATTACTAGAGTATTTTGAAATGAGGCTGGAGACCAGTTCGTGTAGATGTCTTTAGTTTTGGTGAATGTGTCGTGTTCGAGAGTCATTTCGTATCATCACTCGCCAACGCTTAATTTGACAAACCCTATATCTGTTATCTTAATACTAAAATAAACAAGTTGGATAATAGGCCAAACCTGCTAGTTTTATTTACACAACCTTCGAGCGCATTATAATAATATTAAATTCACACTGAGAACACGCGATACAACCATTTAACGTTTCGGTGGCGACATTCCTTATTTCTACTTCGTAGATGCTATGGAAATTTGGTGCCGTTTAAAGATTATCAGAAACTGCTGTTAATATTAGGTCCTTACATATGAAATTGGCGTTTTGCCGTACTGGCAACTTTGATCTCAGATATCTTCTCTTTGGTTAGGGATTCCAAATTCAAATTTATACATCTATTTACTCATGTATTTGTGTTTCGAAAATTATAATTCATTTGTTTTTCCTAATTGTTTTTTTTCTTTGCGTCACTTAGTTTAAAAAATGGAAAACTTGAAATATCGCGTTATTTACGAGTACGGGTTCCACCGTGGCATCAGTGCTGCAGAAACGGCTCGAAGTATTAATGATGTGTATGGCGACGGTGCCGCAAAAGAAAACACAGTGCGTTTTTGGTTCCAACGTTTTCGTTCTGGAAATTTCAACCTGCAGAACAAGCCCCGTGGACGGCCGGAGACCAAAGTTGATAATAAAGAATTGAAGGCTATTGTGGAAGCGGATCCATCGCAAACCACGTCCGAGTTAGCTGCAGGCTGCGGTGTTAGTGATAAAACTGTTTCAATCCACTTGAAGCAAATTGGGAAGGTGAAAAAGCTTGAAAGGTGGGTACCTCACGAATTAAGTGAAGCAAATCAACAAACGCGCGTTAGAACGCTAGACCACACACTGCACAACAGACGGCTACCAAATTAGAGGAGCTTCAATTGGAATGTCTAAGACATCCACCGTACTCTCCGGACCTTGCCCAAACAGATTACCATTTTTTTCGAAATTTGGATAACTTCTTGCAAGGGAAAAAATTCAACTTCGATGGGGCAGTCCAAACCGCCTTCAAAGATTTTATTGATTCCGGTCCGAATGGTTTTTTTAGTAAAGGGATCGATGAACTACCTATGAGATAGCAATGGTACATACTTTGATTAAATACATACATTATATTAAAAAAAAATCGACTTTATGTTCCTCCCATACAAAACGCCAATTTCAAATGTAAGGACTTAATATTATCCATTTCACGTTGAAGATGAGAACGTATAATGTACGTTTTAATTCAGCATTTATTGTGAGGCACAAGCTGTAAAACTGTAAACCAAAATGTAGAGCCATTTTCCTTGAACTCTAATATTTTGTTTACCGGAATATAATAATAATAATGATTGGATAATTTCTAGAGCCCCGTTTTTGTGAAAAATCACCTCAAGTGCGCAGTACAATTTATTATTAATTCTTAGGCTCTATTTAATTGTTTTATTAACATGTGGATACAGAAAACGTACTAACCTGGCAGGTCACTTCCGATAAACAAACTTTAATAAGAAAGTTTATTCTTGAAAAAGATACGGCTTTGCATGCGGATGACATTAAATTTAAAACCCTGGACATTGCAAGATTTTACATTTGCTATCCCCATCACTGTTAGTATTACATTTATGAGAATATTAGTGGCCAAAGTAGAGTTGATATTCATTTTGGAGAATTTTGGACTTTTTAGAGCTGGAGATTTTTTTATGAAATGATCTTTATAAAAGCGTTTAAATAGGATTTTTTTACATTGATACACAATTAGTCATTTACGATGTCGCGGGCAGTGAAGGTGAAGATGAAAGCATTTTGACTTTGTGGATACGACTGTTTACGATTGTCTACGACCGACGTATCTTCTATTCCCGCATAACTTCCGAACGACTCCAACAAATTGGATAATTCTTTTTTTGTTGTGTTCGTTATTGTCAGGACAAGGTTTGTATAATACTACTGGTGAGCTCTGACATTATGAAATTTGTATAAAAATGAATCGCCGATATGTATGTACGCGCATAACGTGAAATTTTATAAAAAAAATTGCGATAGGTGGCACGCGAGCAGTTTGAAAACTGAATGTACGGGAACTGAATGAATGGAATGCGGGAAGGGGGAGGGGGACGCGGAAGTTGGGTGGGGAATTCGGAAGGAGGGAGGGGAACTCTGGTGGGGTGTTCACAGGACGGGGGAAGCGGGCGAGGGAAGTGGGGAGAGGGAAGGCGGAAGGGGAGGCGGAATGGGAACGGAATGAATGGGATAGGACACGCAGGAAGAAACAATTTCAAACGAAGCATACCGGGAACTCGCTATAATAATAAAAAAATGGAGCGACGGATCGATTTGATTTGTATGCTAATTAACAAATGGCAGTGTGAGTTAATAGGTTGGGTAACCATCCAGTAGATGGCGTTGTGTTTCGTTAGTCACAGCTTTGCGTGGCCGGGTCAGCTAGTTATTAATATGAGTATAAAGTATTTACGTTTTCATTAAGCAATTACCATGAGGTTCAAGCTATAAACCAAGATATAGAGCCATCACTTTGTTTGAACTCTCTAATAGTATATTTACCGAAATGTCACATGCTAAGCTAAACCAGGCATCGCCTGACGTATCAAATTTTTCTTTACACACAGATAAAAGCGCGCGTTACGATATTCCTCAAGTGCATTATTCCTCGAATGAGGCTCTGAGATTTCCCTCGGGGTCGAAGTCATCTCCGGGGGATTCTGGGCAGACGGGAAGGAAACAAAGAACCCGGGTCTTGAGGAAACCATTATTTATTTTATTTTTTACATGAGCTCCACACAGAGGAAAATAGTTTCCCTCAGGGCCTATGTCATCTTTGGGGATGCTACGTGGAGGTTTTTTTTTAAGGAAAGGAAGGAGAGGAGAGTTTTGGGGAGGAAAAGGGTTTAAGGTGTGGGTAGGAATTTGGGGTTCAGTGGGTCCTGGTCATCCGCCTCCAAGACTTAGACACACCTCACCCCATGAACCCGGGCACCCCAGCTAAATCACCAAACATAGCGAACCACTTGGGGTGACCTTGGTATTGGTAAAGGAAGGAAGCGTGAAAGCTGGCGGGTCTTTCCAGAGCCAAACTGATGTCAACTAAATGTCAACAGTTGGTAAATGTTCATTACTTGTAAGTGGTGTCTATTTCACAATCGGGCTATTTGCAACTTTTTGGATGGATTAATGCCGCTAGTTCCTCAGAGCATCTCCTACTGTTTTATATTACAATTTGGAAAAATTAAAGTTCCGTTGGTTTTTGCGTAGAGTCCGAAAATGAAGAATTATTTTGTAAACTGTTCGAAGCAATAACAATTTTTCAACGCTCAAATTTAGTGGGTAGGCAGGTACCTGCTACTAAAAACTTACTATAACTTTATATCAATGTCGACTTATCATCTTACAGCACACAATACCGGATTTTGGAGGGAAAAAACTGATCGCACAAAAACCACACCGACTTTTCAATTATCAAGCAACGATTCGCCGCCTTATTCATTCGCACGCATGGCTTCCCAATTGAGTTTGGCTTTAAACGCTTTTAAAGTTACACGGCGACTTCCCAGACTGACTAAAGAATGCGCTTGAACTACGGAGACCTTGACACTGTGTCAGAATATTTTAATAAAACTCAGTCAAAATCTCTCGTCCGAGCGAAGGTTCGCTTGGAAATAACTGAAAAAACGTCGACACGCGCACTGTTTTGTTTGGAGATTGTTTGAAGCGTTCATTCTATCGGACAGCTCATTCTAAACCCGTTTGATGTTTGTTGGTTTGTTGCACATAATATATTACAGTGATCCCCGCCCCGCAGACAATACTCCGGCTCCACAAGATAGGGGCATGGAGCATTCACAAATTATAGACTCTGTCATTCTTCTGTCTATTGTTCTATTTTTAAAGGTATTCATACTCCACGTCCGCAGACTTTAAACAATTCAGCGCTTTATAACTGTATCGCCTAATAATTGCTGTTCAGAAGGGATCAATTATTTATAATGAGAAATTCTCGCCTTGTAGACAAACTTTATTATTTCTTTGCCTGTGGCGAAAACGATCTCGCAATATTAGCGATGCCGAGCCAAATTAATTTGAACATTTTTATGACGAATTATAACACGTACCACTAGCGAACTAAACGTGTAGGTGTAACAATTATTATATCCAAGGCTGGGAGTTGAAACAATCAAAGTTTCTCTTCGTAGGTATATAATGCATCGCTTGCACCTACCAGGATATCAGATTTGGCAGGAGCCATGACATTTGACATTGGTAAGTAACGGTAATTATTAAAAATATTAAATATTGTGAGAATTGATGGCTTTGTGGTGGATCATTATTAAAAATAATATTATGTTAAACGTCATCCGCATTCACTTTCATTGTATTCAATCTCCGGACAGCAGACAGAAGAGAGAAGGCAGAAGATAGAAGACAGCTGACACCTCGTCTTGTGTCTCGTGTTGATGTATTAAATATATACCAAGATATTGATCATTCTAACAGTTGGCAATTCGTTACAAAAGTGTTGTTTTTAATCTCACAAACTTTACCATTCGCAGTGTCGATGAAAAGAAGATAAATAATTACAACATAAATATAATCACATTAACAAACAGTTACACAGAGCATGCTGATTTGCGTAAATAATTGCTGAATTGTTTACATTAATCATAGAGTGAAAAATACCTTTTTGAGCACCACAAACAATAATATTTACATTGCGATTAGCAAAATTTGTTGTGGGGCATTATTGAACAATATATAAAATGCCTCAAGAAAACACTCGCTCTAAATCAAAAAATAACGCCATGACGTCACATAGTCCCCAATCAGTTGATAACAATCAGATCCTTTTTGACTATATTGACAGTAAATTTTCTGAATTAAAAAAAGAAATGTTTAAAAAAATTGAATCAGAGACAGCTGAAACAAAAAAAGCTACAGACTTCATTTCCGAAAAGTATGATGAAATAGTAACTAAATTAAATGAATTGGCGGGTATTAAATAAGAAGTTGAAAAAATTAAAAAAGATCTGTCTAGAATTAATGATATCGATATTCGGCTTGCCGAGCTAGAGCAAAATGCCTAAAAAACCAAATTGAAATCTCTGGAGTGTGTGAAAATTCAAAGGACAACCCGATTGAAACTGCAAAGGATATAGCTAATAAGCTAGGCATCGAAATCTTGGATAATGACTTTTCAGACATATATCGTGTTCCTGACCGTCGCCAAGGTTTTCCAAGGAAAATTATCATTAAATTCCACAATTCTAGCATTACAACTCGACAAAACTTTCTTGCAGTAAAAAACCAAACCAAGAAAATAAGCCCATCAGTATACATCGGCGAAGTGTTGTCTCCATATAATAAGGACTTACTATGGAAAACCAAAAAGCGAGCCCAGGAATTAAACCATCAATATACCTGGTTTAAAAATGGAAAAGTTAACGGAAGAAAACAGAAAAATCAACGGAATCAAAAATTATCAATATAAAACATGAAAGAGATCTACTAACACTGTAAATGTAATTTTTTAGTTGTCAAAGTTTATTAAAACACCTAAAATGGCTACCAATCTGGAAGAACTCACATACCACCTGATTGAAAATGAAACTGTTACTACCAACACAGAAAACATAAAACTATGTCTAAAAAATAATTTGAAAATAATACACCAAAATATAAGAAGCATCAATAAAAACTTCGAAGGATTTCTTATAAACCTAAAACTAATAAACATTGAATTTGATATTATGATCCTAACAGAATGTTGGATTAAAAGTTCTTATACGCCAAAAAATATAGAAGGCTACTATTGCATCAACACTTCATATAATACTAAACAAAATGATGGAATTGTTGTTTACATTAAAAACAATCTGAAAACTACCACTAAAGAAATCAAAATCAATGATTCCAATTGTCTACACATACAAGCTAAGTCAGTAATTGATATACTGGCTATCTATAGATCCCCATCCACACCCAATATTACAAACTTCCTTACATCAATTGAAACTGTGTTACATAAACTAAAACACTGTAGTAATCTGTTTTTAATTGGAGACACAAACATTAATATTTTAGAAAATGGTCATCCTCAAAAAGACGATTACCTCAATGTCATAAGCTACTACGGTCTTTTTAGTTACATCAACAAACCTACTAGAGTCACTGAAGAAACTCTTTCTTGCATTGACCATGTAATCGGTAAAACGAAAAAACCCATCAACACAATAATATATGAATCCACAGTAACAGACCACTACTCTACAATATTGGAAGTTGGAAATGAAAATAAAACTAAAGATGATTCCGTAAACATATCTATCGTGAAAAATAAAATCGATTGGGATACAATTATGTTCAATATAAAAAACGAAAATTGTGAAAATTTGTATTCGATTACTGATAACGATATGGCGTGGAATTATTTCACCAACTTTATTCAGAATCAAATATATCTATACACCCACCAGAAAGAGGTACCTAACAAAAAATATGCAATCAATAAACGATGGATTACACCTGGATTATTAAAATGCATCCGAAAAAGAGATAACATTCACAAACAAATAAGGAAAGATTCAAATAATTACTTACTTACTACATTTAACAAAAAATATAGAAATATATGTACTAAACTAATCAAACAAGCAAAGAATAAATACTATTCAAGAAAAATTATTGAATGTAATAATGACTCCAGAAAGATTTGGCAAATTCTTAAAGAGATAACACATGCAAGGCAATTCAAAGATCAAATTGAGGAACTTACAATTGATGGTCAGAATGTGAATTTTAACTTGGACCCGAAGACTATTGCTGATCATGCAAATACATTTTTTACAAACGTTGGATCAAATTTGGCCAGTAAAATAAAAGAAAACATCAACTGCAATACTAAAACTCCACCACCAGATGATAATCTCCGAGAAGAATCTTACACAAAATTTACTCTAAAAGATGTATCGATGGAGGATATCATCAAATAAATCGACTCACTGAAAGAGAAGACTTCACCTGGACATGACAAAATACCAAGTAAACTACTAAAATCACTGAAATCTCATGTAGCCGTTCCCCTCAAATTCCTAATTAATAAGAGCTTCACTCAAGGCTGTTTCCCAAATGTACTAAAACAAGGTATTATCTTTCCAATTTTTAAAGGTGGGAAAAAAACTGAAATTACCAATTACAGCCCAATTTGTGTTCTAAGTGCACTCTCTAAAATTGTTGAAGGAATACTGAGAAATCAATTGATTACTTACCTTGACTCTAGTAATATATTATCAGCAAATCAGTTTGGTTTTCGCCATAACTTATCAACCTCAGACGCCATCGCTAATGTTACAGACTTCATAACAAGTAATGTTGACAAAGGAAATAAATGTTTAGCAATTTTCCTTGATCTTGCAAAGGCGTTTGATACTGTGAACCACAAAATACTTTTAGATAAACTTAAGAGGATAGGAATATCAGATACAGTTCTCCAATTATTTCATAGTTATCTAACTGATCGAACGCAATGTGTTAAAATAAACAGTACCTATAGTAGTTCCCAAAAAACAGTTTGTGGCGTTCCACAAGGTAGCATCCTAGGACCCTTATTATTCTTAATATATATTAATGATCTATGTAACCTACAAATTTGTGGACAAATCACTACTTTTGCTGATGATACGGTTTTGCTATTTTACGCCAAATCTTGGGGTGAAGTCTTTAAAACGGCAGAAAATGGCTTTCGCATTGTTAAAGATTGGCTTAACGCTCACATACTAACCCTGAATACAGACAAAACCAAATTCCTAACATTTCGCATATCAAATAAGCTCTTGCCTTCACAACAAAGCCTTAAACTTCACAGCTGTAACCCGTTATTAATTCCATGTACCTGCCCTTCTATAAGTAGAGTTGACAGTATTAAATATCTTGGTATTCAAATAGATGATCTTCTTAAATGGAACGTACATGTCACAAACCTTACGACAAAACTGAGAAAACTTGTCTACTTCTTTAAAAATGTTAGAGATATATTAAATAGAAAACAACTGAAACAAGTTTACTATGCTCTTATACAATCATCACTTGAATATGGTATCATCAGCTGGGGAAGTGCTGCAAATACTTGCCTGGAGCCTTTAGTAAAGATCCAAAAACTAATTTTGAAAGTCATTCTTAAAGTCCCGTTGAGAACTAGCACTGATTTTATTTTTAAGACACTAAATGTTCCTAACCTGCAAAAATTGTATTCAAAAAATATCCTGCTTTATCAATTTAAAAATACACACATGTTTGAAGAACGAATAAGCACTAGAGCCTTAATAAGAGAGTCAAATGTAAAATACTTTAACATCCCAGTTTGTCAAACCTCTTATGGGCAAAGAAGTTTTAAATATAATGCAACAAAGCTGTTCAATTCTCTACCTCCTGAAATTAGAAACACGCGATCCAAAAATGCATTTAAAAGTAAAATCATTGATCACCTCAAATAAACATTACCATCACGAGTATTTAATAACATACTTACCTTTATACCTACTGTGTGTATATATATGTAACCATGTAGCTACTGTAATCTTCTATATATATGTAACATACTTGAATTGTATATTTAAAGAAAAAAAGATTTTATATCAACCTGTCACTTTCATAATATTTTTCAAAATATTACTTAAACAAAATCATAGATAACCACTCTGTAAATTGCCACCTCAACACAGGCGTTTCACACCTAGTGAGATGGGCAATACGTCACTATTATAATTAATGTAATATGAAAATAATGAAATAAATAAAATAAAATAAACTACCATGAGAAGCTGAACTGTAATCGGCTGGCTAAGGCTCTATTGAGGCTAAGTAATTGTTAATCGAAGCGCTTACTCGTGTTCATGAGAAATGATATGACCTAATCGTGACAAATTAGTAATGTTCGGATAATTTACCAAATTAATAAAAACCACAATCTAATTATTTAATTTATTAACGTTTTACTCTTACAAAACGATAATTCATTGAAAAATTTTATTTTCAATAATTTTTCTCATTTTTTTAAAATTTTATTTACAGGTATTGAATTTATTACATCACTTCATACTGTAAATATATATATTAGTATATTATTATATTAACAATAATACTAAACGTATTCAAATATTTAAAGTAGGTACCTACTAACCAAATTCATGTTTAAAATATGTATAACAACACCACTTTCTTTTTTCTCTTATACAGAAGAATAAGAAGGAAAAAAATCCCTTCAGGGTCTGTGTCATCTTTGGGGATGCTGTGTGGAGGTACTTTTTAGGAAAGGAAGGGGAGGAACTTCTGGGTTTGAAAAAGGTATGTGGGGTGGGTAGGAATCTCTAGGTACCTGGGTTGGTCAGTTTGTCCAGGATCGACGGACTTATGAATCAGCCCTCCGCTGCGGTGTTCCGTCTTCCTTAACCAATCTCTCTCGATCCGACCTGCCACGAAATTAGTGGGCAGAGGCAACCACTTCCAAGACCCGGACAAACTTTACCCCTGTGAACACGGGCACCTTGTAAAATCACCGAACGTAGCGAAAGACTCGGGGTGACCTATGGCAGAGGTATTGGTTATCTAATAAATGGTTTCCGGGGCGACGGTACCCATACTCGCTTAGTCAATGAGGCCTTAGGACGAGGTACCTCAGTATGACCAAATTTTTAAAAATATAATTTTATTATCTGTAAACCATAAATGAATAAGGGAACGTACCCATACTACGTGACACGTTTAGGGGGGGGGGTCTTCGAAATGTCACGCTTGGTACAAATGAACGGCAGCGGGCTTAGGTTTTTGGTCACCGGGGGGGGGGGGGGGGGGTTCAAAAATGGCAAAAAGTTGGTCACGTAGTATGGGTACGTTCCCTAATAATGATTAAAGTGCGTTCCTTGCCAGGCTGCTAAAACATTCAACCCGTTATTCGCTCATTTTTTTTAATTGGATTTTTGATTAATTGGCGTAGTTCATACTCGTATTATATTATTTAGTTTAATCTATTTTACTATGAACTATACTTATCTATGTTTTATCCATATTAATCCTAAATAAATGTCTCTAGGGTGGGGAATTGAACCTGAATTTGTTTTCTCCGAAATCTCTACTTTCAATTAATCTTTATTATGAATAAGTTTACATTATGATGGCCAAAAAATATAATCTGAATGTATTGAAATATTTTCTATCGTTTCGCTTGAAGAGAATTAAAATAAAATTGTTAAAACTTTTCTTAAAAAACATAAGCTTAAACTACTAAATAAAGTTCTTTTCATTAGAAATTTATAAACGCACATTTAGAAAAAAATTATAAATATCGTTTTATGGCGAAGATGATCTGTAAATCTTTCCTTTGATTGTTTTTTTCTTTCTTGTACAATTATTGACATAATAAATGAAAACCACTTTAATGAATTTAATCGACCATTTCTAGACACCTACATTCGTGGTGCTAAAGCATACTACGAATGCATACATTTGGCTAGGGTATTCCTCTTAAGAGAGTACACCGTACATCAAACCATGTTTTATGAGCTGTTAAATAAATTCTTGTGTCTGTTGTCTATGGACGAAATATTGTTTTAGTTTCCCTGTCTGCTAAATAGATTAAGTATCTATTAATTAAGTAATAAATTCCACAAGAAACAATAAATAACCGAACCCCGCTGCATCTGAATAACTTATGTTGTTATACAGTCAGTAAACACTTGGAAGGTAGGAGTCACTAGTAATGTGCTCGTCTGAATGCATGGTTAACAGATTATTGATCGGAATCAATCACTGTTTAAATAGACCCCACCACCAACTTGTATTAACCGCTACCTGTTAGTTCTGATAATGCACCGCGCTCACGGCTCACGTGCTGCACATTAGCTTCACGAGGGTTCGTGATTGAACTTACTCGTATAATGTTGACAACGACCATGCGAAAATGTAACGTTTTAAATACCAATTTATTTTAATGAAGTAATCTGCTTTAACAATTACTTTTGTATTATAAAAAAATGATTCGTGTAACGCCGCGCACACATTCAGAGCCAGTTTTAAAATGACATCGTCCTTTGGGAAATGTTGTGAGTCTGGAAAACGTAGGGCAGGAAAAGGACAATGAGAAACAAGGTACAAGCAAGAAAATCGTAGCTGGACTCTAAACTCATTTTAACAACTTTTCGATTCTGTTTATATGTCTCTCGTCGGTCATAGGTACTGGGAGATTCTCCCACTTTAGAAGGCGGTGCATATTACATCATAATCTTCTTCTTAAGTCGGTTCCTCGTTGCTGAGGGTCGCGAACCCTACTCCATTTTCATGGTGGACAAGGCTCCTCCTACCGGTTCTTTACTGCGTGGAGAGCTGTTAACACCGTCGTACCAGAAGTCAGTGATTCTTTGTCATTCCAGCGCTTTAGTGACCTTCCCATGCTTCTTCTGCCTTCCATTATGCCAGTGAGTTTCTCCAAGTTGGAGTCCTCAATTTGGCGAGCATGTACCTTAAAATACGTTGTAGGCAGATAGTTGAAAGGGAGGCGTCTACTAATATCTACGGGAATTCCAAAAACTGAACAAATCGGACTAATATCTATGACAACCAGGACGGATATCTACAGCTCAAAGTGCTGACTATGAGAACCAAAGTGTGGACGAATTTCTACAGCACTGGCAGAGGTTGGATTTGAAATTATGTATAGCATATTGGAATAACGTAATATTGCGTATGCAGTTTAAAAAACTTAATTTACGTATGTAATAATCCCTAATATCGGACAATTGGACACATTTAGCTGATTATTAAGGATTTGGGTTTTTGTTTTAACAGCTTTCATTATTTTGAGTGCTTCTAAATTATTTAGTCTGTTACCATGACCATTTCTATGTCAGTTGGGTTAGGTTAGGTTAGGTTAGGTTAGGTTTTGGTGCCGTGTATTTCGAAATAAATATATTTGTTTGTTCAATATGTTCATGTTTGTTCAATAAATTATTGTCCTCGTAAACAGCAAAATACTTAAATTATGCCAAAACTTCATGTACGTACTTTAAACGTTTAAGCCTTTACGTAATCAGTAATTACGTAATTTAAGTAATTATTGCTTTTCCGTACAACCTCTTGTTCAGCTGCCATCTGTAGACATTAATCCTCTACAGATATTAGTCACCACTGGGACTGTGTAGATATTAGTCCTCACTCTGAAGTTCATAGATATTAGTCCAACATATGAGCTCAAGATATTCGTCCGACATACAGGCTGTAGATATTAGTATCTGGAGTCGTTGAAAGCATATTGTACGAGAAAACCTATCTTAAAAATAGGCTTTTAACACTGTACATTTTTTTAAATTATTTTTTTTTACTTTAACTCAACACAGGAGGCCCTGAGGAAAATAATTTCCCTCAGGGCCTATGTCATCTGAGATGCTGTTTGGGGGGTTTTTTTGAGGAGAGGATGGAATTAACTTTGATCTTGAAAATACCCACGATGTAGGAAGGAGGAAACACAGAGGCCGGCAAATCGTTCCACAGCCGAGTTGTTGAACACAAGAACGAATCGAAGAAGTGACCCGTTCTCATGTCAATGTCAGCAGTGTACATATGTTGAGCACGCGTTTCGCGTGTTTCCCGACTATGCACCAGTGCTGAAGGGATCAATGACGCTATCATAATATCGGAATACAAATGGTTGAAAATCTTTATGTTAAAAGATCTTTTAAACTATTCCTTATTTATTTTCCTTTATTCTTCTTCTTGAGTTACCGGACAACTCAGAAGCACCTCAGAAAGGTCATTAAGAGTGGTGATAAAAAAATATTTAAAAATTGGTTAAATAGGTTAAGTTAGGTTAGGGCTACCGGCTAAATCTGCTGGTCATGATGGACTTGTCATAGAACATGTGAAGCATGCTGGGGGATACTTGACAACACTGCTCGCTTCTCTCTTCACTGCCATGGTTGGGCTTGGACACATTCCGAAAGAATTGACCAAAACCATTATAGTACCGATTCCAAAAAGTCGCCAATTAAACCTGACATCCTCTGTTAATTACAGGCCCATATCTCTTGCCACCATAATAGCAAGAATATTTGAAAAAGTGATTTTAAATTTAACGGAAGACAAGCTCATTACAGAGGATTCCCAAATGGGCTTTAAAGCTGGGTGCTCTACTGATACAGCCATATATAGCATGAAACTCGCAATAGAATATTACAAAGCCAGAAAAACATCGGTATATGCATGCTTCCTAGATCTAAGCAAAGCTTTTGACATGGTTTGTCATGATAAATTATGGAAAAAACTGACGGACCGACAAGTACCACCACAAATTGTAAATATATTGAGTATATGGTACAAGCAACAGGAAAACTTCGTCAGATAGAATGAGAGCCTGTCAGAAGCAGCAACATTAAAGTGTGGCGTTAGGCAAGGAGGCTCAATGTCCCCAGTGCTGTTCAACGTATATATGGACGAACTTAGTAAAATACTGAACAAAGCAAGAATCGGATGCCACGTTGCCGGAGTATGTATGAATAATATAAGTTATGCAGATGACATGGTCATACTAGCCCCATCAGTAAGGGCAATGAGAAAACTTCTGGTCATATGCCAAGCATACGTCGATAGTCATGGTTTGATGTACAATGCCAAAAAGTCATCATTGCTGGTGTTTAAAGCAAATACTGGTCCTACTGTCATTCCACCCATTCTCCTCGGCGGGGACAATGTCAAAATCTGCAGTGAAATAAAATATTTGGGGCATGTCGTCACTGATGACCTAAACGATAAAAATGACATAGAACGCCAAAGAAGAGTACTAAGCGTGCGAGCCAACATGCTCGCCAGGAGATTCAACAGGTGCAGTTCTCCGGTGAAGAAGCAAATATTCCAGAGCTACTGCATGAGCTTTTACACCGGCGAATTATGGACAAGATACTCACAAGGCGTTATGAACACACTTCGAGTACAATACAATAACGCATATAGGGCGCTATTCGGCCTACCTTGGAGATGCAGTGCCTCGCAGATGTTCGCAGAAGGAAGGGTACATGGGTTCGCCGCTTTGATGCGCCACAGAATAGCCGGGGTGAGACAGCGCTACCAAAGATCGGAGAACACTCTCGTCCAGGCCGTGGCCCAGTGGCAGGGCGCACCTCTTCACCAAACATGGAGAATTTATCTGAAGCCCCCGTAGTAAATATACGAGAACTTAATATGTGTATATATATATGTCTTTTTTAAATCTTTTTTATATTCTTTAATTTTTTTTTTTTTTATATAGTAATTCCATTTTATGTATTATTCTTTTATATGTAATGTACTCTTTTATATGGCTGGCAGAGTATTGCACCCACCGCTCTGTTCGGCTGAAATAAATAACTTATTATTATTATTATATTATTATTATTATTTTAAAATTATTTTTTCATAGCTTTTAATGACTCTTCTGAGGTGTTTCTGAATTGGTTTCATTCTGAGTTGGCATGGAACCTTCTTCTTGGTGTGCCCTATCAGGTTCCCCGACGTTGGCAATCACTCTGGAAAATGTCTCTCCGTCTTGCGCTGTTGCCCGGAATAGCTCCTCCACCCTTCTAATGGCGGTCCACTCTCGTACATTTCGCAGCCAAGACATTTGTCCGTACTACGAGGCCCTCGGCGACCCTCTATTTATATAAATTATTTTATTAAATATGTCAAACCACAAAGGGATTGCTTTCTACAATAATATTAAATTATTTTCCTTTATAAATGTGAACATTTATGAGTTTCTAACCCACAACCTCAGGATCCAGAGCTAAAGAGCTTACCGCTCTGCCACAGAGCTTCTCACGTATTTTTCATTGTTTAAAAAAAAAATAGTATTACCTTTGTATTTAATTACAAAGTTCCTCACAGTGGTCGTTTTCGATGATTTCGACATCGCTTCTAATTAATTAAAAAGTTGTTGCTCAGAATATTATAACCCTTTTTTAAACACAGCTAAACATTACGGGAAAATACCCAATATTATGTCTGTACAAAATAAAGATGCATTTCATATTAACACTTAAAAACAAAATTGAAACGCAAAATAGTTTAACGCCGAGAGCGGAGTCGCACTAAATCGTCAAAATTCCGCAGCGTGCTGCCGTCTTGAAGTTCTTTAAAATACTATGCACAAATTTCCAAAAATTAAATAGGGTTGATGCAATAATAACATAATTATATTCGCATTGTGCATCCGATAAATACCTTATCACACCAGTCAGTAATACCTTTGGAACGGTATTAACCTATGGAAGCGAATATAAACTATCGGTAAGATATTCCTGTCGGTTTATTGACTTAATGCTTGGCTGGTTGAACAGTTTGAACACTGAACACCAAATACAACCACCGACGTAAGACGGGCCCATGCTCTTGTCACTATCATAATAGAATGTAATACACGTGGATAGAGCATGCCGCACAGTGTACAGCACATCGAATGCTTAGCTATTAACTCAGTGGTAACGATACCATAGATTGTTATGCAATTCAGCTTAACGACAGGTAATATGTTGTTACGACCGCATACCGAATAATTGCTCCCGACATCATTGTGTGTGGTTTCTGTAGCTTATTATAACGTAGACTATACGTTCTACTTTCAGGCCTTGTATGTCTCATTCATGCAGCTAGAGACGCCCGCGCCGCACGGCCTACGTCTCCACCGCGCCGCTCGCGCTCTCCCGATCGCCCCGGGACGTGCTCTGCCAGTGCTGTCGTGCGCAATTAAAAAATCTAACTAAACATTAACAAATTTATTTTTTGTGCGTAGAATTTAGGATTAAGATTTTAATAAATTTTTGTGGTACGTAACGTCAGAAAAATATCAGCCAGTGAGAATTAATTAATAATGAGAAAATGTTTTGTGGTGTTGAAGTATATATACCTACCTACCTACCTACCTAACTAAATTAATTTACTCTTAAAATGAGATCGTAGCGTCGGCTGTAATAGGTTGTAATGTCTGTATATGACATCGATCCTGATGAGTCGATGGATATTATTTTTTTAAATTATATTAATGAACCGAACAAAACCAATTAAGTTCCATGAATTATTCGGGTAGGTACTGTCGGCTGGGGTGAAGAGAACCAGGTGGGGTGAGGCTTAGCTTAGCTTACGTTTTGTCTTGCGAACGCTATAGCTCCATCAACCGAAGTGATACACACTTACTTCTTTTCTTACGTGTCTCGGAAGTATTATGCTTGCCTAGGCAGTGGTCGGTTGTGCTGTATGCTCGCGCGAAAATTTTCAATTAAATTTTGAATAAAATACGAGGGCTCTACATAAAAAAAGGTCTCCAAGGAGCTGCAGTCCCAAAAAACTATTTTACGCGCAATCTTTTAACACTGGCGTGCAGCCTGGTTTTCCCTTGCCAAATCCCCACCACAATGCACCCTCTGTGACGGTTAGTCTCGGCGTGGCAGCCGTTCGCGATATAGGTTGCGCTCGCAAGGATTTCGCTCTATAATTAGTTTTTTGTGAAAAAAAAAAAACCATGGTAAAAATTCAATCTCAGCTACTTGAAATGTACGAAAAACAATGGATGAGTGCGAAAATGTGCACAAATGGTGCAGAGAATTTAAAAGCGTGCCGTACGGCCATCATTTTCAAACAAAAAAATGGCCAAGTGGAAATACAATGATTTCAGATCGATGGGTGACGGTTCGGGAGCTCTGTGATATTATCCCTGATGTCAGTTAGATCACTATTGACAAGATTTTGACAGAACATTTGGTAGACCACAAAGTCTGCCCAAGATGGGTCCCAAAATGCTCACCGAAGATCACAAAAAACAACGGGTTGAAGCATCCCGCAAGTTCCTTGAGTGCTACGACATCGATGGCGCAGAATTCTTGGACTCAATTGTGACTGGGGATGAGACCTAGATACACTACATGACACCACACACAAAGGAACAATCCCAGTGCCTTTATTCAGATTCGCCGAAGCAAAGTTTAAAAACGAATTGCAGAGCGTAACTCACACCTGGCGGGTGCGGCGAGTGGAAGCTCCATCGCGAACGGCTACCACACCGATACCAAGTGTCACAGAGGGTGCATCACGGTGGGGATTTGGCAAGGGGAAACCAGGCTACACGCTAGTGTTAAAAGATTGCGGGTAAAATCGTTTTTCGCGACTGCAGCACCTTGGAGACCTTATTTTACGGATGATATATGATTTATATATATGATTTTTTAATTTTGTGAAAATCCTGTTTTATAACTACCGCACATCAGAATGTGAAAAAGATATCGCATTCTAAACCCAATCATACTGTTACACTTACATCTTACGTAAGTACCAAAAGAAATATGTTCTGCAGCATTGCTGTAAAAAAAATTATAGTGCGTAGTTATTTTTAGGGTACAAGAATCAACTAGCAGGTCGAAAATTTTTTTAATATGTTTCCTTCATTTTAACTTTTTTCTGAATATTTGAGATTTTGCTTAAATAAATCCTTGGAAATAATACATTTAAACATTTTACATAATTTTTTTTTTTAAATACACAATCCATTTTTTTAATGGTATGTCGTGGTTGTTTTAAATGAATAAACATTAAAATATAGCTAAATAAACATGGTGGTCCCCTTCACTTCAATTAAGGAAAAATAAAGTTCTATTAAAATCAATTTAATCAAGGATAAAAAATTTACATTATTTTTTCATTACATTTTGTTACAAAATAAGCTTGCGGCATTAAAATCCTCGAAAAGTGGTACCGCTTCTCCCCAGCCGACGCGACTTACATAAGCAATAACACAAACTTCAATATAAACAAAAACCAAAAATATTAAAACAAACCAAATGATACTATAAAACAGTGGAAACAGCCAAAATGAGTATCGATAATATTCGCAGCCAGTTTGAAATTATGTTTTAAAGGTACAGTTGAAAATGTCTAAAGTATCTCGTGGGGTGTTGAATGCTTTTCAGATATTTCCAATTAATTAATTTTGCAATCTTTGGTGATGAATGATGAATACGTGGTGATGAATACGATGCACATCGAGCTACTTGTAGAGAGGTATCTATACTAATACATACATTATATACCTGCGTTTTAGGTATCTCGACCTTACTTTGACAGGGTTCGATCAGGTGTCGATTTAATTGCGTGAAATTTTTGAACGGTTCTAGGAAATATGGTAGCACTTTGAGCTATAACTACTGCGTTGTCTATCATGTCTAATATTTGCATATCAATAATTATAACTTGTTTCGACAGTTCCCTGTCGTAGCAGTTTCGTTTCACCATTTATTAATTTATTTATCTACACAAAGATTGATTATAAGTGTTTTTAGCATTTTACATAGAAACATAATATCTATTCCCGTTATACGTTACTGGTATGTGGGCAGGGCTGGGCAAAATACATGCTTTGCTGTAATTGAAATACAAATTACAAAATACTTTTCCGCATGTATTTAAAATACGAAATACAAAATACTTTCAAGTCGTGTATTTAAAATACAAAATACAAAATACAGTATTTTAACCATTTTTTTCTTTCAAATACAAAATACAAATTACAAAATACAAAATACATTTGGTTTTGGTAGAACCTTTGGTTGCAATAAATTTTCGTAAATGCCCTTATCTAAGGGTGCGTTTCCATAGAAGCAATGTTGAGCAGAGTGAAACAGAGACGTGCAAAAATTGACCAATCATATTGCTCAAAAGACACGTCTCATCTCCGCTTCACTTGTAAAATTTGTGGTAAAGGACTCAGGTGTTAGGTAATATAATAATAATATTTATAACACGACATTTGTATAGCGCTATTTTGTGTTATTTCTAGTGACCGACCGACGGTTCGGTTTCGGTTTCGTCAAGGAAAATCTGCCGAACCTTCGGCCGCACCGATACTTTGCATTTGTGAATTATCGCGTGCCGTTTGACTGACTTCGGGTGAGTTCGTGGCTCGTGTGTCATCCACCATCATCAACTGAGTTCGTTGGCCGGTCCGGCGTGCTTGTAGTGTGAGTTTATGTGGTCACAAACTTCAATTATTTTTATTTAAATCATTCTAATTTTAATTTTATTTAACAAGTGTAAATAAAAATTAAAATCTAGTCTCCTTCAACGGAAGCGATCTTCCGAACAGTCCCTCCTTTGATGTGCTTGGTGTAAGGCCCTCCGTTCATGGAGATACTTACAATCTACATAATTGTGACGAAACCACAAGTACCCTGTTGATATACATATTACTTTTTAATGCTAGTCTCCGTACACGGCGCTATCCGAAATATACTATATAGTCACATGAGAACGGGTCGTTTCTATGACTCATTCTTGAGTTCAACAGCTCGGCTGTGGAACCCGGCCTCTATGTTTCCTCCCTCCTTCCTCTCCCCAAAAAGACCCTCCATACAGCATCTTCAAAGATGACATACGCCCTGAGGGAAATTATTTTCCTCAGGGTCTCTCATGTGGAGTTAATGTAAAAAAATGATGTGATTGTAAACGCAATTAAAATTATAATACTCAATTTATGAAGTCCTTACTTTATAGTGAATATAAGTGTAAAAAATAAGCCGAATTTCAGTAAACAATAGATTTTTAACATGTCTAAAAAAGTTTCGGTTTCGGTTTCGGCCGAAACTGAGACAGATATCGAATATTCGGTTTCGTTTTCGGTAGAAAATCCTGTTTCGGTCGGACACTAGTTATTTCACTTCAAGTGCGCTCTACTGTAATTAACTTAAAAATAGTTTAGTTTTCAGTCAAATTATTCCTTAGTGCTTGATCTAATACTATGACACAAAAATGTACAATACAAAGCAATGACAAGCATTACATAATATGATAGAAAATGTACAATAACAGTGCTATTATGGCACAGGACGTGTTGCCAACTCTAAATATTAACACACATAACATATAGCTTTGGATTCTAGCGTTTTTAGTCTACGTATTATCTATGTCAGTTTATTTTTCATTATCATTATTAAGATCGCTAAATGTATTTGAAAATGTATTTTGAAGCCATAAGTATTTGAAATACAAATTACAAAATACCTCAGCCCCAGGTAATTGAAATACCAATTACAAAATACATTTTTTGGAAGTAATTGAAATACAAATACAAAATACGTATTTGTATTTCAAATACGTATTTCAATTACAAGTATTTCAAATACTGCCCAGCCCTGTATGTGGGTAAAGACATGCGGTTAGTTCCTCGTGTAATCTGTTTGTACGGCCGTCAATCCGGGTGAAATGTAATTCCGTAAAAACACAATCTATAATGAAACGCGGAGAAGACTCCATTTAAAAAATCACCGAGCGTTTTAAATTAACATAGAATCAATTGAGATGTTGAGTCGAAAGTAATTAATCATTATGGCTTTGACGTAAACATTTTCGTTTGAAGCGCTGTCGTGTGTCAGAGATGTTGTTATTTTGGAATAGCTTAAAACGCCGATTAAAGCGAGAACGTTGTTAATCAAAAGTCAATTTGAAAGCGAACGACAATTCATTTTGGTAGTCAAATTTCACGTCTAATTATAATGGATATTAATTTTAAATTTTGAATTTATTTTCATAATTATTTAGACGCGCAAGCATAATTAAATTCTGCGACGAAAGGGGTCGTTAACAGTGATTTTACGGCGCAAGTTAAAACTCAAATATTGATTTAGTGAACTAGACTTGTACTGGGGAACAAATGACTGCTTCATAAATAATGAAACACCCTGTCCTGTCCGCTGACTCCTCCGAGAGAACCAGGGAGAGGTTCGCCTCCGGGAAAGGGTGGGTCTGCGAAACAGGCTACTTTCTACCTACAACTTTCAACTGACAAAGTTTTCTAATGATATAAATAATGACAAAATCTTTTAACGTATTTTTGAATTCTGATCGTGTTGCACCAGGAAATTACACAACAGACTTTTCTGAATGCGTGGTTTTGATTATATCTTCTGGTAAATATATAAAAATGACTGTATGTTTGCTTGTTTCATATATGTATGTGTATTATGTATATAGATATTGTTTGTGTATTGCTGTATTAAGCATAGAAAATGTTCGAAACTTTTAAAATACCTTCTTCCCACCCTCGCGAAGGTTTCTGGACTATTACAACCACATGACAATACATCTGAAAAGATTTTAAACCATTACAAAAACTCTTACGAAACTGTCACAAATTGGGAATGACATCTTGCAAACTATCTATTGTTCAATCAAAATTCAATTTTCGAAGAAACTCTTTAAATTAATGAATTTACTTGGAAGTAGGTACTCCCACATGATAGGTACTAAATGCTAACTAATATTGAATACATACCTTGAATCTAATCACGAATTATAGGTATTTTAAATAGGTACCTATGTTAGGTACCAAATTTGATTGATTATTCTTTTAATATACAAAAATATTAAAAGAATAATTGTAATACATCAAAAAATGAAAATTGGTATAAAAAAATCGCAATTGGTGGCACGCGAGCTATTTGAAAACTGAATGTACCGGGACTGGGGAGGGGAAAGTGGGAGGAGGGTTGGCGGGACGGGGAGTGGGAGAAAGGAGAGGGAAGGCGTGGAAGGTGGACGGGTAACGCGTGAGGGGAAGGGGAAGGGGACATGGGAGGAGAAGGGGCGGCAGAAGGGGAACGGGACGAATGGGAAAGGACATGCAGGGGGAAACCATTTCTTTTTAAGTAACATTGCGACGCATGCTGGGAACTCGCTAGTAATATATAAAAATTAATGTTTCTTTGTTTGTCCCTTATGCGGTAATTAAACCATTCATCCAATTGCGATGAGACTTTAGTGATTTGATGTGAGGTGTGGTGTTATGAAATTTGTATAAAAAATTTACAATAGGTGGCGCGCGAGTCGTTTGAAAAATGTGTGTGTTTCATATAGTTTAGTGGCAGGATGGGAAGGAGGGGGAAGGAGGATAATCCGGAAGGTTGGAATGGGGAACGAAGGAGGGGAAGCGGTTTACGGGAAGTAGGTTGAAGGAGGGGGGAATGTGGAGGGTGAACGAGGACGAATGGGAAAGGACAAACATGGAGAAACAATTCCTTTATTTAAGTGGCATTGCAACGCATGCCGGGTACTTTCTAGTTATTTTTATAAATAAAGGATTTTTTAGAACCGCGAAAAGAATGCCGATGGTGTGGATAAAAAAAATGTAAATAGATAAATAAAAAATAAAAAAATATAAATGTAAATACATCATAGTAACATATCCTGATGAAGACAACATTGTTGTCGAAACATGTTGATATTGTTTTAAAAATAGTGGTTTTATACAAAGTAATAAGTTATTCATTATATGAAAAATGATGCCACAAAATAAATTAGCGAAGTTTGAAGAAGTAAAAAAAATGTAGATTATAATTAATTGGTTCACTGTTAATATTTCAATAGTGGAAGTTAGATGCAATTTTCCACGACTTGGTTATAATAACGGTAATAAAAAAGTGAAAACGTTCACATAATATAAATGCCTAATGGCCACCATGGATTCCAATCTCCTAATGTATGTGTGAACATCGCAATGAGCGCTGAACACTGAACATTGAACAATCTGAACATGCAACTAAAGGTTAATAGCTGCGTGCATGATTCTCAGGATCGGTAATTACTGTAGATGATATTTAATTCGCTTTCAATTGCTGACTTGCTCACGGCTCTCTCCGCACTTATACATTATTCTGTTACAGACTGCAGACTGCATACTCCATACTGCATAGTGCAGTGAATACGCAGGGAGTACACTCCACCTGGACCTAAATGGAGGGCGACCGAGACGCAAATTAAGTATTGAATAATTGTAGAGTTTTGCTAGATGACTGCCATCGATCGACTCCCCTCACTGCTCACTGCACCAGGGTGAGTTGTAAAAACAGAATAAAATGAAAACCTTCAAAGACCAGTAGTTCGAAAGTGGTTTTTTAAAAAAGAATCTAGTATACAAGTTTTATTATTAAAACGGTTGTACAAAGTGTATAATTTGGAGTAATGAAATAATAATACAGATATAATTTATGATTTACACCATGAAAATGAAACGGATGTGATTGATTCTCATGCGGCATGCAATAGTTTTCAGTGACATCGATTTAAACATTTCTTATAATTTTTACAGCAAAATAAAATATTTCGATAAGGACGAAGATAATTTTAAAAAATCTGATAAATCTAAAGTTGTTGTTAAATGATATATTACATTATTTACGGGTACAACCTTAAAAAGTTATTCCAATGGAATTGATTAAAATATTTATTATTGAAGAAGAAGATTAAAAAGACAAGGGTCGCAACTGGGATTCCAACCTAGAACCTCTCGTCTTACCTAGACAAACGCCTCCAACAATTCGGCTACTGAGACCTCTTATTTAAATGTCATTTTTATTAATCTCATACTTAAAATTTCTGAATTAGCAATATTACCTTCGACTAATTTTTTCCACATTATTGGCTGCTATTTTCCATTGGAACAAGTGTTCTAAGAATTGGTTGGTAACCTAGATAGTGTCTCGGATAAACAAATTCGATTTTATTTATATGGAACAAATAGCTTTATCCTTTTCTGTGTTTTTAGTGTTTTCTTCTTCTTCAATAATATATTACAATCCAAAAGTTACAAAAAAGACAATTGCTCTAATAAAAAATAAAATATTTATTGTTTTTACATTAAAAAAGTTGTGAAGATTAGGTAGGTACTACTTTCAGGATTTTATTCGTATTACACAAACATTTGTAAAGTGAAGACTAAAGGAGCTACTTTTTTTTTACATTAACTCCACTCAGGAGGCCCTGAAAAATAACTTCCCTCAGGGCCTATGTCATCTTTGAAGATGCTGTGTGGAGGGTCTTTTTGAGGAAAGGAAGGAGTGAACACAGGTCCTGAAGAGACCCATGTTGTAGGAGGGAGGAAACACAGAGGCTGGCAAATCGTTCCACAGCCGAGCCGTTGAACTCAAGAACGAGTCATAGAAAGGACCCGTTCTCATGTGAGTAATGTCAACCGTTTACAAATGTTGGGCGCGTGTTTGGCGTGTTTCCCGACTATGCACCGGTGCCAGTGACGCTAGTTCCTCGGAGCATCTTCCATTGTAATACCGGTAGAACAAGGACAGCATTCCCACCTGACGCCTGTACTCTAAAGAGTGCAGTCCGTCTGTTAAGATGGGAGAATCTATCAAACGTACCGCCCGTTTACATATAACAACTCACTACATATAACAACTCACGCCCCCGTTGCTTTGCAATATTTAAAATCAATTATTTTGAACAAGTTAATTTTACTGAATTCCAAGCATGCAAGTTCAACTCAAAAATATTTTAAATTAAAAACAAAAATGTTTTAAGTAGGTATGTTTTTGTTTTTTCCTAAATGAAAGTGTCGTCATTTGCAGAGTGCCACCGGCATCACTCGATTCCCTGAAGGGTGCTCATTGATTAATTAACTTTCTATCAAAAGTTTCAGACAAAAAATTGAAAGACTGACAACAAAATTTCGTTAAAATGAAAAAAGTTTGAAAGGGAGTGACAACTGAATTAATTCTCATTAGCCTAGAAATACGATCATGCGTGAAAATTAAATCATTTCAGGTAGGAGGTAGGAAGAAGGAATTTTCATATCGCTGGTGGCTGAAAATAACATTAAGGGCTTGTCTGTTTGTGTAAATACCGATGATGATGATGAGCTTTAATGAGATTTAATCAGTGTAATTGTTCTGCCGTCTATATATACAAAAAGAAAATACATCAAATTATCCGTTTATTCTAAGGCGGTTGCTTCTGCTGTACGTGGGATGTGGGATGTGGATGGCGAGTAAAGTAAAATAAGCACCCACTGGCAGCTATCTCACTAATTTCTTCGCTAATATTCATTTATCTCCGTTTAAATACAGGTTACGCGTTGAAATGAAAACATGGCGGTCAGCATTTAGTGGATGGATGCATTTATATTGCTTACGGAAAACAGATGCGGTTTATTCATCAATAAGTCTGAACAGTGAACAAGCCACTGAACCAAAAGGATTTCAAACTATATTTGTTTTGATCGCTTGAACATTAAATGGTGTTCTCATTTTTGCATAAATGCGAAATTTGTTGACAATTTTTTTTTTTTTTATACACATCTGCCCTGATGATGGACACTGCAACGCTGTCCGAAACGTTGGCTAAAGAAGGAGGTAGCGTAACACGGCATAAGACCCCAAAAACTAATAACAAAATAATTTTTGGCCGTGAAAATCTAAAATCGTAACAATCGTTTTTTTTTTTTATATATATATTAAATTGTGCATCAAATTAAAAGTAGCCAGGATATTTATATTTTTGGTGACATTTTTTTACTCTGTTTATTTTAATAATATTTTTTTACCAATAAAAATGTACAAACTATGTCAAATTTCATTTAATTAATTTATTTCATTTATTAGTATTATAAAAAGTCTTTACAACTTCATTTATATCAGTGATAAGAATAGTCGATAACCGACTGATGACTTTTGATGTTCAAAAAAGGTTGAATAGTTGACCAATAGAAAAAAAGAAAAATGCACAACAATATAGGTACCTAATATTAGGTCCTTACATATGAAATTGGCGTTTTGTATGGGAGGAACATAAAGTCGATTTTTTTAAATATAATATATTTATTTAATCAAAGTATGTACCATTGCTATCTATGCACTTTTGCCATCTCATAGGTAGTTCATCGATCCTTTTACTAAAAAAACCATTCGGACCGGAATCAATAAAATCTATGAAGGCGGTTTGGACTGCCCCATCGGAGTTGATTTTTTCCCTTGCAAGAAGTTATCCAAATTTCGAAAAAAATGGTAATCTGTTGGGGCAAGGTCCGGAGAGTACGGTGGATGTCTTAGACATTCCAATTGAAGCTCCTCTAATTTGGTAGTCGTCTGTTGTGCAGTGTGTGGTCTAGCGTTCTAACGCGCGTTTGTTGATTTGCTTCACTCAATTCGTGAGGTACCCACCTTTCAAGCTTTTTCACCTTCCCAATTTGCTTCAAGTGGATTAAAACAGCTTTATCACTAACACCGCAGCCTGCAACTAACTCAGACGTGATTTGCGATGGATCCGCTTCCACAATAGCCTTCAATTCTTCATTATCAACTTTGGTCTCCGGCCGCCCACGGGGCTTGTTCTGCAGGTCGAAATTTCCAGAACGAAAACGTTGGAACCAAAAACGCACTGTGTTTTCTTTTGCGGCACCGTCGCCATACACATCATTAATTCTTCGAGCCGTTTCTGCAGCACTGGTGCCACGGTGGAACTCGTACTCGTAAATAACGCGATATGTCAAGTTTTCCATTGTGTAAACTAAGTGACGCAGAGAAAAAAAACAATTAAGGAAAAACAAATGAACTATAATTTTCGAAACACAAATATATGAGTAAATAGCTGTATAAATTTGAATTTGGAATTTCTAACCAAAGAGAAGATATTTGAGATCAAAGTTGTCAGTACGGCAAAACGCCAATTTCATATGTAAGGACCTAATATCATATGTACAAGTCTGATAAATGCACCTTCTTGCTTAAATCTACAAAGCATTTTATGAAATTTTCGTTTTTACATTTAAATTTGAAATGTATAGTAATAATATCTTTTAGGAAGTCATTTTATTCAAATTCAAGCTGCTGAAAGCAAAAGACGAAAAGCTATAGAAAAACAATGAAATATTACGTTTTCAGTTAAACATAATTCGATCGATATTTTTATGCGGAAAGTTTAAATGGTTTCAATTATACAGCCTACAAACAATGCACGTGTCCACTGTCGTTTATAGGTACCACGGCTAGCTAGCTATTACTAAACTAATCAATGGATCCCTTTGTTTTTCAGACAACCATCAGTTTCTAGACAAACAGACCGAAACATTAACAAATCGTTTTATTATTTTTTAATATAATATAAATTAGAGTTAGAAAACGTTAAATATAAAATCTTCTACTTAAGCGTAAATCTTTGTATTACGATGCTAGCAATTTTTTTTTCATTATCATATGTGATGGTAAATAACGCATAATAATAATCTTTAAATCAAATGCAAACACAGGCACCGGAAAACACAGATAATAAACAAGATTGGTATGGTGTATTTTAAAGATCACTAGCGTACAGAAAACACTATGCTGATGTGCAAGGTAAGTAATGATAATGAATGTTTGCTGTTCCTGTCGGAGAGGGGTCGCACGCACATCTTGACACCTCTCAGATTTCAGCTGCAGCGCTCCGGCCTCCGCTCAGGTGAAGTCGTCAGCTCTGTCGGTGGCAGTTAAAAGACGGCTCTGTCGGAGAATCGACTGCAATACAACACGGACACGGACATGGACACGGGTGTGAACTCGAACCAAGAACTTTAATGAAACGACAAAATCCCGCGGCGAGGCAGCGTGTCCCGCGCCGCGTGATCTCAGCAGGACTCGTCGCTTCGCGTTATACCACCCCACAAATCCACCATTATTTATTCAGACCATTAAAAGAGGCACAAAGCGTGAAAAAGGTCAAGCGGGCTGTAAGTCATAACACCGACTTTACTTGAATATTCAAACCTCTTTGATGAGCGGGCAAATTGTCAACATTCTTCAATCTTCTCTAAACATCAAAAGTCATCAGTCGGCTCAAAAGGAAACCACAAAAGAAAGAAATAAGCAATAAAAATAAGAAATATAGCAACTATAATCGATAGAATTATGAGAAGTCATCGTTTCTAGAACTAACAAAGCACAGTATCGACAATTTTCACTGTGATTCTACCATATTTCCATTTTAAATTTAGATAAACTCCTTAACATTAAATATACCTCAAGATTAAATTCATATTACAACAAATTAATTTGACTTGATCTGCCGTGAAGACCAGTTTGTGAAACTGCTATATCTTAATACCATTTCTTAAATTATCTGGTTTTAAAGCAACCAATTCATCAGTCAGAAATATGACCACGATTATCTGATTGTTGTGATAAAGCACCATGATTAAAATAAATATCGGTGAATTTAACATTGTACATAATCCTGACGGTCTTACAGGGAAATTAATTCGTACTTGTTGTGAATGATCACTTAAAAATCCAGACCAGAAGTAAAGCAGTGACGGACAAATGAATGAATTTAAATGTTTTTGTGTGAATTCATTTTATTTTTTTTTAATTTAAATAAATCCAATTTTATAATTTTACTGCAAAGCTCTCCAGGTATTTTAGTTTTTTTTTATTATGGGGCAGTGACAGGGGTTACAGCGTTTTCAGATCATAAATTACACGCAGAACTTAAATTTGGTTTAATTTAAATGCTATACCTAGAATGTTTATAAAATGCTTAATAAAATTATTTGTAATTTGTTTTCACCTTTTTTATATTCGCTCAGCTCAGGGCCTATATCATCCTTGAGAATGCTGTGTAAATGGTCTTTTTAGAAAGGAAGTAAAAAGTACGAGGGGTAGGTAGGAATCTGAGGTCAATGTGTCCAGGAGTGACGGCGTATGAATCCATACCTCCCACTGTGGTGCAATGTGATGGGTCGAGAGATCTAGGTTAGGTCTCCCTCAAACTTAATTTCAATTGATGAAAAGTAGTTTAATTATCAGTAATACACGTAAAACAAAGGGTTACGGAGAGGTAATAATTGTATTCGATCCCTTTTCGGTTGAGGGCCTCCCTAGTCCCTACACGGCGCGGGCGAGGTGCATTTAAAGCGAATATTAGCATACATTAATGTTTGAACAAGTGTGAAACCATTGTGAACTCCCGCTGAGCGCATCATCTGATATATTGTTTCCTTTCCTCACTTCCCTTCACTTCCCTTTACACCTCACACCGCTTCACTTCCACTCCACACTCCACACTCCAGCCCGCGTTTAAATGAACGACGACTTCGGTTTGATTAAACTTGTTCAAAAATAAAAGAAATTTGAACACAACTTTTGCGTGCGGTATAATTTAACGCTTTAGGAATTAGAATAAATTTTCAAACTTGTGTGGTCGAGTGCCCCGAGTAGGTACAGGGTACAGGGTACAGGATCGGATTAATAGCTGTGCAAATTTATTATGAACGCTTCGTAAACAAAACTCTGAAAAATAAGACCCAAATCATGATTGATATTTTTATTAAATTTACATTTTCAAAATTCTGTTTTACTTTGTTATAATGATAAGTCATCTGACTGCCAAGATTGCTAAGATCAGGGGTGCGTAACCCAAATCATTGCAAAGGCAATAAATCAAAACCCCCATCGAGAGTCCGAGGCCTAATAACAAGAAAGTTCTAATTTCACAAAATATATAAATGTGATAAATTCATGTTAACGATTTTTTTCTTTTTTTATGAATACCAAAATCCAAAATATAAAAAACAATATGAAACCTGAAAACTTCATTTTTGATCGCAAAAAAAACCTCGAATTTAGATATTTTTTTACATGAACTCCACACAGTGGGCCCTGAAGAAAATAATTTCCTGGGGTCATCTTTTGGGATGCTGTATGGAGGGTTTTTTAAGAAAAGGAAGGAGAGGAGAGTTTTGGAAAAGAAAAGGGTTTAAGGGGTGGGTAGGAATCTGGGGTTCAGTGTGTCTTGGTCATCCGCCTCCAAGACCTAGACAAACCTCACCCCATGATCCCGGGCATTCCTACTAAACCACCAAACGTAGCGAACCACTTGGGGTGACCTATGGCAGAAGTGTTTGTTATCCAATGAAGGTTCCCGGGGCGGCGGTACCCATTCACGCCTCCCAAATTTATAAATTTATTATTTATTTTCATATTTTGTATTATTTATTTTAAACAATAAAAACAAAACAAAAAATAACTCGACGACCTCTGTGGCAAAACAGTGACCGCCTTAGCTCTGGGTGAAAATGTTCCTTTCTATCCCAACTTCATATCACCTCAGAATAATCCACTATAGCCAACGTTTCGGAGAGCAGCGTTACAGTGCCCATCTTCAAAGCAGACATGCAGTGCAGAATGTGGTAATGTGTGAGTTATACTCTTAGGGCCGGTATTTTAGTACGATAATTATTACATAAATTAATGTGGTTTTCGGTATTCAGTTTTGGTGTACGGAAGTGCCGGATACGCAGAAGTATTACTTTTGTGGATTTCATTTTCCTCCATAATTAAAGATGTCTACTCGCTTCGGGTACTAAGAACCCTGCTACTAGTGCGGTCACACGAAAAACTAATGTTCATTAAAATATAAAAATGGAAATGGTAATTAAAATATAAAAATATTAATTATTTACGGATCGCACGCAGGGGTGTACGACATGATGACTTTTTAACATACATAATATGATAATTATTCAAACCATTTGGTTACCTTTCAGCGATCAAATATTTGTTTCACGCGTAACTTATAAAAATATAAAATGTGTAAGAAATCTATTACTGTCTCATTTTCCCATTGAATCTCTCTTCAGCCACTAATAGTCATTCCACAGACAAACAAGAACATGACATTATAGTATCTGTATCTTATATCTACCAAGGTGGTCCTCATAAGTAGACAAGCGTGGGCTAAATTTGAAACTTAACTTACCTTAATTAACAATATAAATCAAATTTATACATCATTTTTACATTATTATTAATTTTGTAGACTTATTATTTCTTTACGTATATACTGTACATAATCTAAAACAAAAATGTTTAATGTGCTTAAGAATTAAAAACAGGTGATCAAAAATTTGATTTATAGAGGCGATTAAGGTGCGTGTTATCTTCTAGATTCCAGCAGGTAGCTTCCTACGTGTCTCTCTCACTCCAGCACAGTGCTGGGTTCAGAATAAAACAACTCTATCCATAACCGTAACCTTTATCCAATCCTCAGATAAAATGCGAGTAAGTAGGTATCACGTTACATTAGCATAGCGCGCGCAAATAAATTACCTGTAATATGTTCATTAAGTCGCGGCCTACAACATCGCCGATCCGTTTTGGTGTACAAATATGCGAGAAGCTGCCTACTTCGTACTTCCCAATACAAACAAGTGAGATTTATTGGCTTTGTTTCAGGAAAAGATCTTGTGACATGTGCTATTGATTAAAAACCTTGTTTGTGATGGAGGCAGGTATATAATATTTTCTTTTAGTAACATTCGAAGCCGGTATTCGCAGTGTGCGTGTCGGTTTACTCTTCAATGGTATTTTTGTGTGGTGACTTTTAATTAAATTGTTTTCATGGACACACCACCTCGACCTTTACACACATGGTTTCATTTGAGTAAGGTCAATAATTCTCCTCAGCCTTCAATATGGAAAATAAACAGTCTCGTTTGTAAGTATTTTGTATTTTCAATTCAGGTATTTCTCAAGTACTTTTCAAAATATCTTGTATGCATGTACCCATGGTGCATTTTTCTTTTCTTCATAGGTTCCTACTTGTATTTATAAAAACTTTCTCTTAGGCTAAGAAGGAGGTAGCGCAACACGGCATAACACCCCAAAAACAACAACAGAAAAACTTTCTCTTTGCTCGAATGTCATTTTTACAATACTTATCTACTTTTTAAATTTTCTGTCATATGAACTTTTTATCAAACTCTTATGCACTTTCCCAGTTGTATTTTTCTCATTTATATTTCTTTACCCATATTTTTCTTATCTATGTACCTATATCCATATTTGAAAAGCCATTATCGGCGTTAATTAATAATAAATAAATAAATAATTTTTCCTTTCATAACCATCATGGCATTTAAGTGTTGAAGAGGTTAGGTAGTGGCGTTTGGACCAAACGGTCGCGGGATCGAAACTCGATGTCGATAAAAAGGTTCCATGTACCTAATTCACAATATAATATGCGCTAATTCACCAATATAATGTAAACACAACAAGAAAAACTTAATTTTTTGCATCTCGTTCGTGGAAGATTTTCTCAATATATTTCACTCCATGGCGACAGACCACTTTTGAGAATCGAAACTTTTCTTGGTATTAGGCATATTCCTCTTCCCATTATTCTTTCCTTATTTCTTCTCCACATTTTTAGCCTTCACCTTCCCCATAAATAAGGATTCTTTAGTACCACTGGAAGAGCATTCAAAATCAAACGGTTTTTGATTATTTCTCACCTATCATTTTTTGTTCAGTTGCTCCGCTAGGCCATTGAGAAATCTACAAGATATGAAATAGTGTATTGAAAAGTTTTGGCCGTGGAGAAGTCGAGCAAGTTTAGTTTCATTGGCCTGATCATTTTATTGAGCCATTAAGTAGCACGCTACTCTGCGTTTTCTGTCAACAAAAAAGCCTAATAAATTTCTGTGGAGTACTTAAACTGTTAATTTATGTGTTTTGCCCGGTACAAAATACGAGCCGGAGATTTACAGCTTTTCAAGAAATCAAAAACTTTCAAAGCCGGTTTGCATCGCGTGTCAATGCGGACATTTTGTCTTTCGATCATATTTATCCTCCACTCTTTTCTCTTTTCCAAGTCGCGTCTATATCTTCAGCTATTCTGGTAACCTTGGTTCAGTTAAGATCCAGTCTCCTCTCGAATAGTTCCTTATTTTGTTTTCCTTGATTTGTCTGGAGCGAACAACTGGACGTCTACATTTGACAATGAATTGGCGGCTTTCTGAATGTAAGAATGTCGTTTACTGTTCAGAAATTTAATATCGCATTGCACCAAATAAAACGGAGATGGCTATCTCCCAACTCGACAGCGGAGGTGTGCTTTTATTGTCTCAATTGATATTATCGATATCGTTTTACCTTATAAGTGTTGAGCCGACACCTCCAACATTCCCGAGTAGTTCGCTAAAAACCCTAATTGAATCACACGGCGCATACTTTATTCGATATATAATTTATGATTCAATGCATTAATTTCCCAAATCTACGTCTTTATTAGCAAAATCACGACAATCGTAAAAAATAAGATTTATGACATGATGGCGCTGGTAACACCGATAGTCTTATGAAATCTCTGCCTAATGTGTTGTCAGATTTGGTCATAATATAGTTTACAAGATTTACTTGCAATAAAAAGATTTTTAATATAAATAACGGCAATTTAAGATTAGAAAAACCTATTAAGACGCAGACGGTCGCAAAATAAGCTTAAAACCCTCGGGAAACTAACATTACTAAAATAATGTGGTTCAAACATTACGGAACCATTATAATAATATGTTGGTAATGTGGCAAGAATCTCACATAAAGTTTATGATATATATGGAGGTGTAATAAGGTGTAGGTACTTATGGTGATTACTCTACTTTGCCTTTACGCTGATAAGAATATGTACGTGAATTTTCTTCGCCCATGTCGCCTATAAATAGTTATATCTCAGTTATCCCAGAACCGTGCTAGGTGCTCTGGCTCTAGCTTACCACAACAATTCAGTCGAATCATTATGACCAGATAATTGGAACTAAAGCGAAATTGCATTCAATGACAATCGTATCTGAAGTTCGACCAATTAACTGCCCTGAAGTAATTTGAATAGTTTTGGTGACCTCTCAAACTACTGAGCTATTATTATAATTGGCAGTCATTTTGTTAACTATCTACTATAATATATATTTAATAACATGTTCAAGAAAGATTTTAATGCACTATCTTTCCAAAGATTAAAATATAAGAGTTTATTGTTTTTCTAAATTGCCATATATTGTAAAGCGGTTTATATTGTACCGTTTCGTGAGCAAATTTCGAATAAAAAAGTGTATGTCATTTTTTGTATTAACACAAATAATATTTAACAATGACATGTGGCCACTGATCACACTCCTACATGTTTAGTGTGTTACCGTGCTGCTGGAACGAGAAGGAGTTGTTATCACGTGAAACGCTAGGCCACACCCGACTATTCAGTTGCGACGTGTGAGGGAATTTTTTTAATGATTTTTAATTGAAAAAAATATCATCGGACGGCAAAATGACATCTACATTTTTATATCAAATATACTCAGGAATCGCTCGTTTAAAGTCTTTGGATACGTGCTGGGCGATTCCGCTATAGACGATTCTCGACAGTAATTTTTAAATTGCAGTATTTGTTACTTTTTGATATCAGTGCAAAGAAGAAGGTCAATATTTAAAAATATTTTTTTTTTTGAATTTACTTCATATTGAAATTTTTGGCGCGCTTGGAAACATTATCATTCGAAGAATCGGTATATAAACTGCAAAATCACACCGTGCAACACTGGCGCGAAACAGCTGTTACCGATAGTTTGAAGTTATATTTTACTGCTAAACGTGTAGTGACAATATTAGTTTATTCTTATGTGCCGAAAGATGTAAGTACTTGTTGTTATTTTTTAAGCATCATTGACTACAAGAAGTCACTGCTAGCTTGTTGCACCCTCGATATAAAAGATATAAAAGTTTGTATTTTTCACAGAACGTATTGAAACTTTGTAAAAGTTAGAAGAAATCACCGGCAAACTTGAATAAAACGTTTTTAAGAGTATAATGTTAGCTGAATTGAAATAAACGTTGACTCAAATTGGTTGCACCCGCGATTGTGTTTTAGAATCGCGGGTGCAACTCTTTGACAACTACCCTTATTGTGTGATTTATCATATATTTTATTGTTTTTTATGTCTTCAATAATAATATATGCTGTGTATTACTAGTGATTTATATTTAATAGGTTTTTTAATATTATATTTAGCTTTTTTTATAGAAATTCTATGATTTGGCACGCAGTCTCTCTTAAAAACATCTTATTTGTATTAAAAAAAGCAGTTAAAAAAAGGATGGTCACATTGGATGATAAATAGGAAGGGCTGAAAAATAAATCAGGCATTCAATCCAAACATTTCTTTCAATCTGAAAACGGCGATAGCATTTCCGTGGCGCGAACCTCACTGTCTCGTCTCCAATGCACATTTGTTTTGAAATCTCCGAAAACCACCACTGAAGAGGGCATTACCAGAGAAAGCCGGAAATACGTCATTTTCAAAAAAGTTTTTAGACGTATTGACTCTTTTCCACAAAAAATTATAAATGGATTTCGAAAGATTGTTCTTTTATCTAGTGAAGTTATGTAATAAATTTTTAGATTTTTTTAAAATTTTTAGTATAATAAGGTTATTCCATAGGTCGTTGGCAGATTGTTAAATTTTCAAAAAAGTTTTTGTATTATACCACACCCATTTCAAATAGTGTAATCATGCAGTAAAATAAATCAATACATTATCTAGCACAGTTATGTATTAGAATTTTAATTTTAGTTTCAATAAAATCATTAAAAAATATGTACGTACATGTGTTTCTTGACGAAAATTGGTCCATTTGTGTATTTATTTGCGCACTTACAAACTAATATATTTCAGATTTTTTTAACATTCTTATTAAATTTAGACATTATTGAAAAACGATAAATACTTATAATCAAAAAATAACTACAAAAAGTACATTATTTTAATAGTTTTATCATCACGCCTTTCAGCATTTTTGGATGAAGGTATAAATTAAAACTAATTTGGATTGAAATAAATTCGATATTGAGTTATAATTTAAAAAAAGCTGGTACGGAGAATAATTAATCTTTCTCATTGTAACCGCCCTGCACGATCGGAAGAACAACTTTCGACGAAATGTGGATTTTCGTCCGCTGGCTGGTTAAACGCTCTGAAACAGAAAGTGATTGGGATGATAACAATCTGGAACCTCTTACAAATTACAAAATATAAAAATAAATTCTACAAAATATGAAAAAAAAATTGTTTTTGAAAAGGATTGATGGATGTAATAATATGTTCCTAGAATTTTCGGCGAATTTTGACGTAACCGAAAAGAAATAATTAACATAAATGACAAAGAAGTGTACTGATTAGTAATACGCATTGTTGGATTTCTTATTTCGTTCCTCTATCAGTATTTATTGATCTTTATATACACTTAAACTAGACGAGTTGCACCCGCGATAATTTGATGTTGCACCCGCGATTGTTTGAAAAGCTAATAATTCATTGCTTGTTTTTGTTTTCCATATATTTGTTTATTTTTTTAGTTGATTAGTTTAACGCCTTACGAAATATCAAGGCATAACATAATAAATGTATCGCAGTTAACAGACTTTTGTGTTTTTGTCTTATGATCTGGAAAGGGTCGGCCAAATTGGTTGCACCCGCGATCGCACTTTGAACCTCCCTCCTGACTATTTAAATATTTCAATAAAATTCTTATAAACTAATACAAAGTAAACATGTTAAAATGTAGCTCTTTCAATAATAGTTCCATTAAAAATGTTTTTAGTTTTATTATTAAGAAGCTTTATGTGCGTCTAAATGTTGCACTCGCGATAATGGAATCACCCTGCTGTTATAATCTGTACGTGGAAATGTGCTGTGGTTTTCACGATAAACTTACGTTTAATTAATCTAGTGATTTGTTTAACAAAATTTAATGGGCAATTCACCCTTATTTCTTGAATAAATTAATGTTATGTATAATAATAATATTGTTACGAACTTCTAGTTCTAGAATAATCAAAAAGTTTGGGCGTAAACCAATTTAGTCTGAGAGCCTTTATTGTTTGGAGTAATCCAGAAAATAATCCTAACAGCTTCAAACTTCCATCATATCGTCATATTGCCTTGTTAATGTTACAAGAGACATTTAATACGTCTTTACGAGCGGGCCTAATAACTAATAACGTCTGGGAGCCCACCCTACTGTACTCGCAGTAGGCAGTAGGTAGGTAGACAGCAAAGTTGGCTACTTATTACACAATAAGTTAACGGGAACAACCCTTGCCGGAATATGGAATCCTGGCTCCTGGCATTTCTTGCATGGCTGAACCATATTATCTAGCTAATAAAATGGCCGGAGGGGGAGCATCGCAACATTAGACCAGTTTGGGGTCCACGTGACCCCGGAATCTGCCCCGAAACGGCCTTACTTAATTAAACGGAGGGGTTGTGTTCCCCAAAGCAAAATGATACAAATAAGTATGGGATTAGTATATGATCGATGGTTGTCTTTTATTATTATTATTATTATCTTATTATGGTATTGTGCGCTGCCCACTGCCCACTACCCACTACCCCGTCCATAACTTAATCATGATCGTATTCAATTAGTCAGTAGTTAGTTCGATAATTCACTCGATGATACTTAATACAAAGAAAACTGAGTGTGTCAATAGGACAAATTATTCGAATATAGCTCAACAAGAATCACAAAATTGACTAAAATTGAAATTAATATGAGAAAATTACTTGAGGATAATATTGTTAATTCTGAATTTGAAATACGAGATCGACAAAAATTGCAGTAAAAATATAGGTCCCACGGCCGAGTTGGTTAAGGTGCTGGGTTCCGGTAAAATAAATGATCCTTTTTTAACATTGGTTCCACGAAGAAGGCCCTGAGGAAAATAATTTCCCCGAGGGCCTATGTCATCTTTGGGGACGCTGTGTGGAAGGTTTTTTTAGGGAAAGGAAGGAGAGTTCTGGGAAGGAAAAAGATTTAAAGGGTGGGTAGGAATTTGGGTTCAGTGTGTCCTGGTCATCAGACCTAGACCATCCTCATCCCATGAACCCGGGCACCCCTGCTAAATCACCAAACGTAGCGAACCACTTGGAGTGACCTATGGCAGAGGTGATGGTTATCCAATGAAGGTTCCCGTGGCGGCGGTATCCATTCCCGCCTCCCAAATTGAAATGGATTTCGAATGATTCGAATTCGAATTCTCCTGGATTCGAATTTCAATTGCAACCGTTACTTTTTTATTTTTCTGTTTCATATTTATTTTTTTATTTATTTATTATAAAGACAAAGTAATACAATATGACAGGAAAAAATATAAATATTTTACAGAAAAAATAAAAGTCCCAATTAACTACTTTTTACATGTTTCGTTTAGATTATTATTAGTATTAGGTATCATATTCTTCAATAAAATGGAAAACTCCAAAAAATAAACTCTGTTATGAAAATATGTCACATTCATCGAAAAAAACGTAGCAAAATTGAAAGAACAATAAATAAAGCTAAACATTAAAAATTAGCTTTATAAACCATTTATCATAAAAAAACCGAGACTGGATAAAAACCTCCCAATTACAATAACATCATTAGAGGGCATTACCAGAGAAAACCAGAAATATGTCATTTTCAAATCAGATTTTAGACGTATTGACTCTTTTCCACAAAAAAATATAAATGGATTTCGAAAGATTGTTCTATTATCTAGCATTCGCATGTAATAAATTTTGAGAATTTTTTTTTAATTTTTAG
Organism: Limnephilus marmoratus; assembly: GCA_917880885.1. Lineage (NCBI taxonomy): Eukaryota > Metazoa > Arthropoda > Insecta > Trichoptera > Limnephilidae > Limnephilus > Limnephilus marmoratus. The sequence continues at coordinate 53,672,929 of OU862921.1, read as the reverse complement.
TATAATAAGTTATTAGTATAATAAATTTTCAAAAAAGATTTTGTATTATACCACACCCATTTCAAATAATATAATCATGCAGTAAAATAAATCAATATATTATCTAGCAAACGCATGTTTTAGAATTTTAATTTTAGTTTCAATAAAATCATTAAAAAATATGTACGTACATGTGTTTCTTGACGAAAATTGGTTCATTTGTGTATTTATTTGCGCACTTACAAACTAATATAATTCAGATTTTTTTAACATTCTTATTAAATTTAGACATTATTGAAAAATGATAAATACTTATAATCAAAAAATAACTACAAAAAGTACATTATTTTAATAGTTTTATCATCACGCCTTTCAGCATTTTTGGATGAAGGTATAAATTAAAGCTAATTTGAATTGAAATAAATTCGATATTGAGTTGTAATTTAAAAAAAGCTGGAACGGAGAATAATTAATCTTTCTCATTCTAACCGCCCTGCACGATCGTAAGAACAACTTTCGACGAAATGTGGATTTTCGTCCGCTGGCTGGTTAAACGCTCTTAAATGCAAACTAAAATCAAGATCAACTCAAGGAAACAATACAGAATAAAACGAAAAAATATCTGCGCTGGGCATCGGAGTACACCGTACTAAAAAAATAACTATTAACCGTTAAGTTGTAACACCCTAAAAAAGAAGACGTAACCAAACTGAAAAATTAAATGAATTTAAAAAATTACATTGATTAATTGGGGTACATGAATAGAATGCAGAGACATTGCTGTAAGCTATAGCGACGAAGGATAGTTAGGAATTAAGCATATAGTTAGTTACAAGCGATTGTTTGCATTGGAAGACAAATGGGTAGAGATAAAAATAACAAATATATAATTAGAATCATGCTCGCATTAAATCGTGTGGAGATTTAAAGCGTAGGTCGAGAAATATTAAAAACAATCACAGAAAATTCAATTATAATTAATTTATTCAGTGTAATGTAACCGGCCATTTTGTAGCCATTTATTATACAGCTTGTCGGAGAATAGTTACTTCATAATATTTTAACGCCCAATAAAAAACCTCACGATCGGGCTGATATTTGAAAACTTCGATGGGTGTAGGATTTCTGCAGTGGACGGCCAGAATTATATAACACCGCTCTATTATATTATCAGCAAACACAAGAGTTAAACATTTGTTTGCCCATTCCTATTTGTACAAAAGAAAAAAAATTATTTTATTTTTTTATTACAAAACAAAACCAAGCTTTTGCTTCGTGAACATGATGTTATGTTTTCCAAGAGTATAAGAAGACTAATTCAATAAATAGTATACTCTATGATCTTTAAAAATAGTTTTGTAAATAATAAAACCTGTTTTGTGTTGTATGTTAAATAAAATAAATTCTCGAACGAATGGAAAACTTGTTTTCTCTATGGAATTTCATCGTCGATAGATATATTTAAACAACGAAAAATCTTTACCGCCATCAACTTCAATTCATGATTTAAATAATGTTTGTTCTGAATTTTTAATTTTTCTAGCAGACTAATGAAATTCTTTGAAACTGGGTGGAGATAAGTCATAAGAACATTATCAACTGTATCGTAATATGGGACGACTTTTAAATCGGGGGGCGTCCTTGATCATCGCGCATTTCTATCGGTTATATTAGTTTCTAATTATGTTCATCTTTAATTTTCGATATTTGTTTTTGGGGTGTTATGCCGTGTTGCGCTACCTCCTTCTTTAGCCAACGTTTCGGACGCATTGCAGTGTCCATCGTCAGGGCAGATCCGGCAGATGTAGCGAAGAAGGAAGTAGCGCAACACGGCATAACACCCCCAAAATAAATAACGAAAATACTTTTGGCCGTGAAAATCTATAAACAAAAATGTTAAATGTCACCGGAGGCCAAAATTTTATTTCATTTTTTATTTTACTTCAAATATTGTCAGAAATAACTGGAGTCAATCAAGTACGTACCCCGTATATGATTATATATGTAATCTACATAAACACATTTTTTTTAAGTTTGGGATTGGTGTATCGTAATAAAAATAAAATCGTATAAAATCACAAGATCAAAGTTTTGTGTTTTTTTTTCTTTTTTGTTGACTGTAAATTTCTTTACAAAGGTAATTAAAAATTTTCAATTAAAAAAATTCCGATGCTAATGATTTTATAAAAAATTTATTTAGTTGAAAATGGAGCAAAGTCACCCCATTTTATGATACATAATTATTCTTTAAAATACTTATAAAAAGAAACAATATCGGCTTTTTAATGATATGATGGTGATCTCCTCCAGACGCCAAAAATTGAGATGGTGTAGATGGCGACGGTTCCATGACACTTGATTTCCCGACAGTTGACCCCCCCACATACCTAAGTACAATATGCAGTCGGTCTAGGGAAAATACGGTTTACCCACTTACACAAAATTTGACTAATTGTCCCCACAAAGGGTGTGCAGAGAGGATGTACCGCCGATTGACAAAAATATAAAACATATCGATAGCGGAAATTTGAAATGTTCTAAACAAAGATATTATAAATAAATATCTTTGGTTCTAAAGGACAATAAATCTAAAAATTTATGAAAAGTCTAATTTTTCTCCGTTTTTCTCTTTCAACATGCGTGGTCGAAATATTTCTAGGATAATAAGTGCGTCTTTTTCGGCGTGCATTTCAACGGGTTTTTTCTGTGAAATTTAAATAAAATAAAATAGTGTTATTAAAGAAATTCACAAGAAATATTAAGTATCCTGAAATATCCAGTCAAAGTTATTTTATATAATAATTTAGTCTACAAATTTATAATTTTTTGAAAAAGTGTTAACAACAAACAATTAGTTACCTTTTTTTCCATTACAGCGTTTTGAATTTCCGTGATCGATATTTTCATTTAAATGCATCAAGGGGAAAACTTGTCCGTTTACTGTACATACCAGCGTATAATTACAAACATCGTCACTGTGATTATCTATCCTTAAACATCGATTTTAGCTGTGGAATTGGTTAATAATGCACAAAAAATTACAATTTTACATAAATTATAATGTCGGGGGCAACTGTTGGGGGATCACAAATATAATCGGTCGCCCGTTGATAATCTTACATCGAGTATGCGCATTGCGCAATGTAGCAAAGAAGTATCTTGTAATTCGGCTCTTATTCTACTGACATTGATTGATCAGGCAAAAAGCTAGGATCGAGTACGGTCATGCTTTGTTAGAACAAACACTGGCTGTGTATTTGGGCAGCTACATAATATTTATAGTAACCGACATCTGAACGATTTAAACTGATCATTTTGTTTATCGGATAATAAAAAACAACCATCAGACTCAAAATGTCAATTGAAAGTAAATGCTTTGGGAGTCGGAACATAAAATTACGACCTTGCCTCGGACGTCTTTCGATCCATCAAATATTTTTTATCGATTTACCTATTTATAACGAGTCAATCTCGGGTTATAGATTAGTTAAGTTATGATATTTCGTTGTGGGGAAGAAGGAATCTTATGAGTCACTTTGGTTTTGGTATAATTAACGTTGGAACACTAACCGTCATGCCGTTTCCTCCTCCTACACTTTTTATTACATTATCTCCATACAGGAGGCCCCGAGGAAGAAAATTCCCTCAGGGCCTATGACATCTTTGGGGATGCTGTGTGGATGGTCTTTTTAGGGAAAGTAAGGAGAGGAAGTGCTGGAAAGGAAAAAAGGTACCACCGTTGGAGAGGCACTCCTTGCTTTACATGCTATACATACATGAACAGAAAATCATAAAGTTTATTTTTTTTTTCTATTTTTTTTTGGTAACTGAACAGTTGCCAGGAAAAATTACGAAATAGTTAAAAAAAATATCGTAATGCTTATAGAGGGATTTTTTGTTTGTTTTTTATACGCCGAAGATACCACGAGATTCCGGTTATGATATCGTATGTAATATGGGTTTGGAAAACATAGTTATAGGTAGAAAAATATATTTTTAAATAAAATAATGGACGAGAAATAATATTGTTTGATATTTCCAATCTCTCAATAACAACAAGCCGCGTTTTAACAAGGTGCTTTCAAAATCGGATGGTAGTAATAGCAGAAGTAAGAAGTGGTAGGTAATTATTTAGTGTCCGACCGAAACGGGACTTTCCACTGAAACCGAAACTGAAACCGAATCTTCGGTGTCTGTCTCAGTTTCGGCCGAAACCGAAACTTTTTTAGACATGTTAAAAATCGTTTTTTTACTGTCATTTGGCTTATTACAGACAGTTAACACGTGTTAAATTAAATAAATAATGTAATGAATAAGTAATGGAAGTATGTGAAAAAAATATTTTTTTTTACTTCTATAAAACAAACAAAATTTATAAAAAATAACAAAACAAGTTAACTATTTCTTGGAACCAAAATTTGTCAATAATCCACACATACATTATAAAGGAAGGACCTGATTAATTGAGTTTTGAATTTTTATTGGGTTTACAATCACAAAATTCTTTTATACGTGTTAAGAGCGTTTAACCAGCCAGCGGACGAAAATCCACATTTCGTCGAAAGTTGTTCTTCCGATCGTGCAGGGCAGTTACAATGAGAAAGATTAATTATTCTCCGTACCAGCTTTTTTAAATTATAACTAATATCGAATTTATTTCAATCCAAATTAGCTTTAATTTATACCTTCATCCAAAAATGCTGAAAGGCGTGATGGTAAAACTATTAAAATAGTGTACTTTTTGTAGTTATTTTTTGATTATAAGTATTTATCATTTTTCAATAATGTCTAAATTTAATAAGAATGTTAAAAAAATCTGCAATATATTAGTTTGTAAGTGCGCAAATAAATACACAAATGGACCAATTTTCGTCAAGAAACACATGTACGTACATATTTTTTAATGATTTGAAACTAATGATTTGAAAAATGATTTTGAAACTAAAATTAAAATTCTAATACATAACTCTGCTAGATAATGTATTGATTTATTTTACTGCATGATTACATTATTTGAAATGGGTGTGGTATAATACAAAAAGTTTTTTGAAAATTTAGCAAATCTGCCAACGACCTATGGAATAACCTTATTATACTAAAAATTAAAAAAAAATTCTAAAAATTTATTACATAACTTCACTAGATATAAACAAAAATTTTAACAAAACAAAAAAACGACTTCAAAAAATGCACTAAAAAGTAAAAAAATAATTTCGTATTCTTCTACAACTTTATAATCAACTATTTAAGACTTATATGATTTTCTCATGGATGCCATTGTCAGAACTGGACCAAATTAAAATGGGACCACACGGGAAGCACCAGCTTTCAAATAAAAAAAGAATCATCAATATCGGATCACCCAGTCGAAAGTTCTGTGGTAACAAACATTAAAAAAAAAAAAAATAAAAAAAATAAAAATTACAGTCGAATTGAGAACCTCCTCCTTTTCGAAGTCGTTTAAAAAGAACAATCTTTCGAAATCCATTTATAATTTTTTGTGCAAAAGAGTCAATACGTCTAAAAACTTTTTTGAAAATGACGTATTTCCGGCTTTCTCTGGTAATGCCCTCTTAAATGAAATAAAAAAAAACAATAATTGAAGTATGTAAACAAAATATTTATTTTTTTGATATTACTGCTATAAAATCAATCTAAATTATTATTCGCATACCAGAGAAAACCAGAAATATGTCATTTTCAAATCAGATTTTAGACGCATTGACTCTTTTCCACAAAAAAAATATAAATGGATTTCGAAAGATTGTTCTTTTATATAGCATTCGCATGTAATAAATTTTGAGAATTTTTTTAAATTTTTAGTATTATAAGGTTATACCATAGGTCGTTGGCAGATTTGTTAAATTTTCAAAAAAGATTTTGTATTATACCACACCCATTTCAAATAATATAATCATGCAGTAAAATAAATCAATACATTATCTAGCAAACCAAAGATATTCAAATACAGACCAATATCTTTGTAGCAAACGCATGTTTTAGAATTTTAATTTTAGTTTCAATAAAATCATTAAAAAATATGTACGTACATGTGTTTCTTGACGAAAATTGGTCCATTTGTGTATTTATTTGCGCACTTACAAACTAATATATTTCAGATTTTTTAACATTCTTATTAAATTTAGACATTATAAAAAAATGATAAATACTTGTAATAAAAAAATAATTACAAAAAGTACATTTTTTTAATAGTTTTATCATCACGCCTTTAAGCATTTTTGGATGAAGGTATAAATTAAAGCTAATTTGGATTGAAATAATTTCGATATTGAGTTGTAATTTTAAAAAGCTGGTACGGAGAATAATTAATCTTTCTCATTGTAACCGCCCTGCACGATCGTAAGAACAACTTTCGACGAAATATGGATTTTCGTCCGCTGGCTGGTTAAACGCTCTTAAGTGTTGATTATTGACAAATAAATATTTGTCAATAATCAACACTTAAGCAAGGACGTCATTAATTGAGTATTTTGCTGATGATGGCGGGTGACATACGAGCCACGAACTCACCCGAAGTCAGCCGAACGCGAAGTTCCAAGAAGTAGTTAACTTGTTTTGTTATTTTTTATAAATTTTGTTTGTTTTATAGAAGTACTATAAAAAATATATCATTTTTTCACATAGGTACTTCAATTATTTTTTTATTTTTATTTATTTAATTTAACACGTGTTAACTGTCTGAATAAGTGTAAAAAAAGCCAAATAACAGTTAACAATCGATTTTTAACATGTCTAAAAAAGTTTCGGTTTCGGAAGATTTTCTGCCGAAACCGAAACTGGTGCCGAAACTAGATTTTTTGGCTGAAACTTGCAGAAACCGAAATCGAAACCTAACCTTCGGTTGGTCACTATAATTATTATAGTTAAAATTTTACGCTTTTCGTTTCAAATATTATCAAATTAAGCTACGTGAATGTAATCTTATAGAATAATAGGAAGATATTACAAAATACATATTGCCACTAACGTGATTTACGGGTAGGTACCATTTATTTGTTTTCTTGGTGTCGGATATATTTTTTCATAACAAATTTAATTGCATTTGTAGACAACGGTGTCTTCGCTTTTGACCGACCTTCTGTTCCAGGACATTTTTGAGTTATTCCTTTGGGGATGGTGATTAGAGCCTATTGTTAAGCAGGTCGTTACAACCCCTGAGAAAGCTTGTTTTACGTTCGGTTATATTATTTTAAAAATATATATATATCTGTTTCTATTTATATTCTCAAAGGTTTCTAATGATGCCTACGGTAAGTTTTTATTATTCGTGTCACGGATTTACCTTCTTGCAAAAACTTATTTTATATTCGAATAGCTTTTACTATATTAGGGAGAAATTACTGCATAAAGAATTTTCCCCGGGGGTTGAAATGATTTTCCTATGTCACTTATCAGTTCGCTAACTAACCCTATGTAAAAAATCTCGTCGATTGGTCGCTCCGTTGCGTTGTAAGAAGGACAACCAAAAAACACACTTTTACATTTACAATATTAGTTAGCATTTTTAACATGGTATTAGTTATACCAACCGGATACACAAATATCGATGTCAAACTCTGGATTATACCAAAAAAACTTTTGGAAGAAAACCGTGCAAAAAATGTACAAAACACGTATTTCGCGACTCGCTCAAAACGAATCCATTGTCACGAAGAGAAGACAGTTTATTGGCTGAGCTTTAAATTCGTAGATTTGATATCAGACTAATAAATAGGAAACAACACCCAATCGGCACCATTCCTTAGATTGTACCGTAGGAAATTTATTAAATACGCTAATATAATGAACAAATCATGCGCTTGGACGCAATTTAAAATCACGAATTTACCCATTATCCGCCTGTAGAATAATCAGAGTCGCATAAACATGGTCGCGAGAAACGAACGTTCATCCGCTGGACATCGCCGAGCTCGTCTAACTGTAGTTTTGTCTCAAATTACGAGTATTATCAGTCAATAACGTGAGTGATTCCAATAAAGTCCGCTATTTTATTTGATTACATCTTCAAAACAGATAATGAGTGCGTTAGATATGCTGATTTCTGACATACAAGTCTCCCACGCTACATTTATAAAAGTGGTACACGGCGATAGCGGAACAAACCGTACAACAGAATAGAAATATTACAATCCTCGGCTTCTATCGACGAATGAAACCTTTTGGTGAAAAGCTCCTTTTTGTCAAAGTTCTAGAATACTTGCGGTAATCGATTTTCCCAAGACCGAATGTTCTAACAATAGCGGAGCAGCGATGATCGCTCATCGAGACCAATCATTAGTTTAATACTCGTGAAATCATTCCCGTCCATAAAACGAGAGCAAAATCGAGACAACACACGGAACCAGCGAGACACTCCCGTCCTTGGGAAATCAGAAATCTCTGAAACCGTTGACGGAGATGGAAGGCGAGTCGTGAAACTGGTGGGTCGAGAGTCGGGAGGTTTGTTCTTGTCTTCTTTGCGACATGTCAACATTTATTAATTTACTTTACGAAATAACGAACGTTCGAAATATTATTCTCATTAAATGTACCTCTGTAGAGAGGTTGAGTTAATATTTTCACCAAAATGGGTGGTATTTTGCTGATGCCATTTGTTTTTTTTGTTATATTAGCTTATTATGTTGTAAAAATAAATGTTTCACTTTATAGTTCATAATAATACTGATTATTATCAAAGTACACCTCGCATCCTGTTAAATACTGTTGCGTAATTTTTTGTTGTTGTTATTAAGATTTCCATTTTATTACTTCCGCCTGTTATATCTACTTAGTACCTACCGTAAATACGTAGTGTCGAGTGGCAACAGGCTTACCCGCAATTCGCGTAACCTTTTGGGCATTTTGAAGTCTTCGGTCGGTACCATAAGAGTAAATATTATGTTGATTCGGAGTTTCCCCTTATACTACTAGTGAGGTGAGTCGAGCAACGGGAGAAGGGACGCTGCGAGGCGATCTTGAAAGCTACCGGTAAAAAAATATACTTTTTAATGACGACATTGTCTGGGGCGTGTCTATTGTATCCGCCGAGCCCCGAACTCTGATGTAAGTTATTTCTTCGCAAATTAATCCCCGGGGTCTTTTTTATACAACAGAATAAACTTTGATTTACATTATCGCAATTAAGAGAAGTTATACTTGATGCGAGATTACACTGTCGGATCAACTTAAATTCAGCCTTTATGAACCAGATTATTCAACCGCTTAATTTTATAGTATAAAATTTAGTGCTATTCCGACGTGACATATATCTGTGTCAAATATTATATTATCAGATTACTCATTTAATAATAAGTTGGCGCTATTAATAGGTGCATGATACTCATCTCAGTACGGCGTAATAATCCTACAAAAAGTTCGGAATTAATTAAATCATAACCATAAAGACAGTACGTAAGCGGATGGTGGATTATGAGATAGGTACGTACAATTTAACAAGGTGAATAGATAGCTCCGATGATTTCCCAAAGCAGATAGTGCGGGGTATGAGCGCGTTTTGTGAGAATTTGGCTAATTTCGTCAGTATAAGATTATAAGTAACGACTTGTTAAATTCCAAAGCACGCCCATGTTGTAATTGTTTTAAATTAAAACAACAACTAGTTGAACTGAAGTACATGCACAGCCACAGTTCTCAGAGTCTCGGTTGCCTGGTAAACAACTGGGAAAACCGGCTCAGAAACTTTCCATGGTAAAAATCCCTTGCCGTGAGTACTGATGGGTTAGGAAACTTGCAACCTCCTTGTCTTGCGTCCACTAAAAACTGTGTAAAAAGAAAACTTCAGAAACTTAAACTTTTCATACTTACTTATTTAACGAGCTCATAAATAATCGTTATTTCAGCACATCTTCTTTTGTTTTGTAGGAATCTGGGGGTCAGTGTATCCAGGAGTGACGGACGAATGAATCCATCCCTGCCGTTATGGCAATTTTCCGAGAGAGCCCTGCTGGAGAGACCAAAAGGTCTCCCTCAACCGGTCTCACACAGTTTGTGGGCAGATGCATCCGCCGCCAAGACCCGGACAAACCTCAACGGCTTGTCGCTGATGAGATGCTTCTGTACAAAACTATTAACTCAAAAGTTGACTGCCCGGAGTTGCTCAACAAAATAAATTTCCACGCCCCTATTCGATATAGCCGACAAAATACCCTTTTTTATTTTATTTTTTTTTTATTTATTTATTTTAGCATATAAAATATAATATACATTTAGATAATGTAGTAATTTGCGTACATGTTCATTTTAAAATACGTTAATACCACTCTTCCATGGAAGCATTAGCTTGTGTCTGGAAGAGTAGTGTACATTTTTAATGCTATATTTAAGTTCTTAAATTAAAATGTGAATGTAAAAAACAATAAGTTGTAAGTTTTGTGATATGTAATTAGTTGCTAAAAACAATACAAAATTTAACTTATTTGAAGAACAGAGTATCACTTGGAAACTGAGTTATAAGTAGTTGTTCTTGAGATTAGATTAGTCGGAAACTTTTTTTTTTATATTATCTTTAAAATATTTTTTAACAGTGTTTATTAATTGGATTTTATCATTAATTTTTCTAATTTCATCCGGTAATCGGTTGAAAATAAGTCTTCCTTGATAAGTATAATAATTTTGTGCAAAGGAAGTGTTTAATTTTGGGCATGAGAAAATATATTTATGTCTAGTACGGTTTTCAGTTATAAATTGATATTTTTCTTTTTCTTTTATAGTTTGAATCAATGCATTTCTATTGTATAGATCTTTGAAAGATGGTACTTAGAATTCCTTAAATAATTGATCCGTTGGGTAGTCAGAAGGTTTTTTCAATATGATTTTAATTATTAGCCTCTGCACAACTTCAATTGGGGAAAGATTAGTTTTGTATGCGGATCCCCAGCTAATGATATCATATTGTAAAGTTGATTGAACCAAAGCGTAATATATTAGATATAAGTTTTTTACAGATAAAAAATTTCTGATTCTTAAAAATATATAAATCAATTTTCTAATTTTTTTTACAACTTGACAAATTTGTTCCTTCCATTTCAAATTTTTATCGATAATGACTCCTAAATATTTGATTGTGTTTGTTGTTTTTAATATTGTGCAGTTTTGGATACAATAATTTTTACTATGTGTTTTGGAATTATCATGGATGATGATGTCAATGTTTTTAGGGGTATCATTTTTGTGTATTGCAAACGGAATTACAAATGTTTTATCACCATTTAGTGATAGTAAATTTACGTCGAAGAACTTCTTTAAAATATTTATGTCTTCGGTGGCTTTAAATGTTACTTTTTCCCAAGTTTTATCGCTAATTATTAATACCGTATCATCGGCATATGAAGTAATTTGGCCATGTAGTGGTTGAAAAAAAATGTCATTAACATATATGGTGAAAAGGATTGGTCCGATTACTGTACCTTGAGGGATTCCAAAGTCTGATATTTCTTTATCGCTATTAATCTGATTTATTTTTACGACTTGCGGTCGATTTTTTAGGTAGTTCGAAATCCATTTAATTGCATTGTCTTTTATACCTATATTGTTTAGTTTTTTTAGTAGAATCTCATGGGATATACTATCAAAAGCTTTTCTGAGATCAATAAATATACCGGCACATTTTTCACCTTTATCCAATGATTCGTTGATGTATGAGGTTACATTAGCAATAGCATCTTGTGTGCTGAGTGACTTTATAAAACCAAACTGGTTTTTGTGAAGAATTTTATTACTTTCTAGGAAACCGACTAATTGATTTTTCACAATTTTTTCAAAAATCTTTCCAATGTTTGAGATTAGACAAATTGGGCGATAGTTAGTTACTTGTTGAGGATCTCCAGATTTATAAATAGGTGAAATAATTGTATTTTTATAGTTTGTCGGAAATATTCCCTCTGTTAAACTTAAGTTTATCAAATGAGTAATTGGTTTCACCAAATGAATTTTCATGGATTTTAGAAAATGTACTATAATAAGGTCAAATCCGGGAGCCGAACCTCCTTTCATGCCTTCTATTATTTTTAAAACTTCACTTTCTGAGGTTTTTTCAAATTTTGATAAATTACTATGATTTTGTACATTTTCAATCGTTTGTGTTTTCGGGTTAAAAGATTTATTGATATTTTTCGCAAGATTTTTTCCTACATTAGCAAAAAACGAATTAAAGATGTTTGCACATTATTTAGGTTGATTATTAGCATCTATGATTTTATTTTCATGTTCAATGTATTTTATTTTTTGTGTTTTTTTTCTACATTGATGGATGCAACACCAATTCCAATCAAAATGAATTTATGCAAAGGACGTGTAACTACTGTAACAATAAATTTGCAAATACCTACATATAGACACACATGCTGACATATTCACTGCTAGTTATGATTTTCATTGTATCAAATCACGTTGTATATCACATTTATTTTTATTTTTTTATAGGTTTATCATTATTTGTTGAATTTATATTTGTATGTTATTTTTTTTTTAATTGCTGCATGGTTCTGTTTTTTTTTTTAATATTCTAGTTTACATTCAGTTAGTTGCATGTTTCTAAATACCTATCTGTGAACATTAAAATAATTGGTCTGTTTTGTCACCCTTTTATGTACCTATATTATATTACTAAGACTGTTTATGTTCCTTAAATAAAGAACTAAATAAATGTAAAAAAAACCTGCTAAGGCGGTAAACGCAGCAAACTACTTGAGGTGACCTATGGTTGGCGGGGCGGTTCAAGGTTATATGTATAAATAATATTAACACTTGGTTTTGCGTTGGCTTGTTGCTGAAAGAGATGTGTAGTACATTATTAGTGTAATATTACTTATTATGTCCTGCAATAAGTAGATACATTTCTGTTAGAAAGTAAAAAAAAATTATTTATTAACGGCAAATGTATTTTTAGCGCAAGTAGCACAACGCATCTGAAACAATGTTGGCTTTTTAAATATTTTATATGAATAAATCGCAAGAGTCCCAAATGCTCCCAACCGTCTGGTAAAACTACGACAAATCCAAATTGGGAAATCTCCAATTGTGATGCTGAAGGTAGTATTATTGATGGAAAAGGAGACGGGGAAGAGGAAAGTCACTGGCTATTCGGTTCTGGTCACCAAACGCAACTTAAGCTTTTTCAAGCAACGGTGTTTTGACCCCAGCATTTGACTCACTTGATGGCACATCTTCGGGGCAATCTCGATTTTCTCCCATTTGCTTGCGTCATGTATTTTCCTAGTCCTCCTTTCCTCGGCCATCGTATCTGCGTATCCAAAGCATATTAATTTCATGTTTTATCACAATCATTAGGCTTGTATCGGCTTTTGCCATCGGTAAACCAATAAGTTTTATAAATAAAGTGCATTGTCATCATTATGCATCTATTACATATTAGCTGGTTCAGAACCGCTGATATTGGCTTTAACTATTATAAAGAAATGACCTAGTTCCCAATAACGTAAAGTAAAACCTAGCCCAAGACAACCTGCGCCTTTCTGACGAGGGTCATTACTAATCAGTCATCAATAACTAGATAGTACAAAAGCTAACAGAAGACGATGATGCATCAGGTATACGTTGACTTACAGAATTTTTCAGTTAGTGAAGGATAATTTGAATAAGGACGATGAACGAATTATTATTACCCTTCGCAGCCATACAGCTGAAAGTGACTCCCATTTTAATGGCAAGCAATCGAGTTTAATTTAAAAAGCCAGCCAATGCCGTGCCGAGTGTGAGGCCGTAAGAGTGTGTGTGTGAAGCGTGATGGGGAACGCCACGCCCAGTAACAAGCAAACTAACTCAAGCAGCTGCTTTTAACAATTACAATAAAATGGCCGGCAGAGTCGGTAACCCATCGGGTAACCCGGTCCTGCGTTACCAGGACGGCAGGAAGTGGCGGAAGTGTTCCGACAACGCAACATGACAGAGCGCACTTGTCACACTTGCCTGGTTCCCTCCACACTCCGCAATGTCCAGTGTCTAGTGACCAGTCCTCTGTGCGCCGCGTTGACAGCAGCAGACAGCAGACATGGCGCCTGCCAAGACTGCGCTCGCTACCACCGCAGGAAGACGGAGCCCAGCATTTGCATCTCAAGTAAAACACTGTCTTGCCGACGCCATCAACCACCTTTATCTTCGGAAATCAAACACAATCCTTCTTAAATTTGCTGAATAGAAAATACGTGGTCGGTTGGTAAGACTCGCAATCCAAAGGTCACTTTGAAGATTACTTTGTGTTATTTCACCAATAATTCTTTTTTTTTTAAAGATTGACAAACATTCCCGGTTTACGAATAACCCGACAATATCTGAAAATCTCCTACTACCACCACCGTAATGTGGCTTGTGTCGTAATGGAGGACTTAGCCCGCCGAGGAATCGAAGACGGGATGCCTGGGTGGGACCCAAACGCGATGCCAACTCAGCCACCGACCGGTCAAAAATAATATATACATTTTTAGTATTTTTTCCACCCTTTCCAGAGTGGAAAATACTCTCAGTATTGCCGTGGTGTAAGACCAACATTCAAATTTAAAACGTTGCTTATAATGGCTTTAGCCGCGTTTGTTGACCAGATCTGAATAGCCAGGTACTTCCCCACCTTCCTCTTCACCATCTCTTTCCCCACCCCTCTACCTTCAGTCTTACAACATATCCCAATTGGGGATGTCATAGTCTCACTGGCTCCAGACGGGAGCAGCTAGGACTCTTGTTAGGCATTCACACAAAAATATTGCCATAGCGATAGATATCCGCGTTTAACGATTTTTCCGATTAATAAAATCTTCAGGACAAACACAATATATGAGTTTTCAGAAAAAAAACTTTTACGCAATTTAACGTCAACTTAACACACGATTACAGGACACACGACACAGAAAATGCCGAATCCTTATTTGCGTTCACGAAATTATTATTCGCTTGTTTTTATCTTTTTTGTCTTTGAAACGAGAGTTTGCTGTATTATAATGTGACCTACGTATTCAGGAATCCACTCCACGTTTAAAAGCTTTTGGTTCGTGCCATGATGTAATTATTTAATTTGAGGTATGTGCGAGTATTTGCATGCCTCTAATCATACAACCTGCCCGTGATTCATGCAGCGCGAGCGCTGTGATAATAAATTAGTTTTATTAGATAACATTTTAAACAGTTCTCATATTAATTATACACCAACATTACTTACATAACTAAATCATTGTCTGTCCAGTGAGGATACTCCAAGAAGCCAAATGAAATAAAACAGGATTTTAGAAATGAGAAAAAATGATACCCTATGCAACAAAGTTAAGTCCAAAATCAAACAAACCTGTCATAGTTTATTATGTGTTAACCGTAAGTTATTCCGTTTTGGATTCACAAATTTACAGAACATATATAAGTAGTTATGTATAATGTATATGTTATTTTGGGTGCCGCCATAGACATTTGTAAAACGCCATCAAAGACAAGCTGCCCTTTAAAAAGAGATAAAATAAAACACACCGTAGTAAATGTTACATTTGAAAGGAAAGGATGATTTATACATTAACGGGGTGGGGAAATGCCGGCCCCCGTATCACCATTGTACCAACAGCGACTGAACCCTTTATAATGTGGGGAATACACTCGTACAGACGTACATATTATGTACTGATAGAAGGTAAGCGAACAGGGAACAGGGCAGAAGCAACAGACGCTAACATCACACATTTGCACAACAGGCAGACGGATCCGTAGACGGGATGTTAAACTGATTGCAATAGAATGATCCCTGCATGCTTTGCCGCCAGGGTTGCTGCCGCACTATTATTAATTATTAATTCATCGTGTTTAGGTTGTTAGACTTCTGGGGTATTTTACAATATCTAGGCAATACTAAGACTTATCTCAGGAAGACCGAGGAAAAGCAATTATAGCTAGAGGAACGGCTGCCCGGCCTTTTTCCGCACAAAACTTAAATTTGGATTTGAGGCCGACACACTGAAGCAATAATTATTTTATATGACATACTGCATAATTATTTTTCAAAACAAAATGTATCGCAAATATCAAGTAACGATGTTGGCTATTTTATAATACAAAATGCAGGTAATTAAAAAAGCAGATTATTCATGATTTTAAAAAAAGCATTTTTGGGTCGACGTTTTAATTAATACACCGACTCTCCATTAATCTCCAACTCCACTCCAATTAATTCCACTTAATTCCATCCATCAGAATGTTTTTTTAAATCCTTTTTATTTTATTTTTTTTTAAATATCA
Organism: Limnephilus marmoratus; assembly: GCA_917880885.1. Lineage (NCBI taxonomy): Eukaryota > Metazoa > Arthropoda > Insecta > Trichoptera > Limnephilidae > Limnephilus > Limnephilus marmoratus. The sequence continues at coordinate 53,656,705 of OU862921.1, read as the reverse complement.
TCAAATTTATGTAGTAGGTAGGTAGGTGCGGTAAACCGATTTTTATATAATAACTGTCATATATCACAATCGAGCACTACAGTTTTAAAAATGATCGCTTCTGTGGTGACAAAGTGCCGAAGGGAGCAATGAAATTTTCTGCATTTAATTTATGTAGGTACTTTTAAAAGCTCGCCTGCGATAATAGCCACTTAAAAATGTTTTTAATGTAGTTTCTTGATAGACGTTCAAACATTTTTAAAACTTAATTATAAAATTTTAAAAATAATTGTTATCTATTATCAAAAACCTTAATTTAGTTGAAGCGATAAAGGGTTTGGTAGCAGCCGCCAGCCTTTATAATATCTCCTCTTGTAAACTGTAAAGGATAAGAGAATTCCATAATAAAACATTGTTCGAAACTGTCAAATTAATATAAGCTTTCCCTGAAGAAGGAACGTTTGTTCCGAAACCGGTAGGATTTACGCATTATATAAGTGGTTAATACAAAGTTGTATAGTTTCATTTTTCGATAAAAGAATAGTCCACCACGAACAACGAAGCAAGCGGACCGGGAGCAGAGCTCGGAGCCCTGGAGTCCGGGAGCCCTGGAACCCGGGAGCCTGGGAGCGTCATAAGGATTGTTTGATTTACGGATAATTTGAAATCCCTTTAGTTTATGCAGCGCATCGTTTCTCCTTACCCTTCCTTCCTTCCTTCTGCTTTGCATATTATCCTCTCCGCAAACACCAAACACGTCACATGGCGACTGGCGACTGGCGACTGGCGACTGGCGACTGGCGACTGGCGACTGGCGACTGGCGAGGAGGAACTCTGGAAATGATAATTGTCTGCGGGGAAAAATACAAACAGATTCCGACCACAAAATCATTAGTGTTATTACTCACATGCAATGTTTACTCACGTTTAAACCTAACTAAATTATAATGCATGTATTTCCTATATTATCTCACGTATATTTTCGTAAAGAGCCACTTGTAAGCTTTTTGAGGAAATTTCTTAAAAAATCTCCAGTCCTAAAGAGTCCTAAATTCTCCAGTCTCTTAAAATAAATATCAACTATACTTCTGCTACTAATTATAACGTAACATTGCAAATTTCAAATAATAATAATAAGTTATTTATTTCAGCCGAACAGAGCGGTGGGTGCAATACTCTGTCTGCCATAAAAAAGTATACATTACATATAATGGATTTACATATATATGAAAGTGAAAAAATAAAATAATATAAAAAAGATTTAAAAAGAAACATATATACACATATTTAGTGCTCGTATATCTACTACGGGGGCTTCAGATGAATTCTCCATGTTTGGTGAAGAGGCGCGCCCTGCCACTGGGCCACGGCCTGGACGAGAGTGTTCTCCGATCTTTGGTAGCGCTGTCTCACCCCGGCTATTCTGTGGCGAATCAAAGCGGCGAACCCATGTACCCTTCCTTCTGCGAACATCTGCGAGGCACTGCATCGCCAAGGTAGGCCGAATTTTTTTTTTTTATTTTTTTTTATTTAGAAGAAAAGTAAATGTTTACAATAATAATATGTTACATTATGTTACACTATAAGGTTTTATGGTTACCCAATTAGTAGAGAAATATTCTCGGGTCTAATTGGGGAGCTAGTCTAAGTACTTATATTTAGAACTTTACAAAAATGAAAATAAAATACTGTAAGATATTAAAAAAAAATTTACAATTAGAAAAATACATATAATTATTGAAATAGAATATCAACAAAATATTGGCAACAGATTATAGAATAGCCCCCTATATGCGTTATTATATTGTACTCGAAGTGTGTTCATGACGCCTTGCGAGTATCTTGTCCATAGTTCGCCGGTGTAAAAGCTCATGCAGTAGCTCTGGAATATTTGCTTCTTCACCGGAGAACTGCACCTGTTGAATCTCCTGGCGAGCATGTTGGCTCGCACGCTTAGTACCTTTCTTTGGCGTTCTGTGTCATTTTTATCATTTTGGTCATCAGTGACGACATGCCCCAAATATTTTATTTCACTGCAGATTTTGACATTGTCTACGCCGAGGAGAATGGGTGGAATGGCAGTAGGACCAGTATTTGCTTTTACCAGTGTTTTTATTTTAGAATCCTCTGCGTGCAAAGTTGTATCTCCACCAAACATTAACTTTCTAATAAAAATACACACCGGAAGTGACCTGTCAGGTAAGAATGTTTTCAGTGTCTGTTTGTGAATAATAAAATTAGATCCTAGGAACTCATAATTAAATGCATTTTTTTTTTAAATACATTTTTAATTGTCTCACCAAAGCTGCTGCGTACCCAAGACATAGCGGCAAAGGAACCATTTAATGGACCTACCGATGCATATTTACATACGCACTTTTCTTACTATGGAGAAAATGATCCCAATTAGTTATTATTTTGTTGCTAGGAAATCAATCGCGCACCCTTCCTCTCTGTACTCAAAGTCAAATCCATTCTTCATTTTCGAAAGAAGCCGTTGAACTATTATTCTAATTATTGACAAATAATGCACATAAGTATTTAAATTATGCGAGGACAGTCCTGACCTTTTTCATTCAGTGAGAAGATCAGTATCATTCTATACCATAAGTCCATGAAACATCTGCAATGCACTTAAGTCTATTCAATCGATGTACCCCTTTATATGTCGCAATTGATGAATTATAGGTTTTTCACACAACAAACTCAATCCTTTTATACAGTTTTGTATCCGATTTAGTAAACATGCTGCGGAACTAATCACCGAACGCGCCGCGTGTCTCCACGATGGGATTTGTGGCTGTTTACATTCATCAGCGCATATCAAAGGTGGGCTGCTGTGTGGCTGTGTGCTGTGTGGTGTATTCCATATTCTGTATTCTGTGCCGTGTTTACCGTCAGATGAAAGAGAAAAGTAGAAACACGGGGAACGGTCTATTGTGGCTGCCTCATAACTCAAGGTAACACACTACAACAAGGAGAGGAAATATAAAACACACCTCAGCCCCCGACGCATGAAGCAGCCAATGGCATGTTGGGCGAGAAGAAAATCTTCGCGTTGGGTCTTTTCTTGTTATATTTTTTTTTACATTTCAAGCAAATATTGTTCAAAATTAACATTTTTATAACAATTAATTAATAATTTCATTATTTGTACTCTACCTACTACCTACTGTTCATGACTTACGCTTACATTTTTAGAAATACGTATTTTAAGATAGAGTTCCCACACTACGATTACAAACCTGACAAAATTTGACAAGACAATATTTGGTCTCCGTGGTCGAGTGGCAAGGTTCCCGACTAGCGATCCTGAGATCGCAGGTTCGAATCCCGGCGTACGCAGATAAATATTATTTGATTAATTTGTGTTTTCACAATTTAATAATTTAAAATAACACAAGGCAGGTATATTTTCGGCGCGAAATAATCTCAGTATCGCCCTGGTGTAAGACCACCCTAAATGGTGGTGTTACACCATTCAGAATGCTTGAAATGGCTTTAGTCATGTTTGGCGACTAGATCTGAATAGTCTTTCCCAAATTCCTCCTCCCCATCTCCTTCCTCTCCCCACTTACCTTCAGCCTCACAATACATCCCAATTAGAGATGCCATAGTCTCACTGTCTGCGGATGGGATCTCATGTGACGTATCCACATAAAAAACAATAGGTTATTAAAAAAATAATTGAAAATTTTAATCGGAAAATGCAGTTTCCCGGGTGAATACCCGAGTTGATCACTCGGATCCTAACCGGTCTAATTAAATGATCTATCAATTTTCGCATAACTATATCCAGAAGCATACTCCTAACTTTAACTGAATTCATACATTATCATACTCTTCTGTTATATCGAATCTTGTCAATTAAATTTTTATTTTAGTTTTAGTTTATGGAAAATTTACTTTCCGTAAAACTTGACCTAAATTGGTTGTTGGCTTACGTGTCCCTCTACTAGGAAAATAGAAATCGCTGTCAATAAACGGGTGGAATTTGATTTGCCTATTTGAACTAATTTGCATATTGGAACGCACTCCACACAAAAGTAATGTCACAGGTGACTTTCAGTTCAAAATGATCATTGAGTGCTTAAACAATTTATTGAGTGTAGCTACTTATAAAAGCCTGCAGGGTGATATATTTCAACCAGTATTTTCTCAGAAAACTGCATTAAATTTATGATTCTCGTAATGTAAAAGACTTTCACCCTGAGTGGTTTCAACGATGCATTCTCCACTATAATATTCACGGGAAAAATAATATTGCAGTTCAACTATTCCGAAGTAAGATTGCATTTCATATGCACATGATGCAGCCTAAAGGGTTATCCCTAGGGTGGCCCGATTTGACACGAGTGGATTTAAAACATAATTTATTGTAATATCTAAACAATGAGAAAGCTTGGATTACTATTTTTTGTTTGAATACGTTTCCGGCATTAGTATTGGTGTCTGTAGTTATTCTGCCTGTGGGTTCAATTTATTAAAATATAGGCGTGTGTCTTGGTATGCCCGGCATTAAAAAGATAGGGGTCCTTACAATAAATTTAATGTTAAAAGACCTCGGAGTTCACACAAGAAGGAAACGATCGTGTTCAGAGTTGTAGACAATCCGATCGTATAAAATACGTGAAGTGCGTACGAATAATATACGGGTATAATTTTGGGGGTTAAAACAAACTTCTGTTTTTTGCTTAACTCTATCTACCTGCATGATTTTTGAGATGTGGCCACTAAGCGCAGGTATCCGTTTGGATTTCGGATGTACATAATTAATCCTTAAATAATAGATAGGTGTCATTATTTTTTTGTCCAAAATATAATTATTGATTAATTTTAAAATAAGCAGTTAAGGAACGTGCCCATACTACGTGACCAATTTTTTGCAATTTTTAACCCCCCCCCCCCCTGAATAGGTCACGTAGTAAAGGTACGTTCCCTTATCTACTTAATCTGTAAACAGTAATGGAAGTTTTTATGTTTGGGTCCACACTTTCCTGGTTTGTTTTAGTTTTACTCTATCCAAATGTATAAAGTGTGCCATTGGTAAATGTATAACAAAAAAAAGGTTTTCACTTTTACCATCTTCACCACCACCACAGAAATTGAAGTGGACGTTTACCTAGTTTGGTGGTAATAAAGGCAAACAAAATGTAATGATTTATCGAAAAAAAAGATATTTGTTTATTGGTCAATATTTCTCACCGCAACTATAAACCCATTTTTGTAAGGTAGGTACATCAAACCTAACATTTCATCTACATCACAGAGTTCAAATTAAAAATTAAATTTAATATAATTATTACGTAAAGTCTAAAATGGATTCGTTGATCCATTAATGCCGCCCTGTGGATTGAACATACAACGTTAAACCCCCCGAAGCAAACCGCGGCGTGCATTACGCTACGAACTATGAAGGTCGTCAATCTGGCAATTTTTGGACAGAAAATATAAAGTATCTACCTTTTAACCCGTTTCATCACCAAATTTGTCTCAGCTCACATAGGTCTCATATAAATCGTTTTATCTCTCTTAAAGATAAGAGAGAAAAAACACCGTTTAGAAAAATGGTGTTAGAAATAGAATACTTCCACGATATATTCACTCTAGAATTCAACCAAAGAAAAATTAATTTTGCACCTCTGACACTAAAGCAAACCACATTTGACGCAAAATTGAACTTTCTAGGCGAGTTTATAGGTGGAAAATCCTGAGAATATTTCAGTTTCAAATATTTAAGATTTTACAATTTTTTTTTAATAAATCCTACTAATATGTGATAATCGACAAAAGATAGGCAAATTCATTGGCTATACAGAGCTATAATCGGTTTGTATGTCTCCATATTAAAATTCGGAGGTATGCTTTTTTTAATGTGGGTGGAAAATATTCAAAATGATCACCAAAAAATCTTGAACAAACGGAGAAAAAAGTTTTAAAATGGGATGTCGCTCCAGTAATAACATATGTATAGTAATGTGTCATCACCTTTTCCTTTAAGTTTTCGGACACGATCAGAAATATTCCATTTAATAGGCCACTTGCATCACGTTTGAAAAAAAAATCCGGTTTAGGCAAATATTCTAAGACATTCTGTATTTTTTTAAAAATCATATTTTTGAAACCCTAGCGATTTTTTGAAAATTTCAATCCAAAAAAATCGGACCTTTTTATAAAAACCGGACAGACGGGACATAATTTTATGGGTACGAAAAAACGATAATTACATAGCCGAAAATCATTTAAAAAACATAACGTTTTCCTTACGAATGGCACAAGAGAATAACGAGGCATACCAAAAATATTACATCTCATATATATTTTTTCCTTGATCCATCTTATTGATCATAAATCATTATAATGTTCGACGTCTGTATTACTAAATCCCATGTAATATACTTGTACTTGAAAATTATAATAATAATAATTATAGAATTTGATTTTGTTAAAATCAGCACCATTATCATTATACCTCTAAAACACCTACAGGCAGCAAAATTGTACGGGGTTCTCTTCATAACATCTGTCAAACAGTCAAACCAAATGATAAGTTCGCAGAGACTAGTGAACGTTAAATGTCAAATTCAAAAATTCGCCTGAAATCAAAGTGATGCCATATAAAAAAAATAAATCAGAGTGGAATTTTACAAAATTAATAGGAACATCTTCGGAGACGGGACATTTTCATGTGGTGACGTCACACGCCCAAATAATGGATTTATTTATTTAAAAAAAAAAAAACTTTACATTTCTAAAAATTTTTACTAACATTTTCGTAATCTTAGTAAAAAAAATCTATCCACACGATTTTTTCCACGTCGTGAAATCCATGCAAGTGGCCTATTGGATTTTTTTGCTACCCGGAAATATTTTGAACTCCTAAGAAATGCGCGATTTCTGAGGGGTTTTAAAATCTGTTGATAAATTGCAATAAATTGATGATTTGCACACCTTTCAGATTAACCGGATCTACGGTTTAAGTTTCGGAAGAGACTGTTTGGTTCATAGTTTCAAATATCTAATATTGGAAACTATGAACCAAATAGCCCCTTCCGAAACTATAACTACTAGGCCCGATTAATCTGAAACGTGTCAAGGAAGCAATGCAACATCACGTCCTTCCGTGTTTTGTAATTGGCTAATGCAGTTGGGAATACATTGACTGAATTGATACTGATTCTAAATTCAGTGAATAAATTGAACTGTATCAGTAATTCAGTTTCAACGATACAGAGATCAAAACATAAAAATTCACGACGCACTGAGCGACCGGGAACACTGAACCTGAACAGCCCTATAAAAAACCTTCGCCGCAAGAAATGGACAAGTTTATGGTGTCAATCGCCGAGGGTGGTTCAAGTTTAAATTCCAAATATGTTTATCAAGACCCCGACCGACTTTGTTTCATGTTAAAAATTAGAAAATAAAGAGGTAGCATGCATTATGCAGGCAGTGATGAGACTCTTCAGAGGCAATACATTATGGAGTTCTTCCTAAAAGTTGGGAGTTCGAGACTTGCCATTTTTTTGTAAAGACCGAAACGCGGTGTGTAATATTAATTGAATTCTACAATAAATATTTCGTACGTTGCTGACATATAACACACATTAACGGTCATTAAAAAAGGTAACCGGATATATAAATAAATCTAAACGCACACATCTCCGACTTTAAAAAATCTTTAAAATATATTATTTGTATAAAAATAAATAATTGAAATAATTGCAAATGATCATGCTCTCTTCATATACCGCATAGGTACATGCACCTGGTTTTCGCCTACATGCACTTGGAAACAAATTCACCTCAAACATCGACAAATTTAAAGTAAGTTTAGCAGTATATAAGACATTCTTGAAAGATATTCGTATGTGCCATAAAATTGTTATGAGCGTCGTATACCTAGGAGTGATTGCACAAATTTTTTATTCTTCTTATTGTTATCTTGTAAATTATGTACCCTGAACCTATATTATTTGTATTCCATCTGCAATTTAAAAACTTTGTGGATTGATTTTTTTTGTCTTTTCTTATATTTTACAGCACACACTTAAATTCACCTTTAAATATCTATCATTTATAAGGTATATTCATTTTTTTTAGATTTTTATTGTAGTATCTATCTATAATGAAACCCTTGTTGTGCCTGTACCACGCAGTAAATCACGAAAAATATGAAACCATGTTAAAGTCCGTCAGGTTAATTAATAAATAAAATAAATAAATAAATATTAATCAAGAATTTGACAACGAGATACTTTGTTCAGAGGGATTCCTTCCCCGATAATAGAATTATCAAAACATAATGCTCAGCGAAGGTAGATGGAAGATTCCTGATGAAGTAGGTACTTAAGTAAATGAACCGTGTTCTTAATTAAAGTAAATTAAAGACTGAAGACAAGACCAACAGCCATCAGGCAACGGGCAACAGGCAACAGGTCGGCATTGTTTGGACCAACAGGCCCATTATTGTGTTTGTTTTTTGCCAGTTTTTTGCTCCGAGATCTCGTGAGATTGGACCATCGCAGATTCATTATTGACTACAAAAAATAATCAGATCAACCATCGCATCGATGGTATCGATATTATTTTATTACCGTCACAATTCCACTGGCCAATTCACGTATTAGAGAGATCGGAAATAAAAAAGCGGACCACAATATCGCCGGCCATTATCGTTTGTTCAACTACCTAAATTCTTGATAGCTCATTAATCTTGTTATAGATAATAGAAAAATCTCAATCGATTTATAATACTCGGCACAAATAGACGATGTTTAAATTGTAAAGAGACCAAGGGCTTAAGATATTCAAAATATACGTACATATACATATAATAATAATTATTATTATTTATATAATTTATTTTTGCTAATTTATATAGCGCCATTTTTGTGAAAAATCGCCTCAAGGGCGCTGTACAAACAAGTATATAAAATAATTAATATTACAGGCTTATAACTAAGATTTACAATTATAACTAGTGACTTACATCTAAGACTTATAGCTTGTGACTTACGACTTAGACTTATAAATGCTTACCTAAAACTAGTGACTAACATACATAAGATGCATTATACAATAAGATTAGCACCAGAAGAAATAAGAAGTTTTCACATACGGGTGCAAAAATTAGCACTTTGACCTTATCATGAGTAGTTGCAGGGAATTGCAAAAGAAAACAATATATGTATTCATGGACATCAACAATTATTACGTTTAATGACGAATTTATGGAAATAAGTATCAGAAAAAGTGAGTTTTCAGTTTGAATCTAAATTTCGCTGGGCTGGTTATGCATCTCGATTCCATAGGAAGTTTATTCCAAGCCTCAGGGCCGGATATTCCGAATGTTCCGAAAAACTTAGTGTTCGGATTTCGCTAAGGTTCTTTCAACCTTCCAATTGCAGATGATGTTGCTGATCTAAGAGATGACTGCCTTTGACCTATATTTTCCGGAATGCATAGTTCAGAGATATAGGGTGGAGTCATTTCATTGATAGCTTTAAACACCATCCAGCCTAACTTGTACTGGATATGTTTCTAATCAAAGTTAATGCATTTAAAATAAATTTCTCAGGCACAAAATGAATAAAGGGAAGTTTAGTAATAAAAAACTACATAAATAGAAAATAATCGTACACGCCTTTTAAAGTAAACACTACCTACCTTCAAAATGATCAAAATAGCATTCAATGTCATTTTTAAAAAGCACAATCCTCAGAATCGGAACTTAAACTGATACATAATGTGCACAATGCGCAGGTATTCGGGATTACCTTTTGAATAGTTCGTACCTTCCTGAGTGCGCACAATAATGCAACCACGACATCCTCAATTGCACAATGGAATGGGAGCGAAGAGAGCAAGAGCAAGACAACAAGAACGAGAGAATAAGAGAGAAGAAATGTTAGATAGATATCTTGTGAAACGTGAGTCAAGCTGCAAGCAATACGCACAACATATGTGACGCTAAACCATTCAGCAATTGTATCGAAAGTGCATTCAATACTTCTGATCTGATTCATGGCGGTGTCATTCCATAACGTTGCGTTGTAAGGATTTATTTTGACAATTTAATTTATATTTAATTTAATATAATTTAGAAAACATTACGTTCTACGGATTGTAATGCTTATTATTATTACCTACTTTTGAGTCAGAATTAAAAATCAATACCAGGAATACGTATTTAAATAAAGTATTAAAAAAATTAATGAGTTGCATCAGACATATTTATTTAGAGGTACTTATTACGACAGCCTCCGTGATCTCGACTAGCAATCCGGAGGTCGCGTGTTCAAATCCCAGCGTGCGCAAGTAAATTTTATTTAAATAATGAAGACAATACTAGCAAAAATTTATCGAAAATCTGAAACAGAAAAAGATATGGTCACATCTGGGACTCGAACACATAACCTACGACTTGCCGGGTAGGTGCTCAGATTTAAGTGTTTCAGATTTTTGATTGAGTTTCGCTAATATTGTCTTCATTAATTAAATATTACAATTTGAGATTTTACTCAATAAGTTAAAAATAAAATAATAAATCATACTAGACTTGCAGAGAAGTTAATAGATGTCGTGTACTAAATAAATAAAAATGTTAAAATTTATCCAAGATACTATCTATGTAGATAGCATTTAGTTCTGCTTGAATCTTGCAACCATACATAAAGATAGAACCCAATGAAAAATATGCGTTAAGATAATGTTGGTAGTTTTTGGTCGAAGAATTTAACAGTTAAATATAACCGAATCGGATAGGGACACATTAGCTCAGTTGGTAGAGCACGGGTCCTGGAGACGAGTCCCAGATGTTACATATCTTTTTCTGATTTTTTTGTTTCAGATTTTCGATAGAGTTTCGCTAAAAAATTTTCGTCTTCGTTCATTAAATATCGCAATTTGAGGTTTTACTCATTAATTTAAAAATAAATAAATTTAATTTGTTAGATTTGTTTTATTTCACAATTTAATCATTTACAAAACTGTGTATTTGTGACACTCTCCAGAGTGGAAGATTCTCTGAGTATCGCCCTGGTGTAAGACCACCATTCAGAATTAGCCGTGTTTGGTGACTGGGTCTGAAAAACCAGATATTTCCCCATCTTCCTCTTCCTTATCTTCTTCCCCTCCCCACTACCGTCAGCCTTACAACATACCCCATTTGGGGATGCCACAGTCTCACTGGCTCCATGCGGTTGGGATCAGTTGAGACTCTTGTGTGGTATTCATATAAAAAATTATTAAAAACATGTGGAGCCGATTCACTTAATGTTTGTCTCTACGGAGACTGTGTTTGCACATTTGCTACCAGCTTTATACTAGGTAATATTTTATGTTACATTAATGATTATTGACAAAACATAAAAACAATTACATGAAAAATATTTATTGTTCTGTGTTCCTAAACAACTTTTTTCTCAAAGTTTTCGAATTAAAATATTGCTAATTCCATCTACATTTATAAAGAGAGAAACTATTGAGTAGGTACAGAAATTAAAATTTCATTCTGGAACCTACTCGTACCAAATAGCAATATTTGCATATTTTTTTGGTTTATGTGAATGCCGCAGAAGAATTTCAACTGCTCCCTGCTACCCTGAGCCTATGAGACTATGACATCACCGATTGCGGTGAATGGTGGAAATGGTACACCTATTACTATGAATATTCAGATCTGGCAATAAACACGGATAAAGTCATTCAAACAACACTTCGACGTTGAATGGTGGTCTTTAAACAAGGCGATACTGTGGGTATATATTACTGAAATTGATTTCTGATTAAGAAAAAAAACGTCTGATAAATACCCTGCTTATACTTTATACTTATGTGATATTCTTTATTCTTACATCGCACTACCCATGCATGCTTTTATTGTTTTGTTTTGTATTTTATAATTTTTTTGTTTTTTTCATCTTATACTTTGACGGCCGGCGTAGTCCAGCGGTAAGGCTCTCGACTCGCATTCCGAAGGTCGCGGAGTCGAATCCCAGCAAAGCAAATAATTATATTTCATTAATTTGTGTTATTTCACAATTTATTCATTTAAAATAATATGTAGTACATTTACGGCACGTTCCAGATTGGAAGATACTCTTAGTATCGCCCTGGCGTAAGACCACCATTCAGAATTAAAACGTTGCTTGAAATGGCATTAGCCGTGTTTGGTGACCAGATCTGAATAGCCAAGTACTTCCCAACCTTCCTCTTCCCTATCTCCTTCCCCTCCCACTACCTTCAACCTCACAACATACCCCAATTGGGGATGCCATAGTCTCACTGGCTCCAGACGGGAGAAGCTAAGACTCTTGTGAGGTATAACTATAAAAAAAAAAAAATTACACTGCTCGGAATTTTCAACTGTTCAAATGTGTCAAAAATTTCAGTTAAAAAACAAAAATGCGAAATAAAGTACCTACAACATTTCACATGGCTGAATTCCATTCATCAATGAAATTATAAGTACACTTACAACAATATAAAGCCGCTCCCGCGCTGCAATTGTATCCAATTCCGGAAATGCATGAAATCTGATGAACCGACACAAAAGTGGCATTGTGCCGTTTTTATTTATGTTTTGATTGCGTTCAGCGGAGCGCGGTAACCTGAGAGGGTCCCTCCCTCTCCCCTCTCTCCTCCCCTGGCTCCACTGCCTCTCAGCCTGATGGGACACGAGACCGCGATGATTCCTACAAATGAGCGGAAACCGGTCGCAGGAGAAGCTTTATTGTCGGACGGGGGCCGGATGACTGGATGATGCGGACTATGATGAAGTCTGCGCTGCTCCTAGCGGCGGCGGATCACGTGCCGAGGACACACTCACCGAATTACCTGATTCGCCTCGCCTCAATCCCTCGCGTAGTTCCCTTTGTTTTTTGCCAGCAGTTCTGTGCTGACGGTGGTCGATGGTCGATATTACCGACAGTTTTATTTTTATTTTATTTCAACGTCAAATTCCGTGACAGTACACGGATAAAAGATAATAAAACGCTTTACATGCTTTTGGGTCGTAACGGTAAGCTCTCGAGAGCACTCAACTATCCAGCACTAGTCTCTAGGCCGGAATCTTCAACCCACTCGATGCCCGTCAACAAACAAATTCCAAGTCATCCTCCTTGTCTAACTTTTGATGATATTAAATTTGTTTTGATTTTGACCAAACATCGCATGAGCAGGTAAGTCACATAACAATACTGGAAAAGTTATTAAGCAAATACAAAGTTTATAATATTTTTCAACAAGTTTCAACCTTCTTCTCATTATGTTTTTTGATCAACATAAAAAAATACAATTTATCGCACTTAACATTGAAATGGCCTCATATTGAGTTTGTGAGTAGCTGAGAAACTTGAATAATAGGTATTTTTTACAAAAATGTTGCTGTCGCTGTCGAGGTCGACAGCCGTATACACCAGGCTAGGATTGCATTCAATAAAAGGTCGAAAATAATAGAATCGAATAATATAGAACTACTGAGAATACTCCTCATCAAGACCTATGTATGGAGTAACTTGATGTAAGGCTGCGAAACATGGTGCCTATCCGAAAGAGATAAACGGAGACTAGAGGCTTTTGAGATGTGGTCCTACAGAAGACTATTAGGAATTTCCTGGAGAGACCACTTTACAAATGAGGAGGTTCTCCAAAGAATCGAAGGAGGAAGGCACATTCTCAGGACCTTGTCCGAAAGGCGTGCAAGATGGATCGGCCATGTAATACGACAAGAAGGCCTCTTGCATGCCATAATGGAGGGTATGACCGAGGGGACAAACTCTAGGGGATGCCCACGCCGAGAGTACCTGGAGGACCTGCTGGTGGACGTGCGCTATTCATCATATGCAGACTTCAAAAGAGCCGCACAGGACAGGGAAGAATGGAAGAGAAGAATAGAGGAAATTGCTGCAAACCAATCCCAGGATTAAAACCAGAGACAGAGTTTAGAAGAAAATATTCTATGTCTGTACGTTTTGTTTTTATTTAACATACACCGTCTAGGTCGTATAATAAAGGTCAGTTGATGGCGTTCAAACCAGGGACTAGGGAGTTTTAACGATTTTTGGAGGGTAATTATGGAAAGTAATTATTTGAAGTAAATTATCAAAAAAGCTAAACATTCCGCCACGCCAGTGGTCGATACCTACATCACTTAAAAAATATTTGCACTATTATTGTCAAAATCCAGAAAAGAAACTAGGGAATTTCGTTTGTGTGGACAAAACCGGTGTCCTCTTAAGTTCTACAAACTTGAAAGTTTTTTTTTATTATTGTGACAGTTGTTTCGGCACTCAAGGCCAAACTGGTTATTTTATAAAACTGTTGTTTTTATTTACCCCTTCCCTTTTTTTTGATGATCACATTACACAGCGCAACATCAATAATTACCTACATGAGTTCACTAAATAATTAGTACACCAGTGAAAACCTATTATTAGTTAAATAAATTACACATATTTTATCATACCAAATAATCCCGCGTTTCCAAATAATCGCGCAAATAATCCCCGGTTTTCCAAATAATCCCGCATTCTACACATAACATACTTCCCTTGAACACTCTCCACCTTACCAATAAACGTATTTTAAATTTTAAAACTTATATGTTCAAATTTATAACACTTTTCTTAGTGAGGCTCTAAGTTTTAAGCTTTTAAAAAACTGATGTTATTCTTTAAGATAATTTCCACCAGCCACCAGATGACAGATGCCGAGCTCAAAAATAAATTAAGAATATAAAATTCCAAAAATTATTTTAAAAAAATCAGAATTCTGTTATTTAAAACGAAAGAGGTATGAAAAAATTAAATAACCAAATTGCGCCCTCTGAATGTTTTTTACAAAGTTGTCGAAGTATTATTTTGTACCTACCGATACCTGCCTACAAAAATAAGGAATCAGAAAAACATCTGCCCTGAAGATGGACACTGTAACGCTGTCCGAAACGTTAGCTAAAGGAGGTAGCGCAACACGGCATAACACCTCAAAAATAAATAAACAAAAATCAGAAAAACTGTTTGCGAATCCCATTAAAACCTAAACAGTGAGCACTAACGTCATGAAGTTTGTTGCTAATTTCTAATCACGGCCTCATTTTCATTACGAACTATTCAATTTTGCAACACAAATTATATTTAAAAATAACATAAAACCAGACATCATATTGTTAATTCAAGGTTCTTGCATTATTCGATAAGAAAAAACATCGAAAAGAGTTTTTATCTTTCTTTTATATTTTCAATAATATTATCGAAAGCAAGAATAATGTAATAAGATTAAAATAAGTAAACATATAAACAAATTCCGGTTGTCGGTGCATGCATGCGTAGGTAATGTTAATTATTCCTGCGTAATTAAATATTATTATTATTGAAGTTCAATGCATGCGTAATGTTAAATATACCTGCGTTATAATTATTGAAGTTCTGTGAACTTTTTTTACTAAATCATATTAGACAGATACAAAAAAGCATTAAATTTTTATTTAATTAATTAAACATAAAAATTCTATATGTGAAATGAGTATTTATTTTGTTATTTTTGACAACCCTAAATCTGAATATTTTGATTTTTAAAGTATACCAACGGTGTTCATTCGAATGGCTAATTTCTAATTATTTTTTTTATAGGTAATGGATCCCTAGTGTTTATAAATACTTTCAGCTTCCCAAATACAACATTAATAACATCCCGTGATTTTTTACGTATTCAAATAGTATTCATTTAGCTTTAAAAATGCTCGGAAAAAGCAAAATTTTGTGGACACTATTTGAATATATATAAACTGCTAAATATTGAACATGCTACACTTTGTCGGGATTGGGTCTGAAAAATAATTTTTACAATTATTTTCGATGCGTGAAACTTTATTTACACAGGCTGATATGATGTTTTGTGTTTGGAATTGTTGATAAATAATACTAGCAGGCTTACCCATCAGTATTTCTAAAGAACAGATATACTAGACAAGGAAAAATTATTAACATCTGTTTATTTTTCAGAAATCCAGACTCTACTTTCTTATAACAATTGCCGGGAATCCTGCCTTAAAAATAATATAGAACCACTTTACATTTCCCATAAACTGATTCTTAAAATTTTCCAGAAAAAAATATATATCCACCTCTTTTACTTAAAATTTTCATACCCAATATCATAATTCGTACTACTAGAATTGGCCAATTCAAACTAAATCTTCTTTTGGTCAAATAAATAATTTGTATCGGACTCCACAATAGACCCCTGAACATTTAAAGTCATCTAATTCCTTTGTACTTATAAAAAGATTGTTAAATAATTTGTGCGAGCCGAGTAGAGCCATTTTTTATATCTTTTTTAAATGAATAGCATAATATATTATACCAAATCAAATATTAACAAATGGCCACTATTAGAATGAATTTGCTTCATTCAGCTTAATAGGTACCGATTATTTGTAGAAAACATTATGTTTATCATTAAACATTATCATATTATTATTAATTTGTTTTATTTTTAGAATTTTATTTTTAATATAGTTTACGCAGTTTCAAACACCTTTCTTTTTTTAGTAGGTCCTTTTCAATCTACGTCGTGACTAAAATAATAGTTTTTCCCATCGATGTGGACGGACTTTCATTGTATAATTTAAATTTTTTTTTTTTTATTAATATGTAACTAATGAAAAGCCACATACTTCATACATAGTAGTTAGTTAGATATATCTGATAAATTGACACAAGGATTTTTTTAAAGAATCCTTTAGGTACGTAGTAATTTAAAGACTACTAAATTGACTTAGTATATTTGTTTTCTTAGTATATTTTTTAGAAATATTTGATCTGGGAAAAAAGAGGCGTTACATAGGGAAAATAATTTCCAATGTGTGTATCCCTCAGGGCCTACGTTATCTGGATGCAGTGCGGGAGGTCTTTTAATGAAGGGGAAGTTCCGGGAAGGAAAATGTGCGAGGGGTGGGAAGGAAACTGGGGATCATTGTGTCCAGGAGTGACAAGCGTATGAATCCATCCATTCCACTGCAGTGCAAACCGATGGATCGAGAGAGTCCGGCTGGAGAGGTCAAAAGGCCTCCCTCAACCAGTCTCTCGATCCGGCTCGCCACGCAGTAGATGGCAGATGCCATCCACCGCCAAGACCCGGACAAACCTCACCACAGAGGCTTTGTTTATCCAAAAAGTCATCTTACGGCAGCTTTTAGTTAGTAGTAGTTTGGAATAAAGTCTAATGCAGAGATGATGTTTACATTCTCGAAAAAAACTTTCATCGGAATACTCAGTATTCAATTAAAATATTGGTAGAATTCGAATAGTGGTAGCAAGGTACGTACTATCGAAGTTGTGGAGGGCGATTCATCGTAGGAATATCCCATAAGATCGCGAATAAAACTGCAATTATAAAATGTCCGTATGTTACATTTTCCCAGGCCGCACCACCAGAGATATGTAGCCACAGTAGAGTTAGAACTACCGGGAGACTAGGAGGATGCGGCGGGCGATCGGACGCGGAATTTCAATTTAAAGTTACACGATATGGGTGGGGCGACCGCGAGGGAGGGACCGTCAAACCTCTCCGACTAGTTTAGTGACTAGATCCTAGATTCACAAGGCCTACATTGTTCGACACCATCTTGGTGAGGTCACTTTCACCTGAAGAGTCTCAAACACCGCGAGATGCGACGAATTTTATTGAGGCAACTTTTTTGGAATCCGACGCAAGAACGTTGGGTTACTTACAACGCTTCGGTAGATTTACCAACAGCAAAAAATTCTACTTTTTACATCCTTCGCTTTTGTTAAGCGGATTTTAATTTTATTGCGTTTGTTTCTGAACAATGTTTTAAAACAAACCGTTCATAATTCTATGAATGCGCCCTTCAAGCTTGAAGTTGAAGAGGGAATAACCAGACAAAAGCGGAAATATGTCATTTTTAAATAAAATTTTAGCGAAGTTGACTCTTTTCCTCAAAAAAGCATAAATTGATTTCGAAAGTTTGTTCTTTTATCAGGTAAAGATATGTTTTAAATTATGAGAAAATATTTTATTTTTACCATAATAAAGTTATACCGTAGCAAATTTTTATATTATACAACACACATTTCAAATCATATACCTAATCACGCAGTAAAATAAATCAATAAATTATCTGGGAAAGCTATGTTTCAGAATTTTAATTTTAGTTTAAATAAAAATCATTAAAATCGATCCGCGCACGTGTTTTGTGACGAAAATACTTCAGTTTGCCTATTTATTTACGGTCTTACAAACAAATGTATTTAAGATTTTTTTACATTCTTATTTTACTTAGACATTATTGAAAAATTATAAATGTTTATATTCAAAAAATAATTACAAAAAGTACATTTTAATAGTTTTATAACCACGCCATTCAGCATTATTGAATGTAGGTATAAGTTAAAGTAAATTTTGAATGAAATAAAATCGATATGGATTTATTATTTAAAAATGCTGGTACGGAGATTAATTAATCTTTCTCATTGGAAACGCCGTAAGAACACCTTTCGACGAAATTTGAATTCTCGGCCGCTGGCTGGTTAATGGCCCTTAAGAATAAGTAGGTACCTACTCAGTGAAACTCGATGAAAATGCGCAAACCTACATTTTAAGAAATTATTTAAAAAAATCTTTATGATTCTTACCTCTATCCTCTATGAAATGTGTGGTGGTCAGAAAAAGATACTCAGGGAGGGCTTTTTAACAATGGAAAACATATTCATAAATGCTATAAAATTCCTGATATTCTTTCAAGAACAGAATTATTCCACTTTTTTATTACCTACCAGGTATTTTTACCTGTCTAGGAGGACGTAAACTTATGTTATGCAGGTTAATAACTTCACCCTCTGTTGTTTCGATGAAATACACGACTGAATCATTATAATTATTCTGCTAATTGAGCTCGGAACAGGTTATAATGGACTCATTGTGTCTCTGAAGGGAAGGATCTCTCCACTGTTCTGTAGGTATTATTCCCCTAGGTAAAGTAAGTTTCTCACTCTTTCCCATGCATGTTTGTTTATAACATTTCTTAGAAAAGCAATATAAATCTGCAAAACACTTCTTCAAATAATATTCACGATTTTGTAATGTAAAATTTCCAACGCATTTCATATGTGCTTGAATAAAAAACGGGTTTTTTGAGAATGAAAACAAAAACGAAAACCTTTCAATTCAGATATTTGTTTTCCTCCTGATGAAGGCAGAATGTTATAATTTTACTGGAGTCATTATTTTTAGTAATAATAATAGATTTAATGATGAATGATTTAAAATAATATTGTAAAAAAATGTGCAACTATAATTTTTTTTTTTTTTTAAAAGAAAGACAAACATTCCCGGGTTACGAATAACCCAACAATGTTTGAAAATCTCCTACTACCACCACAGAAAGCCGAAAATGTTGCTTGTGTTGTGATGGAGGACTTAGCCAGTCGAGGAATCGAACACGCGACGCTCGGGTGGGACCCAAGCGCTATGCCCACTCAACCACTGACCAGTCAATAATGACATCCAGTTCGTGAAATCAACAACTCACCTCATCACAATATTATTGAAAGATTGAAAATATTATTTCAATGTGTATTTAGAATGTTACAAAGATTATGTAATTTATAATTCGTCAAAATAATGTTCCACAAGAAAAGTTAATGAACTTTTTATATGTTTTAAAAGCTCTCAAATATAATTACTATTAGATATATTTATTTGTTTTTTTGTGGATAATTTAACGATTTATTAAATTCGATAATCAATGTTAAGGTTTAGATGGAGAAAAACAGTTTAATTTATATTTATAAGCGTTTAATGCAAAAATATTCATCGCATGACTCATCAAAGATGATAATAAATTAATAACTAAAATATGTACAATATTCAATCGATTAGGCGAACATAATACTATAATACAAGCAATAAATTGACTAGTTTCGACAGTCCAGCAGATCATAAACATTTCATGGAGGAACCGAACTAATTACAGTAATTCACAGTCATTTCATTAAACTACTGATTCTGAACAATATATTATCAGATCTATAAAGTCTGTTTCATTTCACACGTCTTTTGCAAAAAGACAACAATGTGGGGCTCTACAAATAAATCACAAAATTAGTTTTAACCGTTGGTTAATCAACAACTGTTTTACACTTTACGAATATGAATTATGGTTTTACAGGAATGCTAATTTAATAAAATGTGAAATATCAAAGGAAACACAAATAATGTTTTGATTTTCCTAATTATTACTCCCTCTATCACCCCATCTCTTATCTCTTCATATGCCTACATTTTTATTTACATATTAACAATATCACTTTTCAATGTAATAACTGATTCTCTATAAAAGTCACAACAATTAATAATAATAATGAAAGAGCTCAATAGTATAGAATGTCGTGACTTATTTTATAATAGTAGGACTCAAAGAATGTTTGGCATTTGCACTTAGCATTAGCATACACGGTGATAATTAAACATGATTATTTACACAAAGTAGGTTTTCCTACTGGCCGCGTGGTGCATGGGGGGGTGTGGGAGGTGTGGGGGGTGTGGGGGGTGTGGGGGGTGTGAGGGGTGCGGCGGGTGCGGGGGCACGCAGGGGGCGCAGGGCCTGCAGGGCTGGCGCAAGGGCAGCTGCTCGCGACTGTCGATGCTGGCGTAGCTGTGCTCCAACCCCTCGGAGCCCGCCTCGTCCTCCGACCCCACGCCCGACACGTAGGTGGACTGCGGAGGGCTGGGGGTGCCCACCCCCGGGCTGCCCGCCCCGCCGTAGTACTTGAACCACGTGTCGTGGCACGTGGGGGAGGCGGTGTAGCGCATATTCACGTTTTTGCCACCTTCGTTCACTATTTTGGCGTTATTCACACTGTGCGTCCGATTGGGGGATTTGATCTTCACGTCGGGCAAGCGAAAATTTAGCTTTTCCCGGCAATTCTTTTCCCCCCACACGATCACTGTGCACGTCTTCAGAAGAACTTTCAAGTCGGGGTCCAAGTCGAGCGCGCTCAGGTCGGTTGTCACTATAAATATAATCTTCTGACGCCTGTGACTGGCGTTCGTACTGTTTATACCACTCTGAAGGGCCGCCTTGAACTCTGCTTTATACCACTCGTTCTGAAGGAAACTAATAGATAACACTATTATTAGTCTTTTAGAGTTTTCCACTCCGCGCACGATGCCGTCGTCGGAACATCTCTCCCCCGCCTGCAAGTCCCGGTGATGCAGGCAGAGAGAATGACCCGACTGCTCCAGCTCGGTGGCGATGGCTCTAGTCACGAAGTCTTCGTCTCTCAAACTATACACAATGTACGCGTCATAACCTCTGTCCTTAAAGTCGTTCAGTTCTTTAGCGGAGCACGTAAACACTCGTACCCCGTACTTGGAATGCACCCAGAGTCGGAACTCTTCCCGGAACATGAATAGGAGTGCGCACACCAACAGAATTACAATTGTCACTATAAGTACTATCGCCACATACGGAATATAGTTTTCCGTTAACTTTGAAGAGTCGAGAAATAAATGTTTTTGGGTGACTGAGCCCACGGTGGATTGCTCCACCAGCTTACGGCACTTGAGGAGGAAGGCGGCCACGGTGGAGTTAGTGGAGTTGTTGGAGCTGGCGGTGGAACTGCTGTCTCCCTCTGGAGCGTGGCACGGCGTGCTGTCAGGGTCCTGGGAGTGCGACAGGAGCCACTGCTCCAGTTTCATTATTTCATCGCACGAACATTGCCACTTGTTGCCTTGCAGACTGAGTTTGGTTTGAAGGGAAGCTTCGTTTAATATCTTCCACGGTAGAAAATCAACGATGCCGTTATTATCCAATTTAAGAATCTCGAGCGATGACATTGCCGAGAAACTTTCATTGTGAATCGTGCGTATTTTATTATGCTCCAAGTGCAAAACATTCAAATTAGATAATTTTCTAAACTCCATTCCGTCAAGTTTTTCAATGTTATTATTTTCTAGATGCAGAATTCTCAAACTGTCGATTCCGTTGAATGATCTGTTATGTATGGAATTGATGTTGCTATTGTTTAGATACAGTGTTTGTAGTTTCTTTTTGCCGATGAAAACATGATTTCCGAGTTCGCCGAGATTATTCCCGTCCAGATAGATCTCTGTGGCGTCCATAGGGATCCTGTCGGGAACCTTCTCGAAGCCAGCGTTGGAGCAGTCCACGACGTTGGAGCTCCACGTGAGGTCGTGATAGCAGGTACATCTGTCCGGACAAGTCATCTCGCAATCGCAAGCGTCAAACTCGCAACAATGACAAAGAGCGAAACAATGTGTTTCGTATGGACAAAGAAATTGCGATGGTTTCACATCTAACAGGAAATCGCTAATTTTTCCTCTCGAGTGCGCAAGCGTGCAAGTAACGATATCTAGATCCATGACCCGCGGATGCTGTCGGAGGTGACTGAGATGATTTATCCTCTGTAACCATTCCATGGTACAATCGCAATGAAATGGATTCCCTCCGATATAAAACTCGGGTAAATCTTTTTCTTCGGAAACCGGCGACAAGGCGAAAGCGCCAATGTCTACCGTTTTTATCTTATTTCCGTACAATACAACTTTTTCTAAGTTCGGCTTGTGTAAAAATGTTCCAGAATTTACTCTATTTATCTGATTGTCATTCAGGAAGAGAACTTCGATACTATTCGGTATTGACGATTCGTCTACGCTGGTGAGAAGATTATAACTCACGTCCAACATTTTTATATTGACGTTGGTTTTGAGGTCAAAATAGTTCTCTAGCTTTTGAATCTGGTTTCTATGCATATCGAGCCATTCGAGACTCGCGGGTAAGTGGCTGTAATCGAACCACATTAAATTATTATCAGATATATTCAACCAGCCTAGGCCATTCATATTGGTGAACACTCCTCTAACATCTGTTAGTTCATTGCCGTCCAAACGGATGGCTCTTATTGTCGGGTTTGATCCGAAAGCACTTTGGTCGACGTGCTTTATTTTATTCGATGCGAGATTTAAAATTTGAAGCGATGGAAGCGAAATGAACGCGTCTTTAGTTATGTTGACGATCTTATTGTCGACTAATCTCATGCCATAAAGATCATCCAAGCCTTCAAATAGACTACTTTCCACAATGCTAATATCGTTATTTCCCAAATCCAAAGATTTTAAGAATCTTAAACTCTTGATAGCTTCGGGAATTTCTTTAAGAAGATTCCCACTCAGTCCCAGATCTTGCAATTTTGTAATATTTTCAAAAGATCGGGCGTGGACCGATTCAATACGATTTCCATCCAAAAACAACTGATTCAAAACGTACAGATTAGAAAAATGATAACTGTCTACGTGAGTTAATCTGTTGTGAGCCATCGATAGGGAGTGAATGTTTTTTAAATTTGAGAATGCTCCTTCGGAAATCTTCAATATTTTGTTATTTTCCAAACTTAAAAATTGTAAGTTATTTAAGTCTTGAAATAGCAACGAATCAATCTTCGAAATTTTATTGTGCGATAGATTCAATACGATCAATCTAACCAATCCGGAGAACGTATCTCTATTTACCCATTCGCTGGTCAGATCATTCACGGAGAGGTCTAATATCTGCAGCTGGTCGAGTCCCTCCAGGAGACCAGGGGCGAGGACACTGATGGAGTTGTTGTTGAGGTAGATCTGCTTGATGTCACGCGAGGACTGGAACATCTCCGGCGGCAGCGCCAGGAGACTGTTGCTGGACAGGTTCATCACCTGCAGCGCGCTGAGGCCAACGAAGGCACGGTCCGCCACCGAGGAAATGGAGTTCTCCTGCAGGAACAGATTGCGCAATGAGCGCAAGCTGGACAGCCCGTTGTCTGGAAGGGTTATGATATCGTTCTGAGAAACGTCGAGCGTTTCCAGAGCTCCGTTGCACGACTTTCCGGGAGCCGTGGGGCCTTCTCCCCAATCTGAAAATCCCATTTGCGAGATATCCTGGAGACGGTTGGATGTCAAATTCAGCTCTTTCAGGTTAAATAGCGGGCAAAACACCTCCGCCGGCAGGGTCCAGATATTGTTATCTCCCAGGTCCAGGGTACGTAGTTCCGTGAGGCCGCGGAAACTATCTCGGTGGAACTCCATAGACATGGCGGACCAGTCCGTGTTGTGGGTGCGCAGAGACAGAGTGCGCAGATCGCGGAGTGGGGCCAACACCGACGCGGGAATATAGCGTATCTTGCAATACTCGATGTGAAGTTCTTTGAGCTTTTTCAGATGGGCTAGAAAGCTGGCGTCGTCGGCGCGTTTTCCGATTTCCAGGGAGCTCTCGAAGAAGAGGACGTCGCTGCACTCGAGGGAGAGCGAGGAAACCCGCTCGGCTTGCGGCGCGGGCAGGTCCGCCAGCAGAGCGGGGGCCCCGGCCACGGTGCGCAGGCGGCAGGCCAGACCCAGCGAGCCCTCGCTCGCCAGGCGCTGCCAGGAGCAGTGGCGCGGGGCCCCCTCGAGGCGCGCGGCCCGGCCCTGCGCCCCTCCGACCAGCACACCCACCAGGCCTAGCAGTACACACACACACGATACGGGCACGGACATTGTTAACATCATCATGATGGTCACCGCGCGCGACTAAACAATACAGCGCTATTATTCCGGTCACTAATACTGAACTCCGTCAACATTGCACAAACTGTCCAACAATCACCAAACTTTTTTAAAAACTCATTATATCGAATAATATTCCAGGTGTGCAGTAGTGAGTGTACTTCAACTTAGAACGTAACTTTGAATTCACTTGAAACTTGTAAAAATAACTGTATAAAAGTTTTTGAACTTTCCGAACACAACAGAAATAGTGTACGTTACGGAGAAATGCGTGAACTGTTCTGTACTTCCAAATGAAAGACCGCTCTCGACGAGTGCTGAGAGCTGACTGACGTGAGCGCGGTGTGGGTCCCCCTCGGAGGCTCCGCACTCCGCACTCCCCGCCTGCAGCGCCCCCCGCCCTCCGCCCCGCAGCGGCAACAAGTGGTGGCTGTAGACTATAGACGGGTACGGTACCTACCCACCGCCATTACCTTCTACCTTCCCATCCAACCAACCCATGGCTTAGTCCACAACAACAACGAATACAAAGGTAACCAAACCAACTAAAAGCTCATCTTCAATAATAATTCACGGTTGCATTCCAATCCAGCGAATGATTTTATTTGTACGCTTAAAATTTCCTTTAAGTTTTTAATGCTTGAAAGAAACACTATTTGAAAATTTAAAAAAATTCTCTCTCCATTTGCTATTGTTATTCCGAAAACAAAAAAGTCTTTGAAACAGTTTTCCCTTGAATTGCATCACATTCAAATTCCCTTGATTGCATCATATATTTTTTGAATTAATGCATTTTTTCACTTAGATTTTAGAGATAATAATTTATTTGAGTTCTATCGACAACCATACCTACTAGGCTTCTGCCGTATCACGGTGGTGGTAAACAGATTATAATGTAATGCAATAATTATAATATATTAAATTTTGTAGTTTCCAAAAACTACTTAATACACAATTAATGCTGATCTAATTTTTATTTTCGTGTTGCCGATTAGGAACGTATTATAATTATATGAATAAATAAATAATTACATTAAATCTCTTAAAAATGAATTTAAATTATTGATACATCAGGGTTCTTGAGGGTATTTTGTTGAAAATTATTTATTTTACACTTTCTTAATTGATGATATTAAAATTCTTTTCCAGCAATTTCTACCACTTCGAAATAGGCTCAGCCCAGTGAGGAAATTTATATCACTAGAAAACAAAATAATAATATTGTGTTTTTTTCTATGCACATAATTTCTATAATATGTATTTTCTTTTCATAATTATGTAGCTATTGAATTCAAATTTCTATTATGGGCTAATTCCTACTTTCCGTTTGTCAATAAGCAATACTATTTTTTACATTTGACTATACCAGAACATGATAGGTAAACATAAAACAAATATTATTCAAGTAATGGTTTATCATTATAGACACATCAACACGAATTAAATTTGAATTGACCTAATAGTAATTTAGTGATTGTCGATTGCAGAAAATAAGGAAAGTCTTTCGTATAATTCCCGCCGCCCACAATCAGAGTGAATAATAATTATAGGAATGCTGATTCAGAAGTATTGAAGATGACGAGGATGATTGAAGTAGTCGGGGCCGTCCCATAGGCCCATGGCGGACCACTCATTAGTTTTGCGGAACAAACGGATAATGGTCACTTTCGCAATGGAGACCGCGTCCCAGATAACCTTCATGCATTTATTTCTGTGAAAAATAAAATTCCTAGGTATAGTAAATAATGCTACCGTACAGGAAAATCTTTGATGAAAGTTTTCCATTATTATAGATGATTTTTACTCTTTTAAACATCGTTGAACCTAGTACAGATATCGAAGTATTTATTACCTGCTTACGAGCTATACTATTTTACACCGCTATGATGGTACGTAGATTATTTTAGAAAAATAATTTGATAATTATTAAGCTTAAAACGGTTCTTCATTGCTGAGGGTCGTGACTCCTATCCCAATTTCCATGGTCGACTTGATATTATTTAAAAAAACTATCAAAAATACTTCCTACCGTCACAACAAATAAATGAATATGTACAAGTACATACCCAAGTAAGCTTTTAAGCTTTGTCATTTTTGTAAACACATGATGTGACAGAGCTTAGGATGTCATTTGAACAGCACACTTGAGATGTTTTACAAATTATTCAATTAGTTTTATTATTTATTGTACATTATTATTTCAGTGGGACTTTCCTTTTTTAAATTACTAATTGAGAAAAAAATGTCTTTTCCCAAAAATCATTAAGTAGGTACCTACTTGAAATTTTATATGCAATCATACCAAAAATCTTTCTAAACCACATTTAAAACGTTCTTCAAATTATTTTCCCATGAAAACGGCGCTATAGAATTAAGCCAATTATTATTTTTTTATGTGAATACCGTACAAGAGTCCCAATTGCTCCCAACCGTCTGAAGTCAGTGAGACTAGCATCCGCAATTGGGGTGCGTTGTAAGGCTGAAGGTGGTGGGGAAAGAAATGGGAAAAAGGAAAGTGGGGAAGTATCTGGCTATTCAGATCTAGTCACTAAATACGGCTAAATTCATTTCAAGCAACATTTCAATTTTGATTGGTGGTCTTCCACCAGGGCAATTCTAAGAGTATCTTCCACTTTTGAACGTGCCTCAAATATACTGTGTAGGTATTATTTTTAATAAATAAATTGCGAAATAACACAAATCTATAAAACAAAAACGGGATTTGAACCCGCGATCTCCGAAGCTTTTGCTTTTGTCGAGAGCCTTCCTTACCCCTCGACCAATAAAACCATTATCGTGTGTATGTACAACATCTGTTACTTTATTTTTATCCTTGCTTGAGCTAATGGCTCAACATTTACATAATCGTAAGTAATAGATTGTAATAATAAAATAATATTTTTAAAATTATATGATAATAGTAAAAAAAATAATATTCGTAAAATGTGTAGACATATATTAAATAAAATTAATTATAAAATAAACCTAAATTATACTTGCCTACTTAATTACAATAAAATTATACTTATGAATTTATTATAATAACAAATTATACTTAAACCATGAGTAACGAGCCGCCAATTTCGTTTAGTTTGAATGTACCTATTACTTTATTACCACGAAGCTTTTTACTCCTAAGAGCTTTTTGTGAACAAACTGTAAATTACATTCACTTCCAACATTATGCTATTATCATAATACATAATTATTTATTTTGAATTTTACAAAAGCTTTATTTTTGCAAAAAATATTATTTCCTTAAATATTAGAAGGGCCGACCTAAAGTCCATAAATTAGCTTATATTATGTTTTAAGAGTTAAAAAAAATAATCTTGGTCCAATAGTTGCCCTTTCGGCTAACAGCTAACAGCGGGGCACGCGGCTTGCGGTCTATAGCTATGGCTGTAGCGACTGTGAGAGCGGGGCGGGGAGCGGAGCGGCGAGCGGACAGCGGGCGGGGAGCTGCCGGCGGGTCCAGTGATGATCAAATATTTTCCCAAACCAGCATCACTCATAACAAGGAATAACCGCAAGGGCTGGCGGGGTATTCTAATAATATATTATTAAATATTAACTAAATAGTGAAGATGAATGATTATCGATGATTGTGACTTGTAACATCAAAAAACGTCGAGATTTTCATCAATTCAAATTTATTTCAGAAAATACAGCTTTTAAAAAAAAAGATTTACTTGATTTCATTTTCTTATTATTTATTGTCAAAAATAAGATTGATGGACCAGTTGTATTTTGTATTATTTATCCCTCTCTTACTTCCTTACCTGCTTTTAATTCTCAAATATCTAAAAGATAAAAATAATTTGTAGGTACGTCAAGAAAATAAAAAGTGTTTAACATTTAAAAAAGAAATAAAAAGCTGGAAATTTTTATTGGAACAATTTTTCAGGCCGTACCCATCAATGTAATAGGTATATCATTGAAGAAGAGGATACCTATACTTATAAATCTAAACAAGACATGAAACAAAACGAGCCATAGAAAACAAAGTTCTTTGACAAATAAATTCGTTAAGATGAATATATACGTGAAATCCTATTTAGATATTATTTTGATTAATCTTTACGACGAATCGGCTTACAGTATGAACATAAAAAAATATGCTACGGATAAATCGAAGCTTTTACTAGCTTTTCTATGTATTGGAATTACAATAAAATTATTATTTACGTAACAAAAAATATAAGCGTAAACCACAAAAAAAATGTTTTTTCATGACTTAACTAGAAGAAACAATTTTTTTTAAATACCCCTTTATGGCTAAGACTATTTTTGAGGTTTTCCATGTTCTAACTTTTTTTCGTTCTTATAAAATTATGCACAAAATAAATAAAAACCACTTTTTCGCTTACTAGCCTCGTGCAAAAAGACACTCGATTTTAAAATTTTGTAGGCATGAGATTCGAAATATTTCTAGCGTTTATATTCCTCTTAAAGAACTTATTTGCTAAGAAAACATTAAAAAAGAAAGCTGCCAAAATTATGGGGAAAATTAGTTAGGGATAATATTGCTAATTCTGAATATGAAATATGCGATCGCTAAAAATGACAGATAAAATGTAGGTCCCAATATTCGAGTTGATTAAGGCACTGTGTTTCTGTAAGAAAAGAAATCCTTGGTTCGAGTTCCAGTTGCGACCGTCACCTTTTTATTTATTTTTTGCTTGTTCTGTTTCGTGTTTCGTTTAGATTCATCGGTTTTATCTTATTCTTCAATTAAAAGCTGGCAATAAAACAAAATTGGATAAAATGAGATCAATTAAGGAGAGTCATCGTTTTTACAGTAGGTAAATCCTAAAATTTTTGTGAGTACTTTAAATAAAAAATATTATTACGCCCATCTTAGGAAAATATTAAGCGTGAAGCGGCCCTGCCAGCCACTAACGAACTGAACTCACGATAGATCACCAAATGGACCACTCTGATAAATTTGAATATTTCCAAGGCGAAAGTCACTCCATTGATGGACGGGAGATGCTTCCGAAGATAACTGGAAACAATTTAAAATATCAATCATTGTTTGGACTTTAGCCAACGGATCCATCCATCCATCGGTCCATCCATCCATCCATCCATCGCTAGTCTCTAGTCGCTAGTTGGTGAGAATTAAGCTAATTTGTTAACAAAGGTTTTATAACTTTGTACTCTTAAGTCTTCACCATTAGGCATCGAATTCACTCCTGCTGGGAAAACGCACACTCTTTGCCTACCCCTTCGGAAACACGACGATGGTATTTCTGAATGTCTGGGATTGTGTGAATAGACACGCGTCATTCCAAAATAGATCAAGAATCAACAACGGCGAGGTACGTTTTGAAACCGACTGAAAAAAACCCTATCTTGAGAATATTGGTAAAATCAACAGCAAAAAATACTGGCCCATTATAAAAAAAAATACACAATAACAATGGGAAACAGTTGGAGACTTATAAATACCTGGAGCGGTGAAATATCGAAAATGTGATCGTTTCGCCATTTGGTGGGAGCCGCAGCATTTGGTCGAGGGTTATTCTTGGACCCTATTTCTACGTAGGTATAGGTACTAGATAGGTAGGTAGGAACATAAATTCTAATAATGTTTATAGTGGGATCAAAAGCTAATAACAGAATAATCTTTTGTTATTACAGGAGGAAAAACGTATCATCTAAATTATTCCAAATGTTTTAAACATTGACCACCTTAGGGAACGTACCCATACTACGTGACACGTTTAGGGGGGGGGGGGGTCTTCAAAATGTCACGCTCCATACAAATGAGCGGCGGGTTGCTTAGGATTTTGGTCACCGGGGGGGGGGGGGGGGGGGGGGGGTTAAAAATTGCAAAAAGTTGGTCACGTAGTATGGGTACGTTCCCTTACTAATAACATACGTGTTTTAAATTTTACGCAACTGATAAACAATCATTTACAAAATTTGTAAGATTTGAAACACGTTTATTACTAAAGGTCCTAGATAGTGTATCTACCAAGTTTGGCAAGTGATTTAACAAACACATTATTTCAATGCAGGTATCTAAATATCGCACGTTTTATGGAATTTATAGTGTAGGACTGAGCTATCAATGATCATCGATCAGTTACTTATTCAAATCATTCACACTTATAGATGTTTTAGTCATAAAAGGGCATCCCACGATATTATTTAAACCTACATTAAGTCTTATAATATTATGATTATTGGTAAGTTGTCGTGGGCCGGGCTGATTAGTACAGGCGATGCGCGATGACTGACGGTCATTTGTAAATTGGTTACGAGCGCTACCTACTTCCTAATGATAAGTAAACTGTCCCCTGTATTAGTACCTTCAGCCGTCAGCCATAAGGTATCGGCTCAGTGGAAATCTGTCCCTTATTTAGCTTTCTCCTTTGACTAATGTTGATTTGTTTGCTTATCGGAGGTCACCATTAGGTGAATCATGTTTAATGTTTACATGCCGACATTTATTTTTATCCGAGCGGTTACATAAATAGTAATAGAAATCGTAGGAATACTTTCACGTCATGTTAGAAAAAAATGGGAAGTGATTCAACATACAAGACCTTTTGGATTAGTAGGTACCTGGTTAATTAAATTTTATAAATATTAGTTTGGGATACGAGCTTTTTTTAGTAACAGTTATTATTGTAACTTTTAACACAATACCAGCTTCTGTTTCATGCAGTGACCGGACAACTCAGAATTGAATCAACTCAACAGCTCCTTTGAAAAGTCATTAAAAGTGATGAAAACAATATATTAAAAAAATTATTAAATTGATTTCGTTAGGTTAGGTTAAGGGCTATTTTAAAATTATTTTTTTCAAAGCTTTTAAGGACTTTTGAACGAGGTGTTGAGTGAGTTGATCCTGAGTTGGTATGGAACCATTTCATGCATCTCTTCGATATACAGATTCAACTATATCAGTAATTCAGTTAGTTTTCCCAGGGCCTCCCCGACTTCAATCTAGATCAATTAAGATCACTTTCAGTCATTAGTAATTACACTCACATCTTCATTGCATTGTATTCAGATTTTCTCATCCGTAATACAGTGTACAGAGAAAACGGGAAATGTGTCTTTTTAAAATCAAATTTTAGACATGTTGACTCTTTTAAATAAAAAAAAATATATATTATATATAAATTATGTATAATAAGTTTATACCATAGGCCGTTGGCAGATTTGTTAAATTTTCAAACGAAAACTTCTATTTTTCAAGACATATTTCATATCATGTAATCATACATTATTGTTAATCAATACGTAATATATTAATCGCATGTTTCCAATTTTAATTTTAGTTCAAATAAAATCATTTAAAAATATATTTGAACACTTATTTATGACGAAAATTTTTCTAGTTTGTTAATCTATTTACGGTCTTACAAATTAATATACGTATTTCAGATTATTGAAAAATTATAAATACTTATGATAAAAAAATAATTACAAAAAGTACATAATTTTAATAGTTTTATCATCACGACTTTCAGCATTTTTGGATGTAGGTATAAATTAAAGCAAATTTGGATTGAAAGAAAATCGATATTAAGTTATAATTTTAAAAAGCTGGTAGAGAGAATAATTAATCTAATTAATATTTAATGGGTTAATATTTATTACCTGTAATATAGGTATGGGAATATTCGTTTGTGGTTAAAACTGATAAGCATAATTGAGTAATAAAGGAGTTATTCTTCAACTACTCCCCATGAATGTTATTACTCTTCACATTATTATCAACAAACGAAGTATTCATCCCTCCATCAATTATTATTGTATTATATTTTTCGAAAATCAAAAGGTTTCACATATCTACATTAGAAAATTCTTCAAATGTCTCAAAAAGAACACAAACGAAACGGTTCAAATTACTTTACCGAAGGATCAAATGCTTTTTTATCATTAAAAAACTAAGGATCCTCGTACATTTACGACATGAAGAATTTCTTGAAAATATCAGATATCCTGAAAGAATATCTTCCGAGCGGATCGAGAAAACAGGTAGTAACTACCACCTTCAAATAATAATATTTAAGATGAAGCCATACTAAATAATGCAAAATAATACAAAATCAAATGTTTTTGTTTTGAAAATTTGATAGCTTAGAAGTATTATAGATGCTTCAATTAAATACTGTGTGTAGAACATACCTTGGCCCTTAAAAATATCGGTCATTTTTTTATGTCTTTTAATAAGCCTTTAAAAAAATAAAGTATAAGGACTACTAAAAACACTTTCCAGTCCAAACTCTCCTATTTATAATCCCCTTTTGGATTTGGTTTTACTGTATGATGTGGCAAATTTAGTTTCTTTTATAATAATCGCAAAAAAATGATATTTACGGCCGAACTTCACAAAATAAAATAAAATATGCATTTTCGTTGTTATTTTTGACTTCAATCAATACGGCCCGCACTCTACGAATTTGGATTCTTAAAGTGACCCTTATGGCATGGGCACAAGAAACATGCACTGAGCAATACCTATTTCGTATCAGTCACGGCCCAACCGGCGCGGGAGACAGTAGTGTCACTCCGCGTCGCTTAGTTTCGTGAAATCTATTTTAAATTTCAGTTTTCTTAAAATAAACAATGCGTGAAACAAGAATCAATATTTTTTACGGGCCTTTACGAAATCAATCTGTAAAAAAAATTCTCAAATACCTTTTCCAAACTTTCCAAAAGCTTTTTCTCAAGTATTTTTAAACTCCTTCCATAAAGGGCGTGAATTCTGATTTCGATTTTTTCCTGAACTATTGGATCGCCTTAACATCTTGTTCACATGTTCGTTCATTTTAATACTTCAAAGATGCGTTGAGCTTGCAATTTTACCAATTAATGCACTTAGTTTTTATTGTGCATTTGTAAGTAGAATAATATGGGGTATTCAAATATTAGAACCATGTTCACAAATAGTATCCATTAATAATACGACTGAAAAATGGAACTTTTGTCCAAAAAAGTTCTTAAGGGGAATGACTAGATAAAACCGGAAATATGTCTTTTTAAAATCAATTATTTTATCTATTACCAATTAGATTAAAAAAAGTTTATACTATAGTCTCGTACACTCACGCCTAAATTACCTAATTGAAATCTGGGGAAATGCGTATGAAACATACATCAATGAATTACAGGTAATTCAAAATAAGATAATCAAAAAACTATTTCACTACGAATCCAAAACATCCAAAAAAAATTATGTTTGGAAACAAAACTGCTAACATTAAGATAACTATACGAGTACAATATATGTGTCCTTATATACAAAATAAATAATAAACTCATACATACAAACACACAATTCATTAAAACGTCCCAAGTACACAAACATTTTACACGACAACACGATAACATACGTTTAAACACCATTCATACTAACTACGGTAAGCAATCAATTAGTTACGAGGGGGGCAATTTATATAATTTCCTTACAGATGATATCAAAAACGAAAAAAGTGTGTGCAAATTAAAAAAAAAATTGTTCATGTTTATTCACAAAAAACAAAGTAGTGATAGTGAATAATATCGTATGGTAATATAATATCATGTAAATGTTAGTATTGCAATCTAATGTAATCTAAGGTTATGAAATGTAAAAACTATGTAATGTAAAAACTGTACATAATTCAATATTCTAGCTAAGTAAGTGAAAATGTTATTTTCTTTTTTACTGGAATAAAAACATATGAAAAAATAAAAAAAAAATCAAATTTTAGATGTATTGGCTCTATTCCACAAAAAAATATAAATTGATTTCGAAAGATTGTTCTTTTATCTAGTAAAGATAAAGATAGCAACAAGAATACTAGTTCTAAATCAAGAGGTGGTGGTGTCTTGCTAGCAATTTCTAAGAAATTAGTCTCAAAGCAGCTTAATACTACCTATAAAAATGTGGAACATGTTTTTATTATGATTAACACTAACAAAAAAAATAAAATCATATTAGGTTGTGTTTATATTCCTCCTTCATCAGATCTAATTATATACAAAAACCATATCGATGAGATCCAATTATTAATATCTAAATACCCCGAAACAAAAATAATAATCGCAGGTGACTACAATCTACCTAACATTAATTGGGATCCTATATCCTCAGAATTATCCGGAACTAATCGCTCTAACTTATCTAACATTGAAAGTGAAATACTTGAAATGTCCAATTTTTTAAATTTAAATCAATTAAATGAAAACAAAAACAGTAATGACAGAACTCTGGATCTAGTTTTTTCTAATGTCAAATCTGTAACCGTAACTAAATCCTTAGATACTCTTCTTCCTTTGGACAATTACCACCCATCATTAGATATAACCATAAACAACACTATAGGTGAAAATCCTAAAATTAAACAAATGTCTCACAACTTTCATAAAGCCAATTATACTGAAATTTGCGACTTCCTCCTTAAGGTTGATTGGTCATTTCTAAATGATGGTGAATTAAATGACAATATCAAACAATTTTACTGTATTTTAAAACAAAGTATAATAAGCCATGTACCTGTTACGTCATGTAATATATCAACTTTTCCTAAATGGTTCAACAATAATCTTATAAACTTAGTCTTTAAAAAGAAGATTGCACACCACAAATTCAAAACAACGAGGTCATTTCATGATTATACTGAATTTCGTAAGTTGCGTAAGCAATGTGCTGTAACTTCAGATAAATGTTACAAAAACTATATAAAAGAAGTTGAAAACTCTATAAAATGTAATGTTAAATCTTTCTTTAATTATTCTAAGTCATTACAAAGCGATTATTCTTCTATCCCTAACATTATGAACTATGGTGGCAAGACTTGTGCCAAAACTGATGATATTGTTAATCTATTTGCAGACTTTTTCAAAAGTGTATATGAGGATGATGTCCCTCTTGATAGTATTCCCGAATTTGTTACAGATATTAACTTGCAATTATCTGAATTAGTAATTGAACGTAACGATATTATTGCCGCGATTAAACTCCTGGAACCAAAAACAAGCTCTGGTCCTGATAATGTCCCATCTATATTCTTAAAAAATTGTATAAATTCTCTTTCTTATCCATTGTTCAAAATCTTTAACAAATCTCTTAAAACAGGCCAATTCCCCAATAGCTGGAAATCCTGCTATCTCACCCCCGTGTTCAAGAAGGGTTCAAAAAACGATGTTTGTAATTACAGACCTATTTGTATTCTGTCTAGCATTCCAAAGCTCTTTGAAAAAATCATTCTTAGCAAAATATCCTCTAATATTAAGCATGTAATTACCAATTGCCAACATGGGTTTGTCTCTTCTAGATCTACTCTCACAAACCTTACAGTATATGAAAACTATATAAACACAGCATTGACTAACAGGCTGCAGGTAGACTCCATCTATACTGATTTTTCCAAGGCTTTCGATAAGGTCTGCCACAAAATATTAATAAATAAACTAAATAAATTAGGGATAAGTGGTAATTTTTTGGCTTGGTTGATCAGCTACCTATCTGATAGGTTACTCTTTGTAAAGATCAATGACTGTTTATCCTACGAATTTATTGCTACCAGCGGTGTGCCGCAAGGTTCTCACCTGGGACCTTTATTATTTATCCTATTCATCAATGACGTTACTAGCATTTTCCATGATGTCGAAGTTTTACTCTTTGCCGACGATATGAAATTGTTTAAAGTCATTAATAATGTGCACGATTGCATAATCTTGCAAGAGAATCTCAATAGTTTTTTCAAATGGTGTTCAGGAAATAAACTTCAGCTAAATATTAACAAATGCCAAGTTATGAGGTTCTACAAAATTAAACGCCCAATAATATATAATTATGCACTCTGTAATGTAGACTTAATCTCTGTAGTCGAAATACTTGACCTAGGCATCATTTTTGACCAGAAACTCTGCTTTGTATCTCATATAACTTCTATAGCCAACAGGGCTATGAAAATGTTAGGTTTTATTTTAAGGATTTCCAAAGATTTTAAAAATATTCACACATTAAAAATTCTGTTCACATCTCTCGTTAGAAGCATTCTAGAATATAACTCTACAATTTGGTCACCTGTCTTTAATAATCACATTAATATCATTGAAAAAGTTCAACGCAAGTTTTTGAGGTGTATTAATTTTCGACTTGGAATCCCTTTAGAATCAATAAATTATGACTTTTTATTACACTCATTGAAATTGTCGAAGTTAAGTGACAGAAGAAAAATTTTTGATCTCATATTTTTATACAAAATTGTAAATCATCAGTTGGATAGCCCTGATATATTAAAGTTGATTCACTTTCATGTACCTACCATAAGATCAAGGTTCCCTAGTATGTATTATTGTGACAATTATACGTCTGTTGCTGGATATAATTCTGTTATAAATAGAATACTCACCATTGGTAATTTTTATGCATTTGTTGCTGATATTTTTCATATTTCCTTATTGAAATACAAGGCTCTACTTATCAAGCATTTCAGCCTTACGTATTGTAACGAGGTTACTTCATAACAAGTTATTCTATTTATTTCATTGTATCCTTTTGAAGTTTTCATTAGTTGTTAGAAATTTTTTCTCTTTTTCTCTTATTATGAGAAATTAAAAAAAAAATCTTTCTTCACTGTACTATGACTGTTTATATATAATAAATAACACATGTTTGTAAATGGCACTTTGTGCCGTAAATTTTACATAAATAAATAAATAAATAAAAGGTGTGCTCTAAATTTTGAGAAAACATGTTTAGAAAAGTGTTTATTTTTAGTATAATAAGGTTATAGGTACCATACGGCGTCGTTGGCAGATTTGTTAAATTTTCAAACTAAATTTTGTATTATACAACACACATTTCAAATCATGTAATCATGCAGTAAAATAAATCAATAAATTATCAGGGAAAGCCATTTTTTAGAATTTTAATTTTAGTTTAAATAAAATCATTAAAAAAAAGATCCGCGCACGAATTTCGTGACGAAAATACTTCAGTTTGCCTATGTATTTTCTAGTCTTACAAAGTAATATATTTAAGTATTTTTTACATTCTTAATTTGCTTACACAATTTTGAAAAATTATAAATACTTATGATCAAAAAATGATTACAAAAAGTAATAATTTTAATGGTTTTATCATCATGTCGTTCAGCATTTTTGGATGTAGGTATAAATTAAAGCCAATTTTGAATGAATTAAAATCGACATTGAGTTATAATTTTTAAAAATCTGGTGCGAAGAATAATTATTATTTCTAATTGGAACCGCCCTGTACAATCGTAAGAACGACTTTCGACGAAATTTGGAAAGCCTCGGTTCTCCCAATTTCTACCGATTTCTTACAAATCTCCCTTAAACATTTGAAGTTTTTAAGCTCTTAAAAAAATATATGTTTTTTTTTAAGATAATATCTAGACATTTATCGCGCCGAAACGCAAATTATAGAAAATTCCCACGATAGAAAAAAATCACAAAGTATGCTCCAAAAATTATTATTAACAAGTTTGTTTCAGTTATTTTACAAGTTATATGTATGAAAAAATTCACAGCGTTTCTTTAAATAAAACTGAAGACAATTATCGCGAGATTTTTGCTCTTTTTTCAATAAACCGTGATTAATTAAATATTTTAACAAGAGGCGCTTACGTTTTTTAATTCTAAAGATAATACTTACGGGCCATCTCTATCTAACGTGCGTGTAACCTATGTGCCTTTCAAATATTCGTCATTCGCTGTCCTGTCCAGACAGCTTGCTACACAGACGTGTAGTCCTACGTTTCATGATTTGTTTAATATACACGTACGTAAATAATAATATTGTTTTGCGAAAATGGTAAGACAATAACAAAAAAATGTATTTCTAAGCGTAAACATTATCTCCAAAATCGAGAACGTATTATTTACTATTATGTATTATTTATTATAAAAATAAATTTTCAATTTATTTGTGTATTATATAACAAAGGTAACAGTTATTGTTTTATTTTTTACAGAATGCGTACTTTGGGTAATAAATCTATTTCCAATGCTTCGGAAACTGAAATTCCCCGGCAAGTTTTTTAAAAGTAAATTACGTTTTTTTTAAATGACCATTGAATGCAAAAGCTTTTATTTTGCTCATTTATTAAAATTATAGGACAAAATAATCATACATTTTTACGGATCAAACTGCTAACAAAAATCTGCTTTCAAAAATTA
Organism: Limnephilus marmoratus; assembly: GCA_917880885.1. Classification (NCBI taxonomy): domain Eukaryota; kingdom Metazoa; phylum Arthropoda; class Insecta; order Trichoptera; family Limnephilidae; genus Limnephilus; species Limnephilus marmoratus. The sequence goes on along the minus strand of OU862921.1, from coordinate 53,618,002 downwards.
CCTTGTTTTTTACAGTAACTCCACACAGGCCCTAAGGATTTTTTTCCCTCAGGGCATATGTCATCTTTGGATATGCTGTGTGGAGGGTGTTTTAATGGAAAGGAAGGAGAGGAAGTTCTGGAAAGGATAAGGTTATAGGGGTGAGTAGGAATTTGAGGGTGAGTGGGTTTGGGTGTGACGGACTTTTGAATCCATCCCTCCCAATGTGGTGCAAGGCGATGTTCCAAAAGAGTTCTGCCTGAGAGGTCGCAAGATCTCCCTCAACCAGTCTCTCCCGATCTGACCTACCACGCAGCTGGTGGGCAGACACATCCGCCACCAAGATCCAAACCCGGGCACCCCTGCTAAGTCACCAAACGTAGCGAACAACTTGGGGTTATCCAATAAATAGTTTCCGGGGCGGCGGTACCCTTACCCGCGTCCCAAATTGTTACGGACAAGGAAATATGTAATTATCACCATACGTATTATTTTATTACTACCTATTATTAGATGTTCGTTGGATACTAAAACCAAAATGCGTTACATAAATGTAAGTAAATAAAAGTTTCGCTTGCTTACTAAAACCGACTACATTGTTATAAGTAATTACTTTGACCTTTTTATAAATGTTTAATAATTTAGATTCCATCGGTTAGCAAAGCTGTAGTTAGCTGATGTCCACGCGCCCGCCCGCCCGTCCTTTACGCTCGTAGCTTTTAGGGCTGCCACTTCATAAATTTCTACCTAAACTTCGGGAGGTACATGATGGTGAATGTAAAAAAGACAAATAACTTTTTTCAAAATTCAATTTTCTCCCTATACAAAATTATTTTTCCGCAGAAGAATATTATTTTTTTCATACAAACAACAAACCTTTTTTACCCATAACTACCTTAGAACGTTTTGAAAAAAGTTTCGTATCTTTTTTTACACGTACTGTCGTGCAGAATTACCTCCCGAAGTTTGTGCACTTTACCCCCAGATATAAATAAAGAGCGAAAAGGTGCATGTAGGCAAAAACAGGTTGTGCCAAACTCAGTCAGTGGTTTGATGCACATCCTTCCTTCCCACAAACCAGTGAAATAATGTCAATTTTTGTGGAGTGGAGTCGTCGAAGATGCCACAATAACTTGCTAAGATGCTGTTCAAGTTGGTGAAGATTCATTAAACTAATTGTTTTAGGAACTAAATGATGAAATAATAAATGAAATCCAAGTCCCACAATCTGTTACAAACAAAAGTGTTGTGTCAGTAATAAGATAAAAAATCACGACATTTACTAAAAAACTTAAAATTCCTGTAAATATTTGCTGGTTGAAGATTAGTTTGCAAATGTATACATATTATCTAAAAGGGAATTAAATTCTTTAAAACTTCTTTCAAACAAATTTCTTTCTTTGATAAATATTTTAGACGATATGAAGGAAAGTTTGATGAAAAATGTGAGGTAAAATGATTTTATTCGAAAATATCTACATTTGTGGAGCGTGTAAGTCAAAAACGGCTGGGATTTCGAAAATTACGTATAGAATAAAAGTTGTAGATAATTTTATGAGCTTTCACTTATTCTAAAAAAAATCCTCTGAAATGCACCGTTTCCGAGATATAAGCGTAAATCCAAAAATTGGAACCTTCTCCCCCCCCCCCCTCCCTCCCCTAGCTCACCACCTAGACGTCAGGACTTTTAGTATGTTCACACCCTAAGCACCCTGACCAAGTTTCTGAAGGAATCGCTTAGGTGCACTCTACACCTCCTTTTGGACCATTCATTTTTTTTTACATGAGCTCCGCACAGGAGGCCCTGAGGAACATAATTTCCCTCAGGGCCTATGTCATCTTTATTCTCACCTATGATGCTGTGTGGAGGGTTTTTTTAAGGAAAGGAAGGAGAGGAGAGTTCTGGGAAGGAAAAGGGTTTAAGGGGTGGGTAGGAATCTCGGGTTCAGTTTGTCCTGGTCATCCGCCTCCAAGACCTGGACAAACCTCACTCCATGAACCTGGGCACCCCTGCTAAATCACCAAACGTAGCGAACCACTTGGGGTGACCTATGGCAGAGGTATTGATTATCCAATAAAGGTTCCCGGGGCGGCGGTACCCATTCCCACCTCCCAAATTAAAAATTGACTGGACTATAAACAAATATGATTAAAATGTGCACTTTACTTAGTTGAAAATTGAAAAATGGGTCGGGTCAAGATGTCACGGGTTCAATTCCTCTTTCAATGCACAAGCAACATCTTTCGCTTATTATGCTGCTGGTAGGAGATTTTCAAATTGTCAGGTTATTCGTAAACCGGGAATACGAATTATGACTCTTTTTATTTAAAAAAAAGTAGTACCCAATAAATAGATAAGCCTCACCCCATGAACCCGGGCACCTCTGTTATCCAATGAATGTTGCCGGGCGGCAATGGTCGCCTTCCAAATTGATACCTCATCCCATAACCCGGGAACCCCTGCTAAGTCACCAAACATAGCAAACCACTTGGGTGACCTACGGCAGGGGTGTTGGTTATCCAAAAAATGTTTTCCGGGGCAGCGCGGCAGTACCCATCCCGTCCTGTTTCCCAAATTGATAAGAGAAATTAAAGAGAAACAATGATAATAGTAGTTCCGTTATAATAAATATTATAGCTTTGTTTTGTGAACGGTCACCTCAAGTGTACATTACACTTTATAGGTAATCTAACGTAATACATTGAGAAAATAACAGATATTTTCATAAATATTATGTGTATTTTAAAATTGTGGCAGCCCTGAATTGACTCTGTGCAGAAACGGGCGGTCCGTTTGATAGATTCCCCCATCTTAACAGACGGATTGCAATCTTTAGAGCACAGGCGTCGGGTGGGAATGCTATCCTTGTTCTACCGGTATTACAATGGAAGATGCTCCGAGGAACTAGCATCATTGATCCCTTCGGCACCGGTGCATAGTCGGGAAACACGCCAAACACGTGCCCAACATTTGTACACAGTTGACATATGTCACATGAGAACAGGTCGTTTCTTCGACTCGTTCTTGTGTTCAACAGCTCGGCTGTGGAATGATTTGCCGGCCTCTGTGTTTCCTCCTTCCTACAACATGGGTCTCTTCAAGACCAATGTTCATTCCTTCCTCTCCTCAAAAAGACCCTCCACACAGCATCCCAGATGACATAGACCCTGAGGGAAATTATTTTCCTCAGTGCCTCCTGTGTGGAGTTAATGTAAAAAAAAAAGAAAAAAAAAGCCCTACACAATATTATCAACTTCTCTGGAAACAAATGATACTTGTCGAGAATTAGCTAAGTTCCAAACCAGACCTTTTGTAATAATAATGCGCGCGCTCCTCCTATTGTAAATTTCAAAAACTAATTTTAATAATAGCCGCGCGCTGCAGATACACCTCCTGCCGAATGCGTTAAAAGTAAATTTCACGACTCGTACGAAATGTTTTTTTTTGTGCGGAGAACGGGGCCTTAAGAGCATTTAACCAGCCAGCGGACGAAAATCCACATTTCGTCGAAAGTTGTTCTTACGATCGTGCAGGGCGGTTACAATGAGAAAGATTAATTATTCTCCGTGCCAGCTTTTTTAAATTATAACTCAATATCGAATTTATTTCCATCCAAATTAGCTTTAATTTATACCTTCATCCAAAAATGCTGAAAGGCGTGATGATAAAACTATTAAAATAATGTACTTTTTGTAATTATTTTTTGATTATAAGTATTTATCATTTTTCAATAATGTCTAAATTTAATAAGAATGTTAAAAAAATCTGAAATATATTAGTTTGTAAGTGCACAAATAAATACACAAATGGACCAATTTTCGTCAAGAAACACATGTACGTACATATTTTTTAATGATTTTATTAAAACTAAAATTAAAATTCTAAAAAATGCGTTTGCTAGATAATGTATTGATTTATTTTACTGGATGATTATATTATTTGAAATGGGTGTGGTATAATACAAAATCTTTTTTGAAAATTTAACAAATCTGCCAACGACCTATGGAATAACCTTATTATACTAAAAATTAAAAAATTTTCTCAAATTTTATTACATGCGAATGCTAGATAAAAGAACAGTCTTTCGAAATCCATTTATAATTTTTTGTGGAAAAGAGTCAATACGTCTAAAATCTGATTTGAAAATGACATATTTCTGGTTTTCTCTGGAAATGCCCTCTTAAGGGCCCTTAAGCCGCCGCATTTCGAATTTTTACCGATGAATTGAACGCTTAAAAGATAAATGTTATTTTAGGAGATGATGTCTTTACGTTTTTAGAGTCGAAACGGTAATTATGTTTATGAAATTCCATCGATAGAAAAAAATCGCGAAGTTTGCTCCGAAAATTATTAAAAACACATTTTGTTCTGGTATTTAACATGTTATAGCTATGAAAAATTCACAGTGTATCATTAAATGCAACTTAAACATTTGTCTAGATATTTTCGCTTTGATTTAAAGGAGTCTGTTTAATAAAATATTTTCACTTTTTTCGCTAAATTATAATCGTTTTTTAATATTAGCGCGCTCCCTCTTATATTCGTAATTAAAATTACACATCTCCATTTCTTCTTCCTTTTGAACGCTTACTACCGGGCCTTAATAATAAATGTTATTATCCATATTAATCTAGAAAGTTTTCTGCTGAGTTTAGACCTTCCCTGACTGTACTGTTATATTGCCACGGATACCATATCGCCACGCCCGCGCCGCGCCGGTTTTAGAAAGAGGTTATAAGAGTAATCTGCTGTTTCTATTGTTGAAAAAAAATGTATTTTCACTTACAGGTCAACTTAAGTACATATGTATCAATAAAAATAATATGTACATTGTAGTTTGACGTGTTGAAACACAAATTAGTCATAACTTTGTAGTTTTACGAATCCACGTTTGAACCGCACTGTTTAGAGAATAATGCAATACGTCGTTAAATTTGAAAGTAGGAAATAAAGCATTACTGTGGGTAAAACAATTTACTGCCTGCTCAACTGTGCTAGTTGCGTACGCCATGTCAGTTCCCGTAATGTGCATTAAGTTCTGGGACACATGACGACGCGACGGAAGAATAATAATGTGACTTGGAATACTTCCCTTCATTGGATGTTTGTTTTAGCGCGCCGAGAATCATATTACCTCGTCTCATCGCTGACAGAATACCAGATGAGCCATCCAATACTTCTATTATTAATCGAATGAACACGACAACTTCCTAAATGGGAGAAAGCAAATAGTGGTTCCGTAAGAAGAAAGAAGAGAGGTCTTGCACTTCCACCGAAACCCTATTCCAGAAGAATTTAAGCATCGTTTCGTCCATTTTTCTGTATTCTATACCCAAAAAATCTGTCTCTCATACTCAATTATGTATATATGCATCAGCACAAAATATAAGACGCCTGAACCAAAAACGTCCGGAAGGATTGACAAAAGCAGCCATCTCCCTCAATTACCTATACTAAGAACTAACTTTATAAAAATCAGTAATTTAATAAAACCATCGTTCCCATTATTATCAAGGAACTAGAGCTTGTAAACCAAACAAATGACTCTATTTGCCATTCTGTCAAAGTCAAAGATCAATTTCATGAAATCATTATATATTTAGACGAAAAAATGGCCTCACGCCTTACACTAATTACCTGAAAACTACCTAGCTTAACCTAAAACTACTTACTACTAACCTACCCACTTAAATAAAACCCTTACTTTATGACTAGGTACTCGTACCTGTTCTCATTCAAAATAGGATTTTTACTTTTCCTACAAATCTAAACTCTTTGACAATCACAGTGACATTTGGAAATATATAGATTTTAATAAGTTAATTGAATGGAAGCTATTTTAAAGGTTCCACGCCAACTCAGAAACAAGTCAACTCAACACCTCTTTGAAAAGTCATTAAAAGCTATGAAGAAAATAATTTTGAAATAGCTCATAAACCTAACTTAATGTTTTATTTAACTTTTTTTTTATAGATTTAAATAACTTTTCATAGGAGGTTATGAGTTGATTCCATTCTGACTTGTCCGGTCACCATTTTAACATAGTCCTTGAGGTGATGTATTCACATAAATAAAACATCAAAAAATACCTCTAACTTATGTATTTTTAATTTTTATTAAAAAATACTTTATGGTTAGTTTGCATTATTACGGTCCTGAAGAAGGTTAGTTGAAACCGAAACTAATGGACTATTTGTATAATTATATCATAAAGTGGTTTAAAACTAATTTTTTTTGGCTTTCTTCGATAAACAAATATTTTTTATTAGATGCGGCTTCCAGAAAACTGATTTTTTATTGAAGTAGTATTTTTAAGTAGAGATAGTTATATTATCCTGATATTGTATCGATTTCTATAAAAGTGGTAAATAATACTTTTTTCCTCGTAACTCCAATCCTGTTCTTCTTATTTTGATGGTTTCAACTACATAAATGAATATAGAATGGTGAAAGTGCCCTACTAAAAGACAAGAGGTAGGTATATTATTTCCGACGTTTGTCTCTAATCATGTAAATTTACTGAAGGTAACTGTTAGACATTAGAGGTTAAAGCCTCCATCTCGGGGGAGCAGCGGAGTATTTTAACAATGTGTTCATCGAGGGAACTGATAAATGGAATGTGCCATTTGTAAACATTAATCTATTTTAATAGTGACAGACTAACAATCACTTAATAAATCATTATGGGTGCGGTTTTTATACAAATATTGTTTTTATTGCGATATTTTTATCATGAAAGTCAGCACGACCATGAGAAATGATTAGTTTTTGTGAAGAGCTATATATAACTAGTGACCGATATTAAAAATCATTATTTATTTTAAAAGAAAGTATTCTTCAATGTGCGTGCCGTTAAAATGGTGTGGTAGCCATTTAAAGGCATCCGCGGAGAAAGTTCCCGTTTTTACCTGAAGGGCGTGCTTTTGAAGATATAAGGGCTCGAAGTCTCGAATTCTAGAAATTTCTAGAACAGTTCAGAACATTCGAGAGTTTTCGAGAGTATTCCAGAATGTTCCGGAACGTTTTTAAAGGTTGTGGAGTATTCGGGAATAGTCTGGAACGTTCGGGAACATCCCGGAAGATCTCAGATCATTGAGGAACATTCCAGAACACTCTCGAATATTGTGGAATGTTCTGGAACATTGTGGACCATCCGAAGCCTTTTTTTGTATAGGTATACATTGGTATACATTGGTAGGGATCTATAAAGCAAGATCCGTCGTGTGTTTGAACGTCAGTTCAATCTCGTATGGGCGAAGCAGGGTACCCCATTTAGTAAAACATAAACTTTACATAAGTGTAATGATTAATGATGATAGCCTCGGCAAATCGGCGAAAAGAAAATAATAAAAAAAGCAATGTTTATGTGTTTCGATGAAATTTTAGTCAACAACAAATTTATCGTAGTCGACACCAATATCATAAAAGAAAGTCAATGAGTAAACATTTCAAACGAAATACTTCCGTTAAAATGCGTGAAATTCTGAGAATCAAACCGAGTAGAGAATTGTGCCGTCAACGTGTTGTTAACACTGATGGTTTTACTTGTGACTCACGTGGATTGTTTGGTTTGTTTTTGTAAAAATAATTTTATTTATTTATTCAACGCAATATCCTCTTTGCTCTCTGCTACCCACAAGCCACGATACCGCCGTGATATTCTGCGCTCCGGAGAGAGGAGAAATCAAATTATAAGCGGCAATGATGTGTCGCTAAAGGGGTGCTAACGGAACGGTAAAACAGATGATGATGCCCCTATATTTTTTTATTGCAAATTTGTTCCGTGACATGATACCCATAACGAAACGGCTACAGAAAAATGTCGACATGTGGCACCCAGTGCCTAGTGCCTAGTATCCACAATATCCAGTGAAGCTCAGATCACAGATGGCGTGTGGTTGCCACAAAAAGCAGCAGCTATTGTAATCCGCTGTAAAGCGTCCCCGTGTAAAATGCGCACACAAATCTCCATTAAATGCATTATTAGAGGCGTCAATATAAAATGATAGTAAATAGTATTGTCTGTGGGTCTCTAGGGAAAGCAGACGCAGTGGCGGCAATGGCTGTCATTTAGCAAATGATATGCCTTGTGGAAATTATATTATTTAGTTTGTGGTGGTGTCATTGTTGCAAGATTGCATTTTATGTAGGTGCTTAGAGGATTAATTATAATTGAAAAAAAAACACACTTTAGCAGGTACTTATCTACCTGAAAGTTGCAGAAAATAGCTTCAGGGTCAAGACGTTTAAAGTGAAGTGGAGAGTATGTTATGAATATTATATGAATATTGATAAAAACAGATAAAATTCTTAATTTTCATTTCACCTAGTTTTTCACACTCACATCGCATAAATAAGCACTGGTTTTTGGAATCTTTAATTTTAAATACGTGCCTACTTATACACGTTTTTAAGGATATTTTACTAAATATTTTGAATTTTCACCTACTTAGGTTAGGTTAGGTTGACCGCTCGGTGGTTGAGTTGAAATCGCGTTTGGGTCCCGCCCAGGCGTTGCATGTATGATTCCTCGGCTTTGATTCCGAAGTCCTCCAACACAACACAAACAACATTTTCCGCTTACTACGGTGGTAGTAGATTTGTAAATATTGTCAGGTTATTCGTAACTCGGGAATTTTTGTCTTTATTTTTAAAAATTAAAATTAAATAAAATGAATCCGCAAAATACCTGTCATTCATCTTAATTTTTAGATAATTACGGAAACCAAACATGTAATTTTTCTTTCGATTTTTGTGTAAACACGAGAGGTTGCTGTGGGTTTTTAATTATTTTATTTAACAGTAGTTGAGTGGGGACCGCGTTTAAGTCCCACCCAGGCGTTCCGTGTTCGACTCCTCGGCTGGCTAAGTCCTTCATCACAACTCAAAAACCATTTTCGGCATACCGCGGTGGTCGTAGAAAATATTCAAATATTGTCGGGTTATTCCGTTATTCGTAACCCGGGAGTATTTGATTTCCTTAAAAAAATAAAATTTAGGCTATATTTTTAAAGATAAAATTATCAGATTTTTATATTATTTTTCAATTGGGTAAGAAAGTAAACTGATTAAAAATTGAATAAATAGATACTTATAATATGTTTAATACCCATCCAAGTCCACTATCCGCCAATGAATGTGTGTTGTAAGTGTATGAGTGTGAGTGTGAGTGACAGTGGGGTCCCCACACAATCGGACAACAGCCATTTAGGTCTCACCACGACACTAAATATTGTGACTGGCTTCGTGTCAATTGGGAACATTACATCTGATGAATGGCCGCTTTGATTTTCAATGCACACACGTCTCTGGTCTCTCTGGTCTCTAGCCCCCACAAAGGAAAATACGTGAATACCTTCCAGGAAATAAAGTCTCCTTTGTGCAGGTTTCGCCCAATTACGTAATACTGAACGAAAAATTCGGTTTCTTATTGTAAAGACGGGTAAACCGAAAACTGTTCAAATCTTGGCCATTTTGCGTCTATGGGATGTGACGAGAAATTGGTTTGCCACACACGTATTGAATTGCAAGAATTGCACAATAAAATGACAAACTATTGATGAATAATCTTCGGTGTAAATATTGCTGGATTTATGAATGAAGCACAGCACATTACAATGTGGTAGTTGACGCCTTCAAAGACATTTCCGCTCTTTTACATTCAATATTTTGACACAATTACAAAAGACACGTGATATAACATCCGCTTTTAGATACTTCCACGTGCAGAAGCTTTTTTTATTTTATTTCCGCTTTGGTGTCAAATGTGCAGGTTCTTACTGAACACGTTAGTAAGGCAACATTAATGTACCGTTAAAACAAACAAAAAATCAATCAATTTATTGGGTATTTATCTTCGCATCGTGTCTACGAAAGTAACCCACGTTTTTTTGTTTTTAATTTAATCAATTTTACAGTAACTATCTACTACTTAAATTACTGAGAATTTAAAAAATGAACCGTATTGACATTGCAGCGACAAGCCGAAACTAGCCTGTTTATCAACAACCAATATTTTTAAGTGTTAAAAGCTCAAATTCGTCTCTCTATTGAGATACGTGAAATAACCGAACAGCTTCTTTTTGAGGGAGAAGTTTTTTTCAGCTTTTGGGATGCAAAACCGCGTCCGTCGTTTTAAAAAAGTTTTATAAATTCTAGCATGTCCGCGGCATTGTCGGCCAGGCCAGGGCGTGGATAATCCTATTGTGGCGCAGAACAGAAGTACCGGCAGGGCGAGAGAAGAGAAGCGGAGAAAGACGTGGGAAAGACGACGATCTCCATTATCAGCACCGGATCCAAGAATGTTTCTGACCTTCCAGTTATATTCAGTTAGTTCCGCAGTCATCCGCTGGATTAAGTGTTTCATCTCCGGTAATTGATCCATCGGACTGATTGCTCCCAGGAATGTCATGTGAACTTCGTTCTCTTCGACATTGGTCAACCAATATTTGATTAATTAATTAACAATGCTCTAGAGCAAAAAAGTTTATATCGCAAAAAACAGAACGTTAGTCGACGTTAGTAATTAATTCACTTCATACGGTTTTTCCGGGCTCTTGTTTTTTTGCTGAACTTTGTAAAAAGTGGAATTGAATTAATCGAAGCTTCCACCACGATGTTCATACATTATATTATACATACTGATTTCGGTTGACTGTGATGATGTGTGTGATGCAATGCGTAAAATTATTAACGGTCGAAGAACTTTTAATATTCAAAATTGAAACTGATGGTGGGAACCAAGCGATAAGATGAGTACAAAATTGGAACTGATGGTGGGAACCAAGCGATAAGATGAGTACAAAATTGGAACTGATGGTGGGAACCAAGCGATAATATGAGTACAAAATTTATTTTATTTTTATAATTATACAATATTTTTAATAATTTCATATCAGCGCCATTGAGGTAATTTTTCACAAAAACGGCGCTCTAAAAATTATCCAATTATTATTATTATTGTCAGACAAAAAAATCAATGTCAGACAGGTATAAAAAATTTGACAGATCTGAACTGACTGAATAACTAATGATTTTTAAAGATTACAAACGGTGTTCGTTCGAAAGATTTTTTTGACACTTCAACATCACAAATGTTACAATTAAAATATCCCGTGAATTTTATGGATCTGCGCTAGTATTATATTGCATAAATAGAAAAATATTATTTTAATATTTTTTTCAAAACGAGCTAGCCGCTTGAAAGATGCACCACAAAATATTAGGTAAATTGCGCTATAAAAAAATCGAAATAATTTTGCTTTCTGAATAATTCAGTCTTTGGGCATTTTTGAAGCCCAATACAATCACCCAGCGCATTCCCTTCGTTAACTACGTACTTAGGTACTTGCGGCCCTTTCAAGTTCCTCGGGCCCATTTGGTGGCAGGACCTGTCTCAATGGCGAAGGGCCCTTACAATGGGATTTACATTTGTATGCAGCCTCCATATCCACAACAGATGATGTTGGTTGGACAAGATGTCGGCCTCTTGTTTGGCTGTTACACATTTCACATAATGGTCCTCTTCCCATTGTCATGGAAAATGGCAACATGGAAACGCGAAGAAAATGGAATCATGTTAGACAAGCGAGAGTGAATGGCGAAAGTGTGTAGTAACGCACAGTATCTATGTCGGCACTTATATTATAATGCGAAAACCCGTCTAAGAATAGATATATTCACATTCGAGAAACGGTTTCTGGAAAAGAAATAAAACCTTCTTTTTATTTTTAAATAAATTTATTTGAAATTTCAATTTTATATATTTGAATGAATGTATGAATGAAGTGGAATCTTGTAAGTAGAAATTAACCCATTTCCCGATATCCGATCGAGCTGAAACTCCGCAGACAGACTCGTTGTCAATGACAATGCATTCTATCAATTTTTGGTGGCACTAACGCATATACGCATTTCACTGAAATTCGACGACATGAGGAAAATAATTTCCCTCAGGGCCTATGTCATCTTTGGGGATGCTGTGTGGAGGGTTTTTTTGGGGAAAGGAAGGAGGGGAGAGTTCAGGGAAGAAAGAGGGTTTAAGGGGTGGGTAGGAATCTGGGGTTCAGTGTGTCCTGGTCATCCGCCTCGAGACCTACACAAACCTCACCCCATGAACCCTGGCACCCCTGCTAAATCACCAAACGTAGCGAACCACTTGGGGTGACCTATGGCAGAGGTGTTGATTATCCAATAAAGGTTTCCGGGGCGGCTGTACCCATTCCCGCCTCCCAAATTCAGTTTTAGTTTCAGTGCCGGTAACCCGGACGTTTATTTTATTTTCATTGTGTACATAGATTTCTTTTACCCACCTCACTAGACGAAGTCTGTTCCGAGTTCCGAGGCGGGTAAATAAAATTTTTATTTAGTGAAAAAGATATGTATCGAAGTAGACATGGATATAAAAAGATAAAAATATAAAAAATAATATAAGAAGACAAATTAAAGCAGTTAATGCACGCAATAAATGTCGGTCTTATCCAATCCGAATTTGGCCGGTTGGTAGAGTTGTTCACTGTCCCTGGGTAAGAAATTTAAATTTTCAGCCAAACCAAACATCTTAATTAATTAAATTTTTTTTATTATGTGTGGGAACAAATTTCGAATAATCCATAAAATTTTACCATCCATGAAGATTGTGGAGGTCCCTACGTAGATTTTAGTATTATATCACACACAGTACGTAGGATGTAGGATTGTAGATTTATCGAGTTTGGAGGTAAAAATACCGAATTTTAAGGCCGTTCGCCTTACAAATATTTTATAAGTGATGCTTTTAATTAATATAATTACAAAACCTAAATAATATTTTTTCCTATTATAAATATACCATATTAATAACTCCAATTACCAGTGAAAGAATTTTCATCTAAAATCATCTGAACCGTTATCGTTTACTGTGTTTTACAAATTAAATTGGAAGTTGTCTTCATGTGAAGAAGTTAATCAACGTCAGTAATTAAAATTTATAAAAGCGTTCAATGACTTGGATCGGAAATGGACTATTATGACTCCATCCGTCTATCAAAAGCAATAATAAATATTAATTAAGCCAATACGAGATCTGCGATAAACGGTACAGTATTCCATCTCACCTTCCACTGCAGCACTGGACCGAACTTATTACAAGAAAGGGGAGGATCTTTAACAGGTCTAACTTATCTCTCATTGAACCAGTTACTTTCTATGTACATCTATACAATTCTAGTGGCTTCCCTTATCATTACAACAAATGCGAAATTGAGTAGAAGAATGTTGGTATTTTAGAATAAGTAAAATTACAATAATCGTACGTAAATAAAGATTTATTCATTTTATTTATTTATTTCATTTTAGTAATTTATACATTAATGTTTACAAATTGCAAATTAATCTCTCTGTTTATCATTTTATCATTTTATTTTTAAATTTTATTTTTTTGCTTTTACTTAACTGTTTTGCATGACCGATATTTGCGTGTGTTATTTTTATTAAATTGTGAAATTATTAACCCCGATACAGGCGAACCCTAGTGGGGTTAATAATTACATGCTAAAAATATGTGTTTATAATTTGTGAAGAAGCAATAAATAAATTAAAACATAACATATTGCACACAATATTTTTTTCCAGTTTCTATGCAGCTCCAACAATACGTCTTAGACCTTCCATTTGGTGCGGACTTTAAAGTTTCTGGTAGGGTGTTATAAAGCTTCATTCCTTGTACAGAAAACTATTCTGCGTATTCGCTTTGTCCTTTTTTGTAGCCTGATTTCTTTGCACGTCCCTGTGTTATATCTGTGAATGTCTTTGTTGCTTATAATTTTATTTGATAAGCATTTTGGTAACAGGTTGTTTACTATTTTATGGATAAATATCGCAGCATCTATTTCACGGTTAGCCAATTTAGTTCCATTAAGCCTTCTCTACCAGAATTTCTACCGATTTCTTACATATCTCCCTTAAACATTTGAAGTTTTTAAGCTCTTAAAAAATGTATATTATTTTCGAAGATAATTTCTAGACGCGTTCTACGCCGAAACGCAAATTATATGAAATTCCCTCGATAGAAAAAAATCGCAAAGTATGCTCCGAAAATTATTATAAACATGTTTGTTTCAGTTATTTTACAAGTTATAGATGTGAAAAAAATTCACAATGTTTCTTTAAATGATACTTAACGCCTTCCAGGATATTTTTGCTCTTTTTAAACAAATCGTGTTTTATTAAACATTTTCACAATTTTCGCATCGATTTTATCGCTTTAAATATTAGCGCGCTCCACTAACATTCGTAATTACATATCTCTCCATCTTCTTCTTTTTGAGCGCGGATGCGGCGCCTTATCATTTTAGTGGACCCCGGGTGGGAGGTTTGTGATTGATTTTTATAAAAATCTACAGTTTTATAGAGAGATTTTTTTTACATTTGCCCCACACAGGAGGCCCTGGAAAAAAAACAATTTCCAATGGGGCCTTTATCATTTGTGGGGGTACTGTGTGGTGGGTTTTTTAGGGAAAGGAAGGAGAGGAAGTTTTGGGAAGGAAAAAGGTATGAGGGATGGGTATAGAAATCGGGGGTCAGTGTTTCCAGTAACGGCCATATGAATCCATTCCTCCCACTACGGAACAATGCGACGAATCTAGAGAGCCCGGCTGGAGAGTTCAAATGGTTTCCCTGAAACTCTCTCACGATCCGGTCCGCCACGCAGTGGGTGGGCAGACGCATCCGCCGCTAAGACCTAGACAAACCTTACCCCATGAACCCGGGCACCCCTGCTAATTGCACACCCCTGGTTGATGAAATTTTGCACACTTGACCTTTAACCTTTTAAGAATAAGTCTACGTCCGAGTTCGAAAAACTCTGTATAAAGCTCGGGCATCTGTTTTCGAAAAGCTCTGCCAGGGACGTCAGCTAGTAATGTTATAAAAATTAATTAATTAAATTTCAACGCTGACTTAAATTTTGGCAAGATTGTAATAATTTCGAAATAAAATTCGAAAACAAAAGAAATCGACAAGATAATAAATTACAAGTTACAGAACCTCGGCCAATTCATTTTGAAAAGGTTAAAAAGGTAAACAATGAAGGAAGCAGTGATCTCTAAAGAATCTCTGATACACATCGCCTCTTTCAGCTTTCATATAGAAGTTATGAAAGATGCCGACCACGCCATTATCTTGTAAATATTTAGTAGAGGTACCTTCATACATATCCGAGCGCATTGTCTGGCTCTTAGAGAGGTTCTAATTAGTTACGGTGGTCTTGCTAACAAAAAAATTGTAGAGATTCATTCGTAAAGACGTGTTGGGTGTTTACAGATTTTTTTCATTTCAAATGCATACATTCAACTCACCAAATGCATTAATTTAAAAAAGTTGGATATTGAATGACATGACCACCTCGTGAAACAATCTTTAGGTTTTAATTAAAGTATGGTTTTTTACATTTGTAAAGCGCCCTTGACGTGCTAACAAGTTTAAAAAGTACATAAGGGAAACGTATTTATGTTCTTGCATCTCTCACTTTGATTGGACAGAATTCTACTCTAATAATAATAAATAATAATATTTGGCTGATTTATAAAGCGCCGTTTTCGTGAAAAATCACCTCAAGGGCGCTGTACTACTTTACCTTATTCTGAGATACGAGGTATGTCATCACTTTGGTTGGACAGGGTTCTAACTCCACTTTAACTTATTCTGAGATATGAGGTGTCACAGTTTGCAAAGACGATTTCTCATGATCTTCATATTCATCAATTCATGATTTTGATGTTAAATCTTGTGTGAAGTATTTTAGTGTAACACTTTTAAACAGAAATATTTAAATAAGACGTATACTTACCATATAAGAACATACCTAAACATGCAGATAGAACCATATGCATCAATGCAACCAGCTAGAGCCTAATAATTCATTACATAACGTTTAACTACGTTTATCTAATGAGATTCCAAGGTAAGGCCGGGTCCAATTTGAACATTTTCCTTTACAAAATGTCTTACAGAAGATTGAATCTCAAAATCAGGAATTGTTAAACAGATTTGGAAAATTCGTCTTTGCAAACTAAGACACCTCGAAACATTATAAGGCGAAGTTAGTTATCTATTAAAAGTGAAAAATTAAACTGCGCACCGTAACAACGATCAACTATCAAACAAACCGATGTTAGAACCTTGTAAAATAAGTTGAATCTTTAAAAGCTTGATGTTGGAACTTTGTCGTACAAGTATCTACGGAAATACAATACAGATGGCACAAACAAAATTATTTTGGTCATAGAAATGAGCCAACGAAATGGCTTTGCATTCAAAGATCATTTTTGAACAAAAAAGTCCATTAGAACCTTGTGCCAAACAAGATGTCGATCTAGTTTATTAGTATCGAGAAGTTTATAAACGCTAGGTACCCTTCCGAAACTTTGACACTTTACTGTCACTGCATTTTGTAACATTTATGTAACCAAAAAGTCGTTAAAGTTCATTTTCATTTCAGAAATAGTTTAAAAATACAAAGCGAGTGTAATAATACACCCAAAGGAAGCATGGTGTGGATTTCAATAAACGCGGAAGCTTTCTGGATTATTGAAAATACACATTTCCGGAAAGACAACAGATTGATGTAAAATCTGACAACGAGATACATGCCGTGAAACAAAACACCAGCAATCCACCGCAAACTAATCCATCCGTGATATCCTAATACCATCGCATCGGTGATAGATAAAATGTTACACATGTTTCCAGGCGGTCCGCGGTCGTCCCAACCCAGTCTTCCCAATGAATGCTCGCGCGCTGAATCATCATTTATCATTACGTCCTAGGTCAAACAGTAAAAAATGAACAATAATACATTCAAAGATGTAAATTATAAGACAACAGACCTACGCTACAAACTGAGCAATTGAATCCATATTAACTGATACAATCGATGGGAATAATCAAGTTGGATTTTATAGTTTCAACTATTAATCAGGAAAAATAAAATGTCTTCGGACAACAGAATCCTAATTGGGCAATTACCGGTATGATAAAGACTTTTTTATAAATCTAAATCGATTTAACAGAGTTAAAATAGTTTTGCTCAGATTTATAATTATTTCGGATCAGCCTTGAGTCAACCTCGAGTAGAATTTCGCTGAATCTGCAGCCTAAACGTTGTGTAACCTATTCAATACCAATTCGAGTCTTATTTGCATATCCGAGCATTGATTTTTGATTACAACTATCGCTATGTACTTCAGCCCTAAATCTGTTTCCAGATCCAATCAACGTTTGGGTCGGCAGCATCGTTGACCCGCGACCAGAAAGGCCCCGTGTTTCTTGCGGAGACGGTCGGTAGTCGGTGTTTGTTTTAACATCGTGGTTTATTTTGAGCGTCTCCGCTAACGGGTTGCTGTTGTCTCGGGGCTGAGCTTAAGTCTATAACGACCATAAATTCCCGTAAAATTATAAGTTTGGTTTCTTTAACTGGATTCGTTCTGAGCAGGTAGAGTGCGCCCGGGGCTTCTGGCCTCTGCGGTTTGGTCCGCGCGGCCAACCAACGAGTTCGGGCCAATTATATTGTTGATTCAGCGGCGGCCCCTTGTCTTAGCGCGGGCCGCACTGTATCTACTCCACCACTACAGACTGCTAGTAGGCACAGGTAAGGCGGGCACCCTGCGCTCTTTGCGCAGGTAATCCCGACGGTAGGCTGAAGCTGTAGCAGGAATTCATCTTTTCAAATAAAATAAGTCAATATTTGCTCGGCATCGCGGTATGTCTCCAGCAATAGGCTTAGGGGTGAATGTTATTTATGTATTTATGGTAGACGAGCCCTTAATCTGCAACCCTTCTTCAAAAATGCTAATAACATTACTGATAATTTTGGCAGGTACTTAAATGCAACTATACCGTTGTTTACCAAACTTTATTTCAAGTCTGACTTATTTGGTTTCAGCTTTGGTGCAACTAAACACCAACAAATTGCTCTACAAAAAGTCACTAAAACGTAAATAAAAGATTTTAATTTAACTTTAATAATTTATCTATACTTAAAGTACGGAATATATACATTACGTTATTGAAATAATATTATTTATAATTGATTACTTGCGGTGCGTCCCATCACTATTTCCTTTGCGGTTGATGCTACTTTTTGTTTAACAATCTCACAAATTTCTACGTCCGAGACATGCGATGGGACCCCGTGCCTACAGCCTACGTTACCTATACAGTACCTACCTGGAACATGGTACACGGTACATGACTGCAGGTACAGAGGAAGAAGAGGAGAAGAGGGGAACCCCGCAGCAATCATCTCTGTGTGTAGACAAACATTATAATAATCATGTTGGGAAAAAAACGGTAGCTTTATTTGTCTACTTAGGTTGATGACATTGTTTCATTTGGGAATTTCGAGCGAAAATTTCGTAACGTTCCGTGTGAACCGTAAAACGTGCAATTTTACTAATTTTTTAAATCACTTCACAAATTGAATTAAAATTACAGCGTACCTTGCTACGTGCCCATTGCAGAGGCTCGAGAGGTCAAACATGTGTAATGTGCATTAAGTACAGCTACCCGCGGCTTCACTCACTTGCCAGTTTCTACCTACATACATACATACACACCTACAGTTGTTTGTCTTGCTTTACGTATGCGAAATGGAGTGTTATTATTCCAACAAGAATCAGCAATTCACCAAAAATAAATACTTTACTAACGGTGTTAAACACTACTTCATATAATCTTCTTATGTTGTACAGATAATTACATTTTTTTCTTTTTAATTTCCTTCAAATAGGTACCGAAATCAGTTTAAATACCACATTTCAGTATATACCTAATGTGCATACATATTACACAATTTATGTACTCTGATTCTGATTCTTGACGTGGCCCGACTCAAGTATCTGGTTCACTTGACTGTGCCATATCTTCACATTACACTGACCCTGACTTCTTCTACCATTCACATTACACCAATTTCTTCGTTCGTTCCCTTTACATGCCCAGAATCAGAATAATAGAAGAATGTATGTTTGAATGTGAATATGAAAGCAAGGAGTGTGTGCCGATAGGCAGAGTTGTTTGGCCGTCTGTCCTCCCTACCGACCCAATGCCTGCAAATTGGTAAGCGGATATGGGTACTGCCGCCCCGGTAGCCATTTAATGGATTACCAATACCGCTGCCATAAGTCACCTTAAACGGTTGGCTACATTTGGTGACTTAGCAAGGGCACCTTGGTCCATGGGGCAAGGTTTGTTTGGGTCTTGGGGGCGTATGCGTTTGCCCATCCTGCATGGCGGGCCGGATCGGGAGGGGCTGGTTGAGGAAGATCTTTTGAACTCTCCAGCCGGAATCTGTTGACCTATCGCTTTGCACCGCAGTGCGTGTTAGGGTTTCATACATCCATCATTCCTGGACACATTGACCTCCAGATTCCTATCCAGCCCTCATACTTTTCTTTCCCAGAACTTCCTCTCATTCCTTTCCCCAAAAAGATCCTCCACACAGCATCTCCAAAGATGACATAAACCCGGAGTTTAGCGGCCTTTTTAGTTCGTAGCCCAGATCCAAACGAAATTAGTCGAAAATGCACAACATATAAATTTATAGCGGTTTCTAAATCCGTAAATATATTTTTAATTTTGTTTTATAGTCGCTTTCTGTCAAAAAATATCATTCTTAAACATAAAAATTAGCACTTTAAGGAGAATCTCGTTCAATTTCTCATTACTAAGAAAGGCAAGCTAGAAAATGAGTTAGGTAGGTCGTCTTACTTGAAGAATCTGTTTGCAATTACAGTTTGTGGAAGATGACACCAGAAATATACCAGACTCGCTTTGCCTGTTAACTTTTATCCGCGCCATTTACCGTCATGAGCGACTTCTGGCGCATAATTAGAATTTTAATTCCTTTTCCTCCCAAATGTGATGACGAACCGTCTCTCCGGAGATCTTTTTCATCTCCAACTGTCGCGGGGAGGCTGGAGACGTCATATTATTGTGAATTATGCCCGCGACGGAGTGATCTATGGGAGGATATCAATTTCTTTTTCGGCGGCTGATTTATCTCCCCCGTATTCTTGAAATGGGTGATATTGTACATTGTACGGCAAGGTATAAATAGAAAGCGATAAAACTTTCCTTTCGTTCATAGTCTTATTCTAAACGGAAATAGACAAAATGGGAAACATCGGATGAGTTTTATTGATCCAAAAATGTGAATATAATAAATAAATACCCCCCTATTGGAAGGATGGATGCAGGTACCTACCTATTATTCTACATTACTAGGTCTACTATTCTACAGTTACTAATTAGGTAGGTACTAATATCTAATAAGTTAGTGTCTGTTGGTTTTGGGACAAAGCTATACGCGATGATACATACAGTATCAACACTTACCCAAAAGACTTAATGATTCCTGAGCATATTTGGAGTTAAAAATCTAGAGGTCATTTGCTGTGCGATGATATTTTTGATCAAATAAAAACAAACTAAAATAAAATTTCTAACACAAGTCACCACTGATCACCCAGCTACAAACACGTCGCAGCGGATCACTTGATACGCGTTCTGCCTCATCTGTAAGGTGATGGAAGTTTTTTTGTTTGTTTTTAATTGAAAAAATTATCATCGGATAACATAATAACATCTAATTTCTTTTAACCCTAATTTGCTCAGGAATCGCTGGTTAAAGTCCTTCGGGTACGTGCTTGTGCACTAAGTACCCGTATAATATATTATATTATTCTTGTTAATAGGTAGGTACTTAGGTACATCATTTTGCTCAAGAATTTTGGCTTTGTGTTCCCCACAGACATGAGACTGAATAATTTATGGTTAGAGATTACCATTAAATGTTAAAAATAATTGAATTATTTTCTATTCAGAATAATAATGCGTAAAAGTCGTAATCCAGAAATGACAAACGAGCGTGGATTCTCGCTTATTTATTTCCACAAATAGTACTAGTGTTAGTACTAACTATCAACTAGTACATTCCGCTCAGTCGCGACTCGTTACGAAGCGCGGAGAATGTTCTTATCGGAAAACATAACTCTCTCAACGGATTAGTCAATAATCATTATTACATCTTATCTCGATTAGACATACTTTTTGTACACGTAGGAATAAGAACCATTCTCCGAAAACAAAACACACTAAAAATACAATTCTGACGTAATATCTTAACGTATCGGATAAATGACGTACGTTTGATACTATATCGAATCCATAAAAAATACGTTATTTATCCCCTCAGAGGGTGGGCGTATTTTTTAGAATGTCAAAATATTTTCGCTTTTCATTAAAATCGAAATAAATGGACTATTTCTGAACGCATCTGAAAACTAAAAACTCTTTTGGAAAGGTGATGAAATACGCTTTCCAATTTTATAATTCAAAATAAGTGTATAGTTTTTAAAATATAACATTTTAGAATGTTAACATAAATAAGTTTTCAAAATGGCTAACCTTACGTTTTTTCTAACTAAAATAACTGGTAACAAATAAAAACACAAACATATTTCATCAGACAAGTGCATTATGATTGTCACCATCAACTCACTTTTTGTCGTTTCATTTAAAAATAATGAATAAAAAATTCCCGAAGTTCATAACTTTTTCAAAACACAATTGAAAAATTTGGATTCATAAAAGCGCACATTTTAATTATTTTGCGGTTAACTTTTAAGTTTTACTATAAAGCGTGGTATTTTCTCTTTCTAACATCGTTTGGAACATATTTAAAACCATGATAGTAAGGGAGATACCGTGATTTACATGAGACCTATGTGTTCTGGGACAAATTTGGTCTCCTCTGATTATACATGTTAAAGGTTTTCTTTTTCAAAACATACGCATTTTTTACTCGTTGGTTAATAATAATTACGCTTATAATCGTATTTGTAAAATAAACGTAATTTAGAGTCGTTAAACAAATAATTCCAAGAGATGGACCAGTAATGTGGTCAACCGCAAAAATATCTCTTATCCCGATGAAAATCAGGGTCCTTTTTGCATACAGATAAATGAGTACATGTGATGGAATGCTGATTGATTATTTCAGATAAATGGGTCCATGCTCCATACCACGAATAGTTAAAATATGCGACCACCAGCTTTTAAAAATAAATGCTTAGTACCTAAGTGTTTTTAAAAATTGTATCGATAAAAAGTAATGAAAAATGATTACTTTTATAAAATCTGAGTCATCATAATTATCAAGAATATCTGCTCATCCACTTTTGCCGGCTGCGGCATCTATTTTCAGCGAACTTTTGTTGTGATGGCCTTCGTGGTCGAAGGGTAAGGCTCTCGATTAGTAATCTAAGGTCGCGGGTTCAAATTCAAGTAATTTTTTTTATTGGATTGTGTTATATCACATTTTAATCATTGAAAGTAATTCGAGGTTTATTTGTGGCACATTCCCGAGTGGAAGATACTCTCAGTATTGTCCGAAAGACCACTATTCACAATTGAAACGTTGCTTGAAATAGCTTTAGCCGTGTTTGGTGATCAAATCTGAATAATAAAATAGTGTCCTGTTGCTTTTGGGACGACGCAATGATGCTAAACAGCATTATATCAGCATTTACCCAAAATACTTAACAAGCGATTCGTGAGCCTATTTGGAGTGAAAAATGTAGACGTCATTTTGCTGGCGATTATATTTTTATTCAAATAAAAACAAACGAATATAAAATTTCTACTATACGTTGCCACTGATCACATTGCAACAAATATGTCTTAACAGTTCACGTTCACGTTCACGTACGGTGCTGCGAAAAAGATATGGAGTGCATATAGCACGAGGTGTGAAGGAAATTTTTTTATTTGTTTTAAATTGAAAAAAAATATCACTGGAAAGTTAAATAACATCTAATCTAATAAAATAAAATCTTTTTTACTAGTCAGTTACTTCCCTACCTTCCTCATCTGTATCTCCTTCCCCTCCACACTACCTTCAGCTTCACAATATACCCCAATTGGGGATGTCATAGTTTCACTGGCTGTCTTGTACGGTACTCACATAAAAATGTACCTATTATCTCGTCAATCTTTTTGATTCGTCTAACATTTAAAAAAATGTTTAGATGGACGTACCTCGTATTTGAATATTGGTTGAACGTACATTTTCATTCAATAAATGCGGTAAAGCGCTGGTTCTGGGAAAATCTAAAAGAAAGTCCAGTACTTTCCTATCTTTTGAATGAGCCCATTAGTGAGGGAAATGAAAGCAAGAATTCGTGTTCCACGACATGCCCAATTGCCCAGCCTAATTCTCTACCCCGCAGCCGATAAGTTCGGTTCCCCAGTCCCCAGTCGCCATTCTCCAGTACCTCTGACTGGTGCTACGCTCGACGGCTATGTTAATTATTGCTGAAAGATATTCCCGAAGCTTTCAATGTTTCAGCGCAGACCTTTTCTCTCCCAGCCGAGAAAACTACGCCCACTTTAAAGTTGCCCTAATGTCAATATTGCGGCGGTAATTGAAAACCGTGGTACGGATTAAATTAGATTACTTTTGTCTTGCGTGTGAAGAGGTGGTGATGATTGGAACGTTTCTCGCTGTTTTAAGTAAATATTTCCCTAAATAATTAATTTACCACAGCAGTTTACAGTTTAGCGGCTTGATGGTAAATTAGTCTGCTTTCTTTCCCGGGCTCAAATGGAGAGTTTATTAAAACTAACTCCACATAACATTCAAGCAGAAATGAAAACAAAAAAACAACATGATGAATGACAAGAGTTAGGTATTATGTCATATGTACAATATCTCAATTACAACAATCGCCAAAGCTGCCCCTATTACGATATCCGATTAAGCGAGCTATTTTTCTAGAGCAATTATTTATTGAAGTTTTGAGACAAGTCTTGAAATACAGTTATTACAACTGACCAAACGTAAAATCTATCGGGGAAAAATGTAACCCATAATTTGTCTATCCGGCTGTAGAAGAACTGCACTATGTATTTACTAAACCAATAATACTAGCAAATATTAATTACGACGGCAACTGGCCGACTATAATAATTATTACCACTATGAAATATTGAATAAATAAGTAGTAAAATTGCACACTTGAAGCCATTTCAATTTGGAACAACTAGAAGATACTTGAACCGAGGCTGTCTCCCTCTGTAGTGAAACGCCCATATTAATTATTATAATTCCATGTTTAGATTAAAGTAATATCCTTGTTTGGAAGGCCACTTAAGCGACCGTTAGTGGACATTAATCTGGTCACCTTCTTGATCAAAATACTAATACAATGAAATAACGAAAGTTACATAAATAAACTCAATTATATTTGTAAGAAGATATAGTATGAATGTTAATGAATCAAAGTGTGTATGTCAACATACTTTTGTGTGGGGTACTACATTGCTTCATTTGTGATCAGTACATTAGCCGGTTAGGAAGGAAATTTTCGGAAAAATTTATTTAAAGGTAAAAAAGTAAATGAAATTTATGTAAATAAATTAAAATTATTATCTGAAAATTTTTTTAATAGCAGACCGTTACCGGTTTCAGCGTATCTCAGCCATCTTCAGACTGGTCCAAATAAAGTATTGTTTTTTTTAAATGAGCTCCACACAGAAGTCTCTGTGGAAAATAATTTCCCTCAGGTCCTGCGTCATCTTTGGGAATGCTGTGTGGAGGGTATTTTTTAAGGAAAGGAAGGAGAGGAGAGTTCTGGGAAGGAAAAGGGTTTAAGGAAAGTGTAGGAATTTGGGGTTCAGTGTGTCCTGGTCATCCACCTCCAAGAACTAGACAAACCTCACCCCATGAACCCGGGCACCTCTGCTAAATCACCAAACATAGCGAGCCACTTGGGGTGACCTATGGCAGAGGTGTTTGTTATCCAATAAAGCTTCTCGGGGCAGTGGTTCCCATTCCCGTCTACCAAATTGGAAAGTTGTGCAAGCATTTTGGTTTTGAATTATTGTGACAGCTGTTTCGGCGTTCAAGGCCATTTATCAGACTGTTATCACAATAATTTTTATTCAGTCGGAAGATGATTGAAGGTTGACAGTTAATTTCAGTTGGAATATGAGGGTAAATTAATCTTCACGAATAAACTTTATTATTTAGGTGCATTCTAAAAATCCATAAAAAGTATTTAATATTTTATTTTAACTTTCAATAAGTGTTTTGTATCATGAGACGTTTTATTAGTAGCATGTTCGGTGTTTAAGTCCCTCACTCCGAATAATGAAAAAATAACACTCGTACGTAAGTGCCGATGAATTGTTAAGTTATTTATTGAAATAAACATTATTTCCATTACTCGGAATCGTTTAAGCCGAGAAATAATTTGATTTCACGCTTCAAAGCCAAAGCGGTACATCACTCGGTGGCCTATATCTGGCTCTTTGATCCGATCCTTAGAGACCCACCTCGGCCTCTGTAGCTCTGTAGCTCTGCAGCTTTGCCAGCGAGAGAAACAATGTTTGCTCCAAATTGATATTCAATGGCTCATCTTAAAAAGCTATTCTCAATTGATTCAATAAAAGAGCTTATCTCGTCGGATGGCCGTATAAAAGTTCAATTTGGATTCCTCGCGCGGCCATCGCCATCGCCCGTGACTTGCACAACCTTCCCGGCTCTCGAGTCATACGCGGTCTTAGCGGCTAATAGTCTTAATGGATTTCCAGCGATCAAATCCAAATCGGGACCCGCGGTTCTACGGTTATCCGAATGTCCGAAATGATTTATGTGTTTTCTTAATACGCGAGACACTGGCACTGGCCACTGA
The DNA here is from genome assembly GCA_917880885.1 of Limnephilus marmoratus. Classification (NCBI taxonomy): domain Eukaryota; kingdom Metazoa; phylum Arthropoda; class Insecta; order Trichoptera; family Limnephilidae; genus Limnephilus; species Limnephilus marmoratus. The sequence goes on along the minus strand of OU862921.1, from coordinate 53,592,289 downwards.
AGACTGGAGAGATAAACAGCTCTCCTCTGCTCTGCTTTGATCTATCTAGATGTGAGCGTGTTGCAATAACCACGACACAAGATGCAACACGCAACACGCAACACGCCAGTATCTTGAACTCTTGACTCGTGCTTTGCTTAAGCCTGGCCATCTAACTTAACCGCAGGATCTATTTCTGCTTCTATAAGGAATGTTAGCTTCTACGTGACCATTCCATCGAAATCAACACTCCTCGTAACTCTTTTTATCATATATCAAAATGATTTATGTAATACGTGAGTAGGTAGGTAACAGACCCTTTTAAAATTCGGACAAATCTGAATGCAAGCAACATCATAAAGACAATCATAATATGATTTATTAAACTTGCATTTATATAAGCATGCACTTACTAAATACATTCTAAAAGACGTTCGTATGAATATGTGATTTCCTTGTGTAAAAGTTAAAAGTGTATTTATCTATCCTCTTCTTCTATCTTCTTCTTTTATCTTCTATATAAATAAAAATGAATCGCCGAAATGTATGTATACGCGTAACTTCCGAACGACTGCACCAAATAGGATAATTATTTTTTTGTTGTGTTCGTTATTGTCTGGTGAGCTCTGGCATTATGAAATTTGAATAAAAAATTGCAATATGTGGAACGCGAGAGGGGGATGGGGAACCTGGGAGGGGGGAGGGGAACTCGCGAGGTTTGCGGGACGGGGGAAGGGGGGAGTGGAGTGGGGAGAGGGAAGGTGGAGGAATAGGAGTGGAAACGCGAGAGGGGAAGAGGACGCGGGAAAGGAATGGGGGGGGGGGGAGGGGGCGGAAGGTGAACGGGACGAATAGAAAAGGACACGCAGGGAGAAACAATTTCTTCATTAAATGGCATAGCAACGCATGCCGGGTACCAGCTAGTTTTTAATAAAATGAAATAATGCCTACTTTGAAATAAGTATCATGTTTGTTAAAAAAACGACGAATACATCTTATTTCTATCAAATTTAAGATGCGTTGTTTAATCTAAAACAATGTTATTAGATTGCAAATTTGGAAAGTAAATATTTAAAATGGCTCGGAACAAAGAGGTTGATGATGGATGTGGTTATTATTTAAATCAACGACCAAAATAAAATGCGGGCAGCCACTTATTTTTACAAAAAGCGGCGCACGATTATTTTTGATGAATTGTTAGAACATTTCATCCGATGCACCTCTTCGTGGACCTGGGAATGGCAGAGGACGGGGGGCCGTGGGCCGAGGCTCAGGGGCAGGGGGCCCTGCGCGCTGATGACTGATGAGTGACGGCGCGAATTTCTATCTCAAATCTTAAGTTCAGGTATTTTAATAATTATTATAACTTAATTAGATTGCATTATTTAAGAAGTTCCGCATAAAATTTAGAGACTAAAGGTCATATTTTCATACAATCATATCCACAAAGTCAGGAAGCTTTGACCTTCACAGTCTGCGACTTTGGAGATTACTACATGTGTATAAGTAAAATTTATAAGTTTCATAAGGTCATTTAATAAAAAAAATTCCAGTCTTAAAATAGATCCTTAAAAAAATAAATATTTTACATAAATAGCATCACTCTGCTCAAGCAACTAACATTCGAATAAATGTAATATTAATGGTTTTGAAAGCTGCTGTAAAATCAAATATTGTGTAGTATTTTTAATAGTGGTTTGCAAAGTCGTAAATTCTCCAATAAAACAGCGTTTATCTTAAGTGACCTGCTAGGTAAATAATGTTTTCTGTATTTGTTAACAATTTTTTTTTCTTATTTGATGCTATATGTTTACATTTTATACACAATTCAATGATGTTGGCCTCACTAGGTGGTTTACCCGTGCTGAGGTCTCCATTTCATATACAAAATTATACACAATACATATAAATAAATATATAATATTGGTGAAAAAAATAAAAAAATACGATTAAGATAAATTAAACTTAAAAATAAGAGATTTAAAATTAACGTAAAATTAAAAATAAATAATATTATATAAGGTTAAAAACGATATTCTTAATAAGTGTAGTGTGCTTGTGGGTGATTGCGTTTTATATTGGTTTTGTGTATTACTTTATGTTTTATTATTTTATACTATGATATTTTGGTAGTATTGTCTATTTTGGTCTTTAATCCATTTTGTAATTTTGTGTCGGAATTTATTTTTGTTTTACTCAATTTTATTTTCAAGTGTTAGACTGTTGAATGCTTTTAAAGCGTGATATTGGTAGTGTCTTTGTCCAAAGCTTGTATTTACCGTCGGAGTTTTTAAGTTTTCTTTCTGTGCTTGTCTAACTGGTCTGTTTGTAATATTTTGTGTTTGTCGAAGATTGTTTTTTGGTCAAATATATAATTTAGAAGCGATTTAACGTATAATTGTCGTATGCCTGTACGTCACAACGGTTGAATATTTGGTCTGTATCAGTAAGCCTATGTTTTTTAAGTATTACCTTTAAGATCGTTTTTTGCGCAATTTCCAGGTGTTCGATAGCTGAGTTTGTTGCTCCTCCCCAAGCAATTACTCCATATTCTATTATAGACTGACATAGAGCCAAGTATATTGTTTTCATCTGTTGTATTTTGTATATGTTTCTTATGTTTAGGAAAATGTGTATCGTTTTAAGGGGTTTATTTGTGACTTGTTTGATGTGATGTGTCCATCTAAGGTTATGGTCAATTATGATTCCTAGATACTTTATTTGTTCTTTTTTTCCAGAGGAGGGAAAACGCAGATGTTGGTGTTTAAACATTCGTGTATTTTTATGGTGTTTGTGTTATTTTTTGGCTTTCCTGTGCTACTTATACTGTACGTTGTGAATTTTGTTTTCGATATGTTTAGTGTAAGTGCGTTTGAGTCTAGCCAAGATTTCACTCGCGTGATTCCTAAATTTGCTATGTTGTATGCATTTTTTCAATCCTTAAATTTAAAGAGTTAAACTGTGTCGTCTGCATAACTAACTATCTCACCGTCTATTTTCATGCTGCAAAGTTCATTAATGTAAATAGTGAAAAGAACGTCTGTTCTTGAAAAGAAGGTCTGCGAATTCATATTTATACTAATCTGTTAAATTAATCAATTAATTTAATTATTACGCACACATACTATTCGATAATGTACCAAGTTATTACATAAATATTATCAATATGTACCTACGGACAAGCTACATATGTAGCAGGTTTAGATGTCAAAAAAGCATTATTTTTATTAAGAGTTCCAATTGTTCTCAAATAACCAGAAGCAGTAAACTGGGACTATGGCATTCCCAACTAGGATTCCTATGTTGTTATGCTGAAGGGAATAGAGAAGAGAAGGAGATGGGTAAGAGGAAGGTGGGAAAATATTTTGCTATTCAATTCTATCACCAAACCCGGCTAAAACCATACCAATCAACGTTTAGAATCTGTTTGCGGTCTACCGATAAATATAAATATACAAGTAGTTACAGAAAAAAAGGAAATACGTAGGTAGGTACCTACCTACAGTTTAATGCAAACTTAAATAAATCTAATACTTGTAGATCTACGCAATAATGTTCTATGTATTTCCTGATGGATTATCCTTTAACTTTATTATTGCGATGATCAACCTTTTTAGCCGGAGGCGGAGGAACAATTTATTTTTATTAGAGGTGGGTAAGTTCTGCATTTTTCCGGAAGCCTCCGAGACTTGCTTCCTTTTAAAAGTACACGAGTTCTAGGAGCAGGTCCCGGGTCCGAGTTCTTAGGTGCGGACTGGGCACTGGGTATTGTTGCCGCGCACCGAAACGGGACGCACGGGTTCAAAGAACTCGGAACCAGGACCTACTCGTAGAACCCACACGATAACTCAGAACCCCGGAGTCGGACAAGACCCGCACGAGGACTAGGACCCATTCAATGTAGGTACATTCAATGTACCTACATTGCACGGTCTTTTATTGAGAATTTAAATAAGTAAATTAATAAGCTGTAAAGCTTTACTATAAACTATTATTTTATAATGCACGTCACCCGTTGATTAACGATACCAGATAAGACGCTCTAATTAAAAACGACTCCGTATCTAGCCGAAGCGGTCACGCACGTGTATGTCGATCAACGGACAGCGACCGAATGAACGCCCAGGCCCAGCCCACGTCTCGTGACCCAAGGGGAAGTGTCGAGTGTTCAACGGTTCACGCAGTTCCGAGAACTACCGAGACCCGCGACTCATGAGTGGAATGGTGAGTGACGCCGGACGGTAGTTCGTGGTTCCTGCTACTCAGTACTATTCATTAGCACCGGAGTACTCGCGGAGCAAGCCGGCGGCCACGGGGTGAGTCAGGAATGTATCGTAGTTCGTGAGTCCGGGAGTGGGCGGAATTAATGGATTGTGTCGCGATTCACGACATTCACGTAGCTCAGAACAAGGCGCTTGGGTTTAAAGGAACCCGGGACTTGTATTCGAGTGCCTAGTGGCTAGGAAAGCCGGCCCCGCGGCGCCGCGGTTTTCGCGCTTCGGCGTTGAGTTGCTCGGGGACCGCCGGATTTATTTGGATGCGAGTACTGGGACTGGGCCGGGTTCTCTGGGAGTAGTCGATTTGAAAAAGGAGTGGGAGTAGGAACCGCTTCCCGCAAAGGAGCGGATCACACGAGCCCATTCCAGCTGAACTGACACATCGCTAATTTTTATTTGAATTTTATTTTAGTAATTTGTACATTTAAGTTTACAAATTTCTAATTGATTATAATATTTCATATTGCAGTTTTTTTAATTATAATATTTTAAATTTACAAAATTTTTTGAAATCACAAAATTTTATGTTTTTGTTTTATGTAGCTCCTACAATCCATCTTGAACTTTTCAATTGGTGAGGACTTAAGAGTTTCTGGTAGTGTGTTATATAACTTAATTCCTTTGTACAGCAGACTGTTTTGCGTATTCGTTTTGTCCTTTTTGTTTAATCTTATTTCCTTGCAAGTCCTTGTGTAATGTCTGTGAATGTCCTTATTGTATACGATTTTATTTGTGAAGTATTTTGGTAACATGTTGTTTAATATTTTGTGAATAAATATCAACGTGTTCAAGGTCAGTATTTGTTTCACTGATAACCAATTAAGTTCCTTTAACATTTTAATTATTTTTGAAAATCTATTTCTTCGGAGTATTATTCGCATTGCTCTGTTTTGGAGAATTTGAAATTTATTCCGTTCTCTTTCATTACAAAGGAAAAGGATACTTGAACAGTAGTTGAAGTGTGGAGCAATAATTGAATTGTAAATGGTGATGGCGGTTTTTCTGGAAATTTTAGGCCGAATTCTTCCCAAAAAAGATATCTTTTTGCCAATTTTCTTGTGGGTATATTCGGCATGTCTATTGAAGTTTAGTTTGGAATCTAATATGACTCTTAAGTATTTCATTTCAGAAACATTTTCAATAATTTCACCATCAATTTTAATTTTGCTTTCACTGGATGTCTTCTTATATCCAATCACCATACATTTTGTTTTTTTTGTATTTAATTTAAGCTTATTTATTTTTAGCCATCTTGATACATCATCTAGTTCATTATTTAAAATATTTATTAGTTCTTCATAGTTATCTCCAATTAAGTATATAAGTGTATCATCGGCAAAAAGTCGTACTTTGCATTTTGAAAATATTTTCACCATGTCATTAATATAGAGTATGAACAATAGGGGTCCAAGGACCGATCCCTGCGGTACTCCTAATTTATTTTCCATTGGTTTTGAGAATCGATTATTTATTTTTGTTATCTGTTTTCTGTCTTTCAAATTCCACTTTCTATTAGCAGTCAGTGGTCTCGTAAACCCATAATATTTTCAGAAACATACGGTAAAACAATCATAAAAAGTAAAGAAAACAAAGCGTCGCAATTGAAAATGTCATCTCGCCAAGGCCACACCAATAAACACTGACGATTTTTGTCATTCTGAAATATTAAAGGACATATTTTTAAATATACCTATTTGTCATTAGGAAAGTTAAACAAAATTTACTAAAGAAAACTTTTGGTATTTTGGTATATTATGAAACAGAAACCTTTAAAATGCTTCAAACTTAGCTACCAACAAAGAAGGCGATATTTTCTATTAAATAAAAAAAAATACACTTTAAAAAGAACCACTTTTTCATTATTAATATTTATAGCCGACCGGGTTCCGCTTAGCTCAAGTTTCGTCAGGGCTTATTATTTTTAAAAAAGTGGTGCATTACATGGCGTGTTTTTTTTATTTAATTTATAATGCCACACCTTAAAGTATTCCTTAGTAATACTTCCCTCGATAAAAAAATGTGATTTTTTCACTACACTTAAGGTCAGACCACGAAAATTTGTCAAAGAATGTGTTAAAAAATGTTATTATTTTGAGCGGCTGATTCAAAACATTGAAAAAAGACTGAAATTTTACGCTATATCGTTATAAAAACAACAGAAAACATTTAATATCCTTTACCATTATTTTTAAAATATATTTTTTTAGCAAAGTGTAAAGTAAAGCTCGCTGGCCACGCGAAATTGGCTCGCAAGCCGCGGGTTGACTACCACCATCACTGGCCTAGCAAGTCGTTTAAACTTTGAAGGACTGTGTTATCTCCATATTAAATTAAACATTTACAGTTTATGAGGAGTCGGAGTGAAATGCGGTATCTTTACTACCTACTGAATACAATAATTGACTTAAAATGGCTGTTACTCTTCACAGGAAACTATAAAAGATCTGCCGGAGGATGTTAGAATCCAGGGAATAGAATAAGGCTTCAGAACCAAAAGATAAAACCTTGAGAGGCATTGTTTTTTTACGAAAGGGATTTTTGTGAGGGACGCAAAGTCAAATTAATTTTTTGGACTCGATAGGTTCCTAATACGTATTAAAATACAATGTAATTTAATTTATTGAGAAAAAATTAAAACTTACATTAAAATTAAACCTTACATGCCGCCCTTTTCTGTCCAGAGGAATATTACTCTGTCATCTACAGTATTCCAAGCAAAAAATGTAGCTATCAACACTAATAGTTAAATCAATACACAATTACTGATAATCCTAGAATGTTCATAGTATTAAAAGGCTTAAAATAAACGACTAAACATTTTTATTCAAAATACTTAACTCTAAATTTGACTTTTGCGAACTCCTGCAACTCATAAACTTACGAATACCAACAGTAAAACTACACGACAAAATACACTATTTTACTGTAGCATTCATAAGCGGAACTACATTGCCCACTCTCCGTTACAACGATTTCACACAATGGGAAATCAGTACTTAGGTGATGTTGACATATTTAACATAAACTTGGCGAATTTTGTTGATCTCGTTAAAAACTTACTCCAAAACTATTCCTAAACATATCTGTATTTTTGTTAACCTATGAGATATACTTCCCAGTTTGGCTACTTTCAGTCTCACAACACACCCCCTATTAGGTATGGAATAGTGACACTGGCTTACGTCGTTCTTTTTTCCAGTGTGTTTTTTTATGAAATCTTTTTAGGTAGATTTGATCCATTTTTTTTATTTATTTTTGAAAGCTAGATTGTTAATAAATTAACCAAAGCAATAAACAGTTGAATTGAATATAAAAAAGTCTTCGAACCCATTTATTTGATAACACCCCTGCCATAGGTCACCCAAGTGATTCGCTACCTTTGGTAGCTTAGCAGGGGTGCCCGGGTTCATGAGGTGAGATTTGTCTAGGTCTTGGCGGCGAATACATTTTGGCCCAGATTCCTACCCTTTCCTCATACCTATTTCCTTCCCAAAACTTCCTCTACCTCCTTTCCCTCAAAAGACCCTCCACACTGCATCCCCAAAGATGAAATAGGCCCTGAGGGGTTTTTTCCTCCTGTGTGGAGCTGATGTAAAAAAATATTATTTGAAAGTATTGAAAATGTTGGGGTTATAAATATAAATATTAGGGTTTTTATGAATGGAAACCCCAGAATATGACCGTCTATTTATCACCAAGTACAATAATGTACAGAGCAGATATTCGGAAGAGTTTCCTGATTTACTAAAAACACTTTGGTTTCCTACAACGCTTCAAAATTACGTGAACCGAATACCTATGCAGCGCGTAACATATTGCTTTCCATATTGTAACTCGTAAATAAGGTGTTCCTACATAGAAAGGTACAATTTGCACGTTCATAAACAAACCGAAAACCAAAATGAAAAATTCTTGTTTCGTGTTTCGCAATAATCACTCCCGGGTGTGACAATGCATAATTTCTGGAATCTGTTAATTTATTTTACAAAAACTACCAAAAAAAATACCTCATTTCGGTAGGTGGTATGCTCAGTATCGCACTGGAGAGACACCATTTTTGAGAATCGAAACTTTTCTTGGAACGTCGTTCACTAGTGGCCATATTTGAAAAGCAGGAGTAGTAGTCTATAGAGGCCATAAAAATGATTATATATGTCGCATGAAAAGAAGGCGGTATTTGAGTTTTAATCAATGAAAACTGAATTTACGGGAATTTATTTTCATACATTTTTTATTGGAAGGAAAAGAGCTCTTCGAACTATAATACGAGTAGTATAATAGTAATCACCTCACAAAGTGCACAACTCTGCTGATTAGTCTGGTACTTCTCGACCTTCCTCTTACCCGTTACATTCTACCTCACAACAGTCCATGAAATTGGGGAGGGATTACTCCCACAGGCACTTGGGAATATTGCAGTGTATAATTTTTTTTTGCTTATCTGTTTTTATTTTTAACTTTAAGAGTAAAACCTTAATTTTTTTTTACGTGAATACCGCACAAGAGTTCCAACTGCTCCCGTCTGGAGCAAGTGAGACTATGGCATTCCCAATTGGGGTATGTTGTGAGGCTGGAGGTAGTGGGAAGGGGAATGAGTTAGGGAAGAGAAAGATGGGGAAGTACCTGGCCCCGGCTATTCAGATCTGGTCACCAAACATGGCCAAAGCCATCTCAAGCATCGTTTCAATTCTGAATGGTGGTCTTACACCAGGGCGATACTGAGAGTATCTTCCGCTCTGGAACGTGCCGCAAATATACTATTATATTATTTTAAATGAATAAATCGTGAAATAACATAATCCCGCGATCTTCGGATTGCGAGTCAAGAGCTTTACCGCTGGACTACGCCGGTCGTGTTTGTAATATTTAATTAATAAAGACAATATTAGCTACACCCATTCGCAAATCTGAAACAGAAAAATTAAAAAAAAGGTCACTTCTAGGAAACGAACCCAGGACCTTTTCCTTGCCGGGGCGGAGCTCTGTGACCCTATTCGATTCGGTCATATTTAACTGAATCATACTTCTATAAAGAACTACCAATATTATTTTTCTCATCGCATATTATTATTGCCTGCTATTTCCATGTATGATTGCAAGATTCAACTAAAAAAATGCTACCTAGATGAGTCTTGGATAAATTTATCCATTTTTATTTAATGAGCTACCTCTATTAACTTCTGTAAGTCTAGGATGGATATTTATTTTTATTTTTGACAAAATGAGTAAAACCTCTAATATTTAATAATGAAGATAATGTTAGCGACAAGAAAATATGAAACAGAAAAATCATAAAAAGATACGGTCACATCTAGGGAGATACGGTCACTAAATGTGACTTATCTTTTTTGATTTTTCGGTTCCAGATTTTCGATTGAGTGTCGCTAATATTGTAACAGTTCGTATTTATACTGGCCAAATATTCACTCGATGAAATAAGCACCCGTTTAACAATCACCCAATAACTAGGTTGCTACGTATCAATTCAAATTGAATTTTGAATTCCTAATTGAAATTTTTCTACGAGCAAGTCGAATCCAGCATTTTTCGTTTGTTGCCCAAAAGATAGGAGGAACAATTGAATTTGAGTTCAGTTCCAAGCTAGCGGCCAGAGGATCCGGCAGTCTGCCTCAACGTGGAGAAGGCACATACTCCGGTGAAATCGTATATACTGAACTTATAACTTCTGTTAGTTTGAGTTTATTGACTTACCATTTCAATTTTGTTCTACTTGAACTGGCCCCCTTTAGTAATTTTAACATCTTGAGATCTTTTTTTTTGTAAATCACGACAAGCTATCAATTCTTTTATTAGATTTTAACTATTTAGTTTCTTCTTCTAAAGACTAAACACGAACCTGAAGAATTATAATATTATTTTATTAGAGTCTCATGTTCTGTTTTATTTATTTAATAATATAATTTGATTGTTGCCTCAACTCTTTCATTTTTAACTATAAATATTCTTTTGTACTTATTATTTTGTACAGCATTACACCTTTATTATTAAACTGTTACATTAATGCCCAAGTGAGGTGTACTTTATGCAGTATTAAACACATATTTATTTCAAACCATTACATTGGCGCCCCACGTTGGGCGCCAATGTAATGGTTTAAAAATAATAGGTGTAATGCTGCATAAAAGAATAAGTACAAAAGAATATTTATATTTAAAAATAAAAGAGTTGAGGCAACAATCAAATTAAATTCCAAGAAAGGAAAAACAGAGAATCAAATAACACTTGTCTAGAATTTAGGGGTATCCCGGAATTTAAAGAAGAAACGACTCAATCCCAGAAGGACATCATCTTCAACGTCAGCAAAACAGTGAACTGCCAGCTCAACACCAGCGACATAGAAAATATATATAGAGTCACTCCACGAAATAAAAATATTCCTCCAACCATGAAATCCAGGACAGTAATAATTCGTTTTAATTCAACGTCGTTAAATCTATGTTAGTGAACTCCTGACTCCGCACGCCAAACGACTGTGGTATCTAACGCGACAGTTCACAGCTGTTTGTAATTGTAAGTACAAATACGTTTGGACAAAAGCCGGACTAATATTTATAAAAAAAAGATGACAATTCACGACCAATCCTCATAGATTCCGAATTGGCTCTTTCAAAACTGTGACTATCTACTCATTCCCACGATATTAGCGCTCTCAACCGAACTGAAATGTCATTTCCTGAACATCAACATAATGAAATACAAACAATTAATATGTCCCACGAACAACAAATATATTTCCTGTGTCCTTATTATATTAGGATTTCTTATAGTATAATCACTTTTATTATGATATTATGTAAACTTTTAATATTATATTATAAAATAATTATAAATCAGCATCAGAATAAATGTAAAGAATATTGGATATGTAAATCTCTAGATCGTGATCATGAATACGAATGTGCAAGCACAGAGACATGTAATGAATTTTTCCCACACAAATTTAACGGTTTATTCATATTACACCAAAATATTCGTAGTATTTTTCAAAATTTTGATGAATTTATTATTAAAATCAATAACCTAATATTACAACCAGACTGTATAATATTAACAGAGACATTTACAAATGATGAGTCACCAGCTTTTCAGCTTCCTAACTATACATACATCCCAACTAAAATAAATATTAATAAAAATAGTGGAATCGCAATATTTGTTCACACCAAATTCAGTATTGTCACGAGTTTAGGACACCCAATATTACTGTCTAACTGTATTCAAATAGAAATAAAACTCGATAAATATATTTATCACATAATTGCCATTTACAGAACACACGAATCAAATATTTCACATTTTATAACTCAAATGAAAAATATCTTACTACCGCTTAAAAATAAAACCTGTTTTATCGCGGGTGATTTTAATATTATCATTAACGAAAAATCAGAAAATATTTTCAAAAATGAGTTCCTAAATTGTATGACTGAATTAGATTTTAAATCATGCATAAACAAAAATACTAGAGAAATGCACGGACAAAAATCGTCTTGCTTAGATCATATAGTGAGGCAGATTACTGAAAAACCAAAATTTATAACTATTTTCTATTTTTCATTTATCTACTGTTCATATTTATATATTTTTTCTGTTGATATCCTTTTGTCCTTGTGTAATTTTAAACCACTGTAAACATAACACTGAATATGTACTTTTTAGTTATAATCTTGCAAATTTCTTTCAATAAAGATATATTATTATTATTATTATTATTATATTTGGGTAAACATAAAATTACAAAACCTATATAAAATCAAAACAATGGTTTGGCAAACGAATATTACTGACCACCACACTTGCTTATTATTGTATGATAGTGAAATAAAATCACAAATTAAGGCTCCAATTACTATTAAAAAAACCACAAATATTGCCACTTTAGAGGAAAAATTGAAAGCAGAAACTTGGTGGACGATACTACAATCTAACGATGTCGAACAATGCTCAAATATGTTTGAAAAACAACTTATGGATCATATTGAAACCTCCACAACAGAGGTCTCATTATACACGAATTCAAAATTCAGACGTATAAAACCTTGGATCACTTGTGGCCTAATAAAATCTATTAGAGAAAAAGAGAGGCTATATAAAAATACAATTAAAAATCCACACGATGAAAATGCTAAGATAGTTCTCAAAAAATATAGAAATAAATTAACATCTTTAATTAAAAAAAGTAAAGACGACTACTTTAAAAAAATAATCTCTACTTCAGAAAACAATCTAAAAGTTATTTGGAAAACGGTAAATTATGCGATTGAAAATAAGAAAAAAAATAATTCTATAAAATATTTAAAACATGAAAATAATATCATAGATGTATCCAAAGACCCAAAATTAACAGCAAACATTTTTAATTCTTATTTCTCTAAAGTAGGAAATAATCTCGCTGAAAAAATCTCTAAATCTGTTCACACACCTAAACCTATAACAACTAATACACAAAAACAAAATACACTATCCACTTTAAAAAAACTACTGAAACTGAAATACAACTTGTAATAGAAGGCATGAAAGACGGATCCTCTCCAGGTTTTGACCACATATCTGTGAAAATTCTTAAAGAAATGAAAATGTATCTACTGAAACCACTAAACCACCTTATTAATCTCAGTCTGACTAAAGGCATATTCCCAACAAATTATAAAAAATCTATAATATCCCCTATCTTTAAAACCGGAGACCCGCAAAATGTTTCAAATTATCGACCGATATCACTAATATCGAATATAGCAAAAATATTTGAAAAGATTGTGAAAAAAGGGTTGTTGATTTTCTAGAAAACAATAAAATATTACATTCCCATCAATTCGGATTCTTAAAAACAAAAAGCACACAAGATGCAATAGCAAATGTAACATCATTTATATACTCTGCACTTGATGAAGGAAATAAATGCGCAGGAATATTCATAGACCTAAGAAAAGCATTCGATAGTATCTCACACGCAAAGCTTATCAAAAAACTGAAATTAAATATCATCAATGATACAGCCGTTCAATGGATAGAAAGTTATTTGAACAATCGTGCACAATTTGTTAAAATAAATGACCAAACTAGCGACCAAGAAACATCAAATTTTGGTATCCCACAGGGCACCGTGCTTGGACCAATACTGTTAATTTTGTATATAAACGACATATTTATTCAACCATTGCATGGCCAAATTATCTCTTACGCCGATGATACAGTTCTTTTAATAAAAGAAAAAAACTTGGGAAAAAATTAATCTAAAAGCTACAGAGGACATAAATAATCTAAAAATATGGTTTGACAATAACCTCTTGTCGTTAAATAGTGATAAAACATATGTCATTCCTTTCGAAATTAACACTAACATTGTACCTCCAAATCTTCAAATATTCTTACATAATCATTCTCTCGCACAACACGATACTAATCACTGCCAACAAAAATGTTCACTTCTGAAAATAGCGGATAAAATTACATATCTTGGAATAATCATAGATAAAAACCTAAAATGGAAAGATCACATCGGCCATACAATAAAACGAGTTAGGAAGTTAATTCATATATTCTTACGGATAAGAAACTTCTTATCAACGAAAAATCTATACTCAATATACTACGCATTAGTACAGTCTATTATTCAGTATGCCATTATCAGTTGGGGAGCAGCTTACAAAACTAGTCTGACCCCCATAGAAATTGTTCAAAAACTAATAATAAAAATTATACTAAAAAAACCTCCAGACTTCCCAACTGATCGCATATTCGAAGAATTCAAAGTTCCAACATTTAAAAACTTATTTATAAAAAATTCAGTTGTACAAATTATAAAAGAAAAAGATAAATACGCATTCATAACTGAAAATCGTAGTAGACTTAAACATGTATTTGTGTGCCCCAAATTAAACACTTCTTTTGCCCAACACCATTATACTCACCAAGGAAAATTCTTTTTCAATAACCTACCAATTGAAATCAGAAGCATTAGGAACAAAGTTCAATTGTTGAACTCCATCAAAAAGTATTTTAGAGAATGTCACACTAAAAATCATACTTGTTTTTCTTCTTACTGAATACATATATGTTTGCATATTTTAGTTAACGGGTCTGATTGCCATGTGTCTGTATTAACTGCACCTACATATATATTGAAATACATGACTATAGTAAATAGTAATTGTACTTATATGAAATGTATTAACTGTATTAACTGCATTGTATTAACTGTACACGTGACTGTATTTGTACATAATATATGAAATGTCGACTCTTCTTCCATCCACAAGCTAAGGCTTTTAATGGAAGACCAGTAAAATTATAATATGTAGCAATTTTAAGATAAACAAATAAAAATAAAAAATAAAAATAAAATATTATTAAATAAATAAAACAGAATATGAGACTCTAATAAAATAATATTATAATTCTTCAGGGTCGTCAGTCCTTAGAAGAAGAAACTAAATAGTTAAAATCTAATAAATGAATTGATAGCTTGTTATGATTTAAAAAAAGATCTCAAGATGTTAAAATTACTAAAGGGGGCCAGTTCAAGTAAAACAAAATTAAAATGGTAAGTCAATAAATTCAAACTAACAGAAGTTATAAGCTCACAGTAATTACGATTTCACCGAAGTATGTGCCTTCTCCCCGTTGAGACAGACTGCCGGATCCTCTGGCCGCTAGCTTGGAACTGAACTCAAATTCAATTGTTCCTCCTATCTTTTGGACAACAAACGAAAAATGCTGGATTCGACTTGCTCGTAGAAAAATTTCAATTAGGAATTCAAAATTCAATTTGAATTGAATTAACCTAGTTATTGGGTGATTGTTAAATGGGTGCTTATTTCATCGAGTGAATATTTGGCCAGTATAAATACGAACTGTTACAATATTGTCTTCGTTAATTAAAAAGAAATTTTAATTAAATTAAAGGTCCCATGGAAGTGCGTTTCTGAGTAATGATTCTCCTCGTAGGTATATTCTCACGCCATTATATAATGATTACTGTTATTCGATTAGACTAATAATGCCTAATGAATGGATATTTCAATTCAAACACATGCATGTTCCTCGTCTCACCACTTCCCGTACAGCTTTTTTATTCGGACAATATGAGTTGTACCTCCATTCCTTCCTACCTACCTGCTCGCATGGGCATGTAGGCTGTAGACACAGGCGTATTCAGTATGTTGTATTAATTTAAATGTTGAACAAAATGAAAAATGCCCGGCATTAATCACATAACAGCGGGTAGGTGGTACTGTTAATGACTCACAGGAATTCGCCGGACTTTTTGTTATTAATAATTTCATTACAAAGTACGACAACTTTGAAGCTCATAATCAAATTAATTGCAAAAAAAATACTTCGGTATTAATTAAAAAGTTGTTAGAATTTATTAATAACAACCAAATATATATGTGTTGTTTTGTTCAGGATGTCATTTACTCAGTTCTTACCTATCCCTAGCCACCACCTTGCTGGAAAAGTATTTGAAATTTGGAAAAATGAAAAGACAAATAGTGCAAATTTGAGTGCAATTGTTTTGAAAATAGAAGAAGTTTTGGAACTTCCTCGGAAGCAACTTATTGGAGTTTTTCGTGTAGGTACACAATCTGGTTTTTAAGTAAAAATAAGGAATTAAAACGATTTTGTGATTGTGTCGTGTGCTCCTTCGCAGAGATATATGGTCATCCATTTTCCTTGCATACCTTGTTTTGTGATTGTGTCGTGTGCTCCTTCGCAGAGATATATGGTCATCCATTTTCCTTACATACCTTGTTTTGTGATTGTGTCGTGTGCTCCTTCGCAGAGATATATGGTCATCCATTTTCCTTGCATACCTTGTTTTTTCTACACATATTATTATCACCCAATTCCAGTAAAGGTCATTTCATCACGTTTTATTCTTAGTATTTGCAGTTCATTCCAATTGTATATGAAGCTGTAATTCGTAATCAGTTTCGGATGCACCAGTGCGTACGTCATCAAAATATCATATTTTGTAATGTTACATAATCATGTACTATGACTTCAATAAATACCGCTTGACACACATTTATTTGCAGTCGACCAAATATGACTAACTATGTAGGTATGTAGGTACTAATTTATAAAATTTTATTTTTGAAGAATTTTATGTAACAATGTACGTACACTTGATACTTATCGAAAATCACGGAACGTTATAATTGTAGGAATTGTGAAGCTGAAAGTATTTATAAAATACTTCCTGATGTCCCCGGCGATGCTCGATATTTACACAAAGTTTTCGAAATCAAATGTAGACCTTCCTCTTGTTTTGAAGGTCACACGTGCGAAATTTCATCAACCTCGGCATTAAACTCTAGATTTGCATACAAATCAAATCCACATCGCCCGCTTGCCAGCCCGCGCGTCCACCACATACAGACATTCTTATTTACATATTATATATTTCAACCAATTTACACAAAACCTTGACAAATTATATACCTAAACCTTCTTCATGAATCACTCTATCTATTGGTGAAAACCGCATGAAAATCCGTTCAGCATTTTTTGAGTTTATCGCGGACAGACAGACAGTGTAGAGGACTTTAATTTATAGTATGTAGAGATTTGCGTCACGATCATTCTTTAAAAAACATATAGGTATTTTGGATTTTCTACTAATTACAGCGGCGACGACCAGAATTATCTTACGAATGAACTCCAGTAAACTTTAAATATCATTTGTGATTCAAATTTAGATCTGACAAATATTTAAAGAAATGAAATACACATTGCAAATAAAGAATTATTAATTTTAATGAAAGACAAATAACTTTGTTTACATCACTTATATTTGTACACAATCTACATGTTTCGTGAACGATGTTCACATCATCAGGATCAAATGTATACTAAACTTAAAAATTAAACATAGATCACATATGGGTGGAAGGGGTAGGAGGAAGGGGAAGGGGTAAGATTGAGGGGACTTTATTAATATTGGGGATTTCATAGCCATTAGCAGGTAAAGACCGGTTAAGTGGGAAAAGGTTCAAAAGAGGGTTCATAAAAATTTGTTACTTATTAGATAATTATGTCTGCTTTATTATTAACATTTTTCCTAATTTCTAAAATATCTAAATTATTTATCTGTGATGCCTTATAACCCGTGTGTAATATTTTAAGTTCATGGTTTTTGTCAATTTTTTTTATTAAATGATCTGCGAACTCAGATTCGCTATTGCCATTTAGTGATCCATATCGCTATTGCCATATGTGATCTATGTTTAATTTTAAAGTTTAGTATACATTTGATCCTGATGATGTGAACATCGTTCACGAAACATGTAGATTGTGTACGTGATGTAAACAAAGTTATTTGTCTTTCATTAAAATAAATAATGCCATCACAAAGTGAAAACCTTTCCGAAGAAGTTTTCTTCGAAAAATTAATTATTAATTCTTCTTCTTCTTCTTCTTGTGCCCTATCAGATCCCCCCGAACGACGTTGGAGATCACTCTGGAAAAATTATCAATTAATGAAATAATTTTGGTAACTACTTTATACCTGTCTGACACGATTTTTACTTATAAGTTAAAAGTTTGAAAATTAAAAGTTCATTAAACTTGAATAATTTTACACATTATGCAGGAATACAATTTAAAATCATGCATGCACCCGTGCACCAACAACCGAAATTAGTATGTTTAATAATTCTCTACCGGATCCGACACGTGTCCGTGTCATTCACTAGCATTTTAAAAATTTATTATGAAAAACTGCATATAAAAAAAAACTAAATATCTTGAAATGAAAAAAACTTGCTAAATAAATCGCCGACGACTGCAAAGATAAGGAGAATGATACGTTTTTAGATTTTCACGGCCAAGAGTAGGTACTTTCGTTATTTGTTTTTGGTTTCAGATTTTTCTGCCGTTTTTATGCCGTGTTGCGCTACCTCCTACCTCCTTCTTTAGCCTACCATCTACACATCTACCGGATCTGCCCTGATGATGGACACTGCAATGCTGTCCGAAACGTTGGCTAAAGAAGGAGGTAGCGCAACACGGCATAACACCCCAAAATCAAATAGCTAACATCAGGAGAATGGCTTAATGTATTTATTTACTATAGCGAACACGATTTGCGCCTAAGTAACTTAATTTTCAAAATTATGTTTTGATGACTATCGTGGTGCTAATCACCCAGATGGTCCTGAGTTCAAAGTATTTTGACTGTTTTCCAATACCTGCACATCATGATTCGACGATTAAAAATATTATTTTATATAATAAATTACGCCGACATTTTAATGTTGACAGTATTTTGTGTGAATAGATACCGTTGAATTATTTCGCCCACCAATTGGTTTGGAAGCGAGTTAATTGAAGAAATAAGAAAATGAAGTTCACGGACTCTAAATCAATTACAAAGAAACAAATAACTGGCCGGAATAAGATAGGCTTCGAGGCTCGCACATATAAATCAGGCGCGCACTATGTATCATCTTATTTTATGGCTCTTTATTGTTAGTGATTGCATTTCCACAAAGCTTGTTTGTTTTATTTGTGCAATAAAACCATTATTTTCATCCAGTTATAATTATTATACCCCAATTTATTATTAATTTGATGCTCGTTGAATGTACTAATTTAAACTATGATTTATTGCATAATATCGTCTTGAATAACTTTGGCTGCTTTTTATAGAGGAAAATAATTTAAACGTAATAAATCTGCCATAAACAAAACACAGTCTAATTGTTTCCGATGTACGCAAGTTGCATTCATAAAATACATTGTTAGAATGCCTTTTTTACTTAATTAAATTCATTAAAATTATCTGTATTTTAATCAGCCATAACACGCTTTAATGTTCCTTCCTCATACTAGCCAACTAGCCTAATAGCAAACGTGTATTCAATAACTAACCAAAAAACTATTCCCATAAATTTGGTGTTTATGGCTTCTTTGCAATAAGAGAATATTTAATATTAAATAGTATTTATTGCGGACTTAAAAACACTCAGGTGTTCCGTAATGAGGAGCTTTGTCATTAATTTTATATTTATCTGTTGTATAATTAAAATCAAAACAAATTAATTGAATGCGCAAGTTCATTCCACCCACACGGACTAAACGAGATTAATCTAAAAATAACTCATCCGAAATACCCCCATTAACGAACTGTGCTTTAATCTGGGCTATAATCAATATTAAGACAGATGTAATTTCCTGAAGTTATTTATGAATTTTCATACAATTATAGAATTCTCTCGGATTTTGCACAATTTATTGTAAAGCAAATTTTCATATCTACTTCATAATCTGCTCACCTTCCGGTTGAAAAAGTTGCGACCTTACTTTAGACTCGATTAACTCAGGAAGATGTTAGAAACAAACCTAAAACATATGAAACATAACAAATTTTAACAATAATTATTATTATTTGTCAAATTCACGCAGAAAACTAACGGCGTTTGGGAAAATAAAATTAAAAAGTGAGTAATTTAACAGTTATTTAAGTATAGTCCCAACGAGAGATCGTACATGATGTCATCTTTCGTTTTCGAAAAAGACGCGTGAAAAGGAATAGGACGAACGTCAATAGCTCTCGCTGGTACTGGTAGTAAAAAGAACCGTGGCAGAATGGTAACCTTTTGTTTTTGTTCTCTCATCTATTGGTTACTGGCTTAATTTGCGGAAGATACTCCCAGAATCGCCCTGATGAGAGATCACCGCGCAGAAAGGGTACTTTTCTTGAATTAACTTCAGTTACGTTTGTTTGATAAATTTCCGCCTTTCTCCTTAATTGTATGTAAATGACTGCATATTATTGTGATCTCCTTTTACTGAGAGTCCCGTTGTAACCTCTCTTTATATTACTTACATAGCTAATGATCATTTCGCTCTTGAGGCGATTTTTCGCAAAAACAGTGCTACATAAGTTGTCCAAATTTATTATTATTATATACGGCTATTCTATGTTCCTACTTGATTTTTTACTTAAAATCTGTTGTATAATTACATGGGACGTGTCGATTGCACTATCCTTCCCATATCCTGGACAAAAAAAATTATTGTTATAATGGAGATAACAGATATATTATTATTTTAATGGAGATAGCAGCATTCGCAAACCTCCCTTAAACATTTGAAGTTTTTAAGGTCTTAAAAAATATATATTATTTTTGAAGATAGATAGATCTGAACAGACTGAAACGCAAATTATATAAAATTCCATCAATAGAAAAAATACGCAAAGTATGCTCTTTATTTTAAACGAGTTGTGTTTAATTAAACTTTTTCTAATTTTTCGCATCGATTTCATATCTCTCCATCTTCTTCTTTTTGATCCCATAAGAACCTGGAGAACCAATAAAACCTATCAGTGTCTTCGTATCTCAAATATCCGCGAACATCTCGGACTGCATCGATTGGGAGGCTAAGTTGTTTGTTATAAGTTATAACCACTGGAGCGCTTTTTGCCACAATATGGCACTATTTAAAATACTTCGGATTACTTTGCTGCCAATTTTGGCAAATTTTCCCTTATTTGTGAGTAATTAAGTAGAAGTTTAGGATTTTATAATATTTTTTAATAAATCCTACGAGTATGTCATAATCGAAAAAAGATAGGCGAATTCATTGGCTATATAGAACTATAATAATCAGTTTGTATGTCTCCATATTAAAATTCGGAGGTATGATTTTTTTTAATGTGGGCGGAAAATATTCAAAATGATTACAAAAAGTTTACACAGAACAATCGGAGAAAAAAGTTTTAAATTGCGCTGTCGCTCCAGTGGATAAGGGATAATGTATATATATAGGTATCGTTTATCTTTACGATAAAATATATATAATCACTAACAAGATATTTCATAGTAGTCAGTAGTACCGATCCCTATAATTATTTCGAAAACCTTGTAAACCGTTTACCACTCATTTTATCTTCTTTTTTTTACATTCGTTCCATATGGGAGACCCTGAGGAAAAAAAATACCTCAGTGTCTACGTCATCTTTGGGGATGCTGTGTGGAGAGTTTTTTTTAGCAAAAAGAAGGAGAGAAAGTTTTGGGAAGGAAAATGGTGGGTAGGAATCCAGCGGTCAATGTGTCCAGGATTGAAGGACGTATGAATCCATCCCTCCCACTATGGTGCAAGGGAATGGGTCGACAGAGTCCGGCTGGAGAGGTCTAGAGTAGGTCTCCCTCAACCGGTCTCTCCAGATCCGGCCCGACACGAAGCGTTGGGCAAACCTCGCCCCATGAACCCGGGTACACCTGCTAAGTTATCAAAGGTAGCGAACCTCTCGGGGTGAACTTTGGCAGGAGTGTTAGATATCTAATAAATGATTCTGGTGCCGCGGTGTCCACACCCGTTTCCCAAATCTTTATACCATTCTTTCTAAAATAATAAAATTAATAATTAATAACCCACAGAGCGTATAGCGAATATTTGTACAGCGCCCTTGATGTGATTTTTCACAAAAACGGTGCTATAAAAGTTATCCAATTACAATTATTATTATCATGTGATGCCTTTCAGCTTCGTTCCCGATAATGAAAAATGCTTTTCGCGGATGACCCAAATAGATATGTTTTCCAAAACAATTTCCCAAAGACAATTAAAGGTAACGCGCCTTACTGCCTTTTCAGTATGTAGTCACTTCCTAAATAACTTAATTAACCCACCACCTACTTGTGAGCATAAACAGATGCAGGAATACACAGACCCAGTTCCCCAGCGTGCTCGGTGCTCAGTGCTCGAGTGTCAGCCAGATAAGCAAATTAATTAAACCACCTGTAAATAATTTAGGTCGTTAATACATACAGTAGTTCGCGACCACCTTCATATATCTCCGCATCTACATTATAATGTTCGGCCTCATTAACTGCCAATAATAATGCGACTGAGCGGTCTTAATTAATTACAAGTGATAACATCGAAATAATTCTACGTGGGCTTCACACATACGAGAATTTGAGTGGTGCCACAGCTTAGCATTACCGTACGCTTCTTTTGTATCAAAATATCGATAAAATGAAAACTTTTTTACTTCTTCAAACTTCGCAAATTTATTTTGTGGCATCATTTTTCATAAAATGAATAACTTATTACTTTGTATAAAACCACTATATTTAAAACAATATCAACATGTTTCGACAACAATGTTGTCTTCATCAGGATATGTTACTATATGTTAAGTAATTAATCACCTCTAATTTTTTAATATTTTGTCTATGTTATAATTTATTCTAATTTGTCTATACTTGTTTTTCATTTATCATAGTAACATATCCTGATGAAGACAACATTGTTGTCGAAACATGTTGATATTGTTTTAAATATAGTGGTTTTATACAAACTAATAAGTTATTCATTTTATGAAAACTTTTTACCTGTCCGATGAATATTAAGCCTGCGTTACTATCTATATAAAACTTTAATCCTTTTCCAGTCCTATTTTTTATGAGCCCCATCTCAGTAACTTTACTTTACACTGGTGGCAGAGTGTGGGACAGGCTAGTTGCTACTTAGTGACTAACTAAGAACTATCCCCACGGACACAGGTAAAGCCTGATAGAGTATCCGTGTTACATTTTATTTGTTCCATCCTCCATAAACAAGGTAGAGGCTTGCACCTTAAGGACGCACATATGTGCCTCCCTTTAATTAACCTGTTCGATTGCCAGGTAGGTTCCGTGAAGAACATTTGAATAATTAATTTAACGTAGACTGGGTGGAAAAGCGACCAATGCGAGATGGATTTACATAAATCTTGTCCGAACACCTTATGGTTGAGCAACACGCACGGCTCTCATAAATCAACACAAAAGCGATTAACTCCTCAAAAAACGCTCCGACAAATCCTGACGCTTTCTTCACCGAGTTAATTGTTAGTGATCTATGTTCGCCAAAGGCCGTTTATCTCAATTTGCTCCAACTCGAATATCCCCTGGTCAAGGTAAACGCTTGTTTTTGAAATAATAATCTCCAATTAAAACCGTGTTGTTATTCAATGTCACGACCATTTTTACGTTCAACGTACTGCACTGTGATTACTGTTTCTGATTAGGTTTCATCGCTTGGAATCGGTGCATGATATTTCTTCACCATAATATTATGGTCTACGTATGTGACTTGGTTCCGAGTTCGATCCTCGTTGCCAGCCTGGGTGTTGTGTCTATGATATTATGGTCTACGTATGTGACTTGGTTCCGAGTTCGATCCTCGTTGCCAGCCTGGGTGTTGTGTCTATGATATTATGGTCTACGTATGTGACTTGGTTCCGAGTTCGATCCTCGTTGCCAGCCTGGGTGTTGTGTCTATGATATTATGGTCTACGTATGTGACTTGGTTCCGAGTTCGATCCTCGTTGCCAGCCTGGGTGTTGTGTCTATGATATTATGGTCTACGTATGTGACTTGGTTCCGAGTTCGATCCTCGTTGCCAGCCTGGGTGTTGTGTCTATGATATTATGGTCTACGTATGTGACTTGGTTCCGAGTTCGATCCTCGTTGCCAGCCTGGGTGTTGTGTCTATGATATTATGGTCTACGTATGTGACTTGGTTCCGAGTTCGATCCTCGTTGCCAGCCTGGGTGTTGTGTCTATAATATTATGGTCTACGTATGTGACTTGGTTCCGAGTTCGATCCTCGTTGCCAGCCTGGGTGTTGTGTCTATAATATTATGGTCTACGTATGTGACTTGGTTCCGAGTTCGATCCTCGTTGCCAGCCTGGGTGTTGTGTCTATGATATTGATGGTTAAATATGAAGGGCTCTACCAAAACGACCACACGTCTGGGAAATTGTGTAGAATGGTTATATATTGCGTAAATAATTACGAAGATATTTAGATTGTAGATGAGTTGATTATTTATCAATAAAATAAAGAAACTCAGCATAACTTTATTTGAAACAATCTTTAAAACTAAATACCTAAATTAAAATTTAGCTACCTATGACTTATAAGAGAGCGACCTACCCACAGGACTATCGATCATCCAATATGATGAAACTAATCTTTTATTCAAATGTGAGTCCTTTGAATTCAGCAAAAGTGTTCAAATTTAAAGTTAGTTTAAAAATAAATTGGTAAAACATTTCCATTATAAACATTCGTTGGCTTTATAAAGCCCTCTGGTTGTAGAACTATCGTATCTCTCCTGGATCGCTCTCATTGTTAAAAACAACCGGTTCGTTTACATTTGTAAAATTGATATATCGGCCATCTGTTCTCGTGGAAACTTTTAAACCCAATTTAGAAAGGCTTCTGATTGGAGCGAAACAGGATATTCGACCGTTGAGAGATTCATGGCAGTTTTTGATTAATTTTCAATTAAATAGTTAGCGACGCTTGTGAGATCATGTCACGGCTAAGTGCTGAGAGAGATAAACGAATTGATGCCAAATTATGCATATTTAGTTAAAGGTTTTCCGGTTTTTGTCTCCAGATGGGCCCCCGCCCATTCAACTCAGCGCGCAGCATTCAACTTCAGCGCGAGAGACAGCTCAATTGTGTCGGTGACATTTGGTATATTTGAAGCGCATTATGTAAATCAAGCGACGACTACTCGAATTTCGAGAACCAGTTCAGCGAAGAGATTTACCGATACCAAATACCTCACTCAAGGTCCAAATCCACAATGCGGTGGCCAGGGACAGGGGCCAGGGGAACGAGTGCTTTCCTTCATTAAGGAATGTAAATAGTTTTCAATAAATCAACTTTATCAGTTTATAAGAACGCATCATGAAACATTCAGAAGCCTCTGTAATCTGCAAACACATCCAATTCGTACACTTCTAATCGGCTTAGGCTAGACAACGGATTATGCTTGGTTTGATAAATCATTTGCAAACTTGATTTAATTGGCTCAACAATTTGAATACAGACTGTCTGACTAACAAATCCTATCTTACCAGACTCCTGTAATCATATCATGTTTACTTATTGAATTAAATTGATAGTTACGTTAATAAAGTTGCTATGACAAATATTACATAATCTGTGTAATGTTTTTTTTCCTTTTCCATGTTAGGCAATTGCTTCAACAATATTTCTAACTGCAAATTACGATATTATATTTAGCGGTTTGTATTGAAAATACGAGCACGAGAAATTCTCTCACCACCCTGTATCACTGAAGTTTATTGTCTAGCAGAAAAGTTTGTAAGAGAAAAATAAAGCGAAAAAAACTTATCTTTTATTAATCTCCTTTAGGACAACTAATTCGTTGAATGCAAAGGAGATACCGAGAGAACAGAGCTGAGCGGGACAAACATAATTCAAATGTGTCCTGTTGCGTGAATACACTTTTATGATTAATATCTTAATTGGGATTCTTTTGGGACATTCCTTTCCGCCGAGGTAGGAGCAAATGAGGCCATAATAGAATATCTGGAATAATTGAAAAAATACGCTCCATGAAAAGCTTTTTGTCATAATTGAAAAACACAATCTAGACTCAAATCTCTCTCGTCGACAACAATCAGCCCCACTACCAGTACAATTCTCTTTACCATTATTATAATAATACACGAGAGGTTTTTATTAATATTTTTAGTAGGATGTTTATATCGCCGAGCATAATGAAACAATAAATTATAAAGATGTTGCATTAGCCATTTCATGTGTGGTAAGGTTTGATTAAAAAATAAATAATATTTATAGCTTACGTTGTACTAAATCTCCACGCCCAGGAAACGCCAGACAGAAGTTTC
Organism: Limnephilus marmoratus; assembly: GCA_917880885.1. Lineage (NCBI taxonomy): Eukaryota > Metazoa > Arthropoda > Insecta > Trichoptera > Limnephilidae > Limnephilus > Limnephilus marmoratus. Next base: position 53,566,338 of record OU862921.1, on the reverse strand, counting down.
CAATTCACGTTTTTTGTTATCGAGATAATAAAATATCTTCAGGTGTGATTTGTACAGATCGTCGAGCCTTTTGCAATATAATGTTGGTAGTTTACGATGTATTTTATAGCAACTAAAAAAATACCACAAACTACGCGCGTCTTTTTTCATATCGAATTCAAATTTTCATTTCATGAGTAGTATATACAATCGCAATTTCGTAACTTGATATTTGTTGAAAATAAATTATGAAAGTTCAATTTATTCTAAAAAGTTGGATTCATATAAAATATCTGATACAATTTATGATGTGCTTTAAGAACACCTGCCTCGTGGCTCGGAGCAGTATATTCTAATCGTCCTCGTTCTATCGTATTCTCATTCTATCATTATGATAGTGTTCTTTGTATAAAGAAGTACGAACACTTTGTATACATACCATTTTGCCGTGCCATATAATGTTATTATAACCTATTACCTACGCCTTACCTAGAAAAGCTAAAAGCAAAAAGCAAACAGCAAATGTGAAGCAGTTTCGCAACATCAGTATTCATGACATTGTATCATATTGTAAGATTTATAATCAAGTCAAACAGATTTTGTAACCGAGATTATAATAATATGGTTGTTGGCTTAATTTTGCAGTTATTTTAATTTACTGTTATTTGGTGTCAGCGCTGTATGCGTATTCACTGAGAAAAAAAACAGCAACATGGAGGGTCAGACGCCATACACCCAATACACCCGATTCGTGCTCCTTGCGACTTTTAGAGATTTACTGTTTAGTAATCATTTTATCTTAGCGTGTTTAGCTATATTTAGTGTCCAGATAGACAGGTTCATCAATCCTTCTCAATTTCTTTTTCAGACTAAAGTCACCAATAATGGTGGTGCTATAATATTGACGGTTCTGGGAAGTTGTGACCCGTTTGTCGTCATTACAAGATAGCTGTGTAATTAAAAAAAAAACCATCGAATAATAATTAAGCCATGTATATCGTTATTTCTAATTATACAGTTAGTTCCACAATATTCATATGATGCTGTGCAGTTGTTGAATGTGGGAACATATTCAAATCACAGACTTCAGTTTTTTTCTTAATCCCGAGCTTATTTCCTGTTTTAATGATCTTGTAGTCGTAATTTCGACAAGTTAGATATTAGCATTTCTATGTTGGAACTCAGTTGGAGTCGCACCTTCCTATTTAAATCCATGGCTCTCAATTTGGGAGGCGGGTACGAGTACCGCCGCCCTGGGAACTTTTTATTGGATAACCAACACCCCTGCCATGGGTCATACCAATTGTGGTCATATGAGTTCATGGGGTGATCGGATCGGGAGAGACTGGTCGAGGGAGATCTAATCTAAGCCTCTCCAGCCGAACTCTCTCGACCTATCGCCTTTTCCCGTTGTGAGACGGATATGTTCATACGTCCGTCACTCCTGGACACATTAACCCCAGATTCTTACCCACCCCTCATACCTTTTTCCTTCCCAGATCTTCTTCCCCTTTCCTTCCCTAAAAATACCCCATACAGCATCCCCAAAGATGACAGCGCCCCTGAAAGATTTTTTCCTCAGAGCCTCCTATGTGGAGCCAACATAAAAAACAACAAATAGCTAAGATATATTGTCATTATTCCATGTTTGTTTTATGCTATCTACACCTTTGGTAAATATCTTCCTTGTAGAAAAGTGAAATTTAAAAAACAGATAACACCTGATAAAAGCGATTCGCTGACTCGCAGACAGTGGGAATGAAAATACGTTTTTCACTATTTCACTTTCATTAAAATAAATAATATCTGTTGACGACGCTTTTGATTCTAAAGACACAAAACATTAACCATACATAAAATACCTACCCGCCTATAGTATAGGATGCAAGATAATAATTGTGAATATTGTCAGGTGGGTTTGCCAGTTCTTGAATGGTGTATGAATCACACTGAATGCTGGTGTCATAGAACGCATCTGTCGTATTTTGCGTATCGTATCTTGAAATCATTAACATCTTCTTTATTTTCAACGGGGATCGTTTCTCGGACGGTTGGTCGCTTGTTCTGATCGAGCCGGGCCCCGGCAATGCACGGGAAACGGGGAATGAAATGCGGCGCTGTGTGTGTTGTGAACGATGGAATTTAAATACAATGAAGGGAGTTTGTCAATATAATTTATTCCCTCCCACTCGACACATTATCTCTGTTCTCCGCTTGCAATAAAATGTTCTTGTCATCGTTTAAAAAGCACTCAAATAGCGATTTATGTATTAAACCTGAAATTTTCTTCCTATAAAAGAAATAATTAATGGCTGCATTTGATGCACATACCTAACAGCTAACAATGCAGGTACATTTGAATAATTGATAAGTCTATGGGCACGTTCGAAAGATCGATGGGGTTGGTTTGAAGTACTTACGTGTAACGTGTAAGAATAAAGTACATGTAAAAAAAATGTAGATAGGAAAACAAAAAATTTTAAATAGAAAAGACAGAAAACGATTCGGTCGCATTTGGGAATTGAACCCATTAGCTCTGTCTTGCCAGGATTGTACTCTGACCACTGAGCTAATTCGCCCATATCAACTATCAGCTGAGAGTTACCAACATTATCTTCATTTTCTGAACACAATACATTTTTTTTGCTGCTATCTTCATATGTGATTGCAAAATTTCGATTGAGAATGGTTAATGTTGTATCCACAGATTAAATAATAAAATTAAGATTTTAGTAAATAGGTTATCCCGCTGTAAAAATAAAAATATAAAGGTACATTTTTTTGAAGATAAGCAAAAACCTAATTTCTCTTTTTATTTCTTAACGTGGAAGCAATATATATATTTAAAAAAAAATATTTATGGCACAAATTCGTTTTTTAATAAATATTGAGATGATCGAATCTTTTAATGGGTTGCAACACAGAATTTGAACAATTCATCAAATTTCAAAGTTAATATTCAAGTTTTGTGATAGTACAACTCAAGTTCTGTTGTTATCCAAGTCCCTACTATAAAATAACCGGTCCATGACGTTAACAGAACTTGAACAGAACTTTCACAGAACTTAAATATTAACTTTGGTAATTGACGAAATGTTCAAATTCGATGAAATAACCCATCCTTAACGTTCTATGTTTGAGCAGGCGAGTTCTGAGGTCATCGGAACCCACGACTTGGAGAACGACTATGAGAAATACAGCATATTTCAATACTTGTGGCGATATGGACCCTCTCGCCACTTTCCGTTTCAGAATGAACCATTTGGGTAGGGTTTTAAAAATCCAAATAGTACAAATTCTGTGAGTAAGAGTATAATAATAAAAAAAAATTACATAATAAAATTTTTATATATTATACAAAAGTTTATTGGAATTCCTCATTATAAGTTGAAAGTAAAAGAAGACATATATTTCTTATACATGGATGCATGCATATTGCATAAGCAATATAACCGTCTGTAGGTCCAGGACTCGGCATCAGTTGTTGTGTAGGTGTGAACAGCGAACATTCAGTGCCATTTAATCTGTAATCTTTGCAGGTAAACGAAACATGTCTGACTTTACACATTTACCTAATTCTTGCAATTATTACTATTAGATAGTAATTCTGACTAATGTTTACTACTTCTATGTTATTGTTATAATTCTTAATTATTTTTATTTGAAATGTTTTATTTGGATGTAACAAATTTACACAGCTGAATACATTGTGCATAGGTACCTAATGTATTAATCGTAAATAAATGAAATTTTGAGAAATAGCACCGTCACGTAAATTTCCAAGACATTCGAGTATCTGCTAGGATATTTTTTTTTACTTTCTTCCTGATATAATTTCAAGTTCAATTCATCTGATTTATCCTCTTCTTCTATAAAATTATTCTCCCTCCATTTGACATTCCACCTCCTCTTAGTCTGAAACTCCTCTCGCTTTTCAAAATCATTCTGAAAAATGCCCATTTAAATAATATTAAGATATAAATTTGCCTTTCTTTTCTACAACGATGGCCAAGAAAACCTAAGGAGAAAGCCAGAAACAATAAGAAAACTGATATTTGGATAACATGATTGCAGCTTTAAAATTATTATAAATAAAAAATATTAGTCATCAGACAGCAACCTCCAAACAGTCATCAGAAACCATTCAGCAAAGAGGTAACACTAATAGGCGCTGGTATAGGCTGCTACTACTGGTAGTCTGATGACTATTTCATTTATGGACTTTCCGCCCGAGTTGATTTAATTACTGACAGACTTAGCTTCCACGAAGACAGCTAACAATCCATTGAAAATTGCGGACAACAGAAGAAGATACGATAAGTGCCAACTACGCTCCTGGCTCCTGGCTCCTGTGTATGCAAATTAGTATTTTTCTTTGCAGCTGCTTAAAATAGTGTTTCAGTTGGATCTTGCCGTTTGTAATGACAAACCCGCGGCTGGTTTGCCATTAATTACATTAGTGCATTGTCATTCTATCGTTAAGAGGAAACCCGGTCGCCGAGAAATTTAAACAATAGGTATTTTACCAAACTGTCACTCTTACCCCCCCAAATACAATCGCCCCCTGAGCGAAAGGCATAACTGGACCTCAGGCTGATAATACCAAAATAAAATCATAACAATCGAGGTTTTGTATTCCCCATTTTACTCCTCCAAAATGGACCCATTTTTAAAGATTTTTTTGAAGTGAAAATGAACTGAACGTATTAGAAGAAAAAACTCCTAATAAATGTCTGAACGTTTAATTTTGTCATTTTGTAAACATTTGCTTTGTTTTATAATAATGTCTACTGGCTTAGGATACAACATTACTGCACTTTTTCGTAGATATATTCGTACACAATTATTTTACTTGGGTATTCTGCTCTGAAGAGGGCGCGGTTGCTTTGGTTAAGATTGTTGCAACTCGGATGAAACGGAAATGACGCATTACAGTACCTACGAAGCGTCAGACTGCGCTCATTGGTCGCTTTGATTATGATGTCACTTTTCAAGGCTCTTGTTGATTGAAATAGTTTTGGTAAAGTTTCGCTTCTACCGCGTGTGAATTGCACACTCTGTTTTTTACTGACTGTATTAGAAGAAAATTCTCATAATAAATGTCTGAACGTTTAGTTTTGTTATTTTGTAAACATTTCTTTGTTTTATAATAAAGTCTTCGTAGATATATTCGTACACAATTCTATTACTTGGGTGTTCTGCTCTGAAGATGGCGCGGTTGCTTAAAACAAGTTAAAATAATGTGTATTATAATTTGGATAATAATATAATAATTTGGACTGGCACTAATAGACAATTAAATATATTTTTAAATTTCATTAATAAACTCAACAAAAAAATTAAATTTACCCTAGAAATTGGAAATAATTACAGTTTAAATTTTTTGGATTTAAATATTTCTATCATTAATAATAAATTTGAATTTAACATTTTTCGTAAAGATACATATACAGATATCATTATACATGAAACATCTAATCATCCATATTCACAAAAATTAGCAGCTTTTCATACCTTACTAAGTAGATTAATTAATGTTCCCTTATCTTTGAGTAATTTTAAAACAGAATTAAATACTATTAAACAAATTGCAATTAATAACGGTTATAATTCAAAATTAATAGACAATATGTTAAACAAAAAATATAAGAAAAAGTTTTTAGATCTTTTATCTATCCACATGTTGTTGAAAATGATAATAATTGGAGAAAAATTTTATTTTTAAATAATAACATTTCAAATTTAATAATTAAAAACATGCCAAATAATGTACAACCAGCTTTTTATACAAACAACAAATTAAAAAATTATATATTAAATAATAAGGATAAATGTGATTTTTTGAACAAATCTGGGGTTTATAAATTAATTTGTAATGATTGTAACTTTTTTTATATTGGAAAAACTTCTTCGAGTTAAGGAACATATAAGATGTTTAAATAATAATAATTATTCTGAATTTGCCAACCATATTTTGGAAACAAGTCATTCTTTTGATATTAATACAGGTCTTAAAATTTTACATACTAACACTACGGGCATACAATTGGATAATTTAGAAATTTTAGAAATTAGAAAAAGCATTAATAGTAAATTAAATATTATAAATAACCAAACCTTTTTTAAAAATAGCCATCTTTTAAATTTATTTTCTTATTAATACTTACAACCAATTATAATTATTGATTTTTTGATTTAGACTAATTATTTTAATTAATTATTCTTAAAAAAATTTTATTATCTAAATGCAATTTTATTTTTCCTTAAATAATTTTTAAATTTAATTTTGTATAACTATTTTTATGATTAGTAAGTAATTAATCACCTCTACTTTTTAATATTTTGTCTATGTTATAATTTATTTTAATTTGTCTATACTTGTTTTTCATTTATCATAGTAACATATCCTGATGAAGACAACATTGTTGTCGAAACATGTTGATATTGTTTTAAATATAGTGGTTTTATACAAAGTAATAAGTTATTCATTATATAAAATAATGTGTTTTATTATTTACGCTGTCTGCTCTGGAGAAGGCGCGGAATCATAAAGTTATATTCCTGCGTACAAAAAGTTATATTTTGTAAAGGTAATTTCATTTACCTACCCGCAATGTATATATTTTTTAACAATCGCTTCAATAATGTTACTTGTTCACTAATCTTGAAACTAGTTTTAACGAAAAAAAAAAAACTGAAAATCATTTTTGAATCAAGTATATTAAAATAGCTACAGATTATTACACCACAATAACTAGTTCCTGTTAAAACATTGTTTCATTTATCAACATATATATAAAAAAAACCTCCTTATGTGTTTCAGGCAGGCGCACGGGAAGCAATCGCTAGGGGGATCTGAATGTTACCACTTTCCATAAAGTGACATCGCGGCCTGCGAAATGTCAATCGGAAATAATATGCCTGCGGAGGTATCTGGTGTATTAAAAAATATATTACATCGGCTGTCTCCGCTCCTCCGACATCTCAATTACAACTGTCGACTGTCGACTCGGAGGCGAGCTGTCAACGCCGAGTGAATTGTTCCCAAGGAGTATTGCGGCCAGAAACTTTTCACTTTTGAAAGCTGACGTCGTGAGTTGATATTCAGTATTCGCGGGGAAGTGTTCGCTCATCACAAGAAAACTAATTATTAAGAAGAAGAAAATCGGTTATTAGGTTCCTTACTGGGAATGTGTCCGGAAGCAGGCGTCCGAATTAAAAATATTTTTAAAATGCTGATCATGAAGTTCAAGCAAAAGAATAATAATAACTTTTAGTCACAAGTACCACCTATAATTAAATATTACTGTCCTTTTAGTATTAAATGTGGATGGAAATTTTTTACCCTATCTCAACACTGAGGTTAATAATTTCACTCAGGAGTTTTCTTGTATTTCGAATTTTTCTTTCTTTGGGGATTCTGTGTGGGGGATATTTTAAGGTTTTGATTAGGAAAGGAGAATAAGGGGTAGATGGAAATCTCCCTCCTCTGCAGTGCAAGGATGTAGACCGTCCAGTTGATTAGTGGGACATCTCCGAAATATAGAAATTTGAGTTGAGTATGCAATTATATGTACCTAAAAGTGTACTCTCTATTTGATAAAATACTCAGATTTCTCATAAACAATTATATGTAAAAGTGTACTCTCTATTTGATAAAATACTCAGATTTCTCATAAACAATTATAATTTAGAATAAATGTGGTGAATTTAACAAAATGTTGATGTTTTCTGGGTCACCAGTAGGATATTTCAAAACGTCATATTAATGAACCGGACCGTTATGCCTCTCGGTGTTATTTAAACCACAGGAACGTGCAAATAATATTTAATTTATGGTGAGCATTCGAATATTGCTTTCCTCATTATCTCAAAACTTAGTATTTGCAGATGTTCGACTAATCAACTGGAAGATCGGTGTGTCGAGTGAGTACGGTTGGAGAGGTGAAAGGGTCTCCATCGACCGGCCTCTCCCGATCCGCTCCGCCACGGGAGGCGTCTACTAATATCTACAGGAATTCCAAAAACTGAAAAAATCGAACTAATATCTATGAGAATCAAAGTGTTGACGAATATCTACAGCTCAAACTGTTGATTAATATCTATGAGAACCAAAGTGTTGACGAATATCTACAGCACTGGCAGAGGTTGGATTTGCAATTATGTATAGCATATTGGAATAACGTAATATTGCGTATGCAGTTTAAAAAACTTAATTTATGGAAGTATGTATGTAAAAATCCCTAATATCGGACTATTGGGCACATTTAGCTGATTAGTCCAACCTACGCTCTGTAGATATTAGTTCAACCTACGCTCTGTAGATATTAATCAACACTCTGAAGTTCGTAGATATTAGTTAAACATTTGCGCTGTAGATATTCGTCAGACATACAGGCTGTAGATATTCGTATCTGGAGTCCCGCCACGCAGTAGATGGCGGACGCATCGGCAGCTAAGATCTGGACAAACATCACCTCCTGGGGTCCTAGCATTGTCGGTCGATATAGGTTTCATCGAAAATGTCGGTAACTTGCCATCGCTTCCGAGCACGATTGCAGGCCGCTAACGAACAAACAATAGTTCACAATGACTAGGGGTTCCTAATATATTTAACGTGAACTATTGTTTGTTCGTTAGCGGCCTGCAGTCGTGCTCGGGAGCGATGGCAAGTTACCGACATTTTCGATAAAACCTATATCAATTCACAATGACCAGGGGTTCCTAATATATTTAACGTGGACTATTGTTTGTTCGTTAGCGGCCTGCAGCCGTGCTCGGGAGCGATGGCAAGTTACCGATATTTTCGATAAAACCTATATCGATCGACAATGCTAGGACCCCAGGAGGTGATGTTTGTCCATGCTAGACGGCCTGAACCATCGACCATGCTAGGGGGCCTGAACCCGGAACCTCTGCTATGTCACCAAACGTAGCGAACCACTTGAGGTGACTTATTAAAGCAGAACTTTTGGTTATCCGATGAATGGTATCCATGGCAGCGGATTGTGAATTATCTATTCAGAGATTAAAATATTAGAGACAGCAAAAACATAACAGATATGTACACCATTAGATACATTAATTATATCACCAAATAAACGACGCATTCGAGTTGACCTTTCGCAGACGGCTGGGCAATAGCAATTTCCAGTGTCCACTTCCAATTTCCTAGCAGTGTTCTTGGAAAGCAAATCCTTCTAGTAACTCAAGCAGCAGACCGTCATACGGTCGGATGCCGTTTAATAGGCTCGTTCCTAAATTTAATATGAAATGTCTACCTTCAGTCATTTAGTTACAGGCACCGTTGAGCCACGCACCGTGAGCACAGGCTGAGAGAAGGCGAAGGCTTGCCTGTAAGCTGGTCACTGGTCGCGGGTCTCACAGGCCGCGCTGGCTTAATCGTGTCTTCATGGATGGCCGATTCCATTACCCGCAGTGTCACCTGACATCGGGTCGGGAGATTGCGAGGAAGGGCATGAGGAGCAACAACAAACCGTAGCCGGTGCCTGGTTCGCGGTTCCTCGTCTGTTGGTAATCCTGTCAATGTGCACAGATATTATTATTCTAACAAACAGGCTTGCTCATTTCGCGCTAAACATCATTATAGAACAATAATATTGTGGTTTTTGCGCTATCACGAGAAGCTGGATAAATTTATTAATATAATACAAATGCAGCTACAAATTTGAACGAAGTTGTAATTATTTGAGTTACATGGAAACGGGTTGACCTGAAAGAGATAGTGTAAACAATAAAACGGATTCAAAGAAAATTTCGACGTTTCGTAAATTGTTATCTTAACATCCCTTCAGAACACAAAAATTACCCATCGTTCGTCATAAATTCTAAGGGCGACTTGCACCAACTGTCGCTAATTTTATCTTAAATTGTATTTAACTAAATGCATTTAAGTCACTAAATACATTTAACTTAAATGTGTTTAGTTTCGTCCTGCACCAAGCTGTTGGAGCGGTTATTTAGTTAAACGTCATTTAGCATCGGTAAAACAGTTACCGCCGTTAACGAGTCGGTAAAACAGTGGCATCGTTCCTTAGCACCACCCACACGCACACTTTCTGCACAGCGACTTGAAGTGCGAGGGGCACGATCGATCCAAATTGCCCGTGTGGGGATGCTTAAATTTGCGAGTGTCAAAATATTTTGAGGTTATGTTGTGGTTGCGTATAGAAATTAGCACAAGAAACAAAAATGAATCATGTAGATTGGAAGAAAAAATAAAACAAACATAACTACGAAATGGGGCAAAAAGAGGTTTTGTTGTTAGATTTAAAAATAAAACAAATATCTGAGTACCTAGTAATTTTGTTTTTTATTTATTTTATGTAGATTGTTACCTATTATAAGAATGCTGTAGGTAGATATAATTTAAGTTTACAACCTTCCAAAGTATTCCTCCATAAATAAATCAATACCTATTCCTCAATAATGAGTATTGCGAGCACCTCGCTGTTGTGCTGATGTTAATGTTAAGAAATCTTTGAAACTTTCTGGCACCGAGTATCAAATAAATTTGTTCTTGTGTTTACTTCTCTCACTACAAACGGTCTACTTATAAAATCTATAATTTCTTCGTCAACTTCAGAATAAAAAACCCAAATGTCCATCGTGAATACAAATTAATAAATGAGACAGATTTAAGAAATATTAGACATTCGGTAATCGAAGGAATAACCTAAATTTTTTGACAGAACTTGCTCGCTAAACATGTTTAACTCAGTTAAACAGCCCTTTTTGGGCATTTAACTTTGACAGTTCTTTAAATGCGTTTAACGACTTAAATTTTGTGGTGCAAGACGCCAAGTCGACTTAAATCAAATAATGTGTTTAACTTGACAGTTAAATCAAATTTAACTTTTGGTGCAAGCCGCCCTAAATAGACCGGGCGCTAGAGGTAGTTGAGTATGCAAAATGTAAGGACCGGCAACTATGATCGGATTCTTATACCTGAGACCCCAAATAATAACAAAACATATCTTGTCGCTAGGATTGATGGTCCCTTCCCTCTCCCTTCACACCTCCTCTTCGCCCATACGGCAAGTGCAGGCGCTAGAGGTAGTCGATATATGCGAAATGTGAGGACTGGCAACTATGACCGGATTCTTATACCTGAGACCCCAAATAATAACAAAACACATCTTGCCGCTAGGTTTGATGGTCCCTTCCCTGTCCCTTCACACCCCCTCTTCGCCCGTACGGCAAGTGCAGGCGCTAGTAGTTGAGTATGCAAAATGTGAGGACCGACTTCCAACAATGAATTTGAGTTAAAAAAGGGTCAAAAATGAATAATGTGGATCTTGCCGGTCAATTTTTTGGTCAATTTTTTTTACCCCCTCTACTCTTATTTGTAAAGGGAATTATTGAGTACATGATATTAAATCATTTTAATGATTATTTCAGTTATAATTTATAGTTTTTCTAATGGTAAAAGTGAGTATGGATTTTTGAATGAAAAAGGAAATGAAAATAAAAGTACATAATAAAATTATATTTATTAATTTAAAAAAAAGATATAAACATATATAAAAACAGCGAAATTAAACAGAAATATACGTAAAGTGGGCAAACAATTCATCATCATCATCTGTGGCTCTACAACCCAGGTCGGGTCTTGGCCTCCAGCAGAGCCTGCCTCCATGACTGTCGGTGTTGTGCTGCGTAGCGCCAGTTTCGGGCAAACAATTAGTCGTTTTTATTTCGACATTCGTTATTGATACATTTACAGATAGAAATACAAAATAATTCTGATTTTTTGCAACTGCAAGACATTGTACGACAATTTGCAGTACATTTACAAGGTTGAATTAATGTCGTGGACATTTGTCGTGGACGTAAGTTACCGATCAGATTTTCATAACCAAATAAACTATAATCAATTGGTTGTAATTGCGTTTGATAAGATTTTTTCCAAATAAATGTTTTTACTGTAGCCCTTAATAAATGCAAATGCAAAGCATCTGATGTGCATATCCTTTCATCAAATTTAAACCGAAACCTATGTTTTGAGAAATCAGTTTATGTCTGAGTTCATCAGCAAATAACTTGTTTTATAAAATTAAATATGTGCAAACTATTTCTAACTGTTCAAGGTTTCCCAAAGACATAAGAGCTGTTTGTACAAAATCTTCAGACGCAGCTTTCAAACATTGCATTTTACTGCTAAATCTGCTAGTAGTATCGCAGCCACTTACAGCATGTAATGCTGGCAAAATATTGCATATGCTTTCATCCAGGGATTCAGCAGCTAAATGGAATCCTAGAAAATATTTCTTCTGTCGAACCATAGCCCAAGACAGCTAATATTTGCTAAGTATTTCCAGAAATAAATTGCCAAGACGAACACATCTGTATCAGCGCTGATTATAATAATATGAGCAGATCCTTACTGCGTGGAATATGTGGCAAAACATTCTTGTATCAGCTTCTAAGTGATTTGACTGTAATTCAAGCACCTCACAAAATAAAGACCCTTGCAATTTGAAACATTTAGTTGGATCGTCGAATCCCCCACAAATGTACATCTCGCAGTCTTCTTTTACTAGTGCATATTTTGGAGCATTAGTGCAAAGAAATCGAACAAGTTGTAATTTATGTTGAGTGTTTGCAAGAAAAGCTTTACAATTAGCAGGAATTTTTGTTGAATGAAGTTGAATGAAATTTTGTTGAATTTACAATTAGCAGGAATTTTTGTTGAATGAAATTTTGTTGAATTTACAATTAGCAGGAATTTTTGTTGAATGCAATTAACCACTTTTAACGACATTTCTAACGTTTTTCAACACAGTATACTTAAAACATACACTCAAAAAGAACGAAAATCGAATTATTTTATACGTATATAAAAAACACGGCTTAACAAAGCAACGTCTTTACGTCAATAGATGTAGAAACACACTAAACACATAAAAGCGCGCTGTGCTTGCCGTATGGGCGAAGATGGGGTGTGAAGGGAGAAGGGACCATCAAACCTAGTGGCAAGATGTGTTTTGTTATTATTTGGGGTCTCAGGTATAAGAATCCGGTCATAGTTGCCGGTCTTCACATTTTGCATACTCAACTACCTCTAGCGCCTGCACTAAAATTTGATTGTTGTGAACTTCTGCAATTAATAAATCTACATGTACCTACACGAAAAAACTAGACAAAAAAATTATATACATATATCTCATTCCGACTATAGTTTACATTCCTCAATAGCGCGTTTTACATAGTCTTGGTAACAAATACCTAACAAATATCCCTATATCCTCCACATCAACTATCGTTGTATCGTTGTATTTTATGTAATCTATATTTAGTTTCTTATGTTTTATGTTACATGTATTTTGTCAACTGGTAATTAAAAAAAACATGTATTGCATTATATGTGAAAGCCGTTTGGGCGTTTAAGTAAATGAAAAAAAAAATTAAGTTCACATATCCGCCTACTAATATGGACATGTTGTGATTTAAGGTTAAAAAAGCGTATTGTTTGTTACAAAGGAAAATATATTTTCCTACTCAAGCACAACCATTCTTGTGAATTTTTTAAAATCATTTGAAGAATAGGCAAAAGAGATTCTTATTTCCACACACTTCATATTATTATATTGGAGAATATATGAATAATTTATCTTGATTGAACTAATGTGAAACGGGCAAAGTTCCGGCACGGGTCTTGAAGCCATATTAAATCATTAAAAAAACCTATATAAAATACAAAAAAGGCAATCAGATAACAACTCATATAGAAATGGTAAACAGACCTGGGGTAGACGGCAGACAGGCCATATGGGCTTCATGAATACCCCGCCCCGAGAAGAAAACCAAAAAACTTAACTAATTCCACGATGGTGGTAGCCGGTAGCCCGAAAATGTTTTTTAATCAGTATCATATGGTTCGGTACAAAACTGTCCCATGTTCCGAGATAACGTCAGGTAGCATTTCACACTCCGTGTCACACAGTTAACCGCTGCATCCATCAGTCGGGATGAGGAATTATTGTGACAATGATCCTTCTCGAATTCCCCGGCTTCTTTTTTTATTCAAATTACCAAAGAGTTGAAATCCCAGTCTTTCAATAGAGATGACAACCTGAATTCTGTTGGCCGGGGAAAGTAAAATGTATGTTTATGCTGAGATGATCCTATCGCCATATTACATTAAAAATTAATTAAAATGTTCGTGTTGTGGTATGATCGACTAAGCTTTTGCAAGGACCACTAATTTCCTCAAAATATCTGTTACATGACTAGCTTTTAATTTGGGAGGCGGGTATGGGTAACGCCGCTCCGAAAGCCATGTTGTGGATTACCACCGCCTCCGCCAAGGGTCACCCCATAAGGTTCGTAATTTTTGGTGCCGTAGCAGGGAGGCCCAGGTCCATGGGGAGGTTTATCCGATCGGTAGAGATTGTTTGATGAAGACCTTTTGACCTCGCCTGCAGGACTTCCTCGGAACATCGCCTTGTACCGTAGTGGGAAGAATAGATTCGTATTTCCATCACTCCTGACCCCCAGATTCTTACCCACCCTTCATACCTTTTCCTTCCCAGAACTTCAACTCCTTCCTTTCCTAAAAATACCCTCCTTACAGCATCCCCAAAGATGATACACGTCCAGAGGGGAATTATTTTCTTAGGGAATCCTGTGTGGAGCTAACACAGAACGAGAGCTCTCAGATATATTTTTGTGTTTCGTTATATACCTAGTTATTTTAATCCGGTTTTTCGAAACACGACGCCTATTTTATGCCTAATGTTACTCTCTGTCATAAATCAGTGTATACAGAACAAGAAATATATAAATCTGGCTAAAGGAATGGGAAAACTTCAAATTCCATAATAATTTAGCTGGTTAGGTGGGATATGTATAACTAATGTGTGCCACGGCTACATATTTGCTTATTCAAACATTGTTATAAACGTGTTATTTTATTTTCGCTAGCTTTAGAAATGTTTTCACTGATTTACGGAGAATAAAGCAAACCTTACATTATATAAATATTGTAATATCTTATAAAGGGAAGAAGTTGTTTGAGGACTGTTTTTGGTATCTATTGGATTCCGCTTTATACGCCTTGACTTAGCATTAGTCTATAAACAGGTTTACTTTGATCCTACTCGATGGTGGGATCTATTAAACATGTAAATTCAACATGTCTTATATCAAAATTAGTCTCGCTTTTCACTCGCCTATGGATTTTTCTCTTTTGAATTGGGCTTTATATCATAAAGGTGACCCGCCACATTGTCATTCCGTGCCTTACGAACATTCCCCACAAGGATGAGACGCGATCCAACGGTTATGTGTCACCTTAATACCATTTAATATTATTAAGCGCTGGATACGGACGACGTATTTCATCTGTATGTATTTAGTTTCCTGCTTCCAATTAAGTTTCTCACAAAACTATGATTTATGAGTTAGTACCTACCTAATATTTCATGTAAATCTAAGTAACTCTCGAGATAATCCCGCTTTGTGACAGTTTTCTTGTTGGTACCAGCTTTCTTATAAAAACGACAACTTTCGTCGGACTACTTTCAGATCAATATAGGTATCCACCTACTACAAATACCAAAGTTTACAATCTACGTACATAATATTATCATTAGTTAAAGAAGAGGTGGTACTTTTACTCGGCCGATACTTTCGCAGAATAATCATTTTGGAGGATAATGTAATGTATTGAAAGAGCTTCTAAGTGATGCCGACAGATGCCAGCAGAGAAAGTGCTTCTATCGATTGCCGACAGGAGTGCCCGAGTAGGCGGTGGCCGTCAAGAGTGCTTCTGGCCAGTCTACCGCTCAGATTCAATTAGCCGCTAGTACAGACAAGTCGTGCGACTTCTAGCATAAATATTGTTAAATACGTAAACTCATAATAAACCAGTTTGATATCAAAGACCTATCGTTATTAAGAAATACCGCCACAGAACTAAACCAAGTGTTTTAATGTTAATAATACCAAACATTAAAGAGAACGTTAAAAATTCTCTTAAATTTGTTAAAGCAGTATTTTTTTATAAAATGAAAATATGTTTTTAACAAAATTAACCACGCCACCCAAAATTCAATAAGAGGACTTAGTTAGACACGCTTTTAATTTTAAAAGCTCCCAAATTCGCCAAGGAGTAAACTCCTTTGTAAACAAACACAAAAAACCAATGTATCACAATGCTAAAGAACCACCTTGGGGTTGAATTAATTTTTTCTATCCATACAATAAATCCGGTTTTAAGTCAAACTCGGGCTTCACTCACATCCGCCGCTAGAATTAATGATCTTTTCCAAAGGCAGAAGAATAAAAAAACAGGTATTTTCAATTCATCCCTTCGACTTTTCGCTGGTCCTTTGTAGCCGGGCTCGGGGGTTGGTCGCCCATCAAAGGGCATGCCATGTGGTCTGCTTTAGCGAAATATAATTAATTTGAAGGGTACTCTCGCATTGAAGGGCGGACGGCGGACAGTACCCCGGAGATGACTATTAACGGATAGCAGTGGATACTATTCAATCATCCGAACTAATGGATTATGGATTGAAGCAAAGATTAATTAATTATCAATCAGACAGTATTATTTGGCAGCCAGATTTAGCTCGATGCGCGATGGGTTGTCTGTTGTCTTCCGTCAGCTGAGCCTACCTCACAACGAGCGTTGATACCTACGTTAAATCAATTTTCAGTCTTATTTCCGGAATGGTTTCATTAATTACATTCTTTTCGAAATCATTCTCGCCTCCTTAATTGAAATGGTTTTCTATGTCATGAGAAAAACAGATGTAATTTGGCCAAGTAGACCTATTATTATTAAATAATTTAATATTTTTGTGGCCGAGATTTTTTTCTCGAATTATGAAGAAAAATTAAGAGTCGATATTTTGATTTAAAATTAGTATCTTCCTATCTCTAGTATAAATGCCCATCGATAGCATTGTTTGTAAAAAAATTGATCTCTAAATTTGGAAATATACAAATACCTGTCTTGGTTTATTTAATCTTAGATAATGCTTTTAAACCCCTTTGATGATGTTTTAAGAAAATTGTGTTGCAAAAATTAGTAGCAATCATCCAGGTACTATTAAGAATTAAGTATTTCTACTCAAAACGTTATACTGTGTTCGTATAATAATATCAAGCCATACCATCACGGAAATACGCTCTTTTTGCATACATTATTTAAACTTATTAAGGAAACACAAAGGAAAAAGAGCGATAAAATTATCTCATTACGACGATCATCAAATAAGATTACTGTTAGTTCTTGGAATAGCATCCACTGAGCCTTAGATTAGATGTTCTCTTTACATTCGTGCATTATCATTATTTGTGGAAACAATAAGAATGCACCTCGCCGCAGTCGTAAACTCCGATTGTTTTATTTGCCTTGTTGCATCACCGCGAATTATGAGAAGTTGAGCAATAACCGCTAATACCGTAACTAATGCTCATCATTGCATTCGAAAGTAAATTCAATAAGTCAATATCAATGCAGTACAAATAGCAACAATTTGATATAATATGCAATTACCATAATCTCAATGCGCCGCGCCGTGGGCTGATTTGTAAAATGATAGTACTGCGTGGAGAAAATTGTTTTCGAAGGTGATTTTTTGTGTGCAATATCCTACCAACGCCATTGCATGTCATAATCATAAAGGAGACAAAAACAATGCGTAATAATTTATGTTTGTACTGCCTTCTATGTTATTGTAGCTGTAAAGAATGATTGACTTAAAAGTTAGTATTAGAATGGACTTTTTCGAATTCCCTGTGGTATTCTTTTGGCTTCGGTAACTACTGTGGGTATTATCATTTTATTCTATTCGCTGCTGGAGCCCTAATGGAGACTTTTGGGTCCGCAGGGACTAAAACGTATTGTGTGGCAAAGCCTTTGTACCATTGGTGCCACCAAACCACCAGCGAGGTTCCGGTTTTCGGTGGTTTCATTTCGTCAATGAAAATAATGTAACAATTTTTGTGAAATATTATCTATTAAATTGTCGAATTTCAAACAGTTAATCCATTTAACGGTATTGCATTTATAATAATTCTAATCAATTTTTAAAGGTCTTTACATGCTGCTAATTGTTATTACAGGGTAATTACAGAAAAGCAGGCAGGTAGGTTCCTACCTACAATAATTTTGTATTCGCGAGTGCATGAATAATTTGCAATAAAATTAATAGTTATGCACAGACTGCTCCAAATTTCAGTCTCTTATCTATGTACGTACTTTTTAACAACTTAATTTCATAATGGAAATATGTCTACGTAGGTAATTTTGAAAATGTCAGTCTTGTTATACATATGAGATCATTGAAGATAGAAAACCAAACCAAAAAACCTAAAATTATTACGAGGGAAAATCTCACATTTTTTCATCAGTTCTTGTTTTGGCACGATGTAATTACATAATACAGGTGACAATAATATGTCAATGACAGCGGTCGAGTTTTTGTTTTGCTCTCGAATAATTAATGTTTTTATACAAGTTCTAGTAGTTTTTGCAGCATTCCGCAGCTGCTCGGGTGCAGGATTGAATTGAAGCTTACGAAAACAATATGAATATTACGAAAAAAAGTGACAAACTTTTAACGTTTCTTCAAAACAAAATTGATGTCTTAGATGAACTAACCGCTGTGCAAATATGCTCCACTCATTTCTCAGAAGATGATGTTGAGGCAGCGAAAGATATTCTGTGCAATGAAACAGTTGGGCGCAGAATTATGAGGAAAGGCGAAGGTAAGAAGTGCAAGAACCTATACGATATTATTAAAATACTGAAGAAAACAGAAAACGAAGACCTACCAACCTTTGTGGCTCAGAATCTGCACAAACTACCGCCTGTAAATTTCGATCATGTAGATGTTACATGTCTTTTAAAAGATATTATGGCGCTAAAGGGTGAACTAACCACAATACAATCACAAATGTCAAAACGAAGCGATCTGGAAGTTGTGCGCTCTGAAATGGCCCTTTTAAGGAGTGAATTGAAAACAAATAATCACTACCATGTTGAAAACCAAGAAGTAAACAGAACGCCGTCCTTGAATACAACAAAGGGCACCATGCCGATAGTGCTAGATACGAACTTGCCACTTAATAAACTACTTGACGATGCCCACTGTAATAATACAATAACGCCATCCGCATCGCCCCTCTTGCATACATCGCAACCGTGAAGTACCATAGTTGCATCTAACTCTCGTCCACAAGAAAAACCATCACAGGTACAACACCGTGAAGTAGCTCCAAATGTACACAAACAATATGACAAAAATACGTAGAAACCAGAGTTAACGGTTGTTATGATGGGCCCTAACATGTCCCAGGCCAGCTCACAGCAGAGACAAAAGTACCCTCTATTCCAGGGGCAGGTCGCACGAATGCTTCGGAACTCTCTCTCTCCCCACGGTCGTCCGGGAAATACACTCTAGGAAATGCTCCTGCCGAGGCAGAATAACAACAGGATTGAGTTAAATAGATTCATGTATTGCAAATTCAAAACACAGTTTCATAGGTTATTACAGTACAATTCAATACAAGAAATGCATATTACACAAACCTAGCTATCGTGTTTATACCTCGTGATCTCTGAAACGAAACTCCCTGAGTGATGGCTTTTCGCGAGGGTTTACAGTCTATCGTTAAAGGACACAAACAGAAGAGGGAATATTTGTACAGCTTACATGATGTTCGGGGATCCACGCCTTCCGGGTTCAGCAGGGGCACTTCCGAGTCTAGGACAGGACCCGAAGTTCACACAGGCATGGCAGAATACCAGCGCTAAAACCCGTATGTACTTCAATTAACATCGCAGATGTAATTGCGTTCAAATTGGTCGACAGAAATTAGCCGCGAACTCGGTGTTCGATCCGGGGAGCGTAACGTGTTCCCGAGGCCGCTTGCAATTCTCGACTGGCGGGACGCGTTGGTGCGCGCGGGAGTGCAGAGAGGAGAGGAGGTAGGAAGCAGGAAACAGGGGGGAGCGGGGTGTTGCTGTCCGCGGTGGTGCTCCCATGGACTCGAATTCTGTCGTTTAGGGCGTACCATAACACTTCCCCCCGCGCTTGGAAAAAAAGCGACGTGGCAATGGAGCTGTAGGGAAAAAAATCCTCTTATGCTTCCATCGGGGTTTTTGAGAGATTCGTTGCTTGAGAGATTGCCTAGCTAGAACATACAGTTTATGCTATAGTTTAGGTCACAATGTTTGCAGGGAATGGATGGCGGTACATAGAATGTTTGGAAAAGACAACTTTGGGGAAAGTACATGGTGTAAAACAACATACAAGGTTATGCAATTGAAAATAACAATACACATGGTTATGCAATTGAAAAAATGACAATACACATGGTTATGCAATTGAAAAAATGACAATACACATGGTTATGCAATTGAAAGAATGACAATACATTTGTACAAGAGAAGAGAAAAAGTGTGATTCTAAGGTTTCATTGGTCTGGGAGCTAAGTTTGCGAAGCGTGGATTTGTTTGGTTTCGGAGAATTTCGAAGAAAAGGACGTGGTTTCACAGATTCTAAGGATTACATTATCACTGCAATCAGACCCATTTGAGATAACACTCAAGAGTACACTTAGGCCTTAGAAAACACCTGGTTTGGTCGAAGATGTTGAAGTTCACGAAGTGGAGACTGTGGTTGCTGTGCCGCGACTATGGTTACAGAGGCCATTGAAGAGAAGAATCCAGTATCTGCAGACATGCCAGTACGAATCCTAAGTGTTATTATGGTAAACACGGATCGTATATAATGGTTATTGAAGCATAATGTAGCTCAAGATAACTTGTATTGGTACGCATTCAGCGAATACTGGTGGGTCAAGGTAATGATGGTTTACACATGACGATATATGCGTCACTGCATGACAGAGCAAGAGACGGCAAGGTTGGCATTGATAGCAAGAGTAAGAACAAACCTAGGAGCTAGCGTGCCCAAAAGGTAGTTTAGAGTGTCATAATGTATGGTGGGACAACTCAGCTTGCTGTGGCACGACAAGACAACATACATATGAGCGGTATGGTCTGTGCTTTCAGGAACAAATACGTAGAAAATGGCAGCAGGAGGGACCTTGTAACCACAGCGCGTGCTGTCAGGAAGTGAAGCTCAGCTTGGCTGTTGGTGATGACATCCGCCTGGGCTTCTTTTTAAATCTGGGAGAAATTATTATTAGAGCAAAATTCTTGAAGTTTACCTGCCTAGGGACCAATGAAGAAAAGGTTTGGAGAGAAACAAAATGTGTCCAGAAAATGAAATAAACGAAATTTTAACCACCGACTCAGAGAGTGACGAAGAGAGATTCCTAACTAAATTGTGATTACATGAACATTTTCCTTTTCAAGGATGACTTGGCGCTTGCCGAGTGACAATATGTCTTGGTTAAAAAACAACCGGCCCTCTATGGCCTATGTTAACATAAAATGGTAACATTTTCGTAGAATTTCAAAGAACAAGACAAAGAATCGTGAACTAGTCACGGCAAAGGGAAACCAATTCATGAATAAAGGTTGTCAAAAAGGAGACAGACGTTACGCCAAGTGCATATCGTACATATCCAACATTCATGAATGTGTTTCGTAGAATTGAGAAAGAGAAAAAAGGTGAGACATATGCAGAGATTGAGGGGGAAAACCTGTAGATAACCGGACAGTTTGTAATAGGTGGAAGAAATGTACTTAAATGTATAACTGATAAACCAGATACTTACGTATAAACTCCTTCCTCATTACTATATGCGGCTAGCTCCAGTAAAGGGTAGGTGCATGATAATTAAAAACCAATAATGAAAGAGATAAGTTCAAGATACAAAATAGGGTATTTATTGCGATAACAACAGGGACTTGATCGGTAAAATTAAACAAAAGGTGAAGACTCTAAATTATTAGTTAATATCTCGGGCCGTGTACATCATCAATCGAAGATTGATGTATGTTAGACAATAAGTTATAAGTGGGTAGAACGCAAGTGTGCAAGTGTTGAGCGCCATTGCATTTTTATAGAATACAAAAACTAAACTGGTAACCTGAGAATTAAGAAAATAATATAACGTTACGATTTCCATGATGCGTAGATATGATGACAAAAATGATGAATATAATGTTGCGATCTAAAGCGCCAATGGTTGGTCCCCCAGCAGCAGTAAGCACCTTCCTTCCGTGGTTTGGTTTCTTGACTGACATTAGCCGCGAGCCGAGTCTCTGCACAGATGATAAATGAAACGGGATGACACCTCTCAAAACGCCAGTACTTATTCCTATGAAATCGGGGTGAGAAGGTCCGTGTGAAATCAACCCGTTGCATTACCCCCTCGCCAAAGAAAAAAATATTTCCTCCTGGAAATAATGAGGTCCACCTGGCACCTCCTGGAGAGAACTTGTAGCCTCGTGAGTCTTGCTCGTAGAGTGATTGATTGACGATGAGTACCAAACTTGAAGATTTTCAGACGGTAGGATCCTGGTTGATAGAAGGTACTGTAATACTGTTGACATGATGTCAAAATAAAGTGATGAACAAGAAAAGTTCCATTATACATGCAGCATCTCTCCTACAATGATGTATTCAAGTACTTGATGACCCAAAGTGGCCCAAGGTAGAGATGGAAACTCTGGTACGATGTCATGAATCCAGCGTCAATAATCTTGATAGAATCTCTCTGATAATGATTTCATAAAAAATCCAATGACCCAAGATGCCCACTGTAGAGATGAAAGCTTGGTACAATGTCTTGAAAACAGCGTCTCTCTGATAATGATTTCTTCAAAAAAAATCTAATGACCCAAGATGGCCCACTGTAGAGATGAAAGCTCAGGTACAAAATCTTGATAACAGCATCCATAATTTTTTTGTGAAATGTAAACTTCTTTTTCTTCAGGTTGCTTGAAGTTCCTACTCTAAACTATACTACCTATCTCAGGTTACGAGTAACTGATGATATTATATCAAAAGAAAAAATTAACAAAACCCAGAAAACCAACCTAATTGATAATGCTTGCCCAAAACTAAGTAAAAATCTGCACATACCATTATAAAAGTGATTATCATAAAGCTTAATATGCTGTAAAAGCTTCCTATGTCAAACACCACAGAAGTGATAATTAATTGAAACCTACACACTTGCAATTAAATAAAAGAGTATACCTTAATGAAGTTAAATGTGGTGAAGTAAAATAAGCAAAACAAATGCATTTTAAATTGAAATTGAGCGTGGTGAAATATTATGAAAGTCAAATCATACCCATACGATGTCAAAACCCACCAAAATAATTTACTAACAAGAGTAAGAAATTAATGCTTACTAAAATTTCAATAATATTCTGAATGAGTATAAAATTCTCAAAATTAAACTCTTAATTTGTTTACTAAAAGAATTATCAAATCACTAAAAAAATCACATTCCCCGATAATAGATATTTATTAATTATTTATTTATGATAAATCTATTAACCTGTAGATATCATTAATGAAAGGCAAAGATTTTGAATTCCTTCCAAAATTAATAAGTGATATTACTTTCCAATAAAAGAAGATAATCTGTGTCCCAAAAGTTAAAAAAAAAAAAAAAAAAAAATTGTGAGATAATAAATAAACACTGACAAAAAAAACTCTAAACAAAGATGATGCTAATACCTTGGATTTAAAATATTAGTATGAATACCAAAGGCATAATAAAATGTATAATGAAATTTTCACATCCCGAGTGAAATAACATAATTCATTATACCGGAAGAGAAAAAAAAAATAAAATTGAACATGAAAATTCTACTAAAGAATTTTCAGGAGGAATATTAATGCGATTCACACAACACAAACATATAATACATATCTGCTAAACAACAATTTTATAATTTTTGTATATATATATATATATATATATATATATATATATATATATATATGTATTTAAAACCAGCTCAGCGCTGTACTGCATAAGAGTATCTTTTGTAAGATTTGAATATATTAACACCACATATGTCAATGTGAATTATGATATCTATGCTGAACCAAATGTGAACATTCATAGTCAATATTTTAAATATATATATATATATAAATAATAATAATAAACATTAAACGAATTACTAAATACTTAAGGCTTCTTGCGATCCTCTAAAAGAGTAAGTGCCTGAGCTTCTACCATCCAAAGAAAATTCTGAATTATTGTTTGGGAACAAATAAAAAATTAACCCACTCCATTATCTTTGATCAATAAAGATTATTATTATGTAATAATGGAATGAACCGTATACTTCTCGTAAAGTATAAACCTTTACGCAAAGAATTCTTCATCTCACGTGAAATGAAAGTAAATGGCGAACGATACGCCATCCTCGAATAAATCGAAACGTGTTTGCGAACTCAGTGACAAGAAATATTTCATAACTTGTATGGAACGCCAAACCCTAAAAATCTGCCGTACACAGAGGGTATCACCGTGAGATCATATATCACCTCAACAAATGTCTAACGCTAGCAACGTCAGAAAAAAAAATTTCAGTATAAGTTTTACCACTGAAAATGAGGCAACGCTCCTAAAATTTGTTTTGTAAAACAAAACTTGTACGATTCCTATCACCAGGAACAGAACACGCAGTACACAATCCACAGAACGAATCAGCACATACAAAAGCCGCAAGCTACCTTCAACGATTAACCACAACTAACCTTTGAAAGTTGAAAGTGCTTATGGAAGAAATATAGTATCTGAGAACGGTGGCGCTCCAAGCCCAAACCTATATCTCCTATGACAAATAATACAAACTTATCTAACAGCTGAAATACATAATTGCTCCGCAATTATGATTATATTCATATTTGCAGCGTCTTGTGGCTACGAGAACACATCCTCTTCGACCCCTCTGCACAATGTTAAATTTAACGATTAAATCGATGATTATCCAGTCAAATTATCAGAACTAATCTGGATTAGCGTAGACGCAAACCTAAACTCGTCCCATCCTAAGCCAACCTACAACCTGAGTCGTACGATAATTCTCATACTCTGATTAATATGTGTAATTTTAAATGTTACATACATTCTTAATAACCATTAAATTAAATATCCCGAAAATTATATGCTGAATATCTCTGATAGCCCTTAATAGGAAAAATACCTGCACTTTCAGGAACCGCTTAACCTTATTAGAAAGTAAATCCAATCTCTTACGGTGACATTTGATAATAATAATAATCCCAGAAAGAATAAAACCCAATATTATATTTACCAAGATGAAATTCTACCAAGCGTGAACCAATAAAATTAATAATAATACCGAATACACGAAAGTTTATCTACATACTGATTTGAATCTTAGAGATAGCGAAGTCTCATACCCAAAACCCTATAAGTTACTCAATTTACCGACAGATGTCATTGAAACATGGTCTCAAATTTAATAACCTTCCTATGAAACAGAAATCATAATCACAGCACGAACCGACACTATTAAACATGTAAAGCCCTAAAGAGGAATGTAAAATAATGTAAGCAAGCACTGCAATAATACTCCCGGTCCCAAAGAAATAAAATAAAGAAAGTCCTCGAAAATCCAACTCGTTATGCAATTACCAGTAATTTTAAATTCTTTAAACAGAAAATTAAATAAAATTAAACTTAAACTAATTGAAATGACTCAAATCGTAAAACCCCAAGAAGATTAAAACTTAGAATCTCGACACGAATAAGCAATTTGAGTAAGTTGACCTTCTGTCACTCAGATTTCCCATTTAATGCCTGACTCTCAAAACGAAAAACTAAAAGATAAATCCAAACACATAATGATATCGCAGTTTAGTGTACCTTTAAACTGCCATCGGAATGTGTAAAGAAGACTTATCCGACCCCAACAAAATTTACTAGTGTACCAACATTATCTCAGAAAACCCAAGCCGATAGAACTTGTCAAAAAAAATGAAGATTTATCATTGTGCCACATGTAAACTTCATTTTCATTGAGAAAACTATCAATTGCAGAACACAATTTTCTATATTCAAAATTACTCAATCTTAAGGAGATAATAAAAAATAATTAATGATTTATAAACTCTACTAAAGTCAAAATCTGTCAATTAGATCATATCTACTGCAAATTAAGTAAAGGAATATTTAAACCCTGTATCCGCGGTGAATAAGCAGCGACGAACCTTTCGGCTCCTGCAGACCGGACGTCTTGATCTACTCGGCGCACCCAGAAAACTCGCGCTGAAAAGTTATTAATTGAATGTTATTCAGAGAAAGAAAAAAAAAAAATTTATTTTTGAAACATGGTACACAAGGGAATACGCCCATAAGGCTGACAAAGATTCTTGTTAAAGAACAAATTTATTACTTGAGTCGCATAACAAACAAATTTGTCCCTAAATTTAAATAAACTGGAGATAACTCTCCGTGAATGTGTTACAAGCTTAATGAATAAGAGAAAAGAGCAAGTAAATCATCCTAAATAAAATTGTACATCACTGATAATAATGGAAATTGCAAAACGTTTCATAATGTGAGATGGAATCCTAAAGTTTGAGGAATAAGGAACCATGTTCTATGTAGAGAAAACTCGACATTAATAATAGAACTACCTTGTTCTGAAAGGAAATATCAATCTGAAAAAAAATATATTTTTTTATTTTTGAAATCTAGTAAAAATAAAATGGTATTGTTAACTTACATATTAAAGTGAAGTCCATTCTAGGTTAAATAATGCATCTGTACCAAAACATCTGATAAAAGCCTTGTGCTATCATTATTCATGTGACAAAATTTTATGTTCACAGTTTACCTACAAGACTACTGTAAAACGAAAAAATTAATTAGACGACATTGTAATGGGAATTGTAAAGCCAACGAGTTAAGCACATCGATAAAATTGCATAACAATCTCCAATCCATCTGCCAAAACCCAATGTACCTACAAAATCAATTTGCAGTACAAGTGTGAACAAACACACAAAACCCGAAATATCTCGGTAAAAGTCTCAATGACAGTTACCCACGGACAAAACAAACAATAACCTAAGTTGAGCACAAAAAACCAAACCAAGGAAATGAAAAATTAGATAAAACATGAATAAAGTATTTAACAAAAAACCCCGGCATACTTACAAACTGTCAAGGTCAACCAACCATTTTAGACCGCAACAAAATAACCTCAAATGTCAAATAAAATTCCCGAACATGTCTGCACACTTGAAATAACATTCTTATAATAAGAATATAACCCGTGATAATGTAATAAAGCAACGTATTTTAACCATATTCGTAATGTAAAGGAGAATGCGAACATATTATAACTGTCAAATACATCGCGCGAAATTAATGAAGCCCACTAAATAACATTTACCGTCTAGTTCAAACCACGTGGGTCTCCACTGTAATAGGTGGACGTAAGTTACTTAAATGTATAACTGATAAACCAGATACTTACGTATAAACTCCTTCCTCATTACTATATGCGGCTAGCTCCAGTAAAGGGTAGGTGCATGATAATTAAAAACCAATAATGAAAGAGATAAGTTCAAGATATAAAATAGGGTATTTATTGCGATAACAACAGGGACTTGATCGGTAAAATTAAACAAAAGGTGAAGACTCTAAATTATTAGTTAATATCTCGGGCCGTGTACATCATCAATCGAAGATTGATGTATGTTAGACAATAAGTTATAAGTGGGTAGAACGCAAGTGTGCAAGTGTTGAGCGCCATTGCATTTTTATAGAATACAAAAACTAAACTGGTAACCTGAGAATTAAGAAAATAATATAACGTTACGATTTCCATGATGCGTAGATATGATGACAAAAATGATGAATATAATGTTGCGATCTAAAGCGCCAATGGTTGGTCCCCCAGCAGCAGTAAGCACCTTCCTTCCGTGGTTTGGTTTCTTGACTGACATTAGCCGCGAGCCGAGTCTCTGCACAGATGATAAATGAAACGGGATGACACCTCTCAAAACGCCAGTACTTATTCCTATGAAATCGGGGTGAGAAGGTCCGTGTGAAATCAACCCGTTGCAAGTTACCTATTCGAACTCCAAGTGAGGGCGAAATATGGTCAACGACAGATTTTTCACTTCATAACATAATTTGAGAACATGGGGGAATGGGGGGAGGAGGGGAGAAGGGAGACGAGTTACGAAATTTGCTAGAGACTGGACTAATTTCCAATTCAAGCTCTATGTGAAAATGAAACATAATCAACCAGCAGATTTCCTGACTCTTTACATTTATCAGAAAAGGGTGAGGAGAAATTTGAATACACATTATAACAAAGAGGCTAATCTTTCGCGTGTATTGGGCGAAAGATTAGGGGTCATTTTAAAACTTCTACATGATTGTGAGAAAAGACAGACCCTTGCTCCAATTTCACAAACCTGGGGGTTTTCTTATTCGTTCTCCAGACAACGAGTTAGGTGGTTTTGTGCTCAATCGATTAACTCCCACAGCACTATGCCCCATAATTGACAGTGAAGCTGAAAACTAGTCCTTTTGGGATAGTAGATATTCCTGGGCTTCTTTCCTTTTGCAAAGAAGTAAAAAAACAGGAAGTCCACGGGCATCGGCGTTGAATGACAACAAAGGGTTGTGGACTACATTTCGTAGATCGCACACAAAAGGTTTGATATTATTTCGTTCGCACGACTCATGGTAAGTGTTTTAACGTCTCCACGTATAGTGTACAAAATATGTAAGTACACACAAGATATAACTCAATTATAGACAGAAGTCAAAGAGCTTATACAATGCATCTTAAAGAAGATGGCAAAGCCGATATTATGTCGTTCACACGAATCACGGTAAGTGTTTTAACGTCTCCACGTGTAGTGTACAGAGTTTATACACAATTATACATAAAAGCGGTGCTCACGGCAAATAAATGACGCACGACCAGAACAGGTTATACAAAAGGGTGGTACTCATGGCAAATATGTCACACGACCAAAATAGAATGCACAAAACGGTACTCATGACAAATATGTCACACGACCAAAATAGAATGTACGAAACGGTACTCATGACAAATATGTCACACGACCAACTCAATAACATTTAGCTATGAGCAAAAGTGATTATGACGAACTTCTCGTATTGTGGCAGGTATTTTAAGGATCCCTCCTATAATGTAACAGGGTTGCGTTTAAATACAACACAATAAACGTTAACAATGCTTGTTTTAACACAGTATATGAAGATTTGTTAGATTAACTAACTCCGTAGCCCAGGAGCGTACGATAGAATAACAAGGAGGTAAACAATTTAATGTCACTTCGTATGTTATAAAGGCGGGGTGATGACAGAGTACATTTCTGTTTACACCATGTGACAAACAAAAACAGACCTATATGGTTTTACATACTGTCTATTGTAGCAACTTCGGTGGGGACAAACAAAAGGGACCAATTGTGGTTTTACATACCCTTTGTGCAGTTACAACAAACCAGGTTATGTGCAATTTAGGTTGCAAATACTTGGTTAAATGGCGAAACAAGAGTTGAATGCCTATGTTTGCAAAACGATGATCAAACAAAACATTGATGATTTACGTTAAACTGCGGTTATTTATGTACGGAAAACAGGGCTGCCGTTAGGTTTTATTAACCTTTTCCGTCAGGGTTGAGGCATGTAATACAAGACATACATGTTGTGAAGAGGGACAAATCGAGGACTTCTTACAACAACAAAAGACCGAGTATTTGGTTTTACGTACTTTAGTTGAAACGGGCCCAAGAAGATTTGTATAAGGGTGGAAAGACCAATTTAAAGGCTTTTCCTTTATTTATATACATATGATTTCAAAATGGACGTGTCAAAATCCAATTTGTTAGCAAAGAGCTCGGGTAGGACGCCATCAATTTTTTAACATTTGAGAAAAATTGAAAACTACTGTACACAAGGAATGTGATTATGTGAGTAACCACTTATTTTTACCATGATGAGTAAAATATGGAGCATGTTAAGATGGTTTACTAGTCCTGGGTCGTGATTTAACGCTTTGGAGTTTACCAAATCCGACTTTAGAACGACGCTCCAGTACTTACAGAACATAAAAGAAAAAATTTTGAAGAGATTCCTTCCGATATGATGAAAAAACAACAAACAAAAATGGTGAAAATTACAATATTGCATTACATAGCAAAGCGTGCCATGGCATGAACGTTGCGTAGTGTGAGGGGTTGAGAGGCAATGATTTGGGTTCATGACTTCCCAAACACTGTGACTCGAGGGGTGTCTCTGCTCTAAAGTGATCAATTTTGGAACAGGTGAGAAAAAAAAGAAAAAAAACAAAAAACGTGTGGAACAAAAATTACGGTGGTTGCCAATTCATAAACATGAACGGGGCAAACTACGCCGTGGAGTGTACATAAGTTTACAAAAATGATTTTTTAACAATATTCGTTTCATCAACGAAAGGGTGGACATGTAATTGACACTTTACACGCCAGTCATTGTAAGACTTGATGTGCTTACCAAAGGGTTGTGGTGATACACACTGGATCATTTTGAGTTTGCTGAGATAGTGGGGGCAGTTTTACTTGACTCCTCACTTCCAGTCTTTGCAATATCCTTAATATGGTAATTACCAATATGCTTTCCAGAGGAGTCAGACAAAGAGTACACTAGATCTGATATCTTTCTTAGAACTTTGGCCTTCACGAAACGTGGTGCCAGCTTGGCAGAGAAATACATGGCTCCTTGGGAAAGTGTGTTGTTCTTTCTCCAAACTATGTCTCCAGTATTGAAGGTGACATGTTTCCTACGTAGGTTGTATCTGTCCGCGCTCTTTTGATGAGCCAGGAGTAAAGCATCAGTGACTTCACTGTAGATGGCCGACAGTTCTTCCAGACGATGGGCATAGTCCGCGGTAGGGTTGCTTGTGGCGGCAATTGACGTAGGAAAGTTTGTGTCCCTATGTAGAGAACCGTGAACAACTTGTTCCATACCGTGTTTTAAGAAGAAAGGTGTGTAACCAGTGGCCAGGTTAACCGTGTTGTTCATAGCAGCCTGAATTTTATCTAGGTTTTTACACCAAGTACGTTGATCTTTATCAACTAGAATAGCTAGAGCTGTGTTGATTGTCTGGTTATAACGTTCGACAGTGTTATTCTGTGGAGTATACAAGGTGTTATAGTAAATGTCCTTGATTCCGTATTTGGCAAGAAAATCTTTGAATTCTTGGGCAATAAATTGTTTTCCGTTATCAACTATTATGGTTCTGGGTGTTCCGTAAGGTATAAAAATGTGTTTTTCCAGGAGTTTGATGATGGCGGACGCGTTGGCTCTTTTTAAAGGGAAGATCCAACAGAATTTAGTGAAAACATCCACTACACTAAGTATGTGCATGTGTCCGGCATAACTTCGAGGAAAGGGTCCGACGAGGTCCATTGACAATGATTGTAGGGGTCTGTCGGCACGTTTGGGATTACCCATTAGGCCGGCAGGTGCTGCCGTGCTATGTTTATAAGCTTTACAAGTTTCACATTTAGAGATGTAATTGCGAATTTGCTTAAAGAGACCAGGCCAATAATACTTCAAGGCGATTTTTTTATACGTCTTGAAATTTCCTGGGTGTATGGAGTCGGGAGCACTATGATTGTCAATGATTATTTGTTCTCTACCTTCGAGGGGAACGACAAGTTTCCACGAGTAATCTTCGAGGATGGATAGTGGTGCCTTGCAATTACGGTATAGTTGTCCTTCTTTTATGATAAAATTAGGAAACTTTTGTTGGTTATTTTTGCAACCTTCGAAGATTTTCAAGTACCATTCATCTTTTGTAGATGGAGGGGGGGCAATTGTGTCAACATTTAATGAAGCTAGTTCAATTCTTGAAAGGGCGTCGGGAACAATATTGTCCGCGCCTTTACGGTGAACAACATCAAAATTGTATTGAGACAAACGGGAGGACCAGCGAGCGAGCCTACCGGAGGGATTACTTAAAGAGATCAACCATTTCAAACTACTATGGTCTGTGACTACAGTAAATTTGCTACCGTCTATGTAACCGCGGAAATGGTGAACAGAATCCAATACAGCCAATAATTCTTTCTCGGTAATTCCGTAGTTTTTCTCGTGTTTGTTTAGTGTACGGGAAAAATACGCTACAGGGTGTTCGCCATCTGGGAATTCTTGAGTAAGGACTCCACCGATTCCTACATTGGAGGCATCCGTGTGGAGGGTAAAAGAGAGTGCAAAATCCGGGCAATTCAGAACGGGAGCTTTTTGAAGGGCATTTTTTAAAGTTGTGAACGCTTCTTCAGTTTCGACAGACCATCGGAAATTGCTGACACCTTTACGAATGCCGGTAATTTTATTTAAGGGGGCTGCAATAGTGGAAAAGTCTTTGATGAATCTCCTGTAGTAACCTGCAAGTCCAAGGAAACCTTTGACTTCCTTCGCGTTTTTGGGTCGGGGAAAATTTGCCATGGCTTCCACCTTAGCGGGGTCTGTTCTTAGACCTTTTTCGTCGACAATGAATCCCAAATAACGTAGACGGGACTTACAGAATTCAGACTTCTTCAAGTTGATGGTTAAACCAGCGAACTTGAGTTGTTGGAAAACTTTTTCCAGCATTAATAGGTGTTTTTCAAAGGTATCGCTGACGATGATGAGGTCGTCAAGGTAACAAAACAGGCTATTATCGACTTCAGGACCGAAAAGTTTGTCCATCAGTCTTTGTAACTCGGCGGGGCTGTTTTTTAGACCAAAGGGTAATCTTTTAAAATGGAACATTCCCCTACCAGGTACAACGAAAGCAGTTTTTTCGCACGATTCTGCGTCCAAGGGTATTTGCCAAAACGCTTTGCTGAGATCGACAGAAGAGATGAACTTGGCGTTACGCAGCTTGTCTAAGGTTGCGTGAACGTGAGGTAAGGGATACGCATCAGCTTCCGTGCAAGAGTTTAAACGTCTACTGTCGAGACAGAAACGTGCAGAGCCGTCTTTTTTAGAAACCAAAAGAGTTGGGTTGGTCCATGCACTTCTGCTGGGAACCACCACACCCATTTTTAACATTTCGTCAAGTTCGTTTTCTAAAAGTTTAAGTTTTTGGGGGGCTAAGTTGTAATAACGTTGCTTGATGGGTGGGATAATTGGTTTTGATATGGTGTTCCACCAAATTTGTCAAACCTAGTCCACATTTTTCGAAGGATATTGATTCGAATTTATTGACCATTTCCTTTAGTTGGAGAGCCTGGTCCGTGCTTAAATTTTCGTGAGGTATTATTGTGCGGATTTCACTAATTTGAGCGGCAGTGGAGGTTTCGCCAAGAGTATTAAATACTTGGGGAGCAACATTGAATGCCTTCCAGAAGTCAACGCCAAGGATGAAATTCTGGGATATAGAGGGCACTATTAGAAAATTGATTATAACTATTTTATTGTTACAATTAATTGGCAGGGCAAGGGCACCGATGACCGGCTGAGAAACATTATCTGCAGTCGTCAGGTGTGTCGATTGGGGCGAAATTCTAAAATCACTGTTAACAAAAGGCAAGTGAGCATTGTTGCCAAGACAGCTGATAGATGCCCCACTATCGAGTAATCCGGAAAAGGTCACATTGTTAACAGAGAAAGAAGCATAGGGTCTCCCATCTTTAGCTTATTTGCAACAAACCGAAGAAACATTTAAGGTCTGGTTAAAATACTTAATGTGTGCTAACCAATCAGTCCATTCTTTAGACCTTGGTTCAGAATGGGTGCCTGAGAGGTTATTATTTAGTTTTTTGGCCTCTTCATGTAGAAATTTGGTGGGGGCTTGGAGAAATCCACCTGAGGTCTGACATCGCTTGGGTTTTGTAACCTTTCCATGTTGTGCCTTGATTTCTTGAAAATATTGCGCAGTTCGTCGCGTGGAGGAGAGCGGTCCCTAGAGTGATGCCTCTTGAAAGTTCGGGGTTCCTTGGATTCCAGAAACCTCGCTTGCTTGAAACAAGTAGTGGCCAGATGGCCTACTTTTTTGCAAAAAGAGCACACTTTTTTGTTGTCGAATTCTGGTTTTAAACCAGACGAACGGCTTGGCACAACTACATTATTTGACACATTCTTTATGTTCTTCCTATCCTGGTATGATTCCAGAAGGAGACAGACCTCGTTTAACTGGGCCAGGGATGCAATTTTCTGCGAGGTGATGATGTTCTCGTATTTGCTTAAAAGGCCATCAGTTATGACTGGTAATAGTTCAGCTTCCGAAACGGGATGTGAAAGCTTGATGTTAATGGATTCAGCCCTTTCTATGAATGTTGCTACAGGTTCATTTACCAGCTGTTTAATAGATAGTAAAGATAATTTGATCCTGTGCTGGGCTTCTGTTTTTCCGAAGCTCGAGATTAGGGCAGATCTGAGTTTATTCCAATCTTTGCATTTAGTTTTTTGAATGCGGTGCCAGGGTATCAATTCTGGGGAGATGAGTTCTATGAAGTTTTTTCGTAGAATCTCGAATGGGATATTTTTGATTGTAGCCGTTTCTTCGATACGGTCGATGAAATCCAGCACATCGGAGACGCCATTATATTTGACTTTCCAAGAGGATAAATCGTAAGTTTTATCTTGTGTCAAGGTGGGTGCGATGTCCTGTTTTACCATTACTTGCAGCATAGGTTCTTTGTTAGGAACAAGATTATCCAAAACTTGCGTAGCCGAGCGTGAATTATTTTCGCTTGAGGGGGCGAGGTTTATTCTCTTAATGTACTTTTTGTTAAATAGAAGTGCATAAGCCTTTAATGTAGATTTAGATTTGCTTGATGGCGAGAGTCCTCTATCCCTTAAAGCAGTTTGTAAGTGAGTTTTGGATAAGTTGTGCACGTTGGGAATGATACCCAAATTGGATGATGCCATAGCTTGATTGTTTTCCATTGTGAGTTTCCCGGGTGGTGAAAAAAATTTTGCCAGGGGTTTCCTTTAGCAAACGCAAAATTAATTTTGTGAGGCACTTTTCACTTGGTAGCCACTGGTTGGCACTTCTAAAATAGTTATAGAAAACTGTATTTCATACTACAATTTGGTATAAATGACACCAGAATCTTTGTCAAAGGAAGGCATACGAAAAAAAATTTTGCGTGGAAAGACCTTAGTAGTAAAGGTTTCTGTGTTTCACTGACCACTTTTGAGAAAACTGTGAAATTCACAAGTATTTATTTATTTTCAAAAAAAATTGCCAGGACTGACCTTTAGAAAACGGCTTTTTTATTTTTTTCACTTCACTTTGCACTGAGAAAGGCACTAAAATTCACAAAAGGCACTCTTCTGTCAAATAAGAACAAACTTCCGGATGAAAATAACTGAATATGGGATTCGTTACGACAACCACATTAAAATTATTTTATTTATTCATGGAATCAATCATTTGTTTTATTATTATTTCACTTTTCTTTATGTAAGGAAAAAAAACACAATTCACTTTACACTTATGCTGAAAAAAACGGTACCTGTAATGTAGAATGGGAAAAAAAAGTCATTATTTTGTCCATTTGGTGAAATATAAGTTGCACTAATTTGACAGACACAAGTGGGCCAATTGGTATATTGTGCAGAAACAACAAAAAGTCCGAAATTTTTGATTCAGGAATTCGCAAAATAACTGGGGTTCCAGAATCAAATTTATAATAATAATTTCCGTTGCTGTCCGGTTCAGTCATAAAAGGGCGATTTGATTATAAACGCTGCATAGCAACAGTTAATTATTTCTTTCCGACGGGTTTTTTCCGTTGGAATTTTGGCGCGAGACAAAGCACTTGCGCGCGCAATCCAGAGAATAGGTATTTACCGCGTGAACATTTGCCGTTGAGATTGGCGCGAAATTGACCGTAGCTTGGTGAACAAAAGGGTCACGCCTGCGCAGTCAAGTTCGCGGTTGAAAGTATTGGCGCTTTCTAGTAGCTTCCAAAATGGCCGTGTTTTCAATTGCGGCGTGATTCATGGTTACAATCAGATCTGTGTTATGGATCCAATTTACACATAGGTTTCTGTGGTTTTTTCACAGAATTCACTGTACACTGGGTGTAGAATATCAAGGTATAATTAATGTTCACAAAACAATTCCTTTACAGGGAGGATTTCGACGAGTTGCACTCCGCGAAGCGATCGTGATAGAGAGAAGAAAAAATTCCGAGGCCCCATGCTATGGCGACAGTTGTTATGATGGGCCCTAACATGTCCCAGGCCAGCTCACAGCAGAGACAAAAGTACCCTCTATTCCAGGGGCAGGTCGCACGAATGCTTCGGAACTCTCTCTCTCCCCACGGTCGTCCGGGAAATACACTCTAGGAAATGCTCCTGCCGAGGCAGAATAACAACAGGATTGAGTTAAATAGATTCATGTATTGCAAATTCAAAACACAGTTTCATAGGTTATTACAGTACAATTCAATACAAGAAATGCATATTACACAAACCTAGCTATCGTGTTTATACCTCGTGATCTCTGAAACGAAACTCCCTGAGTGATGGCTTTTCGCGAGGGTTTACAGTCTATCGTTAAAGGACACAAACAGAAGAGGGAATATTTGTACAGCTTACATGATGTTCGGGGATCCACGCCTTCCGGGTTCAGCAGGGGCACTTCCGAGTCTAGGACAGGACCCGAAGTTCACACAGGCATGGCAGAATACCAGCGCTAAAACCCGTATGTACTTCAATTAACATCGCAGATGTAATTGCGTTCAAATTGGTCGACAGAAATTAGCCGCGAACTCGGTGTTCGATCCGGGGAGCGTAACGTGTTCCCGAGGCCGCTTGCAATTCTCGACTGGCGGGACGCGTTGGTGCGCGCGGGAGTGCAGAGAGGAGAGGAGGTAGGAAGCAGGAAACAGGGGGGAGCGGGGTGTTGCTGTCCGCGGTGGTGCTCCCATGGACTCGAATTCTGTCGTTTAGGGCGTACCATAACACGGTCTCTAATACTGAAGGTTTTAAAACTGTTACCAGAAAACCACGTAGATCAAGAAATATAACAGGTACTGCGACGGATAACTCACTCAAAATAACTGAACTAAAAACAACGCTCTACGTGTCGAGGTTTGACAACAGCGTAACCGAGAACAATATTCGGAACTTTATCGATAGCAAAATAACAGGAAATAACGTCCAAGTGGAAAAATAACACAAACAAATCCCACACAGTTTGGATCCTTTAAGCTGACCATACCGAATAAGGATTTTAAAACCTACATGAAAAAGAATTTTGGCCAATAGGTACTGTCTTCCGAAAATTTATTGAAAAAAAAATACAATGGAAAAGAACAAAATTAAGATAATCTCAACAAACTGTAAAAGCTTTAAAAGAAACGTTAACTTCATTGTAGATATGTGCAATATCTACGATGTAATATTTTTGCAAGAAACGTGGCTACTACAAAACGAAACATCTAATATATCCAAAATTCACCCGAACTTTCAGGGATGGGGCACATCTGCTGTAGATTTAGCTAATGGACCGCTACGGGGACGACCCTACGGAGGTGTCGCGGCACTTTGGAGGAATGAACTGCAGGCTTCCGTAATACCATGTGGAGATGATCGCATCGCTGGTATACTAATAACCACCACCGAAGGAATAATATGTGTATTGACTGTCTACATGCCAGTATGTCATGCGGATAACCTTACCGACTTCACCAACTATCTGTCCAAAATGCATACAATCATTCAAGAGAACGAATACTCTGAAACCATCGTGATGGGAGATTTCAACGCTCAACCATCTTCTATATTTGGGAAAGAGTTATCATTTTTCTGCACTCATAATAACTACAGTTGTATCGATATGGAAAGACTACCCAATGATACCTATACATACATTAGCGATGCACACAATACCACTTCCTGGCTCGATCATTGTATATGCACCAATAATCTCAAGGACAAAATACATAATCTGCAAATACACTATGATACTGACTGGTCCGATCACCGGCCGACATCTTGTGTAATCGCTGCTGAAAACCTACCTGCAACCATCTTTAATACCCCGCAACAGCCTAATAACATAATATGGGGAAGGACCAACAACAATAAAATCAATGAATATACGTCTGTGTCAGAAGCATTACTCAGTGTAATTTATCAAAGATACTCCGAATCCATATGTAATTCTGAGTCTACATGTGACAAATGTGATCATATACACAGATATCGTGGAAGCGCTAAGAATTGCTGCCAACATTGTATTTTATCGGGAGAGCAATCAAAGCGAACCAAAAACATATTGTCACATTGCTGGGTGGAACCAAAAAGTCAAGGAACAGTACGAAAAATCCAGATCGGCATTGATGATGTGGATTCAAAATGGGAGACCATCGCATGGCCCCATTGCGGACAAAAGAAAACGGAAAAGGAAGGAGTTCAAACGAGCCCTCAAACACTGCCAAAGCTCTGCGGAACAAACAAAGATGGACGATATCGTAAAGTCGCTTGACAAAAAACAGTTCGCTCAATTCTAGAAAAAAAGCAACAACCTGATCAAACCAAACACTCGAATCGCCAGCCAAATTGACGGGTCCACAAATATAGAGGAAATCGCCAGAACATTTAGAAGAACCTTTGCAGATATTTCCGGAAATGAAGCACCGACTTCTCCCAATATTATGGAACATGATGGACAAAATGTCTACCTGTCTGAAAACAATATAATGAAGGCCATCAAAACTACTAAGGCCGGTAAATCTCCGGGATATGATAGTTTAAGCATTGAACATATAAGGTACGGAGGTAGATACATACCTAAACTATTAAACATTCTGTTCAACGCAATTCTCAAACACAAACATCTACCGAGTACAATGACGAAAACAATTATAACCCCGATCCTGAAATCGGGACAGCCTGACATGACCAACTCCAGCAATTACCGGCCAATATCCTTAGCAACTATAATTGCAAAACTATTTGAAAGGGTAATTCTAAATGAAATAGAAAGTAAACTCACTTCTAAAGACAACCAGATGGGTTTTAAGTATAGATTATCCACTCATATGGCAATATACTCCGCAAAGCAAATAATAGAATTTTACAGAAAACGAAAAACTACTGTTTACGGATGTTTCTTAGATCTAAGTAAAGCGTTCGACAGGGTGTGTCATAAAACCTTATGGGAGAAATTGAAAGCTAGAAATATACCTACCGTGTATATCAACACACTATCCCGATGGCACTCCCAGCAGGAAAACGTTGTACGGTGGGCAAGTACATACTCCCAACCGATATACTTGCGATCAGGAGTAAGGCAAGGAGGGTGTATGTCCCCAATCCTGTTTAATGTATACATGGACGAATTATCAAATCGCCTGGATACCAGAGCGGGCTGTCGTATCAATAATCTGTGCCTGAATCACATTAGCTATGCGGACGACATGATTCTCCTAGCTCCGTCGATCAAGGGGTTGAGAATATTACTAAAAATCTGTGAGGAATACGCAAATAACCACAACATGATGTACAACCCCAAGAAAACGGAGCTAATTGCATTCCACTATGGAAAAAATCCCGAGAGATGCTCCCCGTACAACTTAACGAGGAAACCATAAGCACATCCACGAATGTAAAATACTTAGGGCACATCATCACTGAAGACCTCTCGGATGATGGTGATATTGAACGACAGAGGAGAAGTATCAGTGTTTTGTCAAATATGATTGCCCGAAGATTCTTCCGATGCAGCAATAATGTTAAAAAAACATTATTTAATGCATTCTGCACTAGCCTGTATACATGTGAAACATGGTTTCAATACCGAGTAAGCTCAATGGAACGTCTCCGGATCCAATATAATGATGCGTGCAGAATCATATTTGGATTCAGAAGGTATAGCAGCGCTTCAACAATGTTCACAGAATGGAACTCCATGGATTTGCCAGTCTGATGAGACACCGGGTCACTGGAGCCAGGATGCGGCTAATGGCCTCCGACAACACGTTGGTGACCGCAGCCTTCCAGCACCAAGCTCCACTCCTGAGTGAGCGATGGGCCCGAGCGCACTCAAGATCACGCCCTGCATAATAATTGATTATTTATTTTTGTTATTATTAATACTATTTTCAAGATTTAAAAAAAACATGGGAGGAGTGTAATAAAATTTTAGGAAATAAATGTAAAAATGACTGTGATGAAAATGCTTCTAAATATCTGATGAAAGATCGAACAAAGAAGTTTTAATAAATGATTTTGTTGATTATTTCTCTGAAAGTGTTTACAATATGTTACATAAGTGCAATCATAAGACAACTGAATTTGAACCAGAGGCGATGCCTCAAAGCATGTACCTACCGAGGGCAAAAGCGGCGGATATAGAAAGTATTGTTAGACAAATGAAGATTTCTTCCCCAGGAATTGATAATATCAGGATGAAAGATATTAAAAAACATATTTTAATCCTAGGTCCAATTATAACCCATTTTATAAACAGAATCTTATTTCAAGCAAAAATCCCCGATGATTTAAAATGTAGTATTATAAGACCTATATATAAGGGAGGTGACCACACTGTATTGGGTAACTACAGACCAATTAGTATCTTGCCATCTTTAGAAAAAATTCTTAAAAAATATATTCAAATAAAATTAATAAAATATTTAGAAGATTTCTCTATAATAGATATTAATCAATTCGGTTTCCAAAAAAAAAGAGTACCGAATTGCTACTTCAAAAATTTGCCAACATGATAAATAATGAATTAAACTGTAAAAAACATACATTAGTCTTATTTATAGATTATTAGAAAGCTTTTGATACTATTGATCATGGTAAATTTCTTAAAATACTAGAAATTATAGGAATAAGAGGAAAACTACTAAAACTTTTTGAAAATTACTTAACCAATCGATGCATGAAATTAAAACTCTTAAAATCTTTAAGTAAAAAAAAGAAGTTTAAAAAAAGGTATGTATTACACCTGAAATAAAAACACATACATCAGATTGCTTACACAATGGTATTCCAGCAACGTGTACATGTGAAAATATGGAACTAGTTAAAGAATATGTTTATTTAGGTGTTATTATTGATTGCTTTTTCAAATGGGATATACAAATAAACAAAGTTTGTGCACGATTAAGATCAATTGTAAGCAGATTGTATAATCTGAAATTTTTTGTTCCTATCTGCACACTTCGAATAATTTATTTATCTCTAGCTGAATCTGTTATAAGGTATGGAATAACAGCTTGGGGATTTTCTTGTAAAACAAATATAGACCATGTTCAATCAGTGCAAAATTCATTGGTTAAATTATTAGCTGAAAAAAAAATTATACAAAGAAAGGCATAATATTCCATTATTTTATCAAAGTCTCAAAATTCTTTCAGTGAGAGCAATTATGTGGTACAAATTTATATTTCAACACATAAATAACCCTTTATATATAAACAGGCTGGAACACAACCATAATACTCGCTTTAACTTTAATGAAGGACTAATTGTACCTAAACATACAAATAAATATGGTCAAAGAACGTTAAATTACATGATTCCCAGTTGTTTAAATATGCTTCCAGCTGAAATTAAAAACTGTACCCAAAACAAACAATTGGTGAACTTACTGAAGACTTGGCTTACGGAAAGAACTAATTTGTATTAGCTTACAATAACTAAAGACTTTAAAATTGTTATTCATGTTTTCATAATTTTTCTTTTATCTAAGCATATTTCTGTAAAAAAATTATTTTATTTTATATTTATAATTGTAAAAATGTATCTAAGTATATTTCTGTAAAAAAAAATATTTTATTTTATATCTTAAATTGTAAAAATGTAACTATTAAATCACTATAATAAGATCTTTAATGTGAAGAACCCGTTAGACAAACTACTAAAAAGTAGTTTATCGGGACTTTTTGTCTTATACTTGTAAAATGTATAAAATATAATAAAAAAATAAAAAAGAAAATAATAATAAATAAATAAATAAATTATTTATGTTCTTATCTCTTTACTGTGTAAATATATAAATATGTATATGTATAACTATATGGGACGCGTGGGATTGCACTATCCTCCACACATCCTGGAATAAAAATTATTATTTACGCACCAGATTTAAAGTCCGGGTTAAATTTTCCCCACAGGAAAAACTAAACCCTTTCACACACTTCCCCAAATGATCATCTAGTCAACCCACGCTATGCAATTGCACTATATAAGTATTATAAATACAAAATAATACAAGAACAACATGTCAACCTACTAGAGACCAAATGGGAATATAATTCACCGACTCCAGATATTTTCATATCAGAGGGTTCGGCTCTGTGGCATTTCTAATTGAACCTATAAATCCTACTGATCCCTCAATATAAATATTTAAAAAATCTTTTGTAATCCTACATGTATTTAAAATTACTGATTTTTGCATTTTTATATACAAATTCTTTGATAAATCTAATATGCTTAAATTTTGAACCAGATTCCTAGGTATTATGCCAGTGGCCGAAATAACAAATGGTAATATTTTTATAGTCCGAGAATGCCAAATTCTTTTAATCTCATTTCCTAAATCTGTGTATTTTCTAATTTTTTCAGAAACAGTTTTTTGAATATTACAGGAATTTGGAATAGCTACATCAATGATTTAAGTTATTTTTTTAATTTTGTCATGTAAAACTATATCAGGTCTATTATGACTAATTGTTGTCTGTTAGTATAGTTTTATCATAATATATTTTATAAAATTCATTTTCTATAAATGAATTTGGTTCGTATTCATAATATGGTACTACATTACGGCAATCAATCAAGTTATGTTTAATTACCAAACTTTGATGAATTATTTTTAAAACCTGATTGTGCCTAAATGTATACTCGGACGGCGCTAATATAGAACATCCCGATATAATATGTTCTATAGTTTCCGGAAAAGCCAAACATTTTCTACATAAATCATCAATTTGATTTATATCTTTGATTATATGCTTCCTATAATTTTTAGTATTAATGACTCTATCTTGAATGGCAAGCATAAATCCTTCTATTTCTGCGCTCAACTCTCCAATACCCAACCATTTGTTTGACGAAAGTTTGTCAACATACGTTTGGTTGAGATAATTGAAGTGTTTTGCGTGAATAATTTTATTTAACCAGGAATCTAATAATTCCTGGTTAGTATTTATAAAAATGTTGGCCTTCTCGTCATATAAATTTAAAGGTGTAATATTTCTATCTGCCTTGCAAATTATTTTGTGCATTTCTGAGCTATTAGCTTTCCCATGGAAAAAATTTCTAAGCGTTTCTACCTGATTGTGTTTCAAAGACGTTATTTTGACTACACCTCTACCTCCTAAATTTCTAGGTAAATTAATTCGTTCTATAGCTGATGATTATTATTATTATTTTTTTACGCACCAGATTTAAATGTCCGGGTTAAATTTTCCCCCCAAAAAAAAAAAAAAAAAAAAAAAGAAGGAAAAACTAAACCCTTTCATACACTTCCCCAAATG
This sequence comes from Limnephilus marmoratus, assembly GCA_917880885.1. Taxonomy (NCBI): domain Eukaryota; kingdom Metazoa; phylum Arthropoda; class Insecta; order Trichoptera; family Limnephilidae; genus Limnephilus; species Limnephilus marmoratus. The sequence continues at coordinate 53,522,932 of OU862921.1, read as the reverse complement.
ATCATCTAGTGAATCCACGTTATGCAATTGCACTATATAAGTATTATAAATACAAAACAATACAAGAACAACATGTCAACCCACTAGAGACCAAATGGGAATATAATTCACCGACTCCAGATATTTTCATATCAGAGGGTTCGGCTCTGTGGCATTTCTAATTGAACCTATAAATCCTACTGATCCCTCAATATAAATATTTAAAAAATCTTTTGTAATCCTACATGTATTTAAAATTACTGCTTTTTGCATTTTTATATACAAATTCTTTGACAAATCTAATATGCTTAAATTTTGAATCAGATTCCTAGGTATTATGCCAGTGGCCGAAATAACAAATGGTAATATTTTTATAGTCCGAGAATGCCAAATTCTTTTAATCTCATTTCCTAAATCTGTGTATTTTCTAATTTTTTCAGAAACAGTTTTTTGAATATTACAGGAATTTGGAATAGCTACATCAATGATATAAGTTATTTTTTTTAATTTTGTCATGTAAAACTATATCAGGTCTATTATGACTAATTGTTCTGTCTGTTAGTATAGTTTTATCATAATATATTTTATAAAATTCATTTTCTATAAATGAATTTGGTTCATATTCATAATAAGGTACTACATTACGGCAATCAATCAAGTTATGTTTAATTACCAAACTTTGGTGAATTATTTTTAAAACCTGATTGTGCCTAAATGTATACTCGGAAGGCGCTAATATAGAACATCCCGATATAATATGTTCTATAGTTTCGGGAAAAGCCAAACATTTTCTACATAAATCATCAATTTGATTTATATCTTTGATTATATGCTTTCTATAATTTTTAGTATTAATGACTCTATCTTGAATGGCAAGCATAAATCCTTCTATTTCTGCGCTCAACTCTCCAATACTCAACCATTTGTTTGACGAAAGTTTGTCAACATACGTTTGGTTGAGATAATTGAAGTGTTTTGCGTGAATAATTTTATTTGACCAGGAATCTAATAATTCCTGGTTAGTATTTATAAGAATGTTGGCATTCTCGTCATATAAATTTAAAGGTGTAATATTTCTATCTGCCTTGCAAATTATTTTGTGCATTTCTGAGCTATTAGCTTTCCTATGGAAAAAATTTCTAAGCATTTCTACCTGATTGTGTTTCAAAGATGTTATTTTGATTACACCTCTACCTCTTAAATTTCTAGGTAAATTAATTCGTTCTATAGCTGAATTTGGATGATGGCAATTAAATTTTGTTAACGTAGTTCTAATTAATCGTTCTAAACTATCTAAATCTGTATTGGACCATTTAATTATGCCAAATGAGTACGTTAGTAGAGGTATTGCCCAAGTATTTATTGCTTTTACTAAATTTTTAGCAGATAGATTGCATTTTAAAATTTTTCTGATCCTAGTTTGAAATTTAATCCTAATATCATTTTTAATACTAGTGTGATCTAATCTATTCGATTGCGGGTATCCTAAATATTTATAAACCTTATTATCCTAAATATTTATAATATGGATGATTATTATTATTATTATTATTATTATTAATAGGTACACGTATTATTTTTTTAGAGAGTTTTACTCTCTATGTACATTTGTTACCTAAATTTTAATTTTTCTGCTACCGGTTCCGACACACCGATGTCATTCACCAGCAAACTTAAAACTAAATTTAAAATTTATACAAGTACAAAAATGCTTCGATTTTGTTAGGTGATTTGATTAAAATTTTATTTTTACTAAAAAATTAAGTCAATTAATCAAATAATAGCACCTTGTAAATCACCGTTATTAACAATTTTCCCAAGTTATGTTGACTCCTCTTACCATTCTCCCCCTCCCCCAAAAGCATTGCCCCCTGCTATCCCCACCTAATAAAATCTAATTTCTGTTTTTGTATCAATTTTTAAGTTTGCTAGCGAATGATACGGATGTGTAGAAACCAGGAACAGAAAAATTAAAATTGAAGTAACAAATATTACTTGGAAAGTAAAACTCTTCAAAACAGGATGTCTAGAAATAGAAATTAACACATATTCATTTTTTTCTCATTCCTTTCACGGAAATCAACCAGCAGCTTTAAGACGAAAGTACTACACCGTCAAGTTACTTGTTTTTGAAGTTATTATTAATGAGAACACAATATATTTTCAAATATGTGTGGTGCCTACATAGGATGTAGAATGCCTTACTGTGTCACCTTAAAAAAGAAAAGATATCAACAAAACCACCAACGGTTCTGAATAATGGTGACGCTAACGATCACACTATTAAGTGAGGGCGGCGGGTTGGCTTGTTTGGAGGGCGGTTGAAGAGCAGCCCTGGGGACTGGGGACTGGGGACTGGGGATCCCACCCTGGAGCTAGAGGCTGGAGACTGAAGGGGTTAGAGAGTTTGGGCGGGAAATTGAGCCACTTAGCCGCCGTTCACCTTTCCCGAACAATAACCAGGAACCAAGAGGTGCCTAGCACATGCATCTAGCTCTAGCTATTCAGCTACCGAACAATAAGTAGTGTGGCTTCTTGCATGGGACCACAGAAACTGTTATTCATAATGCCTGTTAAACTTCATTGCTAGTTTTGTTAGTCGGTCATAGGGTACGATCTCGATTTACTTGAAGTGTTATTTGCATACTTACGTATAAATGCACATTTTCTTGGAGGAGCAGGCGAAGCTGGATAGAGGGCAGATTCGAATGGACAGAGAAGGGAGAAATAATATGACCTACAAGTAAATAGAAGGAGTAGTGGATACTCCAAGATGATTATCTAAATAGGTACTAGATTCAGTTCGGACAAAACTCGAGAGTCGGTACAACGGTAGAAGACTGTATGTGAGAAGATATTAATTAACATGTGAATAATAAATGAGAAACGTGTACCAAGTCAGAGTTGTGGGGCGGTCCATTCTCAATGTCTACCCCTGCGTAGAAATTTAGTGGTAAGTTATTATTGGTGACCCGAAAGATCATTCCTCGACGGTTGCCCCCCGGATTATGTTAATTTATTGAAAATTATTGTGCATTATTTTCATTTATTGTGTTCATTAGGAACCTACCTACCTAATACATAATAAGTCATCATGTTTTATTTCTTTAGATTTTTATTTACTCTGTAAAATATTATTGTACTATAGTTTATGTAATATGGCAGGCTGGGATTACACTGTCCTCCCAGTCCTGCTGGAATAAAAACTGAAATAAATATAAAAAAATACCAATAAAATCGACTTTAAAGCGCCGGCGGAGGGGGGGGGGGGGTGAATGTGGAAATCCTATTTTTTTAATTTCGATTTATTTACATACTTGCCGATTTTTTTTCATAATCACATTCGACGAGTATTCTTCTAACGAAAATCATGTTTATACATTCTACTGCAAAGTTTTATAACTGCTATCGGAAATCGAAAATGGTATCCATGTAAAAGGATTTCGCGTCTCGAACTTTTACACCGTGTTTAGGACGCAACGCAGGTTTTAACTTACGATTGATTCTGCGTTAGAGTCTCCGAATAATAGTTACACTTGGAAAAAACAATTTCTCAGAATTTTGCAGCATTTGGTATGCAATTCAAATGTAAAGTTTCACTCGATACACGATGAACCTGCAACTCGTTACATTCTGATCACAAATCCAGTTTGTATGCGATGAATTAAAACTACACTCAGAACATGAAAATGGTTTTTCTTCGATTTTGGCTTTAAATAAATAGTCTGCAAATAGAATTTTATTGCTGCGTATCGAATAAGAGAATGTTTTCCTTTGAAATGTGTTAGCAGATGAATCTTTTTACATTTGAATTTCACATTCTGAACATAAAACTGGTGTAAATTAACTCTGTACCTGACGAATTAAAACTATCTTCAGAACATAAAAAATGGTTTTTCTTTGATTCTGGCAGCACATACTCAACTAGAATATTATATAACTGCTCTTGGAACAAGAGAATGTTTTCCTTCGAAATGTGTCAGCAGATGAATCCACAACTGGAAATTTACCATATCAACACAAAATTGTTTTAAATTAAGTACACTCAGAACATGAAAAAAAAATTCTTTCACATTTATGATAAATAATAAATGAAAGAGTTGGTTGGATTCGTAAACGAAAGTATCGTAGAACATTTTCAAATAATGAACGTTAAAATTTTTACAAGATAATATTTTTGAATTAAGCTAAACCTTTGTGGTTATCCATTATAGATAAATGAAACAATTTAACTTTGTTTGAACCACTTATATATAATGAATATACAAGTATTATACAAACGTTCCTTCTTCAGGGCAAGCGTATACTAATTTACAAGGATCGTTTGTTCTGAAACCGGTCGGATTTACTCATTATATAAGTGTATTATTATTTAATGTGAAAATTTGCCGTCCCCCTTAAAACCACTGTTTGGAACGTCGATTTTTGTACTTAGATATACGCATTGTACACAGCATACAGACGAGTAGTTTCATCATTGATGAATTTGAATGAAAATATATTTAATACTTTTGTAATTCGGCGGTATATCCTCTATCTACACCTTTCCGGAGATACTGAGTTATATTTTGTGTAAGTAGGTATAGCGTATTTTCACCAAACCAACTACTTATATATACATATAAAAATGAATCCCTGTTTCCCTTGGTCACGCCATAACTTCAGAACGAATTTACCTATTTCATTCATCTTTTTTTATAAGTTTTCTAATACAAGGTGGGGCAAAAGTAATCATCCGATGTTTTTTTGCTGTAATTTTTTTATTAAATGAAAAACTTTGGTTCTGGTTGTGAAATTTGTTTATTTAATCCATTAGAATTTATCCCAACATGTCGAGAAAATGATATCGGCCAAGTGACCGCCGCCAGAGTTGATGACCATACGGGCCCGTTTTGTGGCATTTTCCATCACTCTTGCCAGAACTTTGGGCGACAGGTTCTCGAATTCTTGGTAAATATTCTCCTTAAGGGCTTCAAGAGTCTGAGACTTAATGACGTAAACCCGCGACTTAAAAAAAACGATAAAAAGAAGTCTGGAACGGTTAAATAGGGTGATCTGGCCGGCCAGTGCAAATCACCAAAACGAAAGATTAGGCGACCCGGAAATTCTTCCTTCAGAATATCGGTTGTGGCTCGAGCAGTGTACGCTGTTACACCGTCCTGTTGTAACCACATGTTCTCCAGTCCCAATCCGTCCAATTGAGGAAGAAAAAAAATCGGTAATCATGGCTCTGTAGCGCGCGCCGTCCACAGTCGTCGTTTGGCCGACGGCGTTCTAAAAAAAATGGCCCAATGACTCCTCCAGCGTAAACAGCACACCACGCAGTAACTTTGAGCGGGTGTAATGGCTCTTCGTGGGTGATACTCGGATTTTTGGTGCCTCGGAAATGATTATTTCGTTTATTCACGTAACCGCTATTATGGAAATGAGCTTCATCGTTCATGACAAATTTCGATGAAAAATCGTCCATCTTTTCGTTGAGATTCAGGATGGGTTCAGATTCAGGAGGGTAGGTTATCCGCGTTTGGCGGTCAACAGCTAACAGCTGATGCACTATCTGCACTTTGTAAGGGAACATCTTCAAATCTTTCACCAAAATTCTGCGTAGGGACCGCCGGCTAATGCCCAATTGTGTGGCACCTCGTCTGGTCGATGTTCCGGGCTCATGTTCGACATCTTGGGCAACAGCACCGATATTCTCAGCAGAACGGCTGCTCCGGGGCAGGCCAGCCTTGGGAACATCTCGTGCTATCCCAGTCTCTTTAAGGCGAGTGGCTAAACGCCGCCGTGTTTGTCCAGTTGGTGTCGGACGGCCAGGAAATCTGCGACGAAATTCACGCTGCGCCAACACAACCGACGAAATGTTGCGCAAAATATGGTACCAATTATTCCGCGTTCTTGCGGAGTAAACCGATTCATGATTTGCGGATTTGTATTTTGCGTTTGTTTACTTCGCAAATGTCAAAACCGAATTGACATTTGTCGCCATTTGCCAAAGTTATAGCGTTTTCCAATAGGATGATTACTTTTGCCCCACCTTGTACTTTGTGGGAGGTTCTTACGGAAGAAAAAATTAAGAATTTTGCGCTGAAAATGTAATCATTTCAGAAAACTTAACGATTATTTTAATTTCGCACGTTTGACAGTTCGCGCGTTTGATGAATGTGAATTTAGCAGGCAGCTGTTTTTTTTGTTGTAACAAAAGAATTTTTCCATGGATTTTTTAAAATTATAGATATTTGAAATATGTACCTACACTATATACTAAATTAGATTGATTGGTCTTATATGTATTATACCAATATGAATATTTATAATATATGAAAAACGAAAATTTGAATAAAAAACTTGTAATAGGTGGCACGCGACTGCTTAAAAACTGAATGTACTGGGACTGAATATATGGAACGCAGGATGGGGGTTGGCGGGACGGGGGAGCGGGAGAGGGGAAGGCGGGGAAGGTGGAAGGGGAACGCGGGACGAGAAGGGGATACGAGAAGGGAACGGGGACGCACGCGAAAGGACATGCAGGGAGAAACAATTTATTTCTTTGAATATGGCATTGCAACGCATGCCGGGAACCAGCTAGTTGTAAATAATAATGCTGGGGGGCCAACTGTTGGGGATCGACTGTCATGGAAAGGCTACTATTAGGTATTTTCTTTTGAAAGGCAATTGATAACATTAGAATGGAGTGCTAATTTAAACTGACTTACCAAATATGTGAGTTTTACCAGCAGTGTAATAAAAAATACTAATATTTATTTATTTAGACGTCCATTCCCCACCCGACGGAATTTATTCTTCTTCTTGTACCCTGTCCGTTCAACGGACGTTGGCTATCATGTTGGCTATGCGGCTATCATGTTGGCTATCATGTTGACTTTGTTTACTGCGGCCCGGAACAGCTCTACAGTAGATTGGCCAAACCACTGTCTCTGGTTTTCAGCCGTTCTGCTTCTTCCAGGGCCCCGTCTTTCGGCAATCTTTCCCTGCATTATGAGATGCAAGATCTCGTACTTCTTTGGATGTCTCATCACATATCCAAGATATTGAAGTTTTCGGATTTTTATAGTTTTAATAACATATTTTTCTTTATTCATCCGAAACATGTTTTCATCTTCATTCGTAACCCTGTCCATCCAGCTTATTTTTAATATTCTTCTGTAGATTCACATCTCGAATGCCTCAAGTCGCCTATTTAGTTCTTCAGGAGTCCAATCTCTATGAAAAGAATTATTATAATACACAAAATTGCGAGAAGCAAGTACAAGAAATGAAGCATGGATTACATAGTGTTGTACGAGTATTATTACGAATACGAAACGAAGTGGTGTTATGTTAAAAAACTAAAGGGAGAATTCTGATTTTATTACTACTTTTAAATCGTTGAACATTATCTAAATAATAATTAAACGGGAATAAAAGGGAAGAGAAGAGTAATTGGTTGGTATACCTATTAGAGAGGTATTATCATCAGTTCTGAAAGCAATATATCTTGGTAATAGTAAAATTGACATCCGCAGCGCATTGTTCCTGGGCACACTGCCCCATAGCCCCATCGCCATCGACCCGCTCCATTACACACACTTTTCATAATAAACTGCCGCGTAATAAAGCATTACTTATTTTAATAGCGCAATAAAATTACACGGAGGCCATTATTTTAAAATGATGTTTTAGATGTACACGAGTATTATTCTTTCTGTCGGTTGCGAAATTTAACATTTTATAGATTAGACAACGTGAATTTCATAGCCCATATTCTGGTGCGTTCAGATTTATTTAATCAAATTGTTGACCTTTATTTTACTATTACGAGTATACAGCGGTACACGCCTATAGCAAATATTGAAAAATATAAGGTATGTGGTTTTTTGTTACGTGATACTAATGTAAGAATCGTCAACTGCCTGAAGCTAGTGGGACAATGTCATTACGTAATTTTACGTGACTCACAAAAGCAAGGGAGGGGCATTGATATGGGGAGGGGAAGAAGATGGATAAAGGAAGAAAATTTGGTGGGTATTTATATCTGGTAAATAAATAGTACTTTATTTCAAGGAATGTTTCGATTCTGAATTGAGGACTCCCACCAGGGCAATACTTGGGACGGGTTTTTTCGCAAAATTTGAACAATTCATCGAATTTCAAAGTAAAAATTTAAGTTTTGTGAAAGTTCTATTCGAGTTGGTTCTGTTACTATCCAACCACTGAGAAACAACCGGCCCATAATGAAATAATAACAGAACTTGAATAGGTTTCACAGAACTGCTGTGAAATAACTCGTACTTGGAATATCTTCCAATTTGATGCATTACAATTTTAACAAATAGTATCTACCCAACTAGCTGAAGTCCCCGGCGTAGCCAGGGCTTTACGCAGAGTTTTTTAAAGGTCAGATGTAGACATTGACCTTTCCATTATGTTGAAGGCCAAGTGTGCAAAACTGTATCAATTTTGGAATAAAACTGTAGATTTGTATAAAAATTAAACTCACCCCATGCCGCGCGCCGCCCGGCTCGCGCGGTTTCCGGCTCAAACACACGTCTTTATTTATTTTATTTATTTCTGTTCTCGTACACGAAGTTTACAGATGTTTACAGTTTGCATATATAATAATAATATTAAAAAAAATTAACACTCAGTAACTGTATGTAAATGGTTTGGTAGAAGTATTTTGTGAACACCTCAACTAGGAGAACCTATACGCTGAGGTGTTCGCATATTTCAAATAAAGTGTTCTTTTGCCACCATAAGTGAAAACGCACATGGGAATAGATTATTATTAATGTATGTAATAATAACTTTTAAGATTATTATTTACTTTTTTAATTTTACCCGATTAGGTTATTATTACCTAAATAGAGGCCATAACATTGATGACGCCTATAAAGGTAGGCAGTAGGTACCTTTCCAGTATAATTTATGACCAAATAAAATTGCGGTTGCGATGAATTTATTATGTGCAAATACAATCAGAGTTAGAATAAATAATCATTAACCCAAATATTGGTAGGGGATGCGCCCTAAATTGACATTATGATTTCATGAAGGCAATAATTCGCCTAATAAATGGGTATAACCGAAAAGCTTTCACGTTTGGGAGAGAAGTCATTAAACGTGGGCTTCTTTTACGATGACACGGCATTCCGCAAACATCCAACCGGTCATGATAGTCAGCAATATACAGTAAGCTATGCAGTCAGCTCTCATGTTCAATGTTTACAATCCACCTTGTCATTCCCTCTCTCTGCCCTCCCCGGCGGAGAGGGACTGAGAGCGTAGCACAATCCCCGAAGGATGGGAAGAATTTAATTTCCTGTTGAGCTCCATGAGCTCTCCTGACCAAAGTGCAGTCCTTTAACGGAAACGTCGCATCGATTTCCGCTTATGCGATTCTATGTGCACAACAAGTCACTTCCGGTGATCCACTGGGAATATTTTTGGTTTGTTGATCAAATTGGGATGTTTGCTAAACGGTGCATGAACTCATTCTCAATAGAATGAGTTCATGCACCGTTTAGCAAACATCCCAATTTCATCATTTGATCGTTTAGCAAACATCCCAATGATCTAATTGATTGAAATAATGCTTCACTATTGAATAATTGAAAATAATAATACCACGATATTATCATGAAAAAAAATGCTTTTCGAAATAGTTCAAATATGTATTGTGCAAATTAATGCCGGTGGAATATTTTTTGGGTAAAATTTATTTAACCTACACTATCAACGTTCTTAATTTAATAATAATTAGTTAATTTTAATAAAGCCATTTTAGTGAAATATCGCCTCGAAGATTTATAGGCTAGAAAATATCTAAACCCTGTAGATAACCTGCCTCGGAAATTTTTTATGTATTAGGACTTGTAAATATTGTCTCCTTATATTTTTACATAAACTCCACAATGGAGGCTCTGAAAAAAATACTTTACAATAAAAGAAAAGCGATGAAGTTCTTTTTTTATTTAAGAGGGGTGGATAGGAATCAAGTGGACAGTGTATCCAGGAGTAACAGACGTATGAATCCAACCCTCCCGCTTCAGTGTAAGACGATGTTGAGAGAGACCAGCTGAAGAAGTTTTAAAGGACCTCCTTAAACCGGTCTCTCCTTATCCGGCCCACCAAGCAGCTGCTGGACAGGCTCATCCGCCGCCAATGCCTAAAAACACCTCATCAGTAGGGTACCCCTACTCATGTAAGTCACCAAACGTAACAAACTACTTAAGGTGACCCACGGCAGAGTTTCTGGAGATCCAATAAACGGTTCCTGGGCTGGCGGTACCCATATCCATCCCCCCCCCCCCAAATTAAAAAAAAAACATTTTGCAACCCATCGACTAAATTTTCAAGATTCCTGCAACATCGTTTCCTTTACTGGGTTTCCAACAGACAAAATAAAATGTGTTTGTCAGTGCTTTTCATATTATTTTATCATTAAACTCTAGCATACTTTTAATAATGTACCTGAATTTTTGCTGAAACCATTATGTGATTAAAAACAATATCTTCAAGAGAATATCTGTCTACTATCCTAAAATTTTAATTATGATATTACATTTTCTCATGACTTAAATACGTGTTGGCACTGGGGTGCGTTGTTATATTTCAGTCTATTTGACAAATTAATTGATCCTGTTTTCCAATTTATCGTAAGTTTTCACAGATAGTAACTAGCTTTATATGGCGCCGACTAAATAAATTAAGCTATCATTTATTTGTTTGTTTTGGGAAATTCCTTTTATTAATTAACCCCCCACGCAAACAACTGTTGAAACAATTTATCAAACTTTTAACCGGGAGGGAAATCAAAAGTTCTCACTGTGCTGTGATTTCGAACCATTATTTCCATTTTATTTGTGATTTTCAAACGAAGTATAATACCAAATTGCAAAATTTTATTAATTATCTCGATAAAGTTTAAACTGTTTTAAAACAAAATTTATTTGCTTTTCAATGCAACACTCGACACCTGTATGAAATTGATTCAAACATGAAGATTAAATAAGTTAGATTAATTTGTCAATCTATCAATTATTACAATAAGTGCATGTAGGTAGCGGCTAGATTAGAGCATGGGTTTGATAAAAATGATTTATTTATTTATATAATTATACTCGTACGCCTATACGGGCTTTTACAAACGTATGATGCACATAATAATTTTGTGGAATAGTAAGTAATACAGTAATCATGAACTAAAATATGCTATTTAAATTTTATGGAACCTGTGCAGAGTATTAGTATTATGCTAACATTGATTATTGGTATCGAGGTATGTTATTATAACCTTCTTATAACTATAGTTCAGTTGAACATATCTACTATCCTCGAGAAAGTATTGCCAACCGCATGAAACCTTGGTACAAGCGAGTATCTAAATGACTCAGTCCTGATATTGTCGTAATTAAAAAGAAGTTTGATCAAGTAGTTCTTGTTGGTCTATGGAAGGTAAATAATGAATTAATTTTGAAAATAAAAGTCAAGTTGGATATAAGTATTCTCTCTGAGAGTTTTAATTAAAAGTCTCAAATATGTTTAGTTTTTATATCTTAGAGTCTGCTATTTTATAAATCGTTCATTCCTTCTTTTTCTATCATTTCTTAGTTTCTATATCCTAAGTCTACTATTGCATAAATCTTGCGTTCTTTCTTACATATCTTTACTTACTAATTACAATAATGTTTGTTACTAACTTACATGGTTCATTAATTTTATAATGATTTTTAATTAATATTATGATGTTTTAAACTTACCATGATTTTCATTTTTAAATTTATACATGATTTTCTAACCTTACTTATTATTTACAATAGCCGTTATTACTAACTTACACGATCCTTTAATTTGCTAATTGAGCTAGAATTACCTAACCAAACACAAGAGCATTGCCTCTTTATGGTGAGGAGAGGCAATTTTTTGTTTCTTTGTTAAAACCTTATGTAACTATGTAACTGTAATGACCGTGGCCGGTTATCAACATTACCTCTGGACTCCGTGGTGTGGATCCAGATTCCTTGTTGAGGTGATCTCAGTACAGGGTGAGATTGACAATAATAAGTCGTAGGTAGACTAATGACGTTTATTCCGAGATTGTGTACAGGTGTGCTTCGTAGGAAGCCAGAATGCAAAGAGGACGAGAGACAGCAATCACACCCTTTTATACGTTACGCATGCTGTCTCACTCATACATGCATGTCTCTTTTATACCGCAAGACATACGTTCACCACAGTAACTGGTGTAACTTTGTATGTATCTTTAATCGGCATTGCCAAAATAATAAATATAAAAAAAATCTTAATTAATTATTGCTTTTTTTAATAACAAAAGTAATTATCTTTACAAAATGAATATAGATACCCACCTTTCCTAGGTAGGAACCTATATTAAATCATAATACACTTTCTAATAATTACTAGGCAATAACCGTAAATTGTTTTTTTTTTTCATATTCATAAACTTGTATGTAAGTAACTATAAAACACAGAACGTCTAATATATATATATATATATACTCAATGTACCTATGTTAGAAAATATACTATTTGTGCATTATCTCATTTGAAAATGTAGAACATCATCCCCGGATGAGGCACGGCGGGCAATTTAAATAGCTTGTTACTGTTATAGGAACAAGAATAGCGTCGGCTACGAAGTAAAAATGGGTTAATTCAGATATTCCCCAGCGGGGCGGGAAGGGGGGAGGAGGGGGTGGTATCACACACGTAAACTAGGGGGTAATTGCTTTGCATCTACCGGATATAGGTACCTAAGCGTACCGGGTGGCGCTAAAATGATGCCCTCTGCTTCCGGTTAAAACATTCAAACGGCTGAAACAAGATTAACGGGTTTTAATAAAGCTCGAATAATGTGCACACTACAATAAAGCTCGAATAATGTGCACACTACAATAAAGCTCGAATAATGTGCACACTACAATAAAGCTCGAATAATGTGCACACTACAATAAAGCTCGAATAATGTGCACACTACAATAAAGCTCGAATAATGTGCTCACTACAATAAAGCTCGAATAATGTGCACACTACAATAAAGCTCGAATAATGTGCACACTACAATAAAGCTCGAATAATGTGCACACTACAATAAAGCTCGAATAATGTGCACACTACAATAAAGCTCGAATAATGTGCACACTACAATTTTTATATTGGAAACCAATTTAAAAATCTAAATTACAGGGGTTAGTTAGCAACAAAAAACATGAATATCGAAAAATTTATACATTTCATATTATATTGGCGTATGGCGCCAAAAAAATAATTATGAAAGTAGAAATATACTCATTTATACTAAATAATCATTCGGAGATTGTATTGTAATACAAATAACTACTTTAACATAAAAAGTAAAGGTCGAAATAAAAAAATTAACTTAATTACTTTTCAATCCCTTGACAGAATAATAGTAATAGTTGGATAATTTGTAGAGCGCCGTTTTATGTGAAAAATCACCCCAAGGGCGCTGTAAAATTTATCATGAATTCTTAGACTATATCCAATTTTATTATTTGCAACTAGACACAGAAACATACTTACCTGGAAGGTCAATTCCGAAAAACACCCTTTATTAGAAAGTTAACGCTTAGAGAAGATGTGACTTTGCACGTGCAAGTGCAGGACATCATAATACAACACTGGACTGGACATTGCATGATTTTACATTTGCTACCCCCATCACTATTGGTATTAAATTAAGTTAAGTTAATATTTATTTTGAAAGACTTTGTGAAATGGCCCCTACTAAAACTTACAAATAAGAATTTTTACATATTAGTTATTTAGTATTTACTAATCAAACACAATTTTTTTGCGTACCCATAGTAAAGAATGATTAGTAATTGGAAAGTAATTACAAGCTTTCTGGGGTTTTCGTAGCTTTCCACTTTTCGAAGATATCATGACGCTTTCATATTCATCGCGAAGGTTTCTGCAATGTAAAGAGATTAGTTAGCATCATATTCAGGATATGAAATTGGGTTAAGTTGATTCACAAAAATGTATACCTTAATCTTAATGATAAGACAAATATTCCCAGGAACCTCAATTGTGTTAATACATTTAATTTTTAAACCCAATGTTCGAAGATCCTCGTTTTTCCTTGACATTATTTAATTCTGTAAATTCTTTATAAATATGTGGAAACGTGTTGTATTTTCATAATGGTACTAATACTTCCAAGAGAATCAACGTGAGAACTTTTTGGCTTTTGCGCTGGAAAAAATTAACCTTTCGGCTCTCGTGTTAAAGATGCACTAAACGTTTTTTTTTAACCTAACCCAATCGGCCATAACCATAACTAACCTTTCTAACAACTAACTAAGTAACACGTGATTACCTAAAATGGAGTTTTACAAATTAAACTTAACAACGATAAAAAACCCAATCGCTTTAAAGCTAAAAGGAAATAGAATATAAAAAGTTAACCAATAATATTAAAGAACATAAATTATTTTCTGTCGCCATTTAAAATTTACATGTATCAAATAGATTTTTGTTTGGTATTATTAATTCCGTCTTTCAAAATAATTGTCACGGACATTGGTACATTGTGCAGGTACCAATAGACACGTACAATGCGTTCGGACAATTGCCTCAATTATACAACCCCTAGACAATGTTAGTAGCTCCATGCCCACACAATATAGCCTCATAAAAACAGCCTTTCATACCACCCTGTACAAGAGCAGTATAATATAGGTACTGGGTGGGTGGGATGGTATCCTCTCTGTCCTGTGTCCAGTAGGACTATGTACTATGTACGGTGGGTGTGGGTACTGCATTGTATACCTATGTACAGTGGGTGTATTGCACAGCACGGGGCAACACCGGCCGCGGCGTGGCATCCGTGAGTTTAGTTATTTAGTCCATTGCAGGCGAAGTAATTGAATAGGAAATGGGAAACACGCAGATAAATTAGTGACCGTATAAACCCAAACACTATTTGAGCACACTTTGTCGCATCCCGCATTTATATCCATCAAATGTGCGCTTTGACCGTTTAATATTCTGCGACTGTCAAACTGCAGGACCATTGATTGCTGAAATTGGTAACGAAATTGGTTTCTGAAAAATCTTCGAAAAATAGACAGCGTAATACATGTTTTAACAGTTTTTCATGTTAGATTTTCTTTTCCTAACAATTTTTTTTGATTACATGACAACTCAACAAAGTAAATTTCAACACCCCTTTGAAAATTCATAAAAGTGTTGAAAAAAAATAGCCTATAAAAGGGAATTTCAACACCCCTTTGAAGATTCTATAAAAGTGTTGAAAAAATAGCCTATAACCTAACCTAACGTAACCTTTATAACCAAGTTATTTTTTTCATCATTTTTGATGACTTTTCAAAGGAGTGATGAAGCTGCATAAGAGTTGTGTGTTAATTTTTTTTCAGGAGGTACATAAAAGTAGAGGAAATTAATTCGGCAATGGTATAAAGAAAAATAAAACCGTGGTTATGATATACTTCAAGAGCCTCCTGTTTCTGGAAAGCTTTCAAAGGCAATTCGGGCCGACATCGAATAAAATATTGAAGTTTTTTTATTTAACAGGAAAATAATTTCCCTCAGAGGCTATGTCATCTTTGGGGGTTCTGTATGGATGGTATTTTTAAGGAAAGGAGAGGAAGTTGGATTGAAGTGGAGATCCGCGAAGAATGCAAGGCTGATGTAAGCGTAATGAGTAAGATTAAGACAGGGACGCTCAGCTCGCTCAACTTGGAAAGGAGTGTAAGGAGAATATATGACGCAAATGTGAATGGTAGACGCCCGAGGAAAACATGGCACGACCAAGTAAATCAAATACTTGAGTCGGGCCAGGTCAAGACCCAGAATAATGAGCATGTATGAGGCGATGATGTACGAATGTAAATGAGGCAAGGGGTGTGTGCCAAGACCGAGTTGTTTGGCGGTTATTTGCTTAATATATTCTCCTTACAAACCTTTCCTCGTTCATTCGCTCTACATGCCCAAACCATCTGAGCCTCCCTTTCTTAATTTTACTCATTACGCTTACATCAGCCTTGCCCAATGCCCAAACATGCCCGAACCATCTGAACCTCCCTTTCTTAATTGTACTCATTACGCTTATATCAGCCTTGCCCAATGCACAAACCATCTGAACCTCCCTTTCTTAATTGTACTCATTACGCTTACATCAGCCTTGCCTAATGCCCAAACATGCCCAAACCATCTGAACCTCCCTTTCTTAATTGTACTCATTACGCTTACATCAGCCTTGCATTCTTTGCGAATCTCCACGTTTCTCACACGATCGTACATGGTTTTGCCACACTTTCGCCTCAGGGATCTCATTTCTACAGCATTCAGTCTACTTTCATCCTTCCTCTGCCAGATCCATGTCTCACTGCCATAGATCAGGGTAGGTACCAGTTCTCCATTATGGACGGCCAGCTTCGCTTCTTTGGATAGTTTTTTGTTGGCGCCAACGGCGTACAGCCCTCCATTAATGGAGTTACCTGCATTTACCCTTCTTTCAATATCTTTATCTCTATTAGCCTCTCCATCTCTTTACTCAACCTAATAACTATTTTAGTTTTGACAAAATCCAGTTATGGTTGTCTTTGATACTCCGGTATGAGAAACTTCAAAAACCTACATTTTTGAAGTCTTTCATACAAAATTGTTTGTTTTCAAAAGGTACAATTTCACGACAATCAATAAGTTTGGAAAGCAGCGCTTCGATGTTTCGGTGGTAAATTAGTAGGAGACAACTATTAGCGCGGATATTCGCGGGACTTTTATTACAATGTTCGTTACCGAATAGGTTCGTAAGCCCGCCTTAATTAATGGAGTGCGTGTGTTTGTGGCCCCAACACGTTTACTACGTGCGAGGGCTTTGCACACCCGCGCCGGACCCGCTCACCGCTGTGAACTGTGAAGCGGGCTTAAGCGATAATTTTTCGTTTACTGGCAATGGCTGCCTACTAATCCACCTGTTTATGATAATGAAGTGAAACTCGCAGTGACTTGAATGTTCTCTGGGAATTAGTATCTCATATTCACGTGACGAACGCTGCACTTTATGGGGGGTGGGGGTAGGTCGGTTTAGCAACCGAGCTTTGCTTGAATTATAAAAAAGCTCTCCTATTTTGGGGTGAGTTTATTGGATGCTTTTAAATATTTAAATTACGGCACGGAGGTAATTTACTCTGAGGCTACAGAAGGGTATTATGTTCACACAAAGCAACACAGCGTATGTTCACTCAAATGTATTTTTGTTGGTTCCTGCCGTTATTTTAATTATATTTTTAAAAGGTAGAGTAATGTGTTTTGTATTTTGCACCGAGGTTAAATGTTAGCTTTTTTACAGTTTCTCAAAGATAAGTTTTTAGAGAAATACGTCCTGATATCTGAGCTCTTTGAACATTTTTGAATTCAAGGTGATTCAGAATAGGTTCTGGTAAAAAAATAACTGCAATAAAACAACAACATCTGGAGTTACAATAATTAGTTATAACAATAATTTTTATGATTTTTACCAATTTAGAAGAAAGACATTATTTTCAAATTTTAGTAGTTAAAGCTATAGATGCATTTATTACATATATATTCCGAATACAGCATTGATTTTTTTATGGATATGTATTTATTTATTTGTTTGTTTCTTTATATGGTACCTAGGTCTAATGTTTACTAGGTCAAGCCTTAGACCTAGGTACCATACCTTTACCTAGGTCAAGCCTGTGTTGAGGTTAACAACTCTACAATTTAATAAAATAACACAATGTATGCTCCGGATATTTTCTTTATAAGGTTGAATATTCTTGAAATAATTATAGTTTAAAGTAAATTATTATTAAAGAAATTTGTACAGGGTAAAAAGACAAAAAGTTTTTAAACGATGATCATAAACTAGAAAAGATAAAAGTTGTTGGTGGTTGGTGGGTGTTGCAAATGGAGTGAATTGTTTAGTTAGCGCAGCGCGTTAACACAAAACATATTTATAAATACTGTAGAGATACACAAAAAATATGAAGAAAAATGGCAAAAGAGATTAATCATTTTTCCGTTTGTAAGCATCATTTCGATATTTTATTATTTTTCAAACATTATCTCCACACAGGTCTATCTATGGGATGGTCTTTTTAGGGAAATAGCGGAGAGAAAGTTCCGGGAAGGAAACATATATGAGGGATGGGTAGAAATCTGGGGCAAATATGTTCAGGAGTGATGTACATATGAACCTATGCCTCCCCTGCGGTGCAAGGCGATGGGTCGAGAGAGTTCGGCTGGAGAGTTAAAAAAAGTCTACCTGTCTTTCCAAGACAAACCTAACCTCATTAACCCGAGCACCCCTGCTAAGTCACCAAACGTAGCGAACCACTAGGAGTGACCTATGGCAGAGGTGTTGGTTATTCAATAAATGGTTCCCGGGGCGGCGGTACCTACACCCGCCTCCTAAATCATCATTCAGTTTTATAATTGGTAAGTACCTACAGTTACGACTTAGTGGTACTGGAATGGAGAACACTTTATTTCATATATTGGGTCATTAAACGTGTAAATAATATTCTCAAAAAATATAACCTAAATTAGTTATGCAACCGATGTTTATTTTATTTCATATTGGTAGGGGGAGTACGCTGCACCAAAATTTATGCGTATCGTTTTAAAATATAATTGCAAATTTAATTTCTAATTTCATCGTCTGATTAACCCTCCCTTAGTTTTAACCGGTGTGACGTCAGCATTCCCCTAATTCTTTCGCTAATTTGCATGGGGTATCTGATTGGCTTTTTTCAATGCAAAAGCACCCCGCCACTATGGCGGGGGGCGGCCCAGCTAGGGCGGCCAGATAGGGCGGCCGTATCGGGCGGCAGAAGATAGTTATGTATGGTACTGTAACGGTGGGATGGTAATGGACCAGATAGGCATCGAGCCTCTAATCCCCGTATCTGAGGGGCTGATTTATTTTTACGGCCAGTCGCCGTGTTAATTTTTGAATTAAACAGGGAACCAACTTGCTTCTTCGTTAGACATTGTATCGATCTTCCAATCGGCTCTACGAACCATTTCGTAGACTTCTATAAAATTTCTATAATATTTTTCTCACAGTGTTTTGTTAACAATATACATGTACATGTACCTACAAGCTGTTGAAAGAATACAAAACAAATTCTTACGTTTTCTTAATTTTAAAATGGGTATTCCAGCAATTATGTTGAACTACAATACTATTTTGAATGATATGAATATGCTCAAATTGTCAGACAGAAGAACTTTCACTGACTTGGTATTTCTGTATAAAATTCTAAATGATTTAGTTGACAGTCCGAGATTGCTCGAATTGATAAGCTTCCGGATTCCAACACATAATACTAGAAGTCAGGATTTATTTCAGTGCAGTAATTCTGGAACTAACTACCATATGTATTCCTCTTTGCCCAGAATACTAATGGAGGGAAACAATTATACCAAGTCAGTGGACATCTTCAATTTATCTTTAAACAAATATAAAATATTGTTACGAAGGCAGTTCAGTTATGTACAATAAATACTGTGTATTTCTTACTATTCATATGTAAAAGTCCCGAAAAAGGGCGTTAATAAATAAATAAATAAATAAATAAACAAGTATCCAATGTATTGCATTGCATTACCCCTACATTGTTCTATGACAATTGATCCGACGACAATTAGCCCGCCATAAGTTGGCCCGCCGATTGTTGATCCCCCGAACAATTGATCCGCCGGACAGATGACCCCCCGACAGTTGTTGACAACTCGGAACAATTGTTAATAAAAATATTTGTGTTGTTGATTTTCACTCAAGACGTCTGCGGATATAAGTACATCGACTTTTATTATACCTACCTACGGCCGTAAGTATGTTTTCTCTGCATATCCATTCGAGGACACTTAGTTAT
This sequence comes from Limnephilus marmoratus, assembly GCA_917880885.1. Classification (NCBI taxonomy): domain Eukaryota; kingdom Metazoa; phylum Arthropoda; class Insecta; order Trichoptera; family Limnephilidae; genus Limnephilus; species Limnephilus marmoratus. The sequence goes on along the minus strand of OU862921.1, from coordinate 53,503,034 downwards.
ATTATATGTGTAAGCTGTATCGTATTTCCTAAAGAGACTACACATACTAAGAAATTTGTATTTTATTATTCGGCCGTATAGCCCCACCGCATGCTCCTTTAGGGAATCGGAATTATCGTTAGTAAAAATACCTGTGTACCGGGTTCCACTCAAGACGCCTACAGATAAAGCATATCAACTTTGGTTGTACGACCGTATATATATCCTTTTTGCATACTTTCTTGAAGAAATACTATTTTAGGTGATCAACTGACAGATGGATCAATTTGCAGAGGGATCAACTGTCCAAGGGTCAACTGTCTGGCAGATCAACTGTCCGGGGATCAACTGTCGGCGGGCAAATTGTCTCGGTCACTCCCCCTCCCTGAATACCTTACGGAATCGGAATGCACTATTATTTTTATTGCAAAATAATTACCATTTGAGAGTTCTTTGAAAGTACGAGTGTGTTCCAACTCTTCCTTGAAAATCAAGTGAGTAACCTACCCTAAAGGGTGAATATTTGGAATAAATGATACCGATGTGCCTGCTCATAATAGAAACACGCAATTAGTTTTTAAATCCCTTCTTCTTTCTGCTTTAATTAAAAGAAACGACCGTTACTTATATTACTCACTAATATAAACCCATAGTCTTTATGGGGATGCGTAGTTTATGGATTGGCTTCTTATTTATTTATATTGACCTACCTCCAAAGTAAATAATTCACACCCCAAGTTAGATGTCCCTAGTCCATATGAGGCGGCCTATAAATTAACTGGGCTTAGCGATGTCATTGTTGAAGAAATTGCAACAATCAAAGTATGGTCGGAATCCCCTACTTTCCTGAATAATGGTTATTTCACCCTTAAATGCTCTATTTATAAATCTGCACCTTATGACGCTCATTGTGATATATAATATTAAATCGTGAAGCATAATTACCAGTGATAAGGAAAAAAAGGTAGAAACGGTCCTAACCGGTTGAGATAAATTATGGAATCAGGAATTATGGAACCTATTCCAATTTATATTTTAGGTATTTTGGTTATAAACAGTAATCAGGAATACTTATCTTAAATCTTTCCCACGAATAATTTACAAGGATTAAAAAGTGGTACAAATTAACTATATCCACGAAGTAAGAAATATGAGTAAAACTTGAGGGTAAGAAAGGTTTCATCTTTGCCGTTATTAATAGCACTAAAATATAAATTTCAGTTGTGACGTCTATATACTCCAGATTAATGAACTCTAGAACTCGAATTTGCTTTGAATTTTGGGAGGTCGGTTCGTGTACCGACGCCCCGGGAAACATTTATAGGATAATCAATACCTCTGCCATAGATCACCCCAATAGGTTCGCCACGTTTGGTGACTTTGCAGGGGTGTTCGGGTTCATGTGATGAGTTTGTTCAGGTCTTGGCGGCCGATCCGTTTGCCCACCTGCTCCGTGGTAGGCCGGATCGAGAGAGACTAGTCGAGGGAGGTCTTTTGACCTCTCCAGCCAGAATCCCTCGAACCATCGCCTTGCACCGCAATTGGAGGGTTGGATTCATACGTCCGTCATTCCTGAACACACTGACCCCCCAGATTCCTACCCACCCCTCATACCTATTTCCTCCGCAGAACTTCCTCTCTAAGGTGATAGGCCTCAAGGAAAATTATTTTCCTTGTGGAGGAGTAAATGAAAAAAAAAATATATTTTCAAAATGGTCGTTTTCAACATTGGAAGTGTTTGATAAAAACCTAATGTGATATAATATTTAAAGAAAAAATATTTTTAAGGTTATTTAACAAAAAAGTTTATGTGTACGTATATCTATATTTATTTTTATTAACGTCTATAAATCGTTAACCGCAACACGGGCTTAGTTCAAGTGACGTTAAAAATAAAAAGGTAAACAATAAATTTCCAACGTGAAGAAACACTAAAAAATAAAAATTATGCATTCCGCAAGGGTTTCATGAAATTTATTGCAATGTATTGAAAAACGATTTGAGTGTTTTTACGTAGTTGTTTTGCACTCACATGGCGAATAAGAGAAGAAAAACTTATTATTGCATACGGAGGCTTATTCACGTGAAATTAAAACAAAGCTCTTACGGAACAAAAGCGAGCTTTTCAAACATCGGATGCTTTTTAAAATGCCTGAAAAAGCAGCTCGTTCACAATCATCTCGCTATTCGCTATTCGCTATTACGTTTCGCAAAAGCAGTTGGTAAACATTGGCATGGAACTTCAATGCGAAATATTATTCTGTTTCTGCTCACTACAGAATAGAACGAACTGTAAAGAATGAATGAGATAATATAATACATGTTCTATCGAGGAACACAAAATGGCATAAAATAAATGTTAGAATTCTAGTCTGCAGTGTAAACACCTATTGTGTAATCTCGTAAGACATTTTTAGATATTATATGTATTAGGGTCAGTCAAAAAGTAATGCCTCCTATTTTTTATCTCTTTTAATCGTCAAGAAATAAAAAAATGCAATTACATGGGTTGAAAAACCACACTATTGACGATTAATTTGTTACTTTTCAATATAATCTCCATTTCCACAGCTTTGGTCCATCTTTTATTAAGGGCATGTATCACAATGTTGTAAAAAGCACGGTCAGATCCTAACACCATCGCCACAACTTTCCCCGCCGATCACACAGTTTTGAATTTTTTTGCCGACGGTAAGTTTGTGTGATGCTATTCCATTGACTGCCTCTTTGATTCAGGTTCAAAAAATGAACCCATTTTTCGTCTCCGGTCACATTTTTTTCAGAAACTTCTCTCTTTCCAAACGGTAGCGCTACAAGTGTTCTGAGGATATTGTTTCCTTATTCTGGTTGGTTCTTGGTACTCATAAACTTTTGGGTACCTCAGTTGTCGAATAATCGTCATCCCACTGCCTTTACTGAGGGAGAGAACACGACACAATTCATCTGTAGTTGATGTCATCGACTCGCTCAATGTTGCGTGGAGTCACTGCAATCAACAGCCTGCCGCTCCGCTTTTCGTCAGCCAGCGGTGTTTATTCTACAGCGACGAACCCATCACATCGTGTACACCGTATTTTTTAGTCTTTCATGAATGCGAATGGCGTTTCTCCTTCTACATTCAATAATCAATCACAGAACGCTGTCTAATACGAACATCGATGTCGTTTTACAAGCACTACCACCTGTTGACGCAGAAAATTACTACTGCAGTAGGTTGTGGAAGAAGGTTTGAGGAATATCACTAATTAAAATTTTTCACTTAACCACCTTTATTTTTAGTAGAAAAAAATAGGAGGCATCGCTTTTTGACTGATCCTCGTATTTATGCCTCGTCTGGTATTATATTTTGCAATCGATGTATAAATGTACAGGGAGCGAGGAGAAACTTCTTCTCCATTACAAAGCATTTGTTGCTGAAAGTATTTATTTTTCAGGATAATTACTGATGCAAAAATTCTTCATCGAAAATTTGTAAAAGAAACTATTGGAAAAGAAAAGTTTTATCCTTTTAGTAAATTAGTAATCAAGAACTTTTAATTTATCAGACGGGGGAGAAATTTGAGGAAGTTTGGCGTCGCGGATACTTTGAAAATTTGGGAGATCGAAAATCAGATATTTTTACAAATTTTAAATGAACCACGTTTCAGTTATCTTTTACTTATAATTCCATCATACCTTTTTGCTATCGCAATCTATTTTGTGATTTTTGAAAAAAAAACACACTTTACGACTAACTTTTTAAAGTGAAAACTTCTTAAGCACCGTTGTGTTTTGATACTCAATGAAACTGAAGCGAGCGACACTAAAAAGAGACATACACATGCATGTATTGGATTTAGCCTGCGAGAGAATGAGACAGCAATAAAATATTTATCTATTTCACGGGTACTCGATTTTAATATAATATGATAAATACACGGTCTCAGGCAAGCCTCCTTAGGTCTTGTGATATGAAGCGGCCAGACATTCGGCGGACCAAGTGTCGAATCCTACGAAATCCAAAAAATATATTTTTTAAATAAATTAAACAATTTAAGTTTGTTTGAACCACTTTTATATTTGAGTAAATCCGACCGGTTTCAGAACGACCGTTAATAATAATAATATACCTCTTCATTAATACCTAGCTACTGCTCCACCCCTACCATAATAATACATTGTTCCCATTCATATTTCTAAACTGTCAAATCAGTATACATTAGCCCTGAAGAAGGAACGGTCGTTCTGAAACCGGTCTGATTTACTCAAATATATAAGTGGTTCAAACAAAGTTAATTGTTTCATTTATCTATAATGGATAACCACAAAGTTATAGCTACATTCAAAAGTATATACATATTTTTTTTAATTTTCGTAAAATCAATACTTACCCAATTTTCAAATCAATCCAAAATGAACAGGCAAAGAAAAGACAAAAAAAAACGACAACTCGAAGAAGAAAACACAAATACTATTACGTAAGATACAAATGTAAAGGAAAAGGTGCACTGGAATTCAACAAAAAAAAATGAAAAAAAATCATCCTTTACATTGATAAAAAAGTGCTTCATAGTGTCCCCAATCTTGTCTACTTTAGTTTTCTGAAGGTTTTACAGTGTATGAATATTGCACACTCTGATTTTTTAATGTCTGTGAGTACCTACCTATTACGGGAAATCTCAATCTTATATTTTATGTTACCTGTATTTTGTTTTTAACATTTATATTATGTTACCTGTATTTTGTAAACTCATTATTTTCACTGTACCTAATAAAAAAAACATCAACAGCATTCTATGTAAAAGCGCTATGGGGTTTTAAATAAATAAAAACATTCGAAATCTAAAATAATCAAAGACACTTTGATCACAAGTTAACTCACCAGTTTGGTTGCGGTTCATGGTTTAACTTATTTACGCTGATGCTTGTTGCATAATTAAATGTTATTTTGTACCCACATGATTGTTTTAACGTTGTAATTTTCTATATTCCCCATAACGATGTGAAGGAGAATATGTTCAACCCCGAGCTGGTTTATTAGTAGGTACTTTTGCATAAAATAATACACGGTTAAAATTGTAATTTCATAGTGATATTCAGTTATGACGGAAGTACCTATTCAAACACCATATTATTTAGATTGCCTGATTCATATTTTGAATGATTTAATGTCCTGTTAGATGTTTGTATTAAATTTAACACCTTCTGTAAGCGGCCAACCCAATCGATTACACTACATACTCCCGTCTTCATAATCGTTGCTTGAAAATGGCTTTAGCCGTGTTTAGTGACCAGATCTGAATAGCCAGGTACTTCCCAACCTTCCTCTTCCCCACCTCCTTCCCCTCCCCACTACCTTCAGCCTCACAACATACCCCAATTGGGGATGCCATAGTCTCACTGGCTCCAGACGGGAGCAGTTGAGATTCTTGTGCGGTATTCACTGTAAAAAAAAAAAAAAAAAATAACCGAATTGATGATATCTGTGGTCTTAGGTCAAAATATGCACACTAAAAAATTGTGTTTCCCACGGGACCAGTGTAAAAATTTCAGTCAATAGTTACAAATCAGTACGTGCTACTGTTTTTTTTTTTCATAATATAAGTGCAAATAAAAATTACCGCAGCCATCAATATCGTACTAAAGACGAAACAAAACGTGTTGATTATTATTGTATTAGCATTATCACAAAAAAAACACAAGCGGTAAAAGTGAAACCTTCAGAAAACTAAAATAGACAAGAGTGGAGAGACTACGAAGCACCGCACAAAGAGAAGACCGATTATATTAACTCATTCTCTCGCAAGCTGTGTTTGTCTCTTTTTCGTATCGCTATTTTTCGTTTAATAGAGTTTCAAATCACAACGGTGCTAAAGAAGTTTTCACTTCAATGATTTGCAGATATCATAACATATACACATTGAACTATATTTATTTTTAGTATTGTAAATAATACAACTATTTCTAGAAATAAAATAAAATATCGAGTGCATTTCACACGCCGCAGAAGTGAAACTTCTCCCACGCAATTCCTTGAAAAGTGTGCTCATAATCTCAGCGGCCAATGAGCGCAGCTTGACGCTTCGTAGGTACTGTAAGTAGGTAAGTTTTCATCTCATTTTCTCGCAGGCTAAATCCTGTATAGTTGTATGTGTTGTCTCTTTTTAGTGTCGTTTCCGTTTCATTGAGTTTCAAATCTCAACGGTGCTAAAGAAGTTTCACTTCAATGATATAAATAAGTCGACTGTATGTGACTCGACCACACTTTGATAATGCTTTCGGAAGGTGAAACAGCTGCCACGCGTTATAATAATTACACAGCAGAACCATTTTATAATCAACAAATAATAATGTATTAATCGAAACAAAAGCTTTAAACAAAAATTGAGTTCTGCAAATAATCAATCTACAGTTACTTTGTCAATACAGCAGTTACAATAAGTATATTGAATTGACAAAAGAAATACCCAATGATCTGGTTTCCAATGAAAACTTATTTATATCTGACTCTTATTTTTTCACTACGCCCTAGTTTTCAGGCAAGAGGCGATATTCCATCCAGATGATGAGTTTTATTTCACCACGCTCGACTCCCAACTCCCAACAGATATTTTAATATTAAAATGAATATTATTATATTAGGATGCATGCGAATCGCACGGCACAAGGCACAAGGCACAAGGCATACGACATATTCCCACCTGACGCTTCTCATCCCGTCTCCCACCTCCCACCAGGTATTCTAGGCAGTCTGAGTACCAGCTTCCAGCCAACTTCTTCACCGGAAAACTTGGCAAATACTTCACGGATTAGGTAGAACCAGAATAAATTGCTGTTGACTGTACGAATACATGTTAAAATCTGATCAATTTTGAATCGTATGGCATTTTGATGCATTCGAGCAAAACTTTAGACAAAATGAAGAAGCGTTTCGCTGCCAAATCTTATATATTCAAAATTCGGAGCATGATGCCAAATAGTCTCAATGGAAACAAGAGAACATTGTTTTTTTTATCTTCATCATTATCTTACGAAAAGTTACTTTGTTTTAAACCACTTTATTAAATTTTATACATTACTTACGTCAATTATTTTTGGTTATAAATTTTGAACATACTTACTTACTAAATTACACTGTTTTGAAGAAGGTTAGGATGTAACCGTAACTATTTGATATAATATGAAGTGTTTTAACTGGAAACAACTTTTCATTAAAGCTACTTGTCGAGCTCCGATAATTTAATTATTATCTCATTCTAGTGGTGTGATTTGCTTTAGGATTTGGGTTTTTATTATAACAAAAATTGTTCCCATTTTATTGGTGTGGCTTGACACGATCAACGTTTTTTTAAATTAGTTCCTCACAGAAGGCCTTGAGGAGAAAAAGAACCTTCAGGGCTTATGCCATCTTTGGGTATGCTTTTTGGAGGGTCTTTGTAGAGAAAGGAGGATGTTCTGGGAAGGAAGGTTATGAGGGTGGGGGGGGGGGGGGCGTAGGAATCCGGAAGTCAATGTGTCCAGGAGTGAATTAATTCCTACCACTGCGGTGCAAGACAACGCGCACAGTGGCTGATTTTGATGATTTGGCTCGACATCGCTCTCGGCGTTCGACCGTTTGACAGTTCATTGTTGTTTTTAAGTATTAATATGAAATACAACTTCATTTTTGTTATTCTTATTAGTTGAAATGTTGAAAATGATTTTTAATGGTTTTATAAAAAGTAATAATAATAATAATAATAATAATTTTTATTTTAGTAATTTGTACATTGAAGTTTACAAATTTCTAATTGATTAAAATATTTCATATTCACTATATTTTTTCAAGTTTTATGTAGCTCCTACAATACATCTTGAACTTTCCAATTGGTGTGGACTTTAAAGTTTCTGGTAGTGTGTTATACAACTTCATTCCCTTGTACAGTAGACTGTTCTGCGTATTGGCTTTGTCCTTTTTTTGTAGCCTAATTTCCTTGCACGTCCTTGTGTTATATCTGTGAATGTCTTTATTGTATACAATTTTATTTGAGAAGTATTTTGGTAACGTGTTGTTCAATATTTTGTGGATAAATACCATCGTGTTCAAGGTCAGCATCTGTTTCACGGTCAACCAATTTAGTTCCTTTAACATTTTAATTATTTTTGAAAATCTGTTTCGTCGGAGAATTATTCTCATAGCCCTGTTTTGGAGAATTTGTAACTTATTTTGTTCTCTTTCGTTACATAGGAAAAGTATACGTGAGCAGTAGTTAAAGTAGCATGTAACTTGTGCGCTAAGTATTGTATTTTATAGATTATAATTCCTAAAAATAAAACAGATTAAAAATACAAAGTAAATGGATGAATGGGGTTCGAAAACTAAATATACACAATTTAACATAAATACAAAATGCGATTTCCAGTATCGACCCCATATTTATAATTATTTGGGATTTACGTTATTTTTATGTGATTAATGTTACCTTACAATCATTTAAATCTCTAATGAGACCGAACCTAATAAAAATTAAAGGAGAATAACCAAACGTTATACAAGATTATTAATTGGTGTGCATAGCAATAATACTTACGATTTTTCAGACAGTGGGAAAAACAGTTAACTAATGGGGGTAATTAGCGTAATCCTCCATATATAGCAATATTTTAACTCCTGCTAATAATAACTAATTTTTTAATATTTTATTGGCAAACAGTACAAAATGTAACCCAAATTTGTTTAATATTTCTATTTTTGAGATTGATAATTCATGGTGGAATTCCATTATAATATATTATAATAAAACGAATATAAAACATTATTCCACTTAATTTTATTCGATCGTAACCGGTTTCAGCTCGTCAAAGACATCTTCAGACTGGTCACCAGTCTCAGACAGTCATAGTCAAAGACATCTTCAGGCTGGTCACCAGTCTGAAGATGTCTTTGAATATCACGAATAAAGTTTTATATTCGTTTTATTATAATATACTAAATTAACCGGTATTAACCGTAACCGGTTTCAGCTCGTCAAAGACATCTTCAGACTGGTCACACCAGTCTGAAGATGTCTTTGAATATCACGAATAAAGTTTTATATTATAATAAAACGAATATAAAACTTTATTCGTGATATTCAAAGACATCTTCAGACTGGTGTGACCAGTCTGAAGATGTCTTTGACGAGCTGAAACCGGTTACGGTTAACAGTCTGAAGATGTCTTTGAATATCACGAATAAAGTTTTATATTATAATAAAACGAATATAAAACTTTATTCGTGATATTCAAAGACATCTTCAGACTGGTGTGACCAGTCTGAAGATGTCTTTGACGAGCTGAAACCGGTTACGGTTAATACCGGTTAATTTAGTATATTATAATAAAACGAATATAAAACTTTATTCGTGATATTCAAAGACATCACGAATATTCAAAGACATCACGAATATCACGAATAAAGTTTTATAATCGTTTTATTATAATATACTAAATTAACCGGTATTAACTGTAACCGGTTTCAGCTCGTCAAAGTAATAATATCACGAATAAAGTTTTATATTCGTTTTATTATAATATACTAAATTTGTTTATTAGACACAAAGCGAAGATTGAATGTCAAAAAATTGATGAGAAACACAATCATTCCTCAAAAATGCAATTACTGGAGTGGCTGACAATAGCTGGCGGTGATTTTTTTTCCATGTACAAAAAAGACACAGCAGTAATATCCTTTTAAAATTGGAGTGCAGAATAGTAGTTTTTTATTCTTACTCCATTAAAGACAAAAAATTGGAAAAAAGTTTGGAAAAAACGTAAACTTTGAACCAAGGCAACAGACATAATTTAATAAAAAAAATTTTTTTTGTTATTTAAATAAAGCACGTATCTCGAAGAATATCTTACATGATTTTTTAAAATACTTTTTTTGCATAATAAGTACACAAACAGCGTGATTTCCTCGCACCTTCAATTTCGCCTAGATACAGCAGCGTAATTGCGCGCCCGAACATCTCAGCCACTGTGCGACGGTTTGAGAGAGTCCAGCTGGAGAGGTCAAATGGTCACCCTGTACCAGTCTCTCAATTAATTTAGAAACTTAACATTTTCGATAAGTAATATCAGAGATAAAATTCTTAACATTTTTTTTTAAATGTGTTCATTGTTAGAAATATATATATTTTTAAACTGAAACTGTAAAATGCAAAACTGCTTTAGCGTCTAGACATATTTCTTACAGCTAACCCAATTAAAGTTAAAAAAGTGAAACTCAGCCTTGTACCTAATCACCAATTCAGGTAAGAATTTAAATGTCACGCGAAAGTATATTCCTGGAAAAGTTCTCAAAACACAGTGTTTAGAGATTTCGGATTGGGTGAGCTGTTAGAAATAGGCTTATAACCTAAAAACGTCATAAATGTTATTGTTTTTGTTAACGTTATTTTGAATATTGAAGATATTCACAAGTGAAATGTCATGCTTTTAAGTTAATATGCCTTTATATTCAACTCAGCTGTACTTTTTATTTAGGTAAGTAGACACCATAGGTTTTAATATTTTTGTTTTTCATGAATCCCTTATGATATATTAAACAATGTCGGGTTAGTTACACCATTTATAACTCAAGAACGGCTGGATCGTTTTTATTTTATTTTATTTATCATATTTGTCTCCGCCTCGAATAGCAGAATAGCTATTAAAATATCGGAAAAATTCACGAAAAAAAATTATTAAGAAAATTCTTTTCCTCATACATGTTGCATGGAAAGAATTCTCATTTTTTAAAGAGCTGCAACAATATTGTGATAAATATAATATTGAGTGAGTGAGTCCAAAAATTCAACAACGTAAAATGTCAATGCGCTGATTGTTTTGCTTTTGTTTTTAAATATATAATTTTGCTCCTCTTTCTTACACACTAAATGTTAATAATCGAAAATCAGACAAGCGGTGAACGTATGTCAGCACCTCTCCAACGGAAAAGCACATTAATTATAATAAATCTCCCTCACACGTATAAAAAAAATGAAACGTAATTCCCGTAAGGAAGTAGAAAAGAAAGAAAATCACAAAAAATATAAATCCGTAAACAAGCAATCTCTGATACCGACATAAACAAAACACGGGCAGTTGCGCATCGATAATTGCTTCGTTGTGTAATTTTTAACTTAATAAAAAAGCTGAATTTAATTCAACTAATAAATTAACACACGTTTATTGATTCTGAGGCGGAACGAAGTTCGTCGGGTCAGCTAGTTATAATATAATTTAACTCTGGTTGCCTCTGTATAATGCAGTAAATTACATATAAACTTGTGTAAAATCCATCGGGGCATTTATGATTAATAAATTAATAAATACTTATGTACGCTGCAGCATTATTAAAATACCATGTAACGATTTTCCCCGAAAGAGTTAAAAAATATATATTTCGCGGTATAATATAATGGTACGATTTTTTTCATTTAATGTAATTTATTATTACTATTTTACGAAAAATAGAAACTAGATACAAATCGTAACATGATGTGTATGAGGTGATGAGTGTTCGAGGCATTAAAATCATGTATTCATATTCAAGCGGGCGGTTTGATAATACTCTAGCCAATATTCTGCTCCTCAAGACTGCAGATCGTTGAGTAGTGTTGACACCTCGTTAGCAAGTCTGCCTGCTGCCTGCTGCTTGCTGCCTGTCCTGTTACCTGCCGCCTTCTGTCACTTCTGCTATTCTGGTGTTAGTTTCATCTTCACACCACTCAACTGCAACGAGGGAAATATTCTAAACCAAAGCTGAAGTGAGCAAGATTGTGCATCATACCCAATGGACTAATAGTAATTCTTACAGACAATCAAATTGAAATCTAGGAAGATGAATGAGATTTCACAATAATATCTAGCATTTACTTTGCGTTGTTAACTGATATTTATGACAGCTGCGTGTCTAAAGGAAAACAACCAGAGAGAAATCATGAGAGAAACGGTTTCCATAAATTTATAGTCGGTACCATCGGCCTTTACAAGAAACTGGGTCAGTGTCAGAAATCACACGACGAAAGTAGATACCTAATCATCGCGACACTGGAATAGGATAATGACAGACAAAAGTTCTTCTTCAATTTTTTTGCCGTGTTGCATAGGAAATACCCAACTATTTTTTTGTCTTTAATACTAATTTCTTTAGTATGTAAACATAAGGACATAGGTAGCGTAAATGCTTACCGTATTGTTTGTAAGCATCTTACTAGTAAAGTGATTAACGAAGATGGACGCTGTAGCAAGTTAAACTAATAACTAATAACGTAACAAAGCAAGTTAACAGCTCAGTTATTACCCTTCGTGTCATGTCGAGGGTTCCACAGTTTAACCAATAATAATAGTTAGCTTAATGTGTTCTGCATTGGAATTTATTACTGAAATTACATATTAAAACCACAATAACTAATTTATGACATCATTAACTGTCTCATCCTCGTTAGGACCCTGCGTCGAGCAATAAGCAAGGAAACCTCACGAAGTCTCAACGCGCGTACTGACACTAACCATAAAGCCATAAGACCAACACCAGCCCACTCCGGTACTAACACTGCTAACTGTTAACCCGGCCACAAAGGCATTCCCGTGTGTAATGTATTAATATTGTCAACAGTCTATTTACCACTTTCCAACACTCGCTATTATTTATAAAGGAAAAAATCCAACGGAGAATGTCAGCGCGTCCCTTTGTTTATCTTCGTCTTTGGAACAATGACAAATCGTTTTGTCGAAACTGGTACCGCGCCGTATAGCTTAATGTCAAAATGTCTATTTTACTAAATTAAACTCGACTCCGGATTAAATTAATATTTTCCCGTCGCGAGGGGGACCGAGATGAAGTCTTCCAATCCTCGGGGCTTTGGATAGAAAACACACGAAACGGCAAATGAAAAGATGAAGATGTAGATTTTTCTATCATCTTGAATCCTACTTATTTTCTAGAATACCGAATATAAAATATTCATGTATGTTTTTTGCTGGGAATTTTATTTCTCATTATTTTTGACAGGGTTTTCAGCCGCAAAATTTCAACGAAAAGTTAACCAAAAATTATTGCATGTTTGGATTCTTGGAAGATTGGAAATATCGAGTTGTGAAACATATTTTTTATATTAGCTCCACACAGGAGCCCCGAGGAAAATAATTCCCTCAGGGCCTGTATTAGATGACAAAGATTTGAGGATTTCTAAGAAAATGAAGGAGATGAAGTTCTGGGAAGGGAAAAGGTGAGTTCAGGGGTGACAGAAAATACATGAAATACACTTCTTTTTTAAACAACTCACGCCTGAGCTCTCCATTATATATAGAAACCTTCGCGGGCATGCCCATATCAAATCCCCAAAGTTTCACCGCAATCTGATGAATAGTTTAGGAATGTATAAGGGACAAATAAAGAAACATTCATTTTTGTAAATTAAGATATCTTTGAATAGTGAACAAGATTAAGAACCTCCAATTTCTTAAGAGTTTAAACAAAAAGGCGATTAACACAGCGCATAGTTTGTAACTTTGTAAGTGTATAATGTGAATCACGAGCATAAACGAATGTATCATTCACTAAAACTAAACCATCCGTCAAAACGTTAATTCATCAACGTTCCTCTCGACGGTTCCTCATCGCCGGCCAAATGATCCGTTCACACGAATCCAAAGTTTCCAATTACGATTTGGAGTTATCTATGCAAATGAAGCGTGATGATGATATTCCCTTCAAGAACCATTTCCATCATTCTACGCAGTAAATCACTTGTCAATATTTGCATAAACTTATTTCTTACTTCAGTCGGTTAAACCCGAAATGCACTCCCACACGATTTAAAATATCGACAAAACGGAACATCCACTTTACTTTCTTTATTGGCAGTTACCAATTATTTTAATGATGCAAGTCAATTATTCATCCACCCCGGGCGCATAAATTGAGAGCATGTTTTATACCAGCAGTTAAACACAAATAACTACCCCATTACGCTATTACGCTCATTAAATTAGAATAATTACGTATCTATATTAATTGATCCCCGGCCCACCCGTGTAATAATTATTTAGTTGGTTATTAATTAATTGAATATTCATCACTTAAATGTTATTATCAATAATCATAGCACGTGTCGTGTATGTGTATTAGCATTACAACCATTAGGAGGCGAGTTTGGTCCATTGGATTTACAATATCCACCATGATTATCGATAGGATTCATTGAGAAATTAACGCTAAGCATTAGAGGAATACGAATCGAAAAGATTAATTTATCAAATTTAACCAAGATGTAAATAAATTATACGTACAATAAGAACCGACCTACTTAATACCAAGGGCGGCTGGTTGAACGGTGTGTTTGTGTGCAGCACTGGTAAATTATATCGTCTAAAATTAGTTTATAATATCGTACCGAAAAATATAAAATCTATGAATTTCATTAAAAATATCACCTACCAATATAATGCATAATATAATATGAATCAGGGAGAGCAAATTCTCAAAGTTCCGCGCGAATTTACCCTGTCCGGTGTGCAGGCCCATTGCAAGCGGAACGAATTATGTTTTTGTATCGAATATCCCAAACATCGCCAGCGCGCAACACCGGCCATATGTATGAAAAATTAAGATATTTTGGTGTGCCACCCAGCGGCCTTTATCATACAAACTTAAATTCTGATTTAAGGCCAAAATACTTAACCAAACTGATTAATTCTTTTTTTAATCAAAAGGTACAGCAAATACCTAAATTTTACATATAGATATTTGCTTTTTTATTGATTGGTGTTTTAAATTATAAAACGCAGATCATTAAGGAATACAATTTTTTCATAGGTAACTTTGACAATTTTGCCCTCCTGTTGTTTATACATTGTTTATAAATACTGTTTGTATCCTGTTTAAAATAAAATATAAAACTAACTAACCAACCATCACGCCGTTTCCCACAGGGGTAGGCAGAGAGGACGGACCGCCAAATAACTCGGTCTTGGCACACACTCTTTGCCTCACTCACATTCATGTATTCTCTTCTATTATTCCGACTTTCGACATGGCCCGACTCAAGTATATGATTCACTTGCTCGTGCCATGTCTTCCTCGGGCGTCCCCGACTTCTTCTACCATTCACATTTGCGTCATATATTTTTCTTACACTACATTGTAAACATTGTAAAAAAATAGTTTTTTGGGTTGAAATTTAAGATTTACTCACGAAAAAATAGTATTGTGTTTTTATTTTCTTAGTACCGAAAAATAAAATTTTTAATTAAAAAGCGATATGTAGAAGTTTTCGCACTTCGAAAACAGCTTAAAATAGATCTTCTCTCCAAATAAGATTAGTGGGATCATTTTTACCTAATGTTGCTTAGTAATCGTTATCTCATAGTTACGGATTATCAGTGAACCACCACGTTTTCAGGGCAGCGGCCGCCACTGCTTAATACCTACTTAACCAATGAATCCCGAATTTTTTTGGTGTAAAAATGAAAAAAATAATTTTTCTCCGGTGACACTTTTTGTTGTTTTTTTCATTTTTTTTTCAAAACAATTTTTTTTTTCTTTTACATGTTGTCGCTTGTCATTCAACCGATTAACCACCCAACCCCCATCCCGACCCTAACTGTTCAATGCCTACTAATTTTTCAAATGTTTTTTTCATGAAAAAAATCATCGGAGACCAAAAATCGTCTACATTTTTTACTCGAAATAACTTCGGGAATCGCTGGTTTTAAGCAAGTCAGGTACGTCTCTTAATACCAAATTATAATGCATTGTTTAATAATGCACTTACTTACGTAACAAATTATATATCTGGGAGGTGAAAGAAAAGAGGTATCTGTACACACAGGAAGATTCAGAACTACCCTGCAACACGTCAATTCTGAAGGAGACACTTTGCAAAAAAAGTTGCAAAAAAACAAAAGACACGGGGATTTAATTTGTTAAAATTGCGTGAATTTCCGGAACATATTTCAAAGAAGCTTGTTTTTTACTCTTGTAGAGCTTTAATAAACCTCAGTGCAAAGAGTTAAGATTCTTATCGAACAACGACGGACCATTTGCCGCAAATGTACACAGATTAGAGCGAGCAATAGGAAAGATCCATTTATCATAGTTACTATTCAATAGAGAAAACAAATAAAAGAAGAATGCAACCAGCCTTCAGTAAAAGTTCGCAACTGCGCAGACAGAACAGAACTACATATTTTCTCGGATAGTGTTTAAAGAATCCAACTTTATCCAAGAATAACCTTTGTCTTAAGTTTACAGAACACTAGTTCACCTTAACATAAGTTTTTTTCAATAAAGGTGCTATTTGGACAAAGTTTAGCCACCTCCTGGACGCGCAAACGGCATTTAAATGCACTTCGGAAAACAAAGTTAAATCGAAATTAAAATACAACCACGAAATGATATCGCTGAGGATTCGAGTTATTAAGTGCCTACAATTATTATTGATAAAAAAATGAACAATGAACAGTTGTTTATGAATGCTTTTATCTACGTACCATTGTTTGCTCCCTATGTCTTTAATAAAAAGTCAGTAGAGCATTGAAAATAATTTACGATTAAAATATTGCATGCTACGGTATCAAAAACACAATCAAATCATAACTGCTAAACAATTTTCCCTAATTGCCACAGCTTTTTCTAATAAACATTTCTGACGATGGCATTTATGAACAATGAATGCGTTATACGACCTCTTTTATTGTTCAACTCAATTTCGGTAACAATAATACCATTAGATTCTCGGGTTTGCTACTTATAAAATAATGGAGGATTTAATTAGCGATCTCATCAATCAATGAGATTGCCGCAATGTAATTATCACCTTATAAAGTAAAACACTTTTATTGGCCATTGTTTGGTTCATTATTCGTCCGAGGCAGTGGGAACTGGGAACTGAGAACTGAGCGAGGAATTAGCTCCAACTTGAGCACAGAGACACTGCATTGGGCACTAGGCAGAATAAGATCTTCCTTAGGCACTAACGGCAATTTATTACTAATGGGAAGGGGGCCATATTCCAAATAGCCACACCCAATCACAATAATATTCTATTTATTTTTATGTTTATTCTTTTCGGGTTCCTGTTCGCCCTTAGAGGTTAGTTGATATCGCCATTTATCTTTAGGTCTTAATTTATGAAGAAGAAAGTCTGTTTACTGAAAGAGTAAAAACTCCCTCTAACTTAAAACAGTGAGTAGAAATTTCTAAACCAGCTTATAACGTCATTTCCATGATGAGCAAAATAATATCGAAATACCGTCACAGTTTACTGTAAAAATATAGCACTGGACATCATTTTGGCTAATTGCTTTTTTTTTAAATTTTGCAATTAAGAACAAGAAAGCCTTACTGTTGTTACTTGTGTTAAACCGAGTAGTAAAACTAGGTAAAAATGATAAATTAGTTTGGAATATTTCTGCTAGAAAACCTTAAGCTGGTGTGGGAGCGATTTGAATGTGCTTTATTTTCTCATCGTCGGTGATAATATTATTGACCGCTTAATTTTTTTTTTGACTTTGTACATTACGAGTATTTACTTGCTAGACAGGCGTGAAATTCAAGCCCTTCGTGTGGCACTTTAACTACCCACTTTGTTTAAATCTATTTTTGAAAATATTATTTTTTCTATAAACTTTTCGTGCGCTCCTGAGTTAGGGTTGCCATCTCTTAAATTTGGCAACCAGGACAAGATGCGTGAAAACCCCGGATTTTAGGGCTCAGAACCCGGACATGTCAACACGTTTTTTTTAAACATTGTCAGTGTAATAAAAAACAGTTGAAAATGTCATAAATCACCTATTTATTTATTTTCAATTTTCATTTTTTATCATCATTATAAATGTACCTAACAAAACAGAATCTTATTACAGTTTGTTACAAATTGTTTTAATAATCAGTTAGAATTTTTTTATTCTTAAAATAAAACACAAATTATTAATATACTCTGTTATGAAAACAAAACCTTATTAAAATATTAAGCCTAACAAAATTCAATAAAATTTTTAAACAAAAATCTTAAAAGTACTGAGACCATTTTAGTATTAAGTCTTACAATTTTTGAGGTAACTCTTTGACTAAATAATAATTATATCTTTAAATTTTTATCAGCAGCCATTTAAACAACAAAATATCTCTTAACATAATATGAACTAAATTCAATCTTCTTAAATCTCAAGCAACAAAACTGAACCTTTTAAAAGTTTAGACTTACTGTAATATAAGTTACATTATTCATTTTTTAAGCATAAAATAATCAAAAACTATACTCATTTATATCACCTTAAAGTTTTAATCAACAGCCGTAATGTAAATTTCTTTTACATAATAAAAACAATCAAAACTTTAACTACAAAAATGAAAAGAAATTACTGCACTCATAAGTACATTATTTGATTATCTAGCTATTAAAGCTTCTTCCTCAGCCTCTCGCCTTTTTTAATTTTCAGTTTTTTTGTATTTATCACTGTTTCCGATAGCTTTTAGAATTTCTTCCTTTATTAAAAGGAATTTGTAAAAATCAATGCAGCTGTATTCTTGGAAATTGAATTTAATTTTAATTAAAATTAAATGAAACAATGTTGCTTTGTTTGAACCACTTCTGTATTTGTTTAAAACCGACCGGTTTCAGAACGATCGTTCCTTCCTCAGGGCAAACGTATACGTTTGACTTTAAATTTAAAGACTAATTTTTTTTTAAACCCGGACATCAAATGAAACCCCGCCCGGACGCTCCCCGGACGCCCTCTAAACTAGGACAAATCCGGGGAAACCCGGACGGATGGCAACCCTATCCTGAGTTGACTTTATTTACGAGTATTTTTGTAAACGGTTTCGTGTTATAATAGCAAAATAGAATTAATTAACAAACCACCTGAAGAGCGCTTTTCAAAATTTCTGAAATATCTCATCGAATGTAATAATAGTTTTTTCTCAATTATATTAACATGTTGAATGAAAATACAATATTGTGAGTGTTGTAATTATCTATGGCTGATTTTTATGATTCTAACTGATTGTTTTTTTAATGATAGTTTAGTTTTTAAAATATGTTTATTTAGGTGTTTGACTGCTTTTTCAAATGGGATTTACAAATAAATAAAGTCTATGAACGTCTGAGATCTATTGTTAGTAGATTATATAAACTTAAATTCTATGTTCCAATATGCACACTTAGAATAATTTATTTATCATTAGCTGAGTCTATTATAAGGTACGGAATTGCAGCTTGGGGATTTTCCTGTAAGACAAATGTAAATCACATTCAATCAGTTCAAAATTCATTACTTAAATTATTAGCTAATAAAAGTGTATACGAACAAAGACACAATGTTCCGTACTTTTACCAGAATTTCAAAATTCTCTCAGTAAGAGCAATTCTGTGGCATAAAATTATTTTTCAGCATATGAATAGCCCTATATGTATAGACTGGACCACACTTACAATACTCGATTTACGTTAAATGAAGGACTAATCGTACCTAATCGTTCAACAAATACGGACAAAGAACGCTGGAATACATGATACCTACTTGCTTAAATATGTTACCTGCTAAAATTTAAAAAATGTACAAATAATGTAAAAACAAATATTATATTGAAAAAAATTGGCTCGCCGAAAGAAATTGTTTGTATTAACATTTTTTGTAGTAACGCAAAAAAATGTCTAACCGCATAATAAGTTTTATTTTTTAACCTTCAAAGTAAAAGCACCCATTGACAAATTAAAAGTAGTTTATTGGGACTTTTCTTTTTTCTCTAATATTTTATTTTATTTGATTTCCTGTAATATTGTATAACTTTTTCTTTCAAATAAAAAACAAAAAAATACGTATGATATTCGATAAATAATTAGTCCCCAAATAAAAGCTTTGCTGAAATTCGAAGATATGAAATCTTGAGCTTATTTGTCCTCCCTCTTGAGTTCGTTATTTTTTCAATAATTTTACTCATTTCTTTTAAATTTTAAAGCTTTCCAATTAACGTTTATTTGGGTGTGTCATAAAATTTTCAAATTGCAGGGAATTGATGAGCGTAGCAAGTTTTATTTTCGTTTAAAATCTTCAATTTTTAGAAATGACTAATTTAAAACAACTTATATAGCTACTATATATTCTATTTGCTCAAAGTGGCTCCTACAACACATCTTATAATCTTTCCTTACCTCTTATAATTTTACTTTTTGTAAATCTGTAACACATATCAACCCATATAAAGAAATGTATTTTGTAATGAAAGGAGTTACACGCAAGTGATAATATTCATTATTTATGTATTGAACCGCTTACTCGTTAATACGGAATATTTTTTATTCAAACAGTTAGATTTAGCTTTATTATTACGAAAAGTGAGTATTTATGTCGGGGGAGATAAAAAACATGCAAAAAATATGCTTTTAACATTTTAATTTTGTTAAAATTACTTCACTTACGAATAAAAGGTATTAGAATAATTTCACATAACCTGGGATGTATATCTAAATGATGATGACATGCCGCTTTTGCAGCTTGTACCTCAATCCATTATTAGGATTAATTCGAAATAGGTACTTTTTGATTTTATTTTGACGAGAATTTATTTTATAAGATTGGTACTTCCGACAAATGTCATATTTGATTGTCTATTAGTTAAAAAAGGAATATTTCGTATTATCTGTGGATATCCGTGTATCGAACTTCGACAACACGAACGTTCCGTATTATCCGTGAGGTGGCCTATATGCATATTTACTTAATATTCTTACCCTTACAATAATTGTAAAAGTACTTTGTGATACCGTTTTATAACAAAATACTTCGTTTCAATCAAGCGTTTCGAAACCAACCAATGGTCCCATAATCAGGGTACAAAGTATTGGTTCACAACAGTTTGAAATAATTATATTTTTTACTTTGTATATCTACCTACTATTGAAGAAACCGAATTGGCTTTGAAACGTATTGATTTGTGATACCAAAAATGGTGGTTAAAACAATGTTTCATTAAATTGTGATATTCTTTTTTCGGTATTCAGATTTCAAAATAATTGAAGTAAGCGGGTTTATTTTTATTACTAGCTAGAACTCTGTATTAAAACTGTCTTTTAAAATCGTTTCGAAGTCTTTTTGACCAATAACAATCCAGCACATGTAAGTATCTTGGTATTAACCGCCATTGGTGCAATGATTTTATGCACCTAGAAATATCTATCTGCCTCAGATGCCTTGTTATCTATTCTTTGTTTGTAGTTGTGTCCATAGTCCAGGTATTGTCTCATCCCAGTTATCTCTGCTTGATATTCTCAGCACCGCTCAGTGATGGAATACTTGAAGAGCAGCAACATGCAGCGGCAGCCCTCACCAAACAAACACCAATTTGAATAGTATTATTGCTGTAAACGGACTGATTGTGCACGCTGATACGAAAAGCGATATGAATACTGAAAATTTGCACAGTTCACACAAGTATATAACCTCATCCACAGAGGATTTAAATATTTGCCTTTGGCTTTGATATCCCGCGTCAAAAGATTCTTTTCGGATCTAAACAGATTTTTTACATCAAAAGCGATGCGATGACCTTTTTGTTGTCAGCTCAATTATAACTTGTATTTGACGGTTCAGTAAAATGACCGATCTGTATGTTATCTCGGTGCCGATTTGCAAAACGTCCAATTTCCATACGAATGTGATTATTCGACCGTTCGTAATTTAAGTAACAAATTTGTATGCGCCACCAAAACTACGGTCGCAGGAATCAAATTTGGCGGAAAATGTAAACAGTTGATCAAAGAGGATTATTTGGCAGTTACGACATTTGAAGGCGGAGTCCGGGTTCTGTGGCCTGATCTCTAAATGTATTCCTGTCAGGCAGCGTCTTACTGTTTATAAAAATTAGCTTCACAAAAAAAAAAATTAACGTAATGTAAAGCAGAATCATTCATCAGTAAATTACAGTTGATTCAAGGATTACAGTAATAATTTGGTACAATTTGGAAGGCGTGTATGGGTACCGCCACCCAGGGAACCATTTATTGGATAACCAACAACTCTGATATAGATACGTTTTAAGATTTTCACTGCCAAAACCGCATCTTCCGGATCTGCCCTGATGATGGACACTGCAACGCTGTCCGAAACGTTGGCTAAAGAAGGAAGTAGCGCAACACGTCATAACACCCCAAACATAAAAACGAAAAAACTCTGCTATAGGTCACCCAAAGTGAATCGCTACGTTTGGTCTTGGCGGCGGATACGTCTGCCCCCAAGCTACATGGCAGGCCGGATCGGGAGAGAATGGTTGAGGGAGCCCATTTGACTTCTCCAGCCGTAGTCTTTCGGAACATTGCAGTAGAAGGGATGGATTCATAAGTCCGTCACTCCTGGACACACTGACCCCCTATCCATCTCAAATACTCTTTTCCCTCCTAAAACTCCCTTTCCTAAAAAGACCCTGCACACAGCATCCCCAAAGATGCTGTGTGCAGGGTTATTATTATTATTATATTATTATTATTATAACCCAAGAATTATTTTCCTCAGGGCCGGAAATTTTATATAGGGTGGTATGATACTTTCTTACATTTTTTTGTAAAAACATAATATGTGCCCGTCAAACTAAAGTAAAAATCAGAACAAATGGTCCTAAAATATTATCGATATACGAGTTGATGGTAAAAAATAAGGGTTTTAAACAGAAAAGCTAGTTTGTGACTTCCTTTGAATCTCCACTCCTTCAGAATGAACAGCACGTCGTACTCTTTTAAATTTAAACCATAAACAAAACAATAAAGTGTTTATTCTTCTTATGGGGCTACTCGTATGAACCTCTACTGTTTTCCTAGAACCGGGGTGACAGTCGCGTGTGATATGCACGCATCAGAAATGAGAAGGAACCGTCCACCATTTTCTGCCTAAGTGTGTAATAAAGTAAAGCTACGACCTATGACATAATATATCTGGCGGTTATTACATCATTATAAAAAAACAAAAGAATTACAGTGCGGGGCATAACTCCATCTTCCTTGGTGCTCTGGGAGATCGTGACCGCTGCCAGAATCAATTTCGCAATTAGTCTCAACGGCATCGGGAGAAACAAAACCTAAAGAATCAGATTACAAAACGTTGGAGTGAATGGCCTAGTTATCGACGATGGAGATTCCTTCATGATTGGCAATACCGGGTACAGAAGGTTATTAATGTCTGTCACGTAGGTACCTCGTGGGACTAAGCGAATTAATTCAATTTATGCGCGATTATCAACATCATCACTCGTTATGACGGATACGTGGAAACCAGCAATCGGGTGTTCGAGGATTGAATTTTGATTTCAAACTAAATCAGGGACTTTGCATGTTTGGAGTTGGAGCAGTGTTGATTAAAAACCAGGAATATTTCATAGTAGTCATAGCTGATGTCTTAGCTAAGTTATAATAATCACAGACTCGGCGGAATTTAGAGCTAAACTTTAAACACACCTTTTCTGACAGTCATGGGGTGAGGTTTGTCTAGGTCTTGGAGGCGGATGACCAGGATACACAGAACCCCATATTCCTACCCACCCCTTAAACCCTTTTCCTTCTCAGAACTCTCCCCTCCTTCCTTTCTCTAAAAAAACCATCCGCACAGCATTCTCAAAGATGACATAGGCCCTGAGGGAAATTATTTTCCTCAGGGCTCCTGTGTGGAGCTAATGTAAAAAAAAGTCATATTCATAAGTAAAAAAAAACCTTTCACCTTCGCCTTCACTTCCCGCGACATTGTTAACAACTATTTGTGTAATAATATAAGCAAATTCTTTATTTGTAAGCTTTTGTAATAGTCATTTTATGGAAATTCTCCAGTCCTAAAGAGGCCCAAATTCCTTGTCTTTCAAAATAAATTTTAACTCAACTTTGGCATTAATCTTCTTAAATGTAATACCAAAAGTGATGGGGGTAGCAAATGTAAAATCATGTATGTCATGTTTTAAAAATAATGTCCTCCACGTGCAAAATCTTCTCCAAGCATAAACTTTCGAATAAAGAATGTTTATCGGAATTGACCTGCCTAGTAAGTATGTTTCTGTATCTATTTTTAATAATAAAGTTAGAAAGAGCTTAAGAATTCATAATAAATTACACAGCGGCCTTGAGGTGATTTTTCACAAAGACGGCGCTCTACAAATTATCCAATTATAATAATGATTATAGCAGATACCTGTTTAACAGTCTTAAAAGGTTTTAATGTTATTTACACATATAGTAGGTAGATATGAAATTCAATGCAAAAAAAATTGTAGATAATTAAGAGCGCCTTGGGGTTGAACTTGTGATTTGAAAAGGCTTTATTGGCATTCGATTAATATGCTCACAATTATTATTTTTCAGTTACTGTGTAACAATAACACTTTTTTTAAGTGACCATTATTGTTGTTATTGTGAACAGGCGATTAAACGTGGGCGCTCAGATTTGTAGCGCATTTTTTGCTCTTGTGCATAACAATCATAATATATAAGTAAGTAGGTAGGTACCTAATGAAATACTATTATAATTTGTTATTCACTGTTATTGTTATTGTTAATGGCCTCACGGCTCTCTTAAAATGAGTTTTTATTTTTAGTTGTAAACCTACCTACCGAATTATCGTCTTAAGTTTAGAGGAGTTCTAGATGAAACAAAAATTCCCAGAACGGCTCTGAACATCCCGAACAACCCTTCTGCCCCTATGCACAAAGCTCACTACGGACGCGTGCCGATCATCCATCAAACGAGATAGTCATTATGCAAAAGCCATCATTATCACGATGGAACGAATTACTGACTTATGCAAGCTTCACTCTCCCCCTGTCCGTGTTATGATCTCGGCTCCTTAAAGTCCTGGATTAGTCGATCCCGCCCTCGTCTATCTTCTCTATAAAATAATAATATACCTACATGCAGTAGCGAAGAAAGAACCACCGAAAGACGTGATAAATTATTGTGCTAATACCTTCGAATACCAAACGGCGTTAAAAATTTTTTTTTTTTTACAGTGAATACCGCACAAGAATCTCAACTGCTCCCGTCTGGAGCCAGTGAGACTATGGCATCCCCAATTGGGGTATGTTGTGAGGCTGAAGGTAGTGGGGAGGGGAAGGAGGTGGGGAAGAGGAAGGTTGGGAAGTACCTGGCTATTCAGATCTGGTCACTAAACACGGCTAAAACCATTTTCAAGCAACGTTTCAATTCTGAATGGTGGTCTTACACCAGGGCGATACTGATAGTATCTTCCACTCTGGAACATGCCGCAAATATACAATATATATTAATTTATATGAATTAATTGTGAAAACACAAATTAATCAAATAAAATTTATTTGCGCATGCCGGGTTCGAACCCGCGACCTCCGGATTGTGAGTCAAGAGTCTTACCCACTGGACTACGGAGGTCGTCATAATAAAATTGAATAAATCATTAACCAAATTATCTGCCTGTGATGCTTATTATTTTTGCATAAATTCATTTAAAATTGAATGCTCATTCCAGACGTAAGTAAACCATTTACTCACTCCTTTATTGGACATTTTATTTTTCAGTAGGCCAGAAAACTCTTCCCCACCCTACTCTTCCCTATCTCCTCCTCCTCCCGACTACTAAATGTTTGTAAATATTTGGTTATCAGCCTGTCAAGTACAAAAAAAACTTTACATACAGAGAGTTAAGTTAAGGTTTAGTTATATATTAATTTATCAAACTTGGGAATACAACATTTATTAAGTATGTATATATTGGGTGGTACAGTTTATAAGAATTGTGATAACTTTAATGGTCTACCCCTAACATGATCATTATTAGCTATCTTATTAACATTTTCAAAAAGACATGGTGCTCATTGCCCAAAGCTACTATCATGAAATTGGTAAAGGGGCGCACGACAAAACAACTTTGCCGGGGGTTAAATCGTTTGCCGCCACGCTACTGTCTCCCCTCTTAGTTGGGGGTTACTTACAAAACTATTTTCTGATACTCATTAATATGTTTTTGGTAAAAAGCTTATTTTAATTATTGTTTTAATTTAATTGAGAGTAATTTAAAAAAACAAGACTAAAAAGTCCCGATAAACTACTTATTTGGTATTTTTGCTAACGGTGCCTTTCTTTCAAAATCTTTTCTTTTAAAAGGTTACAGTTTAGAAAGTTACTTAAATATTAAATCTATGTAAAATATACATATTTAAGAATAACAATATTATTTTTAAAATAATATAACAATATTTCTTAATATCACGTACGAACGATTTCTTCCAGCTTGCAGTCTTCAATACTCATTTACTGTTTATTTTGATACAATTTTCAATTTCTGCACATAAAACATACGAGTATTTAAATAAACTAGAAATTATGTAATTTGACGATATTTGTTTGTTTGTGTACAATTAGTCCTTTATTAGAAACAATAATTATTGAAACGAGTATTATGAATATAAATGAAAATGCGGCTATAAAGGAAACTATTTATCCATGTTTCTTTTACTTTTAATCTCATCATTAAAGGAATTAAAATACAATTTCACATTTCAACTTTTCATTTCAGCCGCCACCAATATGATAGTGTGGTTGTCGTATTTATTTTATTGCTGTTTTTATTGACTTTCCCGAAAACATCCATTAGCTTTTTGTCGGTATTCTACTACAAAGCATGTTAAATATTCTAAAGATCTTGATATAAAATACAAAAAACGGATGAAAAATTGCTAAACCTGGCAATAATACTCTTTTGTTGATGTAAACAGTGAATAAATCTTAAGTAATATCAAATTCACAATAGGTTATCAAACACTGTCCTCTTTTTGCAATTCTGTGTGGCATATGAAACACAATAAAAGTCACATCCAAGTCAACAAACCACACGTAAGATTTTATTTATATTTATAGGTAAATAAAAATACGGTTTTCGAAACAACAAAGAGATTGTACAATTTGGGAGCTTTGAGGCGAATTCCCATAGAAAATTATCATTCTAATGGTCCGTTCACATCAGACAAAACCATTCATGAATACTGAATACTTTATTACCAATAATGTGTTTAGTTACTAAAAAAATACATTTGTAATCAGTTAAAGTAAGACTTTGTTCTCGGAATAAGTCATGAGTAAAGTGTAATCAGTATAATGAAACCAATTCAAAACTTAAATTGGTTTAATTATTTTCTTTACGACCGAACTCCACCAAGTACTTACTAACAGTTTAAAAAAATTATCATTTTTTAAAAAATTTTACCTAGAACATTGAAGACAAAGATAAAAATAAATTATTTATACGAGGATACAAAGATAAACATAAATGAAGTCTTGTCAAAAAAGGCTCTTCTGATAATGTTGCCTGGAAATGGAGTTTTATTGTGCCTTAAAATTAATTTAAAGTAAGAGGGGGAGGAAGAGAAATGTAGGATAAGGATAGGAGATGCTCTCGATACATTCCAAATCCTTGTATTAATTTACGATCGTACGCGATACTTTTATTCGATATTTCTGAAGGTTGTTGCTAAAAATGTTTGTATTGTGACATTTTGTGTTTAATTGCGCACTTCTGGGTACGAGGATTAGGGGATTTTTTGTAATGTCGGTTCTACACGTGGGCAAATGAAATTAATTGGATTTAGTATTGTGCTTTACGGAATATGATTTTTTATTAAACTGGTAAGCCCATTTAATAAAAAAAAAATAAGAAGATTTGGTCAAAAATTAAACATCGTATATGAACCAAAAGACGGGCATGAGCCGAGCATGGTGGTCGAAAAATCCACAAATGATGTAACCATTCAAAGCAATGAATAAAATTTTTTTTTTAAAGTTGATGTGAAATTTAATGGAATCGGTTTAATGTGAAAAGTGTAAATGTGAAAAGTTTATAATTTATGAGTTTCAAATGTATTTTTTTTAAATCTTTCAATCTTTCATTATGGGTTTGGTAGAAAGCAGTACGGATCAGTATGCAGTGTTCTTTGTGGAGACGGATATACGCGGTGTAAAGGGTATGTAGAGTCTTTATGTTGCGGAAAGGTTTTGATATACGAATTATACATTCCAGCATTTTTTGGCTTTGTTGATGGCTTCATTAGTACGTTGGATGAAGTTTAATTAACAGTAAAGTGTGTTATGAAGATTAAAAAAAAAACTGCAATCCAAATACAAAGGGATACCGCACAAGAGTCCCGGAGCCAGTGGCACCGTAATGGGAATATTAGAGATTCTTTTGATGGGTAAAGTCCATCGAGTGGTTAGAGCTACTTCAAGCAATTTTTCGGTTCGGAATAGTGCTCTCTCACCTATCATCAAGGCGCTACGGATAACATCTACCATTAAGTACTTGAAGTGAAATAACACAAAACTGCTCTGTACAAATATTACGTTATTATTATTATTAAGGAATGCGGCGTAAATGCATAAAATCGTCCGGAATCTTGGATTGCTCTCCAATAATACTGCGGAACATCGCAAAGCTCTGTTGTCCTTTATTAGTCGTCATATGTA
The DNA here is from genome assembly GCA_917880885.1 of Limnephilus marmoratus. NCBI lineage: Eukaryota > Metazoa > Arthropoda > Insecta > Trichoptera > Limnephilidae > Limnephilus > Limnephilus marmoratus. Next base: position 53,474,603 of record OU862921.1, on the reverse strand, counting down.
ATGAAGGCTGGATAGACAGACTGCCAGGAGGCTAAAGTCTGAATTTAAGACAATAAAAGTATTCCTCTTCTTGCTAATAAAACCTTGTAGTTTTTCGTAACTTGCTACTAGTTACATATCTGTTTAGCACAGCTAACCAATATCTAACAAATCTCAATATTGTTTTTTGTTTTATAATGTACAGATAATTTATAATGAATGACAGATAACAAAGACCACCGGCATGAGACTCGTTTGGAAGCTGATTTTCCCTTTATTTCAATACAGTGGGGACACTTTGGCCCGGCGAAGGAAAACGGATAGACCCCCTCGAAATGTAGTAGGTACTGCAGAAAAATGCTCAAGTATCCATGGACAGTCAGACGCAAAAGTGTGTTCATTTTGGAAGAGTTAGTCGTCAGTCATCACAATAGGCTTCCAACTATCTGCCTTCAATGTATTTTGAGATACTTTGGACACGTTGCTCGCCAAACAAAGGACTGCAACCTGGAGAAAATTAAATTCACTGGCAAAATGGAAGGTTGGAGAAACAGAGGAAGATCCTCAAATGCGCTGGAGTGACCAAGTATCACTGGCGTTCGATATGTTGGTATCCTTGGATCTATACGCATCTCAGAACCGCGAAGAGTGGAGGAGCCTTGTATATCATAGAAATAAGAGTGGGGGTCACGATCCTCATCAATGAGGAACCAACTTAAGAAGAATAATATAGGTATATAATATATACGTATTTTCAAAAACGCGTTTTATTGGGTTTAAGAGCCATCCGCTCTGGCAATAAAATCATCCCTCTGTTTAAGTATTTGTTATTTATCTTAGAATATACCGTGTGCAGTGTGTGCACTTACCTTAACGCACCTAGAGAGAAAGCGGCTCTCTGAGTAGTGGGATAGTACCAAAGAACCTTCACCCGGCCGAGGGTTGTCAAACATCGGTTAGCGACAATAAATCACATCTCCGCAAAACACCGTCTTTTCACGCGTCTTCACGCATCTCCGTCCCCGTCCCCGTCCCTTGACCGCGCGCTTGTGGTGTGCTGTGTGGCAAACAGCCATTATGACACTAAACTAGACCTCAGGGGTGTGATAAAACACAGCCAGCAATCATAACAACGAAACATCAACGCTATATCTTATATCTCTCTTTCATACAGAAATTACTTGCTGATAATATTAATCGTGATGATTAATGCTTCAAAATATTTAATGAGGTTATTATTAATAACTCATGTACGCCTCATACGTCATACGTATGTCTAGTAATGTTACATTATCGTGTAAATAAGCATTATTAATAACAGTTATTATTAATAACTCATGTACGCCTCATACGTCATACGTATGTCTAGTAATGTTACATTATCATTTAAACAAGCTTATGGGTCCGAGTATTTAAGTTCTGCAAGTATTTTAGTTTTTCCTTATTATTGTTAGTGTGAGTTCAAGGTCGCTATTAAACTGTGGTTATGCCACAATAATACGAGTTATTTATATGACTTTTAATTGAATGAGGATAACCAGCCTTCAAAAGAAGAAAGCAACCGAAGAAGAAATAGTAATTATTTCTTATATGTTTCTGGATAACAAAGGTATCCAGAAACGGATGAAGGTGTATCTTATTTGGAGTCGAATTTATGGAAAGACTTTTTTTTATTTGAGCTTTCGTTTTAGAGTAAATGATGTCCGAAGTTGGAATATTTAGTTCAAAAACGAAAATTAATTGATCGCTAGGGAGTTATTATAAATGTTCACTTTAAAATTCGTCAACGCATAGATCCGGCCCCAAAAACCTTTTAACTATTAATTTGCCGAAAAAAATTTAAAAAGTTTAAAAAATAAAATTATAATCCAAATGCACAGATCGAAAAAAAAAGTTTATTTGAGTTCTTTTTGTGATGAGTTTCTCTTTGTGACCAGTTTTCCGCTTGAACTACGAGTTTATGCACACTATATACAATATTATAATTTGCAAACTACACACCACAATTTGCAAACATACAGTATTAATTTTGTTGGAGTATTTTATCTCATTGAGTTTTAAGTCCTCTTTCATTTGATACACTATAATAACTCTATATTTTCCACGAATCCTTTGACAAAACAGGACAATTTATCTAGTAGCATTTGAAAGCTTCATTTTGACACATTTCATAAATTTACCATGGCCAAAATACATAAATTAAGAAACATTGCGATCGATTCCGCATACACTCGTTTAAAGATTTACATGTGGTTTAGCAACATTAGGGGCCGTTCATAAATTACGTCACGCCTTAAGGGGGAGGGGGGTAGTAAAGTGTGACAAGGGATATGGGGGCCCATCAGCTTTTTGACGTCACATGCACAAAACGACTACGACACATGCGACTGCTTCAAAAATATTTTCCCCATCCCATTACGCCCCCTCCGTCGTGGTTTCCCATTTTCTCCTTCCGTCGTGGTATCCCGTTACGCCCCTTCCGTTGTGGTATCCCGTACGCCGCCTCCGTTGTGGTAAATATAACCGGGACGATATTAAATATTACCAATTACAGTTCTTACACGTAAAATTGCAAAATATGTGACTTGACGCTAGGGGGGAGGGGGTCTCACAAATGTGACGATGTGTGACAGGGACGGACGGATGGGGGGGAGGGGGGGGGGGGGTTAAAAAGTCATGATATTCGTGTGGCGTAATTTATGGATGGCCCCTTATAATAAAAATATATTTCAAACAATTAAATTAAGTCTAAATAAATGGTTGATGTTTTTATGGTCATTTAGCGCACAGCCCTATGTGTGGAGAAGCTACTTAGAAGTTAGACCACCATTTAGATTTTTCACCCAGCGGCCATTATCTGTGCGGCTTATTGTGTCAAATTAGCCATTGTGCCTCGGAGACATCTGTCCCGCCGCATAAAGGGCCGTCTTAGAAGGACCAGTCAAAACTTTTATTGTTCAGCCGATATAGGAAACGAACCCACTGTGTGTACCTTCTCGAATCATTTTGTGTATGCGAACCGTTTAATGAAAAAAAAAGATTTTATTCGAGCAACTTGGCCGATTGCCAAAGATGCAAAAAATGCTTTGAAATGATCAAAAAACTGGCGAAATCTACAAATTAAGTCTTATCTTCCTAACATCCTAATGACGTTATTTCCTCAGAGGTAAATAGTGAGGATTTTCTCGAAACCACTTTGTCTAGACGCTCATTACTCATTAGTTTCATGCTCAAATACACTTTCTGTTACCTTTAATTATATTAAAAAGCTATTTACAAAATTCAAACATTTTAGGCTTAGCGATCACGGATTATTTAAAAAAACATTGCTTGTTTTTCTGCTCAGTTCTACATAATGTTCGGACTCACTGATCGGATATAAATATCGTAGGTAGTATTTTCTTCACGACGTATTTTTATTTTGAAAATATTACAATGCAAAGAATGATTAAATATAATATCGACATAGATGATTCGGGACTTAAATATTGATTCTCCGAAACCTTTGTGTTGCCTGTACTAGAGGTTATAAGCCCTGCCTAAATATTGCTCGCCCGCGTAATTTATCGATAAAAATAATTTTAATAAAGGAAATAAATAAGCCACATATTGTTATGATTATATTTGCCGCACAAATAAATCTTACTTTTGCTTTCTTGCCATGAAATGTTGATTGGGAAATCGCGTGAACGGTTGAAGTTGAAGACAAATGGGTCATAAAAATATTTGATAAATTCTTGGTTTTAATTTCCTTCGACAGTTGCTTTTAATCTCGAAATTCATCGCTATTTTTATACTTCGCTTGAATCCCCTGCAAAATCGTAGGGCGAAGTCTTTAACAGGAAACCGATATTTTTTAAATCAGTTATAAGTGGTGGTAAATTATAGCGGAGTGACGATATGCAAAGTGCACGGAAGAGGGACAAAAAGCTGGACTTTGCATTAACGAGCTACCTCTCAGTAGTGTGGGTAGGTACTAGCCGAGTCACGAGATCCTCTGTCACGTGACCGCTGGCCGTAAATTAAAATAAACTCTCACGAAAATCGGTTAAAAATACATAACTAATGCATTGTACGGAGAAATCCCCCCGATTGCATATTTGCCTTACAACGACCCGCGAACATGAACTACTAATGCAAAGTAAAGAACTCGGCTGTGTGGACTCTGTACTCTGTACCCTTAAATATACTCTGTATGTACATAATATCTACCAGTTCACGTATTTTCATTTACCCTTTTAGCGCGATTTGCCTTTGATGCATAACTTTATAGCAGCGATTATTATTAAATATTCACTCTTTAACCTGAGTTACCCGTTAACTTGCGTCTCCTTTAACCTCTCCTGCTGACAGAATGTATAGTACTAATCTTGCATCTAGTTCCCACAACCTTAAAATCAAGAATAGTGTACAACAAATCTGGTGCTTTCGTCACTGATAGATTGTGCTTTACAAAACTGGAAAATTTAACACAATCAGTATGTTTTGTTATTCGTTATATCGACTTCCACTAACAGAAAAGCCACTTTCACACAGATCAAAGTGGATGATATTTAACAGCGAATGAAGAAAGCGTCCCCGATGAACGCCTTTTCCTTGGATTTTGACTTCTTGTTGTGTTGCTGCTGTCATGAAGCTGCGATTTGGATAGAAAATAGCGATGGCTTACTAGTGTCTATTTCAAATTAGTTAACGTGAAATTATTTTATCATATTAATATGTGAAAATAAGGATATCTGAGTAAGCATCAAACACCGATTAGGCGTTGAAATGAATTAATTATATTTGCCATGGCTGCACGGCATGGAGCAGGTTAGCAGGTTAGCCGGATCGATGGTCGACGCCTCACCGTTTAGTGATATGAAAAAGGGTCGGGAAATAGTGTTGATAAATTTCTCCGATAGTGTTGGCACCGTATTAATGTGACGTGTTGGATTTCAACTATGCCGCATTATAAAAACACGCCCCATTATTCATTAATTTTTAATATTTCCGTCATTAAGGGATAACAAAAACGAGACCGGAGTTTTCAAATGCGTAAATAAACATTTGCATAGTTTTTTTAACGACACTAATTCTGCAATATTATTATCTTCTAATTTTTTTAAATTCTGTCAACAACTTGCTGAATAGCTAAATTCACAAAAATTATTACAATTTTCTATTTGCTGCTCGGTTATATTTCAATTGCTTCATTTTTTTATTATTTTGTCATCATGCGTGACTCAAATGTAGGTATAAGCATATAATTATGTGTTTTTGTATAATGCTGACGAAGCCACAATTTTATTAATTCAAATTCTTCTTTATTCGTTGAATTGTTAATTACATCATTTTAGAATTTTTCGACCACCATTCCCGTATTGATATAATTATTGCATTTAAAATGAATTCTCTTAAGGAATAAAAAATTCCTTTTTATTTTTTACTTTATTGGAGTACCTCATAAGGGTCCCAGCTGTTCCCGCCTGGAGCCAATGAGACTATGGCATTTCCAATTGAGGTATGTTGTGAGGCTGAAGGTAGTGGGGAGGGGAAGGAGAAGGGAAAGAAGAAGGCGGGGAAGTACTTGGCAATTCAGATCTGGTCACCAAACACGGCTAAAGATATTTCAAGCAACGTTTTAAATCTGATTTGTGATATTACACCAGGGCGATACTGAGAGTATCTTCCACTCTGAAACGTGCCGCAAATACACTAAAGATATATTATTTTTAATGAATTAATTGCGAAATAACACAAATTAATCAAATAAAATTTATTTTGCGCACACCGGGATGCGGTCCCGTGACCCTCGAATTGTAAGTCAAAAGTTTTACCCCGGAGCCATGTTTTAACCATGGAGCTGTCAGTACTTCAATTCGAAGCAGTGGAAGTGGGTATAATATTATTTCAAAATATTTGTAGCCGTCAATAAATTTTGACTGTCGTTTTAAAATAAGCAGATAGTTTTTCTGACAATCGCGTAAGCATCGACAAGAGACTGTTCGTGTAATATAAATTTCCATTGTAAAACATAACATTAATCCAGGTATCTGTACCTGTCTCTCTGGGGGCAAGTTCTAACAAGGGGTCAAATAATATAGTTTTGAAATGTGCACTTCAGTCCGCTGTAGGTAAAGCGCTGCATTACAACAGTTGTACAGTTCACACACGTTGCACAAGCAGACACCAAACGCCCCGCGGCACAACACGGAAAACCAACACCTTCGGGTACACTTCAATTTGCAATACTAATAGTACATATTATTGTGCTTAAGCTGGTGACTTCTGTGGATATTAACATTGTATGGCGCCTGTCAGCTTCAGTTCAAGTCACAAGTAGGGCGGCTGGTAATTTGTTTATTTTAAGGCGATAGTTTGAAAAAAACAACAATTTTCATATTTTTCAAAAGTTCCAAGTTTTCCAGGGATTTGGAGAGCGGCCGCAAATTATGATAATCTTCCTACAAATCAATGAGCGATTCAAATAATTCCTACAAATAAACGATGAGCTGAAGTAAGTATCTACGTATTATATATGCTTGTATAATGTTTTAAAAAACTCAATCACGTCATCACGTGTTCAAGAATTCACGGATGTGAGAATTTGTATTATTTATTTAGATCCTAGTGGACCTTTACATGAAATAAATGTAATTAATAGCTAAATATTTGCCAATAGTTGTTGGGCAAAGTAATAATGGTAAAACAAATATATGTTACTGATATATTAAATGAAAAGTTACAAATAATATACAAAACACACTTCTATAAAATGAGAAATAAGATTAACAAATTAAATCAAATAGTTTACAATATTAAAAAAATATGAAATGTATTTAAAAAACTGAGTGTGCAACTAACACACGGTAGAAGTGAAACTTTCAGAAAATTAAAGTAGCCAAGAGTAGACGAAGCACCGCACAAAGAGGAGACCAATAGACTACGAAGCACCGCAGAAAGATAAGACCGATTATACTATCTAGTTCTCTCGCAGGCTAAATCCTAGATGGATGTGCTTGTCTCTATTTAGTATCGCTATTTTTCATTTCATCGAGTTTCAAATCACACGGTGCTAAATAAGTTTTCACATAAAAAAATAAAAATGTAGAATAAAAGAAAAAATGTATAATCGCTAAGGAGTGGTAAACTCATACATTTGCGAAAAGTAATTATGAAGATTGTTTTCATCGCTGACATGGCTTCAATATTCCCAAATCTGTTGCCAAAATTATGCAGTCGATATATAGACGTACGAAAATTTCACAGAAAAAGGTAGCATTTTGTCTCGTATTTCTGATCGGTACGAATAACTTCATAATTTTATTTTGGCGCTTGTTATGTTTATTATAACTAATGCATGTCAAAAGAAAGGTTATACTTTATAACCTTTTTTTAACATATAACCTACATTGATTCAATTAATTAGTTTACATAAATATCGTAGGATTAACAGATATACATTCAACCATCAAAACCTCTGTAAAAATTAGTAATTTTAACAGATATGCCAATTTTTTTGATTATGCTATATTCTTTGTGCAAACGCTTTCAGAAAGATGGAACACTGATGTCACTAAAGAAACGGAGGTTTTATTACCACACAGACGAATAATATTATAATTATCAGTGTCAGTATTTGTCCCTCAGACCTCCCCGGAGAGAATTGAAATTAATAGGCGTTAACGGATTTATCTAGATGATAATATATATTAGTGTGAAAGATGGCGAGTAAGATTTAATGTCTTACATGTGGTAAATCTCTCTAATCAGGAACTAAATCACAAATAAATGATAGGTCCATGATACGAAGCTTATTAAATTTCATAATTTAAGTATTATAACAACCAGGTGTGAACGGGTTACATTATAATGCAATAAAAGATACTTGTCAGATCTATCAGAATTCCTCGGGTGATGGTTGCTTTCCATTTCAATTCTCTGACAGGAACAAGAGAGGATTTAGATCTCTTTTGATACGGGCTTCAGTGCAATTTGCAAAGATTGGAACATCACGATTTTCTACAGATTGACATTGATTATCTTGCCATCGTCATTTCACAATTCTCGCTATTCAAAAACTATTCCTAAGTTGTTTTCAAGTCCACGAGTGATTTTAAACATTTTAATATTTTTATTTTAGTACCATGAAATCCAGCACCGATTTTCTACATTTTCTACTGAAATGCAATCAGGAAGTTACAAAGGCTTCTGTGCTAACTAATTTCTGGCGATGACATTAGCTTCAACACGGTCATAATTATTATTTTATAATTCTCTCAGGGAAGTCGCTGGTCTTCTGGCGAACGTCTTTAGAATTAAAAATTCAGATTAAAATCTCTAGAAAATTAATATTTTGTCGGTGCCCCATTTACGGATTAATAAATAACTAGCAGGTTTCTTGCTGCTGGTTTTTGCTAGCCGGTTGCTCGGATTCAGTGACAACTAGTCACCGGGACAAAGAAACCGCGACAGACAATGACATCATATATAGTATATAGTCGCGTGGTATTATTTTTTTATTAGTTTCAGAAGATGTAATAGTTATTCTTTCAATTTGGCACACGCAACAAGAAAATATTGTGAAATGGTCTGGGGAATTTTCCAACCCATTCTTTTTGAAAAGTGGCGTGAGGCAAGGAGGAAGCATGTCTCCGGTTCTGTTCAATCTATACACCGATGAGCTTATTCAAAGACTTAATGCCACGAAAATAGGCTGCCATTTAAATGGAGTGTGTGTAAATAACATTAATTACGCAGATGACATGGTTCTTGTTGCACCGTCACTAAGCGCATTAGAGAAATTACTAAAAATTTGTGAAGACTTTGCAAAAAACCATAACCTTTTGTATAATACCACCAAGTCAATAGTTATGGTTTTTAAACCGAAAAACGAAATCGTCCAAACACCCTCAGTATGGCTAGATGAAAGGAAAATAAATGTTAATCACAGCGTTAAATACCTGGGACATGTCATCACAGACGACCTTAAGGATATCGAGGACATGGAAAGGCAGAGAAGAACAATATCAGTTAGAGCGGGAATGCTGTCAAGACGTTTTTACTCCTGCAGCCCCAAAGTAAAAAGAATACTGTTCAACGCTTTCTGCACCTCGCTGTACACATCAGAACTGTGGGTTGACTACACCGCAACCCAATGGCATAAGTTAAAGGTTGCTTACAATAACGCTTATCGCCAACTATTCCGCCTACCGAGATACTGCAGTGCTACGGAAATGTTCCTGGAGGGACGAGTACATACTTTCCGTGCACTTCTCCGCCACCGCATGGGAAGTTTATGGCGCAGACTGCGCCATTCGAAGAATGCGATCATCACCGCCATGACTGCCTGGATGGAATCTCCCCTGATGACCCTCTGGAGACGGGAGACGATGAAATACCCTCCGTAAACGGCTATTTACATTCATTTTAGTGTTTGATACATACGTAAATTTTTTTTTCCCAGTTTCATTTTTCATGCTTATTCGTTTATTTTATTTAATTTATATGTTGTTATTTAATTTTTACCTTAACTTATTATTTATCTTTTTTTGTTATTTTACATTATGGAATGTATTGCATTGCACTTCCCCTGCATACATTCTGGAATAAACTTTTTACGCACCAGATTTAAATGTCCGGGTTAAATTTTCCCCCAAAAAAAAAAAAAAAAAAAAAAAAAAAAAAAAAAAAAAAAAAAAAAAAAAAAAAAAAAAAAAAAAAAAAAAAAAAAAAGAAGGAAAAACTAAACCCTTTCATACACTTCCCCAAATGATCATCTAGTGAATCCACGTTATGCAATTGCACTATATAAGTATTATAAATACAAAACAATACAAGAACAACATGTCAACCTACTAGAGACCAAATGGGAATATAATTCACCGACTCCAGATATTTTCATATCAGAGGGTTCGGCTCTGTGGCATTTCTAATTGAACCTATAAATCCTACTGATCCCTCAATATAAATATTTAAAAAATCTTTTGTAATCCTACATGTATTTAAAATTACTGCTTTTTGCATTTTTATATACAAATTCTTTGATAAATCTAATATGCTTAAATTTTGAATCAGATTCCTAGGTATTATGCCAGTGGCCGAAATAACAAATGGTAATATTTTTATAGTCCGAGAATGCCAAATTCTTTTAATCTCATTTCCTAAATCTGTGCATTTTCTAATTTTTTCAGAAACAGTTTTTTGAATATTACAGGAATTTGGAATAGCTACATCAATGATATAAGTTATTTTTTTAATTTTGTCATGTAAAACTATATCAGGTCTATTATGACTAATTGTTGTCTGTTAGTATAGTTTTATCATAATATATTTTATAAAATTCATTTTCTATAAATGAATTTGGTTCATATTCATAATAAGGTACTACATTACGGCAATCAATCAAGTTATGTTTAATTACCAAACTTTGGTGAATTATTTTTAAAACCTGATTGTGCCTAAATGTATACTCAGAAGGCGCTAATATAGAACATCCCGATATAATATGTTCTATAGTTTCGGGAAAAGCCAAACATTTTCTACATAAATCATCAATTTGATTTATATCTTTGATTATATGCTTTCTATAATTTTTAGTATTAATGACTCTATCTTGAATGGCAAGCATAAATCCTTCTATTTCTGCGCTCAACTCTCCAATACTCAACCATTTGTCTGACGAAAGTTTGTCAACATACGTTTGGTTAAGATAATTGAAGTGTTTTGCGTGAATAATTTTATTTGACCAGGAATCTAATAATTCCTGGTTAGTATTTATAAGAATGTTGGCATTCTCGTCATATAAATTTAAAGGTGTAATATTTCTATCTGCCTTGCAAATTATTTTGTGCATTTCTGAGCTATTAGCTTTCCTATGGAAAAAATTTCTAAGCATTTCTACCTGATTGTGTTTCAAAGATGTTATTTGGACTACACCTCTACCTCCTAAATTTCTAGGTAAATTAATTCGTTCTATAGCTGAATTTGGATGATGGCAATTAAATTTTGTTAACGTAGTTCTAATTAATCGTTCTAAACTATCTAAATCTGTATTGGACCACTTAATTATGCCAAATGAGTACGTTAGTAGAGGTATTGCCCAAGTATTTATTGCTTTTACTAAATTTTTAGCAGATAGATTGCATTTTAAAATTTTTCTGATCCTAGTTTGAAATTTAATCCTATTATCATTTTTAATACTAGTGTGATCTAATCTATTCGATTGCGGGTATCCTAAATATTTATAAACCTCATCCCCTTTCATACTTTGAATTTTGAAATTTCTAAATATACCCTCGTCTCCATCTACAATTTTGCCTTTCTCTATATGGATAGTTTTACATTTATCTAAACCAAAAGTCATTTTAATATCATCTGAAAAAATTTTAACTACCTTAATCATTTTCTCTAAATTTGATTCAGAATTTGAAAATAATTTTATATCATCCATACATAATAGATGTGAAACTATACTACTCTCTCTTGTATTACCCTTAATTTTTATTCCAAACTTGCTTTTAATTAACATTTTAGAAAGGGGATTCAATGCTAAGCAAAACCAAAGAGGGCTCAATGAGTCTCCTTGAAAAATCCCTCTTTTTATTGAAATGCCCGGTACTACTATTTTCTTACCTTTTAAATTAACTAGCAAATCTGTATTCCAAAAGGACATAATATTTTTCAAAAAGCTAATTATAATTGGGTTAACTTTATATATTTTTAATATTTTGATTAGCCACGAGTGCGGGACACTATCAAAAGCTTTTTGATAATCTATATAACAAGTATGTAAATTACGCTTTTGATTTTGAATTTGTTTTAAAATTACAGAATCAATAACTAACTGTTCTTCACATCCCATATGTTTTCTGCGACAACCTTTTTGTTGTTCAGATAAAATATTTTTTTCATCCAAATGAGTATATATTAAATCTGTCAAGCAAGAGGTTAAAATTTTGTATATTGTCGGTAGACATGTAATGGGTCTATATTGAGAGGGATTATTAATATGTTCGCTTTTAGGCAACATATAAGTAATGCCCTTAGTTAGAAAATTAGGAAAATTTTGAGGTTCTCTGACAAGTTTTGAAAGATTTTTTGCAAAAAGAGGATGTAAAGTAGTTAGACGTTTGTACCAAAAATTATGTATCCAATCGCAACCCGTGGCTTTCCAATTATGAGTATTTTTTATAATTTTGGCTAACAATTCAACCGATATATCAGAAAAACTCATTTGTTCAATGTCTGAACAATTGAGTTCTTCATTTTCTATCCAGTTACCTGCCTCATTATGTTTTATATCTTTACTCCAAATGTTTGTCCAAAAATCGCGCATATCTGATTCAGATGGCAACGGAATATTATTATTCGAAATAATATTCTGTTTATCGTCAAGTTTGGAATAAAATATTTTCTCATTTTTCTGAAATAATCTATTATTATTTCTTTTATTATACGTATAATTATATCTTTTTAATCTACTAGCTTTTACACCTAATTTTTGTTTTAATAAATCTAATAAATCATTGATTATATTTTCATTATTATTACTACCAATGCTATAACCAAATTTTCTCCCAATTTCATCTACATATCTCAAAATATTCCTACTTCTATTTCCATTTTTATATTCAATTACTCTAGCTATACTACTTCTTAAAAATACTACATCATTTTCTAATCTAATCTGCCATTCTGGCTTACTATAACTATATCATCTATCATCAGAGGATATTAATTTAACTCCTAACTTATTACATATAGTGATAGCACTAGCGTACACTATTGTATGAAGATCTAAAAAACTAATATCGTCAAATATTATTTTTGGTAAAATTAAATTATTTAATTCAGAAATTAATTTAGATAATTTCTTTGACGTATGCAATTTTGGTAATTTTGGTCTAACTGTGGGCTCTATATCTATATATCTATTTATATTATTTTGAAGCAAGTTAGCTAATTCTATTACATTATCATCTAGTAAGTTTAAATTTGCAATATTGATTTCCCTAAGATTATGAATAATGTCTAAGTTATTTGAATCTACTCTAATATCATTGGATTCTTCTACTAGAATATTAGCTAAACTATCTTCATTCAATGCATCTAATATAACATTACTACTTGTATTAATTTGATCTAAATTATTCTCCAATTGCAATCTATCTGCTACTTCTTTTCTTATTTCATTTAATGTTACTACAGGAATTAAATTATTTTTGAAAATTGACCTTTTTTGGTCAGCTAATCTTTGCTCGTTTACTTGGGCAACCGGATAATTTTGTGAGAAAAGTAAATGTAATTTTTTCCTATACAATAATTTAATTTTCTTATTATTATTATTATTATTACACAATTGCCAGTTACAATAATAATCATATTATCGTCAATCTGTCCATACCCAGAGAGATTAACGAAATTAAAAATCCAATGGTTTTTGCGCCTTGCTAGATGACATTCCTCACACTAGCTGTTAACGTAAGTGACGCCATCTTTTGGCATTATTCGCTACTTGAATTCGTTTTTGTTACAAAAGGAGTTTTTTTTTTAAACTTCGAGTACGAAAGGCGCGTAAGGCACGGCGTCGGAGATATTCAAATCAGGTTCATTCAAATTGCGCATCTTAAATTTCAACCGTACAGACGCAAGGCTATTAATAACATCCGATTTTAAAATATAAAATTCTTATGCTATTAATACAAAAAGTTGCTAAACTACCTAATTGGTTTGTTCAGAATAACGGCTCAAATGTTTATGAAATATTACGAAGAATCGCTGCACCGCCGTTTAGCGGAAGGCCAATTTGTTTGAACGAGTTAATTGGTCTGACCGGCGGACTTGGCTAACAACGCGACGTCGCTCTCAGGGTTCGCTGTCAACATCTTAACATCATCTTCTATTCCATCAACGAAATGTCCGAGGAATTTTACGACAGAAACTGATAATAACCCGGGAGAAGCAAACAACAAAGGAACATTAACGTCGGGTCATGGCTAGGATCCTGCAAGCCTGGAATAATCGTGGCCTGTTGTTAATAGAGAAAATTGCGGAGAATATTCATAAACCAGCGCTCTCTGATATCTTTCTACTTCATCTTCTGCTCTCCGGAGGTCTTCGTTGGAAGAAATACCTGCGCCAGTCAACTCCAGGAAGAATAGAGCGCAAAGCTGTTTTTTTAATTTTTTTGTCGTTAAATTTTGTATTTCAGAGCTTAATAAGAAGACGTGGTTAATTAATTTTACAGAGCAGACCACGGAATTCCTCAGTAATCTTTCATCCGTAAATATTTTCCACTGCACAATTTTGTTGAAATCTGTCATAAATAATACGGTCTATTTTAAAAGCGTTACAAAAACACTGAGCAGAAATTCTACGTAAACAGAATAATCTATCTATATGTATAAAAATGAATCCCCGTTTCCCTTGTCACGCCATAACTTCAGATCGACTTTACCTATTTCATTCATCTTTTTTTATAGTTTTCTAATACTTTGTAGAAGGTTCTTACTGAAAGAAAAATTAAGAAAATTGCGCAGAAAATTTGATAATTTCAGAAAACTTAACGACTATTTTAACTTCGCACGTTTGACAGTACACTCGTTTGATGAAATTGAATTTAGCAGGCAGCTGTTTTTTTGTACGAGTATTAAAAGAATTGCCTACGGATTTTAAAAATTATAGATGTATCAAATAGGTACCTATGTTACGTATCAGATTTGATTGATTTTATTCATATAATACACAAAAATGAATATTTATAATATACGAAAAATGAAAATTTGAATAAAAAAATTGTAATAGGTGGTACGTGAGTTGTTTGAAAACTGAATGTACTGGGACTGAATATGTGGAACGTAAAAGTGGGGGTTGGTGGGACGGGGAGCGGGAGAGGGGAAGGGGATGCGGGAGGGGAACCGGGACGCACGGGAAAGTTTTGCTTTAGGATTAGTTTCCTGCACATTAGTTTTCCGGAGTGAATTTATTATTGAAATGCAAACACCGAAGCACTGCATTCTTCCTAGAAAGATAATTTACAAAGTTAACCACGCCTGAAAATATAATCAAAAGATTATTCATAAAAGTGAAATATTACCCCAGTGACAAACCACTCGCTTCCGGCCAGCGAACTACAACTTCACTTTGGATGTTACTATACAGGGTGTTCAGAAATCGGGGGTATTTTTTAGAAGGTAAAAATATTTACGCTTTGCAATAAAATCCAAATATATGGAATATTTCTGAACATATTCGAAAACTAAAAACTGTTTTTGAAAAGTAATAAAATACGGTTACGAATTTGTTTATAATGCCTCGTTTTTTTAAATCTTAAATTACTAATAACGAAAAAAATTACACGTATTTTATTAGTCAACATTATTTTCACTAACGTTTTACGGTTTCATAAAACAATAATTAATAAAAAATTCTGGAAAATTTAACCATTTTTCTCAAATTGCTAAATTGCTATCGGTAACCTTCGCTTCATAGAGGTGCACATTGAAAATTTTCTATGGTTAAATTCTATGTTTGAATATAAAGCGTGGAGTTTTTTTATTTCTAATACCGCTTAGACTTTAACACAACAATTTATATGAGAGCCTGGATAAATCTCCTGTTATTAAACCAGTTTCAAGGGACGTATTGGACTTACTTTTATCAGAAATTCCTGTCATATCAAAGATAAATGAAATTTTGATCTCCGGTGACATTTTTTATGTTTTTTTTTGTTTAAATTAAAATATTAAAAAGGAGCACGTATTGTATAGTTAGGGTTGGGGAATGACTGTTTACAGTAAGTCCCTTATCAACCTGTATAACTAATATGTAACTACCAGCAGCGAAGTGGGGCGCCGAAAGCTGTGCTTATAAATAACAAACCTATAAAAACTCTGTATGATTTAAACGCAAACGCAACATGTCTGTATTCTGTAGTCCGTTGCGCGTTCGGCGGCCGAACAGGACTTATCGAATTACTCACTTCTGGGCCATAACTCATTCGAAAACCAACAGTTTATCAGTATGTTTGTCAGGAGCTATGTCACTAAATATGTCAAGTCGCTAACTGGTTTCGCGTGCCCCATAAACTATACTAGCCGCGATCAGATCACAGATACGGCCGGGATAGTCGGACCAACCCTCGTTGGCTCGTTCATCTGCATATCTTTTGAGTCTGACACATCCATAAGCTGACCATTGCTCGATTGCTGGATCACTTGTGGGGAAGAGAACCGTACTTTGGATAAAATCTGCAAGAAATACGGAGAAAAACTGATATTGAAAAAAATATACAAAAAAATCACTACATAATATCTTAATTTTGTTCATTTTTCTACAATCTTTTTACCTTCTGCCTACAAGATATACCGTGTATATAGGACAGCATCTGTCGCTTTGTTTTTCATATAAATCTACTTTTATTCCGAGGCTGTTGTAATTTTTTTCACCTGATCTTCAAAGAGGTTGGTTCATTATTATTTTATAATTCATTAGATCGTGCAACATGGAAAATATATGATACATTGTTTTATAAAGATACATACATATATTAATATTGCAACATTAATATATAGGATATATTTAAAAAAAAAAAAAAAAAAAAATGAAACCTTCAAATAAATAAAAACAGATGAGGCAAAAAATGACAGCAGTATGCGAGTCAGAAGCCTCGATTAAATATTATAATATAAAAAAAAAAAAAAATTATTATTTTATATTTCGTAAGTACTTAATACATTATTTTAACTACTTAGAATTATTTTCAAGCTGCCTACAATATTACCAAACAAACGTTATGAGTAATGACGTATAAGGGGTACCTGACTTAGTAAATTAAAAATGCACTGAAAAAAAAATTATTAAATGATGAAAATTTAAATTGTGTTACTGAAATTATGGATCTAGGCGTTATGTTCGACAGTAAACTTACCTTTGTATGTCATATTAATAATATTATCAACAAAGCCCTAAAGACTCTTGGCTTTCTTTTGATAGCTGCAAAAGATTTAAATGATTTAGACCCATTTATTATATGTATTATATAAAACCCTTGTCAGATGCCAACTTGAATATAACTCTACGTTATGGTCTCCCTTTAACAACATTCATTCAGAAAACATTGAAAAGATTCAACGGAAGTTTATAAGGTTTATAAACTATAAATTGCATATTCCTATACTAAACATTGATTACAATTACCTCCTGGATAAAACGTTTCTATTGAAACTTTCAGAAAGAAAAATAAGCACAGATTTAATACTATTACATAAAATACTGCATTAAAAAATTGACTGTCCTGAATTACTTCAATTTATCAATATCCACGTTCCCCAAAAATCATGTCGACATTTATTACCCTTCTACTTCAATAACACCAGGACACTAGCTTATCAAAATTCTCCGTTTCCGAGACTTCACAGTTTCGGAAATAAATATTCTAATCTAGGTGATATATTTCATCTTAAAACTAATCAGTATAAACGTTGTATATTCTATCACTTTTATTCTTCTAGGCACAAATAGATTTACATAATTTCTTCAATTTTTGTTTATGTTGAATATGAGACTTCTTATCATTTTTACATTATATGTATTGTTATTCTATTATTGGTTTTGTTGCTACATTGTATTGTGTATTTTCTTTTCTCTTTTTTATGAGACTTCTTATCATTTTTACATAACATGTATTTTTATTTTATTATTGGTTTTATTGCTACATTGTATTGTGTATTTTCTTTTCTTATTTTCTTCATTGTTTGTTACTCAACTTATAAATTATAATGTAAAAGTCCATCAGGGCGTGTAATAAATAAATAAATAAATTATTACTTTTTTAAAGATGATGAAGGTGATTTCACCCCATCCCATTTTCCCTCCCCTTAAAGCGGAAATTTGATACTTCTTGACGAAATTTTGCACACTTTATTTTTAAATAAATGAAAAAAAACTCTCTACAACTGATTTCGTAAAACTCCGCGTAAAGCTTAAACGCTTAGATTTCAGCTACTTCAGAATACTGTTCAAAATATTTCAAGGATTTTTTCATGAGGGTGGCTTGTTTCAAAAATTTTAACAATTCATAAATTTTTTAAGTTAATCATCACTTAATTGACATTCTGTGAAAGTTGTTTTCCAAGTTCTCTGAATATTTCAGTTTTGTGAAGCAACTGGCCTATAATGATATAATGACAGAATTTGAATAGAACTTACACAGAACGTGAAAATTAACCTTAAAAATTTAATGAATTGCTCAATTTTTATAATAACAGAACTTACATTGCACGTGAAAATTATCGTTAAAAAAATAATGAATTGCTTGATTTTTTTGTAACAACCGTCCTAAGAGAGAAAAAACTAATGCATTCACGTATAACAATAATTCAAAGTACAATAGGTTGGTTTCTTCGAAAAACTAATTCAAAGTTTTACAATTAGACTAACTACATTTATTTTTAAATTTTCATCTTTTAAATTCATTCGTCAGCACCTATCCCTTACTAAATCTTGAAATCGATTAATATAACGACGTAGAAAATACACAACATGATACATTAATAATGCCAATATATTAAAATTTTGCTGTCGTACAACATACACATACATGTCTACATCCTACATAAATTCTTGCATTATAATAAATAACGAAACATATTTTACAAGAGGTCGAAAAATAGTGGGTATGCAATTCTTGTTTCTGGTTTTACGCATTCGCGAGCTATCTCCATAAACAACTACAATATCTACATACCTTGCTGCCTCCCTGGTACCTGCTCCCTCCCATACTCTGTGCCCTCTTCCTCTCTGCAAGATGAATGGGAGGCTGGAGACTTGTACTTTCATTCCGCGAGAAAATTGGAACATGGCAGAAATGATATTTACAAGTGATGTATATCAGTGTTGCAATAATATTAAAATCAACTTAATTTTTTCTGTTCAAATAAATTATTAATAGAGATTTTATCAACGCGGTGGCAAATGAGAAAATTTATTTATTACAGATTGCACTCAGTTGCTTAGCATGTTGCCTCGATATCTTATAAACGAGCTATAGTGATTTGAAGGGATGTATTTATGAAGTACCGCTTATTACACTTACATAGTATCTTTGAAATACTCGTATGATTTATTATGCCCTGTTTATTGCATGTTAGAATATTAAACTTTTAATATTTTCTTGTTTTTTTTAAGTACTAAATAGTTTCGTTTTAAGAATCTATAAAATAAAAATAACAGGCTTTAACGATGATAGTTAGGCAGGCGACACCAAACTTATCTGCGTCGTGTCAAGCAAAACAAATTAACGAAAACAAGCTGAGTTTTCTGACCAGATGTTCTTCGCAGAAATCGTTTGGCATTTAGTCAAGACGCTTATTTAATATAATTTATAGGGCAATAAATTAATGAAAGTGATCTTTTTCATTTTTATTTTAGCCGGACTAGAAATATATAATAAAAAAACTTTGTCCAGTCCGAGTCCGAGACAAGATGCGTGGCATTGTGCCGCCCAATCTCTCCAATTTGTTCAGTCATTTGTTTCTTGTGAAAGTGAAACTTGAAAGGTGTCCGCGGGACGAGATGTTTGGCGAATGTTCAACAGTGGTGAATCCCAATTCCAGCAAAGAAAACATTGTTTATGTTTGTACTTTGTAAATATTTTACAGAGGAAAATAACTCATACCTACTTATGCAGTTCTGTTCCGATGTAGAATTATTGCGCTGGTTAATTAGGTATTTAGATTTATTTTACGGTGAACACACCTGTTGTGTGCTTATTTAAAAAATCCATTTGGTTATATTGTGTTCACAATTTAGACAGCATTTTTTCAAAGTTTGTCTATACACGATTTTTTTTTATTTAGATGGCTGGTAGTATTTTACGAAAGGCGTATTCTAAGCATAGAATATTTGATGCATGTATTGCACAAAAAAAGATGAATGTGATAGTGTTAGTAACCTGTTTCTTATACTCAGATAGAGGTGTATATATTGTTTACATGTGAGAGGAAGAAGAATATATATGTGTATTCGTGCAAGTGTATATATGTGTGTACATGCCTGTATATATACGTAAGTATGTATTCAAGTACGTAATTGCATATATGTGTGTGTGTGTGTGTGCATGTTTATGTGTATATGGATGTGTGCACCTGTATATACATGCACGTATGCACACACACATATAAAAATAAATATAAACTTTAAAATATTGATATGTACATTTTCATAATCTTATCCTTACGCACTTCTTTTTCTCTTTTCTATTTTTTTATTATAACTGTACCAATTTTCAACATCATTACATACTAGTACCATATATTTACAGGTTTATATTATTTACATGTTTATTTTACGCACTTCTTCTTCTCTTTTCTATTTTTTATTATAACTTTACCAATTTTCAACATCATTACATACTAGTACCGTATGTTTACACTTCTAGACTTTACTCAAAATAACTATCCTTCATTGGTCACCATGAAACAGGCAGCCGCCTAGTATGGTGATTTAATGAATCTAATCTACGTAAATGTCTAATATATGTAACATATATTTTATTAATAAATAAACTTATTGAAGTGAAAACTTCTTTAGCACCCTTGTGATTTGAAACTCGATTACACGAAAAATAGCGACACTTAAAAATAGACAAACACATACATCTATAGGATTTAGCCTGCGAGAGAATGAGATAGAACAATCGGTCGCCTCTTTGCGCGGTGCTTCATAGCCTCACCACTCTTGTCTAGCCCTCCCCACTCTACTTTAGTTTTCTGAAGGTTTTTTTTAATTGACTTATTTTTTAATTATTGGACTTATTTTTTTAACATTTTGAATAATGAATGCTTCTTTTGCACAATGAAACTTAACTCTCACTTTAAGAAATTTGAGAATTGGACTGGCTTATTATCGTGACGGATAACGAAAAAGAATTCTTTTACAAATCATTACATTCCGATTCGATTAGGTGAATTTCATTTAAAAAATACTTCTGAAACTCATTGCTGGATTCCGGGAACAATCTACAAGATTTCTTTTTAACGATCACTTGGCCATTTAACAGTTTATGGGCTGCGCAAGATCCTCTCCTGTTGTGTGAATCACGTGTCCAATAAAATTCAGCAGGACTTCCTAACACTTCTGACAAATGTGCCCCGGTCAGTCCCCTGGCTTCCTGCCAAACAATTCCTCGACTCGCGACACGATTGCTCCTCGATTTTCGCTCCTTGTATCTCTTCTCCTGTCATTGGCGACAAGATGACTCCTCCTTTGTCAAGCAGGCAGCGATATACTTTATTGTCGAAATGTGTCAATTAATCACCAGCTCCGTCTGTCTCCATTTTACTGGGAATAATATACATAATACGTTTGAGATGAAAACAACAATAGTTGAAACCCTTCACTGTGGAGTCAAGGTTTTTATTGTATTGTGATGTTTAATGATGGATAATTTAAAATACAATTAAACTTTATAACGTACTTCAAATTTGACAAACTGGTAGAGAACACGTGTTGTTTCAATGATTCATTTCCATCAAGGAATCATTGGTAGGTACCCGTAAAATTGCTTCTACACATTATTCATTTGGATACTATATTCACTTCAATTTTGTAAAACATATTATCTTACCACTGAAACACCTATGTTTTCAATATTTCTTACTTCAGGTAATATTTTCGTATACCTGGTTTAAAAATTATTGAAACAGCGTACGAAAAAGTTTATTGGATTATAAAACCTTAGTTACGTACTACGTACCTACATAGATATTGCTGAAATTGAATCAATCGATGTTATTAAAATCTATTCACATGATACTAATGTTATTCTTTATTTTCTCTGCGCAACTATCAATTTGTACGTTTAATTTATTGCTGTTAGTGCAATGTGATTATACGCCTACAGTATCCCTCCACGAAAGACAATCTAAGAGCCAATAAAATCACAAGTCTCCATTCCTGGCTCTTAAGGCCGTAATCATTTTTAGATAATAGTGATTTATGTAATAGACGAAAACTAAATGCCTAAAAAAAAACAAACAATGGAAAGAAATGTATTACGTATTGAGGTGAAACTATACTTAAAAACGCATTATCGAGTTTGTTAAACAAGAAAGCTTGTCAACGGCCGAATGATGAATGGCCGCCGTTAGACGATAATTATTATTATTGTTGTTATTCTGCTTTGTCCATCACAGAACTCTCCTCTAATCTGGGAATTACTATAATGGCTGCTAACTGCCGGAACTGACAACATCAGGAAGACGTGGATATCAATAAAACAAACGTCATAGAATCTACCTACATCGATCAATTATCAATTTTCCTTGCAATGAGTGACTAATGACGATGTTGTAATTATAGTTGTGCATATGTGCATACCTATATCTCGTGATACATTAGTTTTAACTGAGAAAACTTACGAAGTTAAATAAATTTCTCCTAAAGAATGTATTCCAACATCTTGTATCGAGTTAGTAAGTACCTACCTGAGTAATAAAAGTAAAGAAGAGCAAGTGAATAAATTAGTCTCATAAGTTAAGAATGTATTTAAGCTTGTTTACGACAATGTCCCGCATTAAACTTAATGTCGAAGCTGACAATTACATTAATCCCACATTCAAGAAGTCTCCACATCGGGATCACGACGTGAGACGTGAATAGGCAATAGGCATACTCCCAGTCCCAGTCCCAGTCCCAGTCCCAGTCCCCAGTTCCAGATAGCATAGCGACTAACTACATAACTAGGTAACGTGGAACTTCATCACATTTAATTAGTTCCCACCTCGCGACGAATGATCCAGTTTAGAAGTTTAAATGCGGCCTGTAAGCCATTCTGAAGCTTTTCATCCAAGATAAATGGGAGGGTCTTGTAGCATAAAGCTCCCAGGAACAAGTACTAAATCAGCGGTCGGCCGCGTGGATTAAACGTATTAAAATAACTCGGAAAAGTTGTAACTGACGATACCGTTCAACTGTGTCCATATTATATCTCCTTCCCTTTATGTAATAATGTCATCTCCGCTCGGTTTCTGTGGATTAAATAATCTCTCACAAAGTACCCACTTATGCATACATGCTGCCATTATCCACTATGTTATGTCTAATTGCTTCATCGGATTCCAGACACGTTCTAGTAATTCTCTATTAAAATTATGAACCTTTAACACTCCTTTTCTAATATTAAGAGTACTGAAATAACAATTCTAAACCACTGTTTTATGAAAATATCACATTTTGAGCCTTTCCAATTAATTAGTTAAATAATCAAATAAACCAAGAAATTACTGACAATCATAATGACGTTAATTAGAATAATAATACTGGAATAAAAAATCCTCTCAAAGATGCTTCTGTCAACTGTGACAATTTTTTTACAGCATTTACGCAACTCTTGACTTACTAATGACGTACTTATAACCGCAGTAGGTAACACACGGTAAACCTAAAAGTAGGTAAATTTTAATGTATACTACAGTTAACACGTAACAACTATTTTGATAGTTAATAAATAGCTACAGAAAATAAAATATTTTTTCTCCTTGCTTCTTAGTTATTATACATAGGTAATAAAAATGGGGTAGAGTATTTTTAATCACGCAATATACTGTCTATAATATACTTTTCATGGGTTTAAGGCTTCCACTTTTCGCCACAGTTTTCTTCCCTCATTAAGCCCGTGGGAGGCATTAAAGGAATACTGTTTTAAAACAATAAACGTTACGACGTTTAAAGTTCAAAGTTTTGTTAAGGTTTTTCCTTCAGGGACACGTGCCTTAAAGAACAGTCATTTTGCTGAAACAGGCGTAAATGTTCTCCTTTTACTACCTGAGACCTGAGACCTGGGAACAGAGGTGTTCCTACATTTACATATTGCGACCGACGACCACGTAAACTATACTTCTGACTTCAGACTGGTAATATTTTACACTTCATATCGTACGGCAGAGCTAAATACTTAAGTTCGATTGTGTTCTGAGATATTTCCCCCAGATACTAAACACGTTATGGAGGATATCATTACCAGGATTCGCCTAGGCTCTTTTGTATGGAAACAAAAGTTTCTATCCATTAATTGTTGTTTGTACAATTACTTGTGGTTATATGCATTTTGTTGTCACCTTCCCAGTTATTAATTATCATTTGTTATCTCTGTCAATAGTGAACTGCACGCATGATTTTATTTTTAAGCTATTACCTATAAATTTGTCTTAGAATTTAGTTGCACCACAGGATTTGAACAATTCATCAAATTTCAAAGTAGTTTCTGAAGTTCTGTGAAAGTTCTATACAAGTTATTTTTTCAATCACTATGGACCAGTTGCTTTACAGAACTTGAAATTTGACTTAGAAATTTGATAAATTCTTCAAATTCTTTGAAAAAACTGGTCCTAAGAGATGGTTTTATTTAAATAAAAATATTTTTTTCAATTTTTAAGGAATAGTTTAATTAGCCAATTGATATAAAAAATATATTAACTGTGGTGTCTGTGGATCGGGTAGTAATAACATCTATTAATGTTACAATGTTTATTGGTTGCCAGGTTAATATGGAGAGAGCGCTCAATAGCGGGTACATCCCTTTTATACATCCCATACTCGCTATCTCGCTCTCATGCCGTCACCCTCATACACATACGTCACACCCCCACACTTAAAACCTAATTACATACATTTCTTTATTCACAAATTTATACAAAACAATAATATCTAAATATTTCCATTCCATAGTATATGTAATTATTCTTGCTCTTCACGTGTAGCGTGGGCGTTGACCTCGAGGGCGTAACCTCCCCTCCCATGGTGTAGGTGACCTGCAAAAATTAGAGGAATTAGGAAATTTGGTCATGTCCACATCCGAGAGTGGACCCAGGTCCAGCAAATCATCAGACCTGTCACACTCCCCCCACCTAACCTTCCTCTCTGAAATCTGATCATGGTGACGTTTCCAAATTTGTCCCGTAGACATAATTTTAACTAAATAAATCCTATTCCCCAATCTTTTAAAAATTTTTCCTAAAATCCATTTATTATCATTACTTCTTAAATCCCTGGTTAAAACTTTAGAACCAACCTCAAAGTACTTTTTAAATTTTCTTCCTCTATAATACTTTTTCTGTTTATGCTGGCTCAATAACATTTTGTTTTTAACCGTGTTGTCAATTCCTTTAAAACCTCGACTCTCAACATTATCCACTATTGGAATAATCGTATTAAAAATTGATCTAATCTTCCTACCCAACATTAATTTACTAGGCTCAATGCCCGTAGACATTGAAGGCGTATTTCTAATATCAACTAAAAATGTCAAAAGTTTATCTTCAAAATCAGTAGGAAATTTATTATTTACCATATTTTTTTTTTAAAAATTCTTCACTGTTTTAACCCCATTTTTAGCTAAACCATTAGAAGCAGGATGCTGTACAGCTGAAGTCAATGATTCTATATTATAATTACGACAAAATTCCTTAAAAACTGACGATGTGAAAGCTGTACCATTGTCACTTACAATTTGTTCCGGGATTCCGAACATAGAAAATAATCTTTTCAAAACTTTTATTGTACAAAACGAATCTACCTTTTTTACAATATGACAGTCTATCCATTTTGTAGTTGCATCAACAATAATTAAAAAATTATGACCTCCCAACGGTCCCATGAAGTCGATATGCAATCTACTCCAGATTAACCCATTGATTGGCCAAGGTGCCAACTCAACTTTACATGGAGTAGGTAAACATTCCATGCATCGATCACACTGTTTCACAGTTGCTTCTATATCATTGTTCATTCCGAGCCAAAAAAATAATTTTGAGCAAGACTTTTCGATTTTACAATGCCTAAATATGATTGATGTAAAAAATTCAATATAATTTCCCTTAATTCCCTTGGAACTACAAATTTATTATTATAAAATAAACATGAATTATAAGTCGATAATTTATCCCTAAAATACCAGAATTTCAATAAATCATCCTTTAAGAACTTTTTATCCGGCCAACCATTTGCTGTGAACTCGATAATGCTCGCTATATTTACATCATTAATCGAAAACTGTTTCATCGTTTCCGCATTTAATGTTGTTTCTGACTCGATTATGTTCACAAACTCTGACTCAACCGTATTCACGTTTAAAGTATCAATATAATTTAAAAAATAATCGCTAGCATCAATATCGTCGCTACACACATCTAAATTATTCTTATTATTAATCGGCATTCGTGATAAGAAATCCGCTTTGTTATCACCCGACTTAATATGTTCTATACTATAGTCAAAAGTCTGGAGTATTAGGGCGTACCTCTGCAGACGGTTAGCGGCCAGCACAGGTACTTGCTTATCCGTGTTCAAAATGTGTACTAACGATTTATTGTCGCAAGCCAAAACAAATTTATTGCCGTATAAATACTGAAAGAATTTCTTCAACCCAAAAATTATAGCACACGCTTCCTTATCTAAAATAGAGTACTTTAATTCTGTTTCTGACAATAATCGGCTAGCAAATGCGATAGGTCTCTCTAAACCATTATCATATACATGGCAAATCACCGCTGCTAACGCTTTTTCAGATGCGTCTGAAATAAGTTTAATTGGTAAATTAGGATCAAAATGCACTAAAATATTATCTGACGTCAGCAGTTTCTTAACTCGCTCAAACGCAATATTACATTCCTCAGACCACACATACTTTACTCCCCTTTTTAACAAGTTATATAATGGAGACAAAATACCTGAAATATTGTGAACAAAAGTTCTATAATAAGAAATAACCCCGAGTAAACTCCTGAGTTCCGAAACATTCCTCGGTATTGCCATTTGAGTAATCGCACAGATTTTATTTTCTAAAGGCATAACTCCTTTCCGCGAAATTCTAAAACCTAAATATTCTATCTCAGTTTCTAGAAAAGAACACTTATTTTCATTAATAGTTAAACCACAATCACTTAACTTGCTAAGTACAGATTCACAAATAGAAAATAATTCCTCTTCAGAATTTCCAAACAACAAAATATCATCTAGAAATATACGAACGTTACGAAGTCTACCTACTACCGCCTGAATAACTTGCATAAATGTAGCCGGGCTTGTGGTCAAACCGAAAGGCAATACTTTATACCTGAATAAACCTACATGCGTACTTAGCACACATAATTTTTTCGACTTCTCGTTTAACGAAATCTGACCAAAAGCATTACGCAAATCTATTTTCGCAAAAAATTTCGCACCATTTAAAGATGAAATTAAATCTTCTATACGAGGCAATGGATATTTCAACTTCGCTAACAAAGGGTTTAATGTGGTTTAAAAATCGGTACAAATTCTAATTGAACCGTCTTTCTTTTTTACAACAACAATCGGACTAGCCATATCACTTATTTCTACCTTTTCAATTATATCTTCACGTAACATCTTATTTAATTCCTCCTCTACCTTTCCACGTAAACTAAAAGGTAACGGTCTTGGATTTACAAACTTTGGCCTGAACTCCGAAATAACTTCGATGTTAGCTTCATAACCTATAAGCCTACCCGATTTTTCTGAAAACACATGAGCATATTTTTTCTTTAAACTATCACGAAAATTTAATTGATTATCACAACTAGTCTCACTGGTATTTACCGAATTTATTCCACTTAATCCGATACCGAAAACTTGTAAAAAATTTCTACCAACAATCGTAGAATTACCGTTTTTAATTATTATAAACTGCGTATCTACACTTTTATTTAAAAATAATACACTTAAATTAACTTTACCTACAATATTTAACCGTTTCCCGTCATATCCTGACAATTGAATATCGCATCTTTCCAATTCATAAGAAACAAAGTCTTTTAAATACACTTCATATGGAATTGCATTAATTACTGCACCGGTGTCAACAATCGCTCGCAGAACAGTGTTACCAATAATGAGATCTACGAATATCGGTTCCGGCCCCGTGCCGTCATGCAACATAAAAACCGAATTTAATCGTTTATTCTTATTACCTACATTAATTTTACTGTTTTTACACACATTACTAGGATGACCCGATTTATTGCATCGATTACAAAAAATATTCTTCCAACAATCTTTCTGCAAATGATTCGTTTTTCCGCACAAAAAACATTTTTTTAATGCAATATTTACTGGCGTCTTACTACGCACTGCACCTTTAAATCTGATCGGACTATCCGACCTGGATTTACGGACAACATTACTATCCTTATGCAAAACATTTAAATTCGTATCAACTTTCTTAAAATTAACAACATGTTCCCATGAAGCTGCTAACTGAATGCATTCCGAAAAATAAGTATTTACCCCCTCAACGAACAACTTATGTTTCAATTTTTCATTGAAAATTCCAATAATGAATATGTCTTTTAAACAAGGTTCCAGCCTCAATTCAAAATTGCACGTCAAACTCAGTCCTCGCAACCTAGCAGCGTAATCTTTAATAGATTCGTTAGCTAGCTGTTTACACTTATAAAATAACTTACGCGACTCGAAAATATTTTGAATAGGTTTGCAATGTGAATCAAATAATTTACATAAATCATCAAAAGAACAAACAGAAACCTTTTTAGGGAAACATAGATCACATAATAAAGAGAAAGTTTCTTCGGTGAGGCAACTCAGCAAAAATGCTCTTTTGCGTTCTTGTGACTCAACTATGTCATCATGTAAAATGAGGGCCTGATCCAGTCGTTCCTTGAACAATGACCAGTTTCCCGTTCTGTAACAGAACGTCCCCAAATTTTTACAAACACCCTCCATTGGGGGAGGAGCTGAAACAAAATAATCTAGACTACTTATCTCAGCACTTCCTAGAAGGCTACACTCCGAGGTCCACGTTCCACGTCCCACGTGCACGCCACCCAGAGCCGTAGATCACCGTCCCCGCCTGGCTCCGTCTCCCGACAGCTGCGGATCCAATCCCTCTCCGAGGTCTTCCTTCCCAGACTGCAGCGACGGAAACCACGTCCCGGTTTCCGGCTAATCCACACGATGATGACCTTGATCTTGACCCGATCCTTGATCCTTGTACCCCGTTACACGGTGTACCCTTGTGTATCCTTGACACGATCCTGTACCCCGTTACACGGTGTACCCAACGACAATAATCTTACAAATTGCCGTACCCACACACGCGTACACTTGCGTGTGGCTGCTCCAATTTCTTCTTAAAGCGATCGCTCTTGCGATCGGCCAATTCCCTGACAATCCTTCAGATGCCGATGGAATCTACCGCGTAGATTCTTCCAATATTTACGTAAAATAAAACTACCGTGCTGCGCCAAATGTGGTGTCTGTGGATCGGGTAGTAATAACATCTATTAATGTTACAATGTTTATTGGTTGCCAGGTTAATATGGAGAGAGCGCTCAATAGCGGGTACATCCCTTTTATACATCCCATACTCGCTATCTCGCTCTCATGCCGTCACCCTCATACACATACGTCACATTAACAAAACATGGTTACATCAGTATAATGTAGAGATACTTACATGGCAAGTGTTTTGTAAGCAGACACTCGAATCAATTTCTTATGTGTTTTTATTTACCTCCTCCCATCTCCCATGCTAAGCGGCGCCGGGTGGGAATCCCGACTGATTTATAAAAACATTATTCTTATTTTTATAATATTATTAATCAAAAATATTCGGCCACCTGTAATGCAAGGGGTGAGCGCCTGTCTTGTGAACACGGATCACCGGTTCAAAACTTGAACTTTATGGCAAATGTTTTTTTCCTACGGAAAATAACTTTTGCTCTGCGGTTTAATAAATAGCACATTCCTAACCGGTAAGGATCACGGCACGACGAATTTGTGGACTATTTCTATAATCCTATAATAAATAATGCTAAATTTGTCATTCAGCTTTCTAATATTTTCTTGACAACAAAAATTCCAGAGAAATTTATGTATAGAACGTGGTAGGTAGATACTTAAAAGCAATATCCAAAATAACGTAACCCCTCAAATATTAATGGTGAGTCATCTATTCGATTAAAAAACTTTTTGCATAAGGATTTCTTGAAATTATTATTTCACATTAAAAATGGTCGAAATAAGTACTAAAAAATATGTTTTTACGACCCATTTCAAAGCGTTTAAAGAAAGGGTTTTCATAATTTACGTTCATCTATTTGGGAGGCGCATATTTATTGGGTAACCAAAACCTCTGCCATAGGTCACTCCAAGTGAGGTGTGTCCATTCTTGGTGGCGGATGTGTCCGCCCACCTGATGCGTGATGGGCCGGATCGAGAGAGACTAGTTGAGGGAGGCCTTTTGACCTTTCCAGCCAGACACTTTCGACCCATCGCCTTGCCTCGCCTTGCATACGCAGTGGGAAGGATAGATTCCTATGTCCGTCACTCCTGGACACACTGACACCAAGATTCCTACCCACCCCTCATACCCTTTTCCTTCCCAGAACTTCCTACCCTTCCCTCTCTTGAAAAGATCCTCCACTCAGCATCCTCTAAGATGACAAGGCCCTGAGGGAAATTATTTTCCCAG
Source organism: Limnephilus marmoratus (assembly GCA_917880885.1). NCBI lineage: Eukaryota > Metazoa > Arthropoda > Insecta > Trichoptera > Limnephilidae > Limnephilus > Limnephilus marmoratus. The sequence goes on along the minus strand of OU862921.1, from coordinate 53,444,131 downwards.
GGGCCTCCCGTATGAAGAATATGTAAAAATAATTCTTGGAGAAATAAAGTTGTATAAAATAAAGGTACTTTTAATAAATCTAATTCAAAATTTTAAAATTGGTTGCCTCTTGGTTCAAAAAAATAACTTTCATAATTCAGCGTCTTTTTAGTTGGGGAGGTTCATATAAAAACCATTTAAGTCAAGTAAAAGTTTCACAACGATAACACTTTTGTAAAATTCAGCAAAAAGGTTTACAAATATAATAATAATGATATAATGTATAAACATAAACAGCTATGTGTAAATTTCTGTGTATATCTTGGGAAAGCTTGGAAGTGCAGTTCTCTTTCACATTAATCCAAAAAATTGTAAATATTTGTTCGTTGAAAATGGTAACTGTAATTGATGTTGAACCAACATAAAAAAGACAATTTTTCGTAGAATATTTTTGCATCTGGGGTACTGTCGGGGAGGAATAATTATTGACTCTACGAAAAATTGCCATACTAATAAAGTATGATAGACACTAGGTACCTGTGATTCATCATCAAAAGATTATCGGAAACTCAACGCAGTTCAAATTAACTGATCATAACGAGACTGAAAGGAATTTCACCTTGTGTACATTTTATAGATGTTGCCAATCTGCTAATAAACCTTGACCACACCCAACATCGATCACTATCAAAATCTATATTTGTGTGTCTATTGCCTCCATGTCATGGGCGTAGGCTTTCATTCCATTAAATTTTCAACAAAAATAACAGTAGGTGCCGTTTTGTAGATTGAAATTGCGTATTATAATTGAAAAGATAAATCCAAGATCGTGCGATATAAAGTTTTGGCGTGGTTGTGAAATCTCTGAAACTGTCTTATAAAAATGAACGTTATACAATCATTACAAATAATAATAATAGTGCTAGTTTATGAATTTCCTTACATGGTAACTTCTTGTGATAATTATTTAGGTATTTGATTAATTAAAGCTTTTCTGCTTTAGATGTAAGTGTCTTGGTAATACAATGTACTATCATCCATCAGACAATATTAGACCCACCTCTTCCATGTAGTGAATTATCCATACTTTTACTTTCGTTCGCCATACAGGTCTTGTCGGGTATTATAACACAGGTACGCAATGTTCATTAGGGTCACTCAGACAATAGTGGGTCAAGCGATGCTTACTTTGCCTTTTACTGAGGTAATAATGACATGTAATTTTGTATAGCCACCGCCTAACGTTGATTGATTGTAAATAGAATAATATGCAATCGAACACTACTTAACCTTTGAATAAGTTCACAGTTCGTAGACATTTTATACTACATTTCAAATGGGTTCTAACCTTTCAGGTTACATTTTCAGATTAGATGCTACAATACATCTAGTATATCAAATGCGTGTCCTTTTATACATGAGTGAATCCCTACGGCGCAATACTTTCAACTTCCAACTCAAATAAAATGGACAATGAAAAGGAAAATCTTTCAAAAGCAACGGGCAATTTTGTTTTTTATATTTATTATTATGTGGAAGATGGGAAAGTGCTTTTATGCATTTAATTTTTTTTGTGCGGTGGGTATTTATTTGGGAACCACACCTGGCACAACAAACACCAACGACAAACACCACAACAAACACCTCCGCCATAGTTCAATCCGAGTGGTTCGCTACCTTTGGTGACTTATCAGGGGTGCCCGGGTTCATGGGGAGACGTTTGTCCAGATCTTGGCAGAGGACGCATCCGCCCATCAGTTGTGTGGCAGTGCGGATCGGGAGAGATTTGTTGAGAGAGACCTTTTGTCCTCTCCAGCAGGAATCTCTCGGAATATCGCCTGGCAGAGGGAGGTGTAGATTTATACGTTTGTCCTTCCTGGAGACACTGACCCCCAGATACCTTCCTATCCTTCATACCGTTTCCCTTCACAGAACTTTATCTCATTTCTTCCTTTAAAATACCCTTCATACAGCGTCCCCAAAGATTCAAAGGCCCCGAGGGGACAGGACTTTCTGCGTACAAAAAAATGGATAAGTACCTACATCCAAAACAAATAATCTTGGTTTCTTATGTATTCTGGTAGGAACTTGGCAATCATTCCAAAGATGGCAGCTTATAAGTGACTGAGTGTTGGTCCCGGTAAGATTGGATGATCTGGGTTCGACTCCATATTGCAATGCGTTGTATTTATTTTTTGATGTCATTCTATTTTTTTGTTATTTTTTGTTGTTGTTTTTATTGATTTAATTTAAATAAGTAGGTAGGTACCTACCCACGTCGTAATAAACCTTTAAAAAATATTTGAAACTTTTTGGTAGGATTACCTAATAGTTAATTAAACGATAATTTGCTGGTTTCAAAAAAATAATCTTGTTATTTGTGTCCATATATAGGTGGGCCACCTGTCTGTTACAACCAAGGAAATATACACGTAACATAACGTTTAAATTTTGACCTTATGTTTTATAACGTAACAAAATTATTTTACCTTGATGTTGACATGTTAGAAGGATTCGAAACAAAAAACTAAACGTCAGTTAGTGAAGCCGGCGTTTGGAAAAAACGTGATTTTTTCTGTTTGTTGTTAGTGGAGATAAGATCTATTTATTAAAATTTCAGAGACTGGAGATCGTGCCCGGAATGGCTTAGTTTTTATGATTGCATCACACACATGATCGCATATTGGTACCACGGAGCTAGGGCTACAGCATAAGGCGAGGCATGTAGCCTTCATAGCCGGAGCGACCAGGGGAGATGTCTGATAACAAAAACACTTAAAACACTCAACTGCAATAATAATAAGTTTATAAGAAATCAAAAACGTTTTCAATGCTATTTAAAGGCAATGGAAGAGTGGAGATGTCTTCCAGAACTGTTAATATGGTCAACTAGTATTATAATGAAACAGGTAATAAACGGAAACCATAGCTATAATTAAACTTCTGTAGGTACTTTATTTATTTCAGTGGTTATCGGAACCAAAGGAGCCGCAAACTGCAGGAGCGACCGAACCTTGGATCCATTACCATTGCTCTATTTCTAGCGTATTCATTTACGAATATTGATTTACAATTGTTTATTTGGTTGCGCACGTTTACTGAAATTTTGTGACTCCAGATACTAATATCTACAGCCTGTGTGTCGGAAGAATATCTACAGCTCATATGTTGAACTAATATCTACGAACTTCAGAGTGTTCACTAATATCTACAGAGCGTAGGTTGAATTAATCAGCTAAATGTGTCCAATAGTCCGATATTAGGGATTTTTACATACATACTTACATAAATTAAGTTTTTTAAACTGCATACGCAATATTGCGTTATTCCAATATGCTATACATAATTGCAAATCCAACCTCTGCCAGTGCTGTAGATATTCGTAAACACTTTCCTTCTCATAGATATTAGTTCGATTTTTTCAGTTTTTGGAATTCCTGTAGATATTAGTAGACGCCTCCAATTTTGTTGGGTACTTTTTAAGATTTGTAAATCTTCTGGCTTGGAGTCGCCACTCTTAGATATTTTTAAGCCTAAGGCAAATTTTAAAGACCATCAAAATACTTACTCATGAAGAAAAAAGAAACCCCTGAGCCGTCATTTGGGAATAACTCACTTAAGATACTCTCAGTATCGCCCTGGTGTAAGACCACCATTCAGAATTAAAACGTTGCTTGAAATGACTTTAGCCGTGTTTGGTGACCAGATCTGAATAGCCAGGTATTTCCCCACCTACCTCTTCCCTATCTCCGTCCCCTCCCCACTACCTGTAGCCTCACAACATACCCCAATTGGGGATGCCATAGCCCCATTGACTCTTGTGCGATATTCATGTAAAAAAAAGACCAACGACCTTCAGTCAAAATTAAACAATGCTGTAATCAGGGAAACTTTAAATGGGTTAATTTCCTCGGAAATTTTACCATAAGTACGAATCTAGAAGTAATATAAATGTATCGTCTGTACGTGGATTGTCCACAATTTGATAATGCCTTCGGGAGGCGAAACAGCTGTCTTGCGTAAAAAATAATTACAAAGCAGAACTATAAATAATCTATTTTTACGAATTAAATTATAATATTTTTGAATATATAAAAGAAACAAAAAAAGAACGGCGTTCTACAAATTGAACTTGATAACAATAAAAAAGTCGAAAGTAAATTCGGAGATAAAATATGACACCACAAAATGAGAAAACATTTTAATAATAATAATAATTGGCTAATTTATATAGCGCCGTTTTCGAGGAAAATCACCTCAAGGTCGCTGTTGATTTTAATTAATGAACATCCGATAGGATGAAATAAAAAATATTTTTTGAAAACCTACGGATATAATAAAATATCCTCAAAAATATCATGAACGACGTCCAAATCCAAAAAAACAGAGTGTGCAATTCATAAGCGGTAGAAGTGAAACCTTCAGAAAACTAAAGTAGACAAGAGTGGGGAAACTATGAAGCAGCACTTTTTTATCAATTTGAAGGATGATTTTTTCCATATTTTTGTCGTCGAATTCCAGTGCACCTTTTACTATACATGGTCATCTTATCAGTTTTTGTGATATCTTCTTTGGAGTCGCTAGATGTCGCTTTCTCTTTATTTTCTTTTGCCTGTTCATTTTGGAGTGGTCTGAAGATTGGATATTGAGTTTACAAAAATTTTAATATTTATTTTTTTGGATTTCGTGGAATTCGATCCTTGGTCGTTAAATGTTTGCAGAGGTTCGTGCGGTGCTTTATACCACGGCACCAAAGGAAACTTACGTGGGAATGTGGATTTATCGTGTCATATTGAACCCGATCAACCCGCGATTAAAATAAATAATTTATTTCTATCTCATTCTCACGCAGGCTAAATCCCATAAATGAATGTGTTTGTCTCGTTAGTGTCGCTCATTTCCGTTTCATCGAGTTTTAAATTACAACGATGGTAAAGAAGTTTTCACCTCAAACAACTATTTTAGACCTATCCCTTTGGAGGGAGTAGTACATCACGTGGTCACGTGATCACGCATACGGGTTATCACTGACTGAAGGAAATGTCGTGTGCAACATGTGAACATATCTGGAAAAATCAGGATGTGATCCGCATACCGAGGGAATCATAACATTACGTAACTCCTACCTAGTACCTACTGCATCCAGTACCTACCTGCTCTACCCTGTTCCTAGGTTCTAATCCTGTTCTACAAGGCCTCCTGCTTCCCGGTTAGCGTTAGGTATGTCGTCAATGAGCGTTTTGTGTCTATTTTCTCTGTCATTCAGTGTCTCCGCGTCAAACTCCCCGTACCCAGGCTAATTAATTAAGGGTCACAACGAAAGTGAATACCAAAACCAATAAAGTGCAAGAGAATTACTGCTTAACCCTTAACGGAATTGTGGTATCCCAGTGAGCACGCATACAAAATAATTGTTTTCTAGAGTAGCAATGAGCTTTTTAAAATAGCACTTAGGTATATTGAAGTGAATAATACAGCCACATATTTACGGCTGCCAAAAACTTCATTAAAATTTTGAATTACCGACATTTTTGTCATTCAGCTCAAAATGTTGCATTAAAAAAACTTACAGTAAGGGTTAACGTAAAAGAAATCCCTTTTGAACAGACACAGAAGAAATTTTAAGAGTTCGATAGCCTACCTAACAGTGCCTTCAAATAAACATTCATTAGTCAAATGAAGAGAACTATACAGTAGGGTGTTAAGGAACGTACTTGAATTACTTTACCCAGTGATTGCTGACATTATTTGGAGTAAAAAATCTGATTGAAATTTTGTTCTCGGATGCCTTTAAAAAAAATTAAAACGTAAATTAATCAGCAGGTATTGGACAGGTAAGGTTGGGGTGAAAGTTTGGACGGTTACACGTTGACACGTGGAAGATTTTTTTTGTTGCTTGGTTTAAAAGAAACAAAACCTGAAAAAAGAAACACCAATGAAAGCCACCAGAGACCAAAATATCAACTCCTAACGATCGCGATGTCAGGAATCATTGGTTGAAGTTAGTCAATTACGCGCATAACATCCTTGATAGATATGAATTATTTCTGTAGTAAATTATCTATTCATTCAAATTTATTTCACGGAAAGAAGAGAAAATTAGCGTAGATATACAAGTATGATTAATATGAAGAATACCCGTAATGTAGATATAAAAATATAATACAATCATCTTATTTAGAAGGAATCATTTTTCAGTTGTTCACATGAAATTGTGCCAGTCTTAATCAAGGCAAGATATTAATATTGTTGCACACGTATAGAATTTAGCAATAGGTGATATAATATCGACGATGGAAAGAAAAAATGGCTAAAGCAGAGTGGCTGTAGCGCAGTATGGCTGTATTGCGCTTAAGCTGTTTTTCCGTTCCGGTATCGATATTTTTATGATGCTAATGAATATCTTGAAATGGATCTCTTTGAAACCAGAATTGCCCAAGGAACCCCTATCCCATCGCTATTTGCTTCTAAATTCTGATCAAATTTAAAAAGTGCTTTTCTCTGACCAAATAGTGCACGAGTGTAACCAGTTAACGGAACATTATTTTGAAATAAGGCCATAATTCGTAGCGTTTTTTAGCAACTTATTGATTGCAATAATTTCATTTACTATAAATCTCGCACGCTTATTGCATTACAAATTATCATCAATCACCTCTAGACACACGTGGGAAATATTTAACATGTTAAGAACAAGTTTAACTTGGTTCCAAACCAAATCGACACCGGAGTAGAATGAGTTAGACATTTTGCCTAATCAATGATCATCACTTAGTAAATGAATTGGACATTTTTATAAAATGTTTTTAAAATTACGGGTGACTTGATGAATGACGAGGAAGACTTTTGCAATAAAATTAACTGGCAGAAATAAATCGTAGGTATTTTAATTTTGTCAGCTGGAATTACAAGTACACATGTGTTATTCATATTATTACATCACTAATGCAATTTGGTAATTTGTAATTTATCATTTAACCAGGTGTCAGAATTTCGTGATTTGTTCTGAATAGAAGAAGAGCCACAAAGGATGTTTTATCAATCGAAATAATAATAAATTAAATGAGAAATGGGTTGATAAAAAAGGTGTTGAGTAAACGTACCTGTTTGTAAAACATCACTTTGATTAATGTGAATGTATATTATGCTTTATATATTTGTAGTTTCATTTATGCAAGGTCTCGTGTTTCTTGTATGATATTATTTTATTATTACAAACGAATCAAATGTACATACCAACTTGACAGAGGCGTGCCATTTATGTGTTGGAGAATGTGTTTTTTGATGTCGGAATGTACCCGCACAAGAGTCCACTGAAAATCAGAGCGACTGATTTTATGACAATCTGTTTTTTTGTAAATCGTCTGAAGGGGTGGAGAAAATGTTTTTTTCTCAAACTCTTGATTAACTAAAATGCAAAAACGTTCTAGGGCAAAGTTTTCCGAATCGAATTTTTTTTATTATCAGATTTTCTTTTCACTCGTTCACCCGTTGTATCTTTTAAATCAATATTAATTTTACCTAAACCTACTTTACTTATATACCACAATTCGTAAGTAATTGTATCCTTCATAGTTTTTTTCTAATTTTGTACTCTCTGGTGTCATATTACGATCAAATGCCACAATTAATTGTTATTTATTTATTGCTTCTTCACAATTTAAATACATTTTTTTAGCATGTTATTATTAACCCACTGGGGTTCGCCTGTATCGGGGTTAATAATTTCATAATTTAATAAAAGTAACACACATGAATCTCGACCATTATTAGGTCATCATCAAACAGTTAAGTAAAAGCAAAATAATAAAATTTAAAAATGCAATGATATTATATTATTATATTTTCTAAATTATTTCCAAGATTTTCTTATGATTTTAATTCGGGAAGCGTGTATGGGTACCGCCGCCCGGGGAACCATTTATTGTATTACTAATATCTATGCCTTACGTCACCCGAAGTGATTCTCTTAGCAGGGGTTACCGGGTTCATGGGGTAGGTTTTTCACCTACTGCATGGCGTGCCGGATTGAGAGAGATCGGTTGAGGGAGGCCTTTTGACGTCTCCAAAGACTCTCTCGATCCATCGCCTTGCACTTCAGTTAGAGGGATAGATTCATACGTCTGTCACTCCTGCAGGACTTGCTGACCCCTAGATTCCTACCCACCCATCTTATCTCTTTCATTCACAGAACTTCATCTCCTTCCCATCCTTAAAAAGACCCTCCACACAGCATCCCCTAAGATGACATAGGCCCTAATGAAATTATTTACCTTAGAGCCTCCTGTGCTGAGTTAGTGTAAAAAAGACTGTCGTGCAATCTTTTTTTACGGTATATAGTCACCGCGGATATTAAATAAATAAATAAACAAATTATTTATGAAAGTAATGATTTTATTTCTGAGTATTTTATTTTACCATTTCGAATAATAAAATGAAACTGCGATCCAGAATCGAAAATGGAAGCTTTTCACAGAGTTATTAATCTCTGCACAGTTTTTATTCAACATAATTATTTTTAATTAACGCGAGTTGCCGAACAACAATAGCGCTTGCGTAATGTACGAGTATCTGCTACTGACGAAAAATAAATAGATTCTTAATCACCTGTTCGCATGATAAGATATTTTCAAATCTGATTACGCTTAAAGTTACAACATATTGACGCTCGGGGCTACTGTTAGACTGCTACGTTCAAATGTGCGACAGTCATTTAAACTCGGACAAAAAAACTCAATCAACAAGCTAAAAAAATAATGTTAGCTCGCCAGCTTGGTGACATGAACACTATTTGGGCCATAATTAATCACTCACGAGTTAGAAAGACCCGCTGATAAGATCATTGTTCTGTGAAAACTGACGAAAGGAAATTGTAAAAAATTGCAATTAAAAAGCTAATCGTTAAACAAATGTCGCTTTCTTTTAGTGCAATTTGCCACAGTACCTATTTCGATATGAATTTTGCATTGTCAGGCAAAATAATAATCGGTGCCTAATCAAGACCAGTTGTTTTAATTTAAAAACATAATTATGTTTTTAATTGCGAATGCATTTATCTCTGCATGCATTTGTTCCATGTGTCGTGAATAATAATTAAGAAAGTTATTGCTCTAGTGTGGTTGTATAGAGTGTGCAATCAGCAATCCTTTGAAACACAAAGGAGCAAAGTCCGACAAAATGTAAAAATCGATTCTTTTACCTCCATTCTTTAATACACACCTATCCAAGGTTCATATTTTTATACCAATTCTATAATAATCAAGAAAAAAACAGCACTATGTCCACACCTGCCTTTATTACTTACAAATAATTGCCTAAGTCGCCTCTAAAATCATGAAATATTATAATCTTTGATGGCCTATTTTTTATAATTTAAAACACAAACGAATAAAGTAGCATACACCTTTTTATATAACTTTTGATTGAAAAATAATTTTTATTAAAAATAAATAACTTTTGATTAAAAATAATTTATCACTAAGGTTTGGTATTTTAGCATCAAATTTAAAATTAAGATTTCTGTGAAACGTTCGAAACGGGCCGCGCATCCGGCAATACTACTAAAAAACCGCCCATTTTAATGATATTTATTTTATTTTTCATTACATTTACTTAGCAGGTAAGGCTAGACACTAAAAAAACTATTTATAATTAACTCACAAAAACATTCCAAAGTTGCCTCCAAAATCAACCAAAATTGATTTTTTTATTTACCTATACACCATTATTTAAAAAAAAAATAAAGCATGGATGTATGATATATTTGATATAAACTTTGATAAAAAATTATTATTATTTTGACCTTGTATCTAAATTTAAGTTTATTTTTATGAAAAAGGCCGCGCAGCCGTTCCTCTGAACAATCATATTACGTATTTGATGTAGAAAAGTTCACATAAAATACTTTCCCTATACTAGTTTTAAAATTTGCAATAAAACAGTCATTTTTTTCCGGGTCCGAGTGGTTAAACAAAAACAATTTATTACACAAAAAACGTAGATATTAACAATTAAAACACAACTAAAAGACTTAGTCACCACCGCCCCGGGAACCTTTATTGGATAACCAACACCTCTGCCATAGGTCACCTTAAGTGGTTCGCTACGTTTCGTGATTTAGCAGGGGTGTCCGGGTTCATGGGGTGAAGTTTGTCTAGGTCTTGGCGGCGGACGACCAGGACACACTGAACCCCAGATTCCTACCCACTCCTTAAACCATGTTCGTTTTCAGAATTCTCCTCTCCTCCCTTTCCTTAAAAAACCCTTCATACAGCATCCCCAAAATTGATATTGAGGGAAATTATTTTTATCAGGGCCTTCTGTGTGGAGCTCATGTAAAAAAAGTAGGTATACAGGTTGAAAAACTACCTCTTTAAATTGCTGAAATAATCAAATGTTTTCAGATATTATTTTTAATGGCGTCGAAATTAAATTTGTGATTATTAGTGATCAACAGATAAGGCCTTTGCTCCAATTGGCGCTTGACTTTATATCCAACAATTACACGCGTTACTTCATTACTGTAATAGATGTAGCACAGTAATGTGAAGTAATTTAGAGTCACGATTCACCTACATTAATAACAGTATGACATACTCACACGTACGTTTAATTTTAATGCCATTTGCTCTAGTACCTAAGTGTGAAGGATAAATAATTAAAAAAAAAATACACAATATATTATTATATCTAATACGTCATAACTTATTTAAACAAGTTTGTTTTAATTTCACAATCAGAAAGTTACATTATTAAGTGTACGTTTGTGTTGTTAAACCCGGTAATAATGTTTTGCCGCTGTATTCGAGAAGCAAAAAGCCTTTAACAATAATAATTATATTTGTAGTAGAACTTCCCTTTCTATATTTGTGTATGTAAAGCACTTTCTCAAGTTCTAAAAAAAACTGCTGGATTGACACGGTGGAATAACTTACTGTTTCTATAAAGCATAACATTATACATTGCAGAAACCATTTATATTTATTTGTAGCGATACGTGGAACATTAATAATAATACAAGAAATGATTGATCGATTTATAAAAGCATTGCAATGTTCGAGAGAGTATCTAAGCAAGCAACAATGGTCTAGATTTCTCCGGATACAAAAAAATTGGTGTGAGCGCAATACAATGGAGATAATTTGGATAAAAAATATTCCACGAGGAAACGACGATGAAGCCATGAAGCTGTGTAACAGAAATAGTACGAAGGGACCCATGGTATCATGGGAAGATTACAATCTCTCTTATATACATCTTTTATGACTGTCTCAATTTGTATAACTTTGTGAAAATTAGAGTTCAATGCAAAGGAATTTTTTTTATTATTTTTTTTTTTTTTTTAATTAGTTTTTATATACATATACATGTAATATAATCATGAGTAATTGCATTTTCAGGTTACAATCGGATTAAACTCAAATCATTAAATACTAACATGCAACATTGCAAAATCAATCATCTTATTTAGTAATCCACAAGTAGGTACATACCTAAATACAAACCGTATAGTCATCTAGATATTTTTTAAAATCCTTTGTCGTGAGATAAGTTCGACACAGGTCAACGCAGTTTTTGCGATTTTTTTTTAAAATAAAGTTGTCATGGTAGCGAAATTACATCCTTTTTGGAAACGATAGTGAACTGCAATATCAGTTTTATGTGTAACGCTTTGAATGATTCAGAATGAATAGTGTTTCAATAAATAGTAAAAATATCTCGACTCCGATCTCCCGTAGTAGATTATCTCCATTCATTCAGTAAAAAGCAAATGCCAGAAACTAATGGGCGGGATTCTGAAATAAATCAAAAAACCTTCAATAAAAAACGATAAAATGACGGGAACTTCGTTCAAATGTTAAATCACGATTTTAAAACTGGAGATTTTTTCGATGGAGAAATCGATTAAGAATCTGGGTCAAGCTAGAGGAGAAGACACATTAATCTCATTTTGTCACGGGAAACACATTATCTTCGGGGAATTTGTGTTAAAACGCAAAAACGTCTCATAAACAGCAATGCAAATATACTTTTTGTTGGACTGAACTACAAACGTTCATGAAAAAACACAACATTTTTTCACAGCGATGGAAGATTATCATTAAGTACCTAAAACAGTTATTATACATTATACCCTAGCTCCAACAAATCCCATTTCTTCGATAATATAATAATTTTCTTAATAATGTGGTTTGTAATGCCGTCATAAATGTTTTACTGCCAACTTTTATTAAAACGTTTGTTCTTATCGCGTAAAGTAAATACCTACAGAAATGGACGTATTTATTTGTTAATTATTTTATATTATTTCCATCTGCGAAACTTTAGTGTTCTATTAAAGTAGGTACATTACATAAAAACATTACATAAAAAAGGTAAACATTACATAAAAATTAGTTACCTTTCACAGAAACGTTAATTAAGCCTGCGCAACGTATCGTCAAAAGCAATAATCATATGGGGAATAATAAATGAAACGGTTGTTAAATGAATAAATTTAACCAAACATTGAATTCGATTACTATTAACCCGAAACAATCAATTGGAGTTGGGACACGACCAGAGAAGAAGAATAAGAAGGAAGGGGGAAGGGGGGCAAGCACGAGCGCGGGGAGAGCCATTGAACAATTACAGGCACAATGGCCGGACAGAGCTCTGAATAATTCCATCGCCATCTTGTCATTGTAAATCTCCCGTGACGTCACGGCCTACCCACTCACAATGGACAAAGTGACAACAGAAAAAAATAACAAGTGGTCTGACATTCAAGAGCACGTCCCGAGTCCCGCGTCTCCGCGAGGAGAGCCGCCCTGAACTCTGCAGACCTGGATACCTCGATACCTGGATATCTGTGTAACAAAGACCTTTGGCCAAATTAAATTTGCATCACCACCCCGCGGTCCCCTTACCACCAGCAGCCCCCTCAGCCTTCTCCAGCCCTTTTCCCGGAGTGACATGGAATTATCTGATGGTAATAAAATATTTGTAATCTCGGCTACTATTCAACCAAATCTTTTCGCTCGTATGTAAAAGTGGATCGTCTGTCAAAGAGAGGTTTATTGAGAATGTTTCAGTTGCTTGCAACATACAGAAGTTGTTTTTATACCAACTGGCAATTGGCAGATAATCTTTCTTAAATAATCTTAATGATGGTTTTTTTAATTACAAATAATGCACAGTAAACCAATCTAAGAAAAAGTCTTTAACTATCACAATTTTTTTATCAAATCTTAGTGATCTTTGTTTTATTTTTATTATCGATCTCATATCAGGTTTAATGAGAATATGCTCGTAAGTAATAGAACTCTTTCCATGGAACCACAACTTTGTTATTATGTTTATCCATCTTTCCTTACAAATCACATCGTTACTAACGATTTGTCACAGCATATCCGGAAAATAAGAACTTCAGAAAATATACACTTTCCCTTCACCGAATAAGTAAACCAACTTATATACATTTAATTAAACTTTCGCAAGACAACGAAAATACGCCAGTGCTCCTGACAAGGGTTCAAAATATAAGGTAAATAATTGGATATAAATTTCCACCTGCTGAACGTTTCATGGGCGAGTCGTGGCCGTGAAGAAGAAGGACGCGGCTTAATGAAGTCACAATTTCACATATTCCACGAAGGCCATTTTTCCTCGCATTTGCATCGTGGTCGATTTGTCAAGTCAGCGGTTGTGTCCACTGTTTACTGAACACATCCCTCGGATCCGTGACGCGAACTCAGGGTTGCCAAGGGTTGGACAAAAGTGTATCTAAATGCCCATAGAGAAAGTTTTTCCATCAAGTGTACGTTTTTAAAATTTTTGGAAAGATTGCAAGAAAACATAAAACATATCAAAAACAACTCCAGTTCCTACTACTGATTTGTTTGAATACATTATAACTAGTTTTAACCCGCTGCTTCGCTCGCCAGGAATTATGTTGAAATTACTGTTCAAAGAATTTTCCCACGGAATGAAATGTTTTTCCGGGGTGAAAAGTAACCTACTTCACTTCTCAGTCCTTCAACTACCCTTATGCAAAAAATCACGTCGATCGGTGGCTACTTTGCAAAAACACACTTTCGCATTAAAAATATTAGTTAATGTCTAGACGTTCAATTAACTACCTTTATCGCCATTTATTTTTGGTGCATTATGCCGTGTTGCACTACCTCATTCTTCAGCCAATATTTCAGAGAGCATTACAGTGTTACCACTTTTTGATCTACCCTGATGATGGACACTAATGCTGTCTTATGTAACGCTTGTTTTTCCTGAAATTAGTTTTTGTAACGCATAGGGAATATATTAAAAAAAAAAACAGATTTCATAATATGTAACATAGTATATTGGGCAAAAAGTTGCATTATATAGTATTATAGCATGAATAACAATGAATGTGTAACAATGCATGAATAAACTACACTTGGTATTTCGATTACTAATTTGTTATTTGGAGAATCATTGAAATGTTCCATTATCTACAATCTACATGCATTAAGGTAACTTTGAGAATTCGGTGAACATAATTCAGCATCTACGACGTAATGAATATTTATAAACCTAAAACCCGCTTAAGTTTATACAATATACGATGCACGTTTGCGTTAGAATAATTGTTAAAATTGTAACGTTTAGTATTGTGGGTAGCCCTGCGGTTGGGTCACAAATGGACCGATAGCCCATCAAATATTAACCAGCGCCGTGTCACGGACTGTCCAACATCACGTATCTGATGGGAACAAGCGAGAAGACGGACGACCTTCCATCCTCGCGATGAATAACAAAATATTCGGACAACTGAAGGCTCTTTGTCGATTCTACTGGGGCCTGCTGTACTCTGTAGACTGTAGAACTGTGGACCCGGACTGGGGCGGCAGGCGATGGGCGGGTTATTATTTAATCAGTGACAGCTCCGGGAAGCCGCCTTGACGTATTGGCATTTTATTTGTTCTTAAAAAGTGTTCTTTAAGAAGTGCATTTGTTTCGTTATGTGTGCAACTTGGCGCAGGGTGTAAAAATAACGGCAAGAGGGGAGTTTTATTTTCCTGTAAATCTCTTGCACAAGTTAGGGAAGCACAGTCGAATGTTTGCATACTGAATAATTAAATGAATCACCTACATCTGGACAGATGATTTCAAAAATACTAGAATAAAAATTATCGAGTTGGTTATCTTGTAGAAGTGTGTTGTTTTGAACACACTCTAAATTTTAGGCCAACACGGGCAAGTGCCAATAAATGGTCGAAACTTTTCCAAATTATGTAACCATCAACAAAGAATAAAGAAAATTTTAAAATAAAACCACATTTTACTTCATTAAATTAGCTTTTCCATATTTGACGTATTTTGTGATTTCAAATTGAAGAAGTAGATACCCAAAGAGCTACCTAAAAAATTTCAAATCTTAAGTTAAAGCAATGAATTGTTTTTGAAAATTTACGCATTTCTTTGTCTTTTTTACATTAGCTCAACATAGGAGACCATGACGAAAATATTTCCTTCGGGGCTTGTGTTATCATTGTGAAGGGGCTTTTTAAGGAAAGGAAGGAAAGGAAGGAGATGGAAGGAAAAGGGTATGTATGAGGCAGGCGTAACGGCCAACTGCGATGCAAAACAATGGATCGAAAGAATCCGGCCTAAAAACGCCTCCCTTAACCAATCTCTCTCGATCCGGCCCGCCATGCAGTAGGTAGGCAGACTCATCCGCCGAGAGTAGACAAATCTCACCCCATGAACCCGGATATACTTGCTACGTCACCAAACGTGGTGATCCACTTGGGTTGACCTATGACAGAGGTTTTGGTTCTCTAATAAACAGTTCCCGGGGCGGAGGTACCCATACCCGCCTTCCAAATTGAAAAATGGATTACAAACATAATTTTCTTAAAAAATTCCAATATTAAGACAAACTCCTTGTTATATGTGCAATTTGACTGGTCAGTGGTTGAGTGGGCATAGCGCTTGGGTCCCACCTAGGCGTCGCGTGTTCGATTCCTCGGCTGGCCAAGTCCTCCATCACAACACAAGCAACATTTTCGGCTTTCTATGGTGGTAGTAGGAGATTTTCAAACATTGTTGGGTTATTCGTAACCTGTGAATGTTTGCCTTTCTTTAAAGCTTTTTATAAAAAATAATAAAAAAATGCAGAATTACTCTTAATTCCTCTTAAGTTACCTCTATGTTAATAAGTACCTTATCTTTTTTAAATTAATATTATTTTAATAGCTGTGCTGAACAAATAACAGTTACTATCTTTTAAACTTTTTTATTATATTTTGTATTCTTTCTCTTCTTTTTAGTTCCTCAATTTTCCTTGTTTTTTTTTTTACAAATCATGTTCCGTATAATATGTTCGTACCTACTCATAATAATTTGACTGTCCTAAAACGGGAATCCTCCTAGTTTGGCAGTCAATACATTTAAAAAATTATGTATACATAAAGAATAATCTTGTACTAAATAAAAAATAAATATTGTTTTTTATAAATCTTTCACGCTTTCAAGAAAAGACAAAGAGTGTTGAAACTCAATTAAAGTTAAAGAACCGTAAAAATAGAAAAATATTAAAAAATAAAAGTTAGAAATATTAAGAACTAAGTACGGTCCTGACAATAAGCGTGCGTCTTGCGACTGATAATTGTTTTGACAATTGTGGGAAAAGCTGATTATGTAAATATTCCGTGAACTGAGTATAATGAGGCAGACTGCCACCGTCCTGAACTACCAAGTACCAGACCTGCTCACACTCCGCTGAGGCAGGAGGCTACAAGCTAGGGGCTAGGCAGTTAAAGTAGGCACTCGAGGCAGGCTCCCAAGGAATGGCCACGTAACCCGGACTGTGTTCGTGTCGTGTGATTGTAATACCAACGATTGTCAACCGGTTGATTCAGGGAACCCACAGCCAAATCTGCCAATCACATCGCATTGTTCCTCGTAGATTATTTGTTTAGGAATGCGTACGAATGAATTATGGATATTGTATCGGCCGATCGTTTATATCCCGCTGCGTAATACTACCACGGACAACTCATTCCGGAAAACCGACTAACAGCTAACAAGCGGATATTTTATAGTGTCTTCATACTATTATTATTTATTATTATACAATCATTGCATGCTAAATAATTTATCGGATTGCACTACGTTTCTCGTATTATTTGCTTGTCGGTAAATCGATCGACTTGTGCGCTGTGAGTATGTCCGTGTGCCCGAAGTAAATGTTTTCTTTCTCCTGATAAAGTTAAAAGAAACGGTAAAGGCGGTCTAAACTTTTTAAAGCCCGGCAGAAGGTGCGCAAAAAGAAGCAAAAATATTTAATAAAACTCGGCTCGTTTAAAATGGAGCACAAATATCCTGACAAATTATATAAATCATCCAAGTATTATTATTATTATTAAACGTCTAAAGTAGCATTTAAACATGTACAGTAAATTTTTTCAAATCTTTAACATGTTAAATAATAGAACAAAACGTGTTTTCAATAATTTTCGGAGCATACACGGCGTTTTTTTTTCCGATGAAATTTCAAAATAATTTATCGTTTCGTCTCATTTTCCGATACAATATTATCTTCAGAAATACTTTTTTATGAACTTAAAAAAATTAACAGCCTAACACACAGCCCAAAAAAACACCTCACTACTGATAAACGGTGTTTTTGTTTGACATTGTATAAAGACAGTACACAATATGGTTTTTCTTATTATTACTAATAAAAAGATGTTTTTATTATGTTGGTAACACTGAACTTCCTAGTATTAGATCTGTGCCTGCGCGAATCTGCCATGACCGCTATGTTTTTTTTACCAAATCATAGTTTTAGAATATGATACTTGACTTACGATTAATATAATGTTTTTTTGTATATAATTTCAATTCTAATTACTAAATCACTATTATATTAGTATAATTCAAAATGATTACTATTATTGGTGTTATTTATGTCAGTTTTAGTCCTTAAATAAAGTAATGTTGTTAATTTAATGTTGTTAACCCTTTATAACTCAACTTCTTGAAAAGTCAAAAGTTCCAGGTGTTTTTTTGGCTTTCTGCAAATAATAAAACACGTATTTTTTATTTTTTCAAAATTTTAATAATAAAATGATAAAACAGTAGAAAAGGGGTTTGTGACATTTGTGTTACATTGCGTTACTATGCTTTAAAATATTCTCAAGTGTCTACGAAGTATGAAATAATTTGTAACAATTATTTTGCTTATTGGTAGTATAAT
This sequence comes from Limnephilus marmoratus, assembly GCA_917880885.1. NCBI lineage: Eukaryota > Metazoa > Arthropoda > Insecta > Trichoptera > Limnephilidae > Limnephilus > Limnephilus marmoratus. Next base: position 53,425,926 of record OU862921.1, on the reverse strand, counting down.
GCAACCCCACATTTTCACACACTGTTTGTAAGACGCCATTGCAACATGGACGCTTACCAAAAATTATTTTTTCAGCCCATACTGGCCAATGCCCAATTTGATCTTCTCTTGGAACATATTGAGCTGGACCCTCTTGCTACTTAGCCTGAATTTCTGGTTCAATGCTACGGCGCATCATAGTGTTCTTTGTACCCAGCTTACAAAGCACCATAGCAATCTCCAGACAAAAATCGGCCCATGCCAGCTGTGCATCTTGCTTGTTATTCGCCTTTCTAACTCTCTTATACAATAGCCAGGCATTGGACATCGCAAGGTCCAAAAAATGGTAGAACATACGAAGTTGCTATCGTTAGCTTCGCGATAATATTTTATATCTAACAATGATGCTATCCACAAACCTCACCTTCTCAAATTTATTCACTGCCATGGTTTCTTTCAGTATAGGCATCCATATCAAATTATTTCAGTGTATTTCAGTGTATTGTTCAATTACTCTTGACAGATGTACTAAAGACATCATGAAAACTACTCCCATAAACTGCTGAATTTCTGTTTCTGACACACGAAAAGAATTACTGGGACCTTTTTTAGATCTACGAGTATGTACAGAGATCGGCAACGTAGTCTATCAATTCCTTAGCAAAGATTTTCAGAAACAATTCAATCGGCGTTTCTAATTTTTAAATCTCAGGTACCAAGACTCGTCACCTGCGAAACGAAGCTGATGCTCATTCAACTCAAGATTTTTCTTCTTCCAGAGTAGATTTTAATTTTTTTGCCTTCTGATGGTCCTGGTTGCGAAGTTGGTGCAGATATGGCATTAGGCTCAACAACAATCTCACCACCGGACTGAGACTCTAATTCTGAATCTAAATCGTTCTGATGCTCAAAGTTAGTTTCTGCAAGGGTTTTATCATCATCGTCGAAGTAATCCTCACTGTGTTCATTGTTAAATAATAATTGATCAATTTTTTCATCATCTCTCGAGCCCGGAAAAGCCATTCGGACAAGACAAAATACAAATCAGAAAAAATACATAATAACAATAATTAAAATATATATGTAGGTATATAGGTACTCGTTTGTACTAATATTCTATTAAAATATATTGCACACGGAAAGGCTTGGCCTTGGTGGGATTCATAGTTGTAATAAATATTCCTAAGATATACAACAATAATTTTCCTCACATCCCAAATGTACCAAAAACATCTAGTGAATATGAACTTTATAACGCAATGTGACAGGAATGACACAAACCTAAATTACTTCCTCATGGCAACATTACTAAATATTTTGAGTAACTAAAAATTTATTGTCCAAAACAATGAACTTACCTGTAGGTTTATAAAAAATAAGCACTTGACAGATAGTAGAAATATTTTTTTTCTATTTTTCAAATGTTTCAAACGCGCGTAGTTGTCAATTTCATGGCAACTGAAGGTCAACTGAACTTTTTAGCTACTAAAGTCATCTGTTTGTGAGAAAATGTACTTGAATTATGAAGAATGGTGTGTTTTTGTGCTATTACATTAATTTTAAATTAACTTTCATGATTATTTTAGATGTTGTGAGCATTGAAACGGTTTGTAACAGAACTGTCACATGATGCTATAAAGGGTTAACATAAGAAATATCGGTTATTTCGGATACATTATTTTTTTAATTTAATATTTCCGGATGAGTTTAATAAACTTCCATAAAAGTAATATGATTTGAAAACATAAATGCATTGTGTGTGTGTAAATAAACACAATTTCAAGAAATCAACGTTTAAATTGTGCAAAAAATGAACCAAAAATGTCAGATTTTTTCAGTTATTCTTGGAGAATTATTAACATATTTTTTTATAATTTTTAATTGTAAGAAAAGTAAAGGATAGTCTTGTTGCTAATTCTTTAAATAAAAGAAATGGGTTTTTTAAATTTTGAATTTTATAAACGGTCGTTTATCAATTGAATAAAATATTGTAAATTGGTGAAAATTTGAAATGCGGGGTAAAAAAAAAAGTTCCCCAAATTGTTCTCTGTAGGAATCCTGACGTGATAAGCAGACTGATAATAATCCTGAATACACTGAAATACCAGTCCTAAATGCAGAATGCGTCGTGTTGTATGTAAACTGGCGCTTTTAGTTTCTTTCAAGTTATTATTGGTTCAGTGAATTGTGGTTACTTTGATTTCTTCTTGGAGATTGTAAATTCTTATCATTGTGTGCATAGTAAAATATGTTTTTATTGCCTGACCTTAACATTATAGATTTTGGGCCAAGGTGATGGGTTCACCGCAAACTAACACGAGTTTAGTACTCCGTGTACCTTTTATTAGCATTATTATAGTATTAGTTATAACGTTATTATTACACGAGTTTTTTAAACTTTATCAGATTGCTAGTAAGAGGTGTAGTTTGTTTAATTTGCAATGCCAACAACTGATCTGTAACAATAAAAGCATTAATTAATACCGAATATTAGTTTTCTCTTATACAAGCAAACATAACCAAAAAATTGATATTTATAAATATTAAATAAAAATTGATATGCGAGAGATGTCCGTGAAATAAGGACTCCAAGGTGCTGCATTCGCGAAAAACGAATTTACGCGCAATCTTTTAACACTGGCGTGTAGCCTGGTTTCCTCTTGCCAAATCCCCACCACGATGCATCCTCTGTGACGCTTATGTGGGGTGAATTACAGGGAGACCTTATTTTACGGACAGCCCTAGTATATTTAATAAAAATTCTCAATTTGCAAAACAATGTTCCGAATTCCGCCTTTCTGAAGAAAGGGAGAACCCCAAAAAACTTAGCGTACGAAAACACAACCATGCAGCTGCTAAACGCGTAAAAAAAACTTTGATGATAAGATAATATAATAAAAATTCATAAAAGTATAAATAAGAGGTAGATATTGTGGCTTTTTCCTATTTGCGGCTTGTGAAATTTTTGGTAAAGGGCGAGAAAGAATGGAAAAAATATACAGCCAAAGCCAATTTTTCATAAATTTGTTATAAAATTTTTGACAACAACAGAATGCATTAAACCGTTGTTATAGTAGTTGAGTTGACAAATGCGTCGGTTCATCAGAGCTTCGGCGTCGTGGGTTCAATCATTCCTCCGCTATATAAGTATTCCATCATGACACATGCAACATTTTACATTTAGGCGGCTCCCTCAAGGACCGGTAAGTCGAACCACCACTGGACTACGATGTAAAACGTAATTTAGCGAACTTCAGTTTAAATTGTAATCCCAGAGGTTTGATATTTTATGATGGCAATAATGGGCCCTATGATGTCAGCAAATGAACAAGGCAATCAATCACAAAACACAAGTTGAAAACATTGCAATTACTTGCCATAGTAATTTGTTTCATTAACTTTCAACCATCAAATTCGTACGATCACACAATGGAAAGTCTCGTGTCGCAACTCGCAATGAACCTCAGCTACAGTTATGTCAAATGCGATTTTAATTACAACCTGCAAAGGATGACGTAAACTTAACGGAAAACTAAACGAAATCCTGAGAGAAATTTTTTATCTGACACCAAACGTTATATTATAGCGGTTATAGAACTTTTGCTTGAAGTAAAAAACAACACCAAATAGTTTATTCGAATTATAGTCGAATTTGTGTATTACTAAAAAAAACAGAATTTGGATACCTAAATAAGGCAAACATTATTTTTTAAATGTTTCATTGGCAGCAGGTGAACCGCATTATTAATTGTTAATTGGTATTCAGCCTCACCAATAAAAACACTTCCCAATCGTTAAACGTTTAGTTGCACATTGAATAATAATAATAAAAAATCTGTTTCTGAAAAATAAGAAAATACACAGATTTAGGAAATGAGATTAAAAGAATTTGGCATTCTCAGACTATAAAAGTATTACCATTTGTTATTTTGGCTACTGGCATTGTGTAGCTCTCATTACCTATGTAGCTCTCTCATTCAAAATTTAGGCTTATTAGATTTGTCAAATAATTTATCAGAATTAATGATAATGTTGCATTAACTCCACACAGGAGGCCCTGAGGAAAATAACTTCCCTCAGGGCCTATGTCATCTTTGAAGATGCTGTGTGGAGGGTCTTTTTGAGGAAAGGAAGGAGTGAACACGGGTCTTGAAGAGACCCATGTTGTAGGAGGGAAGAAACACAGAGGCCGGCAAATCGTTCCAGAGCCGAGCTGTTGAACTCAAGAACGAGTCATAGAAACGACCCGTTCTCATGTGACTAATGTCAACCGTGTACAAATGTTGGGCGCGTGTTTGGCGTGTTTCCCGACTATGCACCGGTGCCGAGGGGATCAATGACGCTAGTTCCTCGGAGCATCTTCCATTGTAATACCGGTAGAACAAGGACAGCATTCCCACCTGACGCCTGTGCTCTAAAGATTGCAGTCCGTCTGTTAAGATCTGTCAAACGGACCGCCCGTTTCTGCACAGAGTCAAAGTTTTTTTTTTTTTAGGTATTTTGGAGCTCCAGACCAGAGGTGGCTGCCAAATTCAACCGTGGGGCGTACTTGCGATTTGTACAGGGTTAGCAGTTGTTTACTATTAAAGTATCTGCGGGCCCTGTACAGTACCTACGCCCAGTTTCTGAGAGGCTAACTTAACTCTGGTTTCGATGGAGCCCCCGTACCCCCGTATGTATATTGCAAAAAAAATGAACACAAAATATATTTTTTTCTAAATTGTTCTCTGGAAATATTATTATAATAATTCCCATTAAAAACGAGATAGAAAGTGAAGTTATAGTTTTAAAGTATTTTGTACAATTTTTGGTAGTTTGGAGTAAAAACTTTTGTGAAATAAAAGAATTACTTTTTAATAATATATTGTTTCATGGTGCTTTCTCACAAGTGAAGTATTGAAGTCTGAATTTAAACTTTAGGGTGCACTGTTTTTACATCGCGCTGTTCTCCACAGAGCATCGGACCATCCCTAAATTGCCTTTAATTTATTACGACCATTATATCAACGATTACTACCGACCGGTTTTGCTTCACAAGTATTTCAGAATACAAAATTAAACAATTACAAACAATTACACAGAGGCAAAACATAACATAGAATAAAGGAACGGTGTGCTATCATTAAATAAAAATCAAACATAGTAAGAGAAAGAGAAAGCCACAGACGTGTAGATAATTTGGTGACAACACCTCCTTTGTCCCCAGTGATGGAAAAAATATATTAAAAAATTGGATTAATAGGTTACATTATGTTAGGTTATAGGGCTACTTATAATTTTATTTCATAATTTTTAATAAGGGGTGTTGAAATTGCATGATTCTGAGAAGTTATTAATTGTTTTTTGTGTTTAATTCGTAGTTCAAACAGTTTAACGCTTACAAGGCCACTTTCAATCTATTTGAAAATGGTCTTTGCCAAAAAAATATATACATATTTGCAGAACTTAATAATAACACTATTTAATTTAAATAAAAAAAAATAAGAAAATCTGATAGTTATGGAACCGTAATGTTTATTCTAATCACTTACTTTGGTTGAATATTCGTAAAAATAAACAAAAGTAATAGTTTAAAAAGAAGTGGATAATTTTCTAATTTCCATATTTCGACATGTTTACATCTTGGGTTGCTGTTTTCACTGTAACAGGCACCAACGCGCACCACTGTAGGCCAAGTGATAAACAATTAGAACCTCCTTCTTCTTTTGATCGCGCAATCAATCAGTAATATTCTTCATAATATTGTTTATGAAACATGTAATTAGGTACCCAGTGCATTGTGTAACAAACGGTATGATGAAAACGTATTTCTGTCTTCCCGGCCAATACGTCTATTGCCTATTAGAAGGTTGTTGAATAGAAACGGAAATATCAAAAAATCGTAAATTCAAGCGACAAAAAGTGATTTTGCAATGGAGAGAATAATATCTTGATCCGTAGCAGGCATCAATCAAATAACGCCAGCGTCGTCAAGCTCTCCGGTACCATTTCATAAATTCACCTTATCTCCGTGAAGAATTGTTTTGGGCTGGATTAATAAACTCTTTGCAAGCGCCATGCGTAACGGAGCGCCGAGCCAGGTTTCCACCCGACAAAAAAATCATCTAACATTTTGGAAACTTCATCAAAAGAGAAAATATTATCTTTAAAATACTCTTTATCAGGTTCGATTGCCTTTGTTCCTTTTTAAAATGTGTTTTGTTTTTCATTGCAGGTTTGGCTCTTTGTTCTGGATGCGGACTGAACTTGACGCACGTCTTAACCGGAGTAGCTTGTCGTGAAGCGTTGACGTCTTTATTGGACTCATACGTGACAGCCCTGCGAGCAGCCAGCAGATGACGGAGCGTCATGAGAACCTTTCTCTTTGTGATTCGCTAAGGATTAATGACAACAGCTGATATGCATACAAATAACACATTCTCCAATGCACACTGAAGGTGATCCATAATTAGAACATAAAGCAATGTACAATATCTATCTAAAAAAATACATCTGACAGGAAATAAAGATCGAAACTTTTATCACTTTATATCTAAAACTTCTAGTCTAACCCCACAATTTTTTATTGCCTACCGGTTTTGGTTACATTAGCTACATTCAGTTACGTTACCGCAGACCCGTGTAAAATCACCCTAATTGATATTATAATTGTAGAATTCGCGAAACTGGAAGTATTTTTTTATTAAAAAAATGTTATCATTGTCTTTCAAAGACGATTAAATTAAATTAATTTTAAACCTTTAATAACATTTCGAATGAACAATCTTAGAAAACTTGAAAAATTACGACGTCTATCAAAAATTTTAACACAAGAAATAATACAACTTTTAAATATGTGGCGACACATCATTATAAACTTCGCCACCAAAAGAGGAATCGAGAAACATCTCCTAATATCCGCGCGCATCGGCAAACCTACTTGCCTAGGTACCTTCGTACCTATACTGGCCGCGATGTACTTTCTCGCCTCCCGTGCCAGCCCGACGATAATAATATCGCCCCGTCTAGAAAGGTCTCGAGACAGCACCGTACAATATCTGTACGGCGCCGAATATTCTCGTCAGCTGCCGAAGTGGCTCGTTTTACCTACCGCGAGGTAGTTACTCTACCGCGGCTATATAAGCAGCCGATCGCTCGCCCGCTGCAGTTCAGTCTCACATTAATCGTCGGTCAACATTTAATAAGTGCTCCTGCAGTGCTCTACACATCCAGGGCAGCTTCCCGAGGTTCATCACCACGTCTCAGCTACAAGGCCCATCGTGTCTTCAGCTCCGCAGAACAGCTACATCATCCCGCGACTAACAAGGTTTGACGCCACCTTCAGTCTAGGGATCAGCTCACCACTTCATGGCACCCCGAAGCCCCACTGTGCTTCGCTGCCACGGGAACACGCTCCGCCTCGCCAGGACTACCTGCTGGTGGCTCAGCTCGCCGAGCCATACACCGTTCATCTCCGCGATTCAAAGCGTCGAGCAACGGCCTGGAAGATAGGTCATCTCCACCGCCACGGTGTCGAGCAACTCGCTGACCTTCACCACACCATCTCCATCACTCCGTGCGCCTGCAGAATCTCATCACAGCACCCCGCCTTACATCATGTTACCGCTTCACCGACCATCTGCTACGTAGCCAAATAAACGACTGACTCACCACTTCGACATGACGACTTTCATTTCTGTCTCCCGCTCCCTCAAATATAAAGATAACTAGCTGGGTTAGGTACCAGGCTTCGGTCAGGACAACATTCGAGAGTGTTCTGGAATGTTCCACAATAATGTTGCCGATTCCCTATTCCCGAACATTTTTTTTTTTGTAAAGAGAGACAAACATCAAACAACGTGTTACGAATAACCGAACAATGTTTGAAAATCTCCTACTACCACCACAGACAGCCGAAAATGTTGCTTGTGTTGTGATGGAGGACTTAGCCAGCCGAGGAATCGAATACGTGACGCCCGGGTGGCGTCACTCCTTCCAGAACTTTCTAGAGCTATATTGAACCTTCTAGAACTTTCCGGAAGACTGTTCTAGAAATTTTAAGAGGGAGAATCTTCCAGCCCTTATATCTTAAAAAGCACGCCCTTTAGGTAAAAACGGGAACCGTCATCCTGGATGGGGGATAGAGATTTACCACACCATATAATTCGGGACACCATATAACTCAGATCGTACCGGGATTAGTTTCTGAGTTTTCGCGGGAGGGACGTTTTTTTGGACTTTCTTTTATAATGTATATTGATTATTAATTAAGCCAATAATTTTGGTTGTAGGGTATATAATAAGTTTGGTTGTATTACAAGCGTAGCGTTAAGGATAAGTATCGACTAAGGTCAATATCTACTAAGGTCCTACGCTTGTAGCATTCTGAAAATCAATATCAATTTTGAAAATCAGTGCATTAAGAAAACTATATGAAACAATACATGTCTCTTTATATACAAAATAAACAATAAACTAATACATACAAACACAGAATTCATTAAACGTCCCAAGCACACAAACACTTTACACAACAACACGATAACATACATTTAAACACCGTCCACACTAACTATGGTAAACAATCCATTGGTTACGAGGGGGTATCTTATATAATTGCCTCCCAAACGATATTAAAAACGAAAAAAGCTGGGTAAATTAAAAAAAGTATATATTAATATTTATTCTTGACAAAAGAAGAAATAAAATAGAATAGCATCGCGTTGTAATATTTAGTTTAGCTTAATGAGTGAAAATGAAATTTTCTTTTCAATGGAATAAAAAAAAAAAAATAAAAAAAATACAAACCCATCGGAATTATTATTTGTATATTTCAAATAAATATATATATATATATATATATATATATATATATATATAGACACTAATAAACTTGTGAAAACTAAATTTGCATAATTTTAATATTTTTTGGTAAGAAATGGGCAACCCTAGAATAATAATGCTTTGTTAGATAGATTTTAGTTGTGTACTGTGATGGAATTTCGATGTGATTTTATTTCATTTTATTGGTTTCATTGAGGTATGGGTCACAGAAATAACACATAACACTATCAATGTTTTTGTTTATCTTTGTAGTTTAGTAAATGGAATGGAAAAAATTCTGAAAATAGGAGATTTTTGTTAAACTAACAGAATTCTGCTTTTCCAACAAATATCTGGTTTTGAAGTTAAACAAGGCCACCGCGCACCGCGCACCGGCTCGCTTGGGAGCATTAATGAATGTTTTGGCAACAGATCTTGCCGAATGCATTGTATTCTAATACAAGCAGAAATGTGGAAATGTTTATTCAAGTAATGGGCATCCATTTTCACGGAACGTTTATATAAACTCGCTTTAGATTATGCCACAGTAATGAAGTTGAATTGAATTCTTCACAAAGGAGAAAACGGATCTTGCAATGTATTATTTACATAAATATGAAGCGTTATGGAAATCCGAGTATAGAAACTTGCTTACGCAACTCATAAAATTGCAACGAGTGTTTATTTCGCTTTTTTATTGCTCGGATTTATTTATTCAATTCGAAAGCTTCGACCCGAGCCGTCTCAATATTTATACTTTAAATAAACTTCCCCGACAGAATATACCCTGATTTGAAAAAGCTTTTTATTTTATAGGTACAACGAGGTTCTAAGAATATCAACTTTGCAAATGCTTGTACCAGCCTTTAAAGCCGGATTTGTTTCTTCACGCAATTATTGTTTATTTGGTAGTCTTCTTTCAAGTTAAGAACGAATTGCTCCGGTGATTTATTTTATTTTTTATTTGAGAAGGTACCGCAGAAGATTCTCAACTGCCTGAAATCCTGTGAAACTGTGGCATTCCCAATTAAGAGAATGAAATAAGACTGAATGAAGTGGGGTGGGAAAGGAATTGAGAATTACTTACCTGTTTATTTACATAGATCTGGTTAACGAACGCAGCCAAAGCCATTTTTAGGACTCCAGATACTAATATCTACAGCCTGTATGTCGGACGAATATCTACAGCTCATATGTTAAGATTTCAGGTACTGAAATATTAATATTTGTGATTGTCACCCTAATGGTTGTGGCAACATTTTTTTTGTGTTGGCGATTGCCAGGGCGATTTCGTATTGCCACGGATTTTTTAATTCTTCCTTTTCTTGTTACCATCCGTCTTGGGCGGGTCGTTTTTGGCAAAACGTCTACTGCCAGGTTTTCACTTCATGTGGGTTATAAAAACCGCGGAGAGAGATAGCATTATTGGGCTCACCGTACATGAGCTACCCTACGGGTCTTTTTGTTGTTTGAATAAAGACCAATATTCAAGAGCTGGAGTTATTATTGAAGAGTTACTCCAGCCACACTTCCTTTCGGAATCTGGTGTTACCACGCCGCGCCGGATTGCTCTGTCAGGAGAGCGGAAGTTGAGATCCTGAACATCATATGTTGAACTAATATCTACGAACTTCAGAGTGTTGACTAATATCTACAGAGCTAAGGTCGGACGAATATCTACGACGGTCCCAGTGTTGACTAATATCTACAGAGCGTAGGTTGAACTAATATCTACAGAGCGTAGATTGGACTAATCAGCTAAATGTGTCCAATAGTCCGATATTATGGATTTTGACATACATTAAGTTTTTAAACTGCATACGCAATATTACGTTATTCCAATATGCTATACATAATTGCAAATCCAACCTCTGCCAGTGCTGTAGATATTCAACACTTTGGTTCTCATAGATATTAGTTCGATTTTTTCAGTTTTTTGAAATTCCTGTAGATATTAGTAGACGCCTCCATTTTTAGCACCTTTCAATTCCAGATGATTGTATTTCACTAGGATGACACTAATAGTATCTATCATCCACTCTTTTATGGTTTCAAAGTAAGAATCTACAAAAAATCATAGTGTGCAATTCAAACGCGTTAGAAGTGAAACCTTCAGAAAACTAAAGTAGACAAAAGTGGGGAGACCACGATGCACTTTTTTTATCAAAGTGAACGATGATTTTTCCACATTTTTGCCAGTACACCTTTTCCTATTTATTTGGTCATCTTATTAGTATTTGTGGTTGCTTCTTCGGAGTCGCTAGATGTTGCTTTCTTTTTGCCTGTTTATTTTGGAGTGGTTTGAAGATTGGATATTGATATTAAAAAAACCAAAACTTTTTGAAGTAAGACTTCTTTACGCACGCTTGGCTTCGGGAGTAAGCTGGTGAATGCGTGAGGAGAGCGTTACGAAAAGCGAGGCGCACGGTAGTTGAGAGGGAGTTATAATTTAGTGAAGATAGAAAGAGAGAGAGTTACGTTTCGTATATTACTGTAGCGGCAAGAGAGAGAGGTGCAAGCACACATTTTCTTTCACTCTTTCTCTCATAGCCAGTTACGTTTTGTATATCTAAGACACAGTGCAGGCCTATAGTCTGTATCACACTGTAGGTGCAAGAGAGAGCAGTGCGCGCGCACATTTTCTTTCTCTCTTCCCATCATGTAGATCGAGCTAAAGAAGTTTTACTTCAGTCGTGTACTCATTCGTTTTTTTTTTAGTTTTCTTAGAATTTGACTCCTGGCCGGAATACATACGCTTCGTTCGTTCGTTCGTCTGGTGCTTTATACCACTGCACTCCAGGGGACTTGGACTTGGGACCGTGGATTTATAATATTGTATACAAATTTTCATTTAAGGCACATGTTGATATGATTGTTAAGAAATCCTTGGGCATGTTAGGATTTTTATTCCGTATTGGAAAGGAGTTCACCAATATTCAAATTCCAAAATATTATATTACTCCTACGTTCGTAGTCATCTAGAGTATGCCTCTCCTATATGGAATCCTCTCTACAATATATACACAAAACGCATAGAAGCTGTCCAAAGAAACTGTCAAATTTGTACACCACTTGAACTTCAAGAGACATGTGCGTTATTATGACACGGACTGCTCTATAAAACACTTCGGACTCAAAACTCTAAAAAGTAGGAGAGACATTACGGATATGACTTACTTACACAAAATCTTGAATGGTCGTATTGACTGTCCAGCTCTTTTGTCATCAATTAATATTAGAGTTCCGAGTAAGAAAACTAGGGACAAATCATTGTTTCATGTCGAAATTGCTTCAACTATTCAACTAACGAAATTACTTCAGGCAAAATTCTTTCTTATTGAGAACGTGTAATCATTATAAGAAAAAATGTATCGATGCTGATATCTTGTCATGTACTGTAAGCTCTTTCAAACATATAATTAATGGAGCCTTATAATAACCAATTCATTACCAAATACTCGCAGATTAATTCACTTTAACAAAACTAAATAATTGATACCTTACTTTCAATTTGGGAGGCAGGAATGGGTACCGCCGCCCCGGGAACCTTTATTGGATAACCAACACCTCTGCCATAGGTCACCCCAAGTGGTTCGCTTCGTTTGGTGATTTAGCAGGGGTGCCCGGGTTCATGGGGTGAGGTTTGTCTAGGTCTTGGAGGTGGATGACCAGAACATACTGAACCCCAGATTCCTACCCACCCCTTAAACCCTTTTCCTTCCCAGAACTCTCCTCTCCTTCCTTTCCTTAAAAAAGCCTCCACACAGAATCCTCAAAGATGTAATAGGCCCTGAGGGAAATTATTTTCCTCAGGGCCTCCTGTGTGGAGCTCATGTAAAAAAAAATTGCGGAATTCAGTTTAGAAATGACGAGCAATTGAAATCTATTGTATAATTTTTTTTAATCGATCTACTATACAAGGATCGTGCTTCCTGACATTATTTAGAGAAAAAAAATTAATGATGTTTTGGTCTCCGGTGACATTTTTTAGGTTTTTTTTTGGTTTTCTTCAAAATCAAACTTTCTTTCTTTCACATGTCGTCACTGGTCACACAGCCTTTTATTTGAAATTTAAAAGAATGTAATACGTATATGTGTATATCCGTACATGTGCGTATATATATTATTTTTCCACTTTACGTCTGGTGTTTTTTCAATTTTTTTTTGTTGTTTTATAAATATATATAAATATATATATTTTAAATAGCCATAAAACTGGCACACTACATTTTACTATTTTTTATGAGTACTATCACTTTACTTTTATCTTACTTTTACTTGTTTTTTTTATTAATGTATATATTATTTCTCGATCCTACATCTGGTGTTTGAAAGTTTCAAATCACAAGGTGCTAAAGGAGTTTTCACTTAAAAAATAAAGCATCTAGGTAAGTCTCCATACCCTGCTTAACGAGATATTGCTTATAAAACTGATCCAAACTTACTAATTAACGAACATAAAATAAAAATAGTAAAAATTATCATACAATACAGAAACCCACACGTTATTTGAGCGCGCCATATGGCTCCATTCTTTCCGTAATGTAATTACACCGCGCGTTCTTAAAACACCGTGGATTTTCCATGTATGTTCATCACATGAAACAATAGAACATTATCCAAGTACTTAAGCCCGTAAAGAAGTATTTTTATCCTGTTGAGAGGTTCCATCAAATTTTGAAACAAAAATAATATTCATATATTGACCTGCATTTTCAAACGAGCGATTAAAACATTGCAACAGACGATATTGCCGTCGCAAAAAAAACGGGCAAATGAAATTTTGTTGACAGGCGGAGGCCGTTTGAAATGATATTACAAATTTCACATGGGTGTGCTCTCAGAGGCTTAGAAGTTAGGGATTTGAAATTGAGGTGTGTTCACAGTTCGGTGCGATATGGTTATTGCTTATTGCAATACGTACTGATCTATCCGCCAACGCTCTCGCTTTGAAGGTTCTGGTTTCATATTAATATACACTCGCACAAATACAATAATATCGTAATTCGAAATTTATTGTAAGACGATAAGAGGCTGATCGCATGATTGATGTCAGTCGCTGCCAGGTGTCGACTTCAACTCTTAGAAGAATAGTAGGTTGGACCTTGATGTATGAAATTTCTTTGTTTTTTCTTTATTGCCTACGCTCATATATCTATTGTTTCAGTGTTTTAGAAATTATTAACGGTGTGATGGTGCTTTTTGGTATAAATCACTTTATAATCTTGGTATGGTTATGATAATCCAATCCACAATTCCATAATTCCAGTGGGAACTAAGTTACTGGATAAACAATATCTCTGTCCCCAAGTGGTTCGCTACCTTAGGTGACCTAGCAGGGGTGACCGGGTTCACAGGGCGAGGTTAGTCCGGATCTTGGCGGCAGGTCAAATCGGGAGAGACTGGTTGAGGGAGACCTCTTGACGTCTCCAGCAGGACTCTCTCGGAACATCTCACCGCAGTGAGAGGGATTCATACGTCCGTCACTCCTTGACACACTGACCCCCAGATTCCCACTTACCCCTTGTACTTTGTACTTGTTATAGCGATATATGGAAAGGAACGGGAGAGTGACATTAGGGGCAATTCATCAATTTCCAACGTGTGCAATGTGCAGTTGACTTGTATTGTTGCCAACAAAAACGGGAGTGTAAAAAGAGCGGCTGTGCACAATTTCATTATCATTGAAGAAACTTTAATACATTCGATGTAACGAGAGATTAAATTCGCTTATTGGATTTTATTTAAAATAAACGCCAATTTTATCGTGATTTATTTTTGAGGTATTATAACGTATTGCGCTACTTTCTTTTTAGCGAACGTTTCGGACAGCGTTGCAGTATCCATCATCAGAGCAGATGTGTTTTCCCGGCAAGGCATAATACTCAAGAATTAATCACGATAATATTTTTGGCTGTGAAAATCTCAAATCATTTCAAACGCCTATTTGTTTTCAATATTTATTTCCATGTTTGACACCTCCTGGCATGAAACCTCTGGTTTCCTCCTACATTATATTAAAAGTTTCTCTGCACATCGTCTATAAGATAGTCGCCTTCAGAGAAACCCCTTTACCTTGTGTAGAGTTGCTATAAAAACAAACAAAAAACGCTTTAAAAAACTGGAAAATATAAAAAACTTTATATGCTTCCCCAAAGATATAATTGATATCAATTCCAAGTGTAATGTACCTAAACCTTGGAAATATATCGTAAAAAACTTTGTGTAGATTTATATAGGGAGATGCACTTTATCAGAACTTTATATCAGGTAAATTGTTGTGCATTTTTCTTTTTCTACCGTGGACTTAAATTTGAATGTCGTTATTTCATTGGTTAATGATATATATTCTTAACTCTGTCATATATGAATTTATGAAGTCTGTTTATAGTGCTAATAAATAAAATTAAATAAAATGCGTCTACTCTGAACGTCTTATTTTTATTTTTTATTCCAAAATAATTTGACAGAAGGTTAATTTAACAATTTTATCACCGGCATGTAGTACAAAGACATACAAATAAATTTGAAGATGTTCTTTCGTCGCGTCGCGTCGTTCTAAAGACTTCAAAGTAATTAAATTGACTTACAGGCCTACGTACGTTTTTTCCTCAAAAGCCTCAAAACATCTTTTCCACAAATGCTCGCGTGAGTTTATACACATAACGAGGTTCTTGACTTCACTCAATTTATGCAGGTGTTGACAATTCGAGCGACTATAGGTTCGTAGTGTATTTATGTCTTTTACACAGTTACAAATTACAAACAAGTCTCGAAGGTATGTCTCTTCCCATGCAACGTGTGAAGTTGACTAGGTATATCCTCAGGCCATCCGGACAAAACATACATTATTCACAATAATCATAGGTTAATGTTATTTCGAGAGTGTTTGGTATTCACTATTCTATCTCCGCGTGAATAAAGCCCACGCCGTACATTGTCTCTAAAAAACACCTTTCTTCTTACAAGTATTTACTTCATACTCCGTTGTGGGCGATTTAATAATACAACACAAGAACTGTACCGATTACTGGAGACGTCTTGAGTGATGCATAACTTGCCAGTGTTAAGTGACTGATGGTCTGTTTACAATGCGAAATCTTTGGAAATATAGAAAACATATTTTATAAGATTGATGTTAAAGTTATGCCACCGTGGACGTTTCTTTTTAAATGCTCTTTAAGTAGGTAGGTACCAACTACCAGAGGCGTCCAAAGACATGAGTAATCCCATAACTAATGATATTAATTTACGATAAAATATTATCTTTAAAAAAATTCAAATTTTTCGTAATTCAACATCACGGATACATTTCAGCGAGAAGATGGATTACTACATAACGTCTCTTTTCTAGCACACTTTCCTTGCTTCATCAACATTTTTACATCGTCCCATATTATTTTTTATTTTAATTTTATTTATTTCAGAGAAAGCAAATCAGAGATTACATAATAATACAATACTAAGATAGTTAATTATGCCAATTATGAACTTTCCACTGATGATAGTGAATGATAAAGTGAGGTGTATTTTACTTAAGAGGTATTCATAATTACACGAATATAAGTAATAGGCGAAACAATCGCTTGGCAAAGGGGGTGTAGAGATTTCGAGCGCAAAGAGGTTTTTATTTATTTGGTCAAAAATTTTCAACAAAGAAAAAAGTTAATCAATGGAAACTGTCACCGATAATTTGATACATAAATTTGTATTTTTAAAAAGTTGTTCGTACATTCATAATAAAAAAATACATTTTTTGGAAGTTTACACTAATGTTTTTTAATAAAGTAATTAACAATTGCATATTAATTCTGCTCATTGGAAATGGTACCTAGATCTCCAATTTATCCAAAGCATATTTTTGTTTTAATAATGTAAACCTAGTAAGGATCAATTGAAAACCGTGATTTAGCATTAATCTTTGCCTTGTGCCACGACCCAGGTTTGACGTCCTTCGTAGTCGAGGGGTAAGACTCTTGACTCGCAAGTCGCGGGATCGAATCTCGGCATGCGCAAAAAAATTTTATTTGATTAATTAAATAATTAATTGAAAATAATTAATAGTATATTTGCGGCCCTGGTGTAAGACCACCATTTAGAATTGAAACATCGCTTGAAATGGCTTTAGCCGTATTTGGTGACCAGATCTGAACAGCCAGATGCTTCTCCACCTTTCTATTCCCCATCTCCCTATCCACTACTTTCAGCCTCACAGCCAGTGGCGGCTCGTGACTTTTGGGTGTGCTAGAGTGCTGGTATTAAAAAAATGGCATTATTGATGTTGTTGTAGCCGAAAAATATATATATATATATTTTTTGAAAATCAGTTTTTTGTATGAAAAATTTCAGAAAGTTTCAGTTTGGCGGTGTGCGCACCGATTTCCTGAAAAATCTTCATACAAAACACCGATTTTTGAAAAAAAAAAAAATATTTTTCGCCTACGACAACATCCATGATGCCATTTTTTAATATTAGCACCCTAGCACACCAAAAGTCACGAGCCGCCACTGCTCACAGCATACGGCATTGGGGTTGCCACAGTCTCGCTGACTCCAGACAGGAGCAGTTGGGACTCTTGTGCGGTATTCACATAATTTTTTTTTGATTTTCTTAATCATGCCATATCTTCCCGGTATATTCTCATCTTCTTCTTGACCCCACATTTCTGAAGAAAAGCGTTTATATAATAATATGTAGGTATTTATGTTTTCTTGGCATCAATGTTTTAATATGATTTTAGATTCTCACGGCCAAAAGTATTTTTGTTATGTTTTTGGGGTGTTGTGCCGTATTGCGTTACCTCCTCCTTTAGCCAACGTTTCGGACAGCGTTACAGTCTCCATCATCAGGGCAGATGTGCTAAAATGGTAAAAAAAAATTAATATGTTTTATCCTATTTATAACACTTTTATTTTAAATACACTTTTTTCAGAAAATTCTTTAAATATCTCCAGCAATGAACGGCACTGCCCTGGTAGTTGTAATATTTATGCTAACAGAAATATATCCGAATGACTTCAACAAGAATTAACAATGCAATAAGCCACGGGAGTGCGCATTATCACGGTGTAGCGAAAGCACTCCACCCGCGGTGTTTATGAATGCATTTTTTGTTAATGTTTTTAAATGTATCATTTTATTTATACCCACGATAAGCACAGCAAATATTATCACAAAGGAAAAAAAATAGAACGAAACGGATCAAATGTAACGGAGTTCGTATAGGTAGGTACCACCGTTATAAAATCACATAGCAAAATCAAAATAAAGAGCTACATTATACCTATTGAACCGAACTGAAAATCTTTTGGAAAGTGATACTGGTAACTTACCTATACCGATTTTAAAGAAATTTGCATAATACTTTGGACTCGCAGGCTCCAAACAGGCCATTGAAACAGTTTATTTGTTCAAGTAAGAATTTTGTACCTGTAGTGTAGCAAAATAGGTATATTATGTAATTTAGGTAAAGTTAATACAGTATCCCCGTTACGGGGATTTTGTGAAGTTGAAGGAATTGGGTGAAGTTGAACAGAAGTTTGAGTTGATGGTTTCACCTCTTC
Source organism: Limnephilus marmoratus (assembly GCA_917880885.1). Classification (NCBI taxonomy): domain Eukaryota; kingdom Metazoa; phylum Arthropoda; class Insecta; order Trichoptera; family Limnephilidae; genus Limnephilus; species Limnephilus marmoratus. The sequence continues at coordinate 53,407,581 of OU862921.1, read as the reverse complement.
CTCGCACTCGATAAATGCTGGCGTCCCACAGGGATCGGTTCTGTCTCCGACTTTAATTTTGTTGCACATCAGTGACCTTTTGACATGTGCACCAATTCATTGTTACGCGAATGACCGTACAGTCCACGATAGCTTTTTGTTTGACAAGCCCCCAAAGAGCTGACAAATTCCAACGGCTCGGAAGGCTTTGAAGCAAAGAATGGACGGTTACCTATAAAGTGTTTTGGGGTAAAAATAATCTCGTTGAATTAAATGTTGCAAAGACCCAATCATGTCTGATTACGTCTAAAAGGGATCGAAATGAAAATCTAGTCTCCTTCAACGGAAGCAATCTTCCGAACAGGCCCTCCATTGATATGCTTGGTGTAACCCTAAGTGACCAGCTCAGATATGGGGGCGCCATCGAAGCCAGAGTTAAGTTAGCCTCTCAAAAATTGGGCGTACTGTACAGGGCCCGCAGATACCTTAATAGTACGCAACTGCTAACCTTGTACAAATCACAAGTGCGCCCCACGGTTGAATTTGGCAGCCGCCTCTGGTCTGGAGCCCCAAAATACCTGAAAAAACCCTCGACTCTGTGCAGAAACGGACGGTCCGTCTGATAGATTCTCCTAATTTAACAGAAGGATTGCAATTTTTAGAGCATAGGCGTCGGGTGGGAATGCTATCCTTCTTCAATCGGTATTTCAATGGAAGATACTCCGAGGAACTAGCGTCATTGATCCCTTCGGCACCGGTGCATAGTCGGGAAACACGCCAAACGCGTGCCCAACATATGTACACGGTTGACATTGGTCACATGAAAACGGGTCGCTTCTTCGACTCGTTCTTGTTTTCAACAGCTCGGCTATGGAACGATTTGCCGACCTTTGTGTTTCCTCATTCCTACAACATCGGTCTCTTCAAGACCAATGTTCATTCCTTCCTCTCCCAAAAAGACCCTCCACACAGCATCTCAGATGACATAGGCCCTGAGGGAAATTGTTTTCCTGTGTGGAGTTAATGTAAAAAAAGGTTGAAACAGAAAAGTATCTGTCTGGTAAAATCTTATTAATCTTAAACACTTTTATTTTTATTTTTTAAGTGAAAACTTCTTTAGCACCGTTGTGATTTGAAATCGTATGAAACAAAAAAGCGGCACTAAAAAGAGACAAACACGTACATAGATAGGATTTGCCCTGCGAGAGAATAAGATAGAATAATCGGTCTCCTCTTTGTGCGGTGCTTCTTAGCTTATAGGTTTCCTCTTTGTGCGGTGCTTTGTAGCCTCCCACTCTTCTACACTCTTCAGGTTTCACTTCTACCGCGTGTGAACTGCACACATTTATTTTTATTTTCTTCATTCATAAAATAACTTTTGTATACAGTTTTTTTAAGGTTTTTCGTCTACCACACACTAGGCACTTGCCCGTATTATAGGACACTCAAGTTAAAATGTTTGTTTTTCGGAATTCATAACGCAAATAATAATAATCATATTTATTATCTGTCTGCCATCTAAAATAATACACATAAATGATTTAAAGGATATGAAATTAATCATAGGATATTCATAAAATGCTTATAAATTGTAATGCATTTCCCCATACAGTTTTCTTGTTTTTAAATGAACACCTCACAAGAGTTCGAACTGCTCCCGTCTGGAGCCAGTGAGACTGGAAAATCCCCAAATGTTGTGAGGCTGAATATAAGTGGCAAGAGGAAGGAGATGGAGAAGGGGAAGGTGGGGAAGTATCTGACTATTCAGATATAGTCACCAAATACGGCAAGATCTATTTCAAACAAAGTTTCAGTTCTGAATGGTGGTCTTTTACTGGGCGATATTGAGGGTATCTTCCACTCTGGAACGTGTCAATCAAATAAAATTATCTCACCTCGACCTCGAAGGACCGACCGACCGACCAAGGCTCTCGACCGCGACCTCCGGATAGTTAGTCGAGAGCCTTACCTCTCAACCGCGGAAGCCTTCAACACCAAACGCTGTGGAATAGTGAGCATAACTGTTAGTAAGGTTGTAGATTTTGCTTAATTGTCATAAACAATCCGTTTTCACCCTAGGGACGTAATGTTATCCTTCTTCTAAAGCTTTTTCCCTTTCCATAAAATGTCAGCTTTTTGATTTTCAAAACTAGTGCTAGGTGAACGGCTAACATGCCAAAAAATGACGGTTCGGAAATCTGTGGAGGAAACTCAACAAAATTCTTACCTAGATTATCTCGAATTAACGCATTACTAAAAAAATCATTTTTGCTCTGTCGTTTTATCAATCGATTGTGTTTTCTAGTAAGTATTCCCGCTACTGTCCATAACTCCGAAGAGTTTCATAATGTATATAATGTATTATTATAAAATATCTAAACACATTTTGATCAAAGTTTTGAAAAACTGTAAGAATTCAAATAAAAACAATCTTTAAAAAACTAGACACACCACTGCCAAACACAGCGAAAGGTATTTCGTGTACAGTTTCTACTTTTTTTTGGTCTCACCCGTCACCTCTACCCACTCTGATACAAAGGTTATCAATACGTTTTATTAATTTTTTTATTATTATTGTATAAAAGTTACATACAATGGGAATTTATACCCGCTAAGCTACTGAAAGTAGCTTGTGAGCAGGAGATTAGTTCCACAGATAAGTTAAAAACAATACACGAAATAATCCTAAACGCATCAGCGTGGCAACAATATACACATATAGCAGCATATTAACTATATATATATTTTCTTAATCCATAACTGTCTAATGACAGTTAAATAAAATTATATGTATATAATTTTAAATATCATTAGACAGTTGAGTATATAATACATTAGTAATTAATAACATAATTGCAAATTAGTACATGGTGAGAGTGAGCAAAATATAAGGAGGCGTCTACTAATATCTACAGGAATTCCAAAAACTGAAAAAATCGAATTAATATCTATGAGAACCAAAGTGTTGACGAATATCTACAGCTCAACTGTTGACTAATATCTATGAGAACCAAAGTGTTGACGAATATCTACAGCACTGGCAGAGGTTGGATTTGCAATTATGTATAGCATATTGGAATAACGTAATATTGCGTTTGCAGTTTAAAAAACTTAATTTATGTAAGTATGTATGTAAAAAACCCTAATATTGGACTATTGGACACATTTAGCTGATTAGTCCAACCTACGCTCTGTAGATATTAGTTCAACACTCTGAAGTTCGTAGATATTAGTTCAACATATGAGCTGTAGATATTCGTCCTACATACAGGCCGTAGATATTAGTATCTGGAGTCAAATATAATCTTAATACATAAGGTTACTCCCTAATAGACACGATTTTCGTTATAAATAGAACAATTTTCTTTAAATTCTTTTTTTAAATAGCAATTTTCTTTAAATAGCCCTTTCCCTCTTGTAATGTAACTTCTCAATAAGAGTAACTTATCTTGTTTTGTACAAAATGAAGGTTTCATGTAACCCAAGATATTATTAAAATCATATCTTTATATTTTAAATTCTTGTAAATTGTTAACCCTTTTCCATTTATTGATAAAAAAATGTTTGTCAACGAAACAGATAAACATTGCGAATTAACGGAAAAATGCAGCTAACAAAGATAAAACTGACAAACCCTCAAACTGACAAGATATACTGTGTAAACCAAACGACAAATTCATAGAAGTGCAAATATTGGCGCATCGTTTATCTGTTATGTGTTATGTATGCAAATTTCCTGATAACGAACAATACCTGGTAGTGATAGCAGTGGCGTAGTACCACGGGAGGCCTAGTAAGCAGCCGCCCGGGGCCAGAAATCAAGAATCCAAGATGTGGATTTTAATTACCAACAACATTTTATCTGATAATCTCTTTTATCTTCGACTGTGTTGTTTTTTGACGTTTTTTTGTCATTTAAATAACACTTGAAGAAGATAAGTACATCTGCACAAACTCACCTGAACCAATGTACGAATTTTTAGCTGCATTTTTGATAAATGCAAAAACTTTAAACGTCACCAACTTAACCCTAGAAACACAACTTACGTCGCAGAAGCGCCCATGAAAAAATAAATCGATGTCTCTTTCCATTCAACGTGTGTACGCACTTGTGATTCTTAGTACTTTCGCGGGACGATCGTTTTGATGCGATAGATATAGTGGTATCGCTATTAGGACGAAATGATGCGCTCGAGAGGCACTCTTTTGTACAACTTTTAGTAATGTTTTGTGGAAATTTTTATTTGTTATTATTTTTTCAGACTGATTTGAAAGAAAACTGAATTTATATAGTTTCCTGAGCATAAAGTTCCTAAAAAATAAGACCGCTGGGTTTGTTACTACATTTTAAGAGGTCTCATTATCTTTTTTTAATATAAAACCTATAAAAAATGAAGTATCTAGCCAATTGTGTTTAATTTACAAAAATAGAACCATACTTCATTAGTGATAAAATAAAAATAAATAAAGTTAACTAAATCTAGAAAAAATCAATAAAAAAAAACGTGCGCCTCTGAAGCGCGTTGTTATATTCAACGTACTTTGCAATATGGTTATCTTGCTAGGGTTAAATACAATTTCGATATTGTTATGACATTGTGTGGGTTTTTGCACGTACTTACACAACGAAAAAAACAATTCGATCTGCAGTGGAAGATATTTTTTTTTGTTATTTATTTATTTAATGCCCAGAGGGATTTTACATATTTGGTAGTACAAGTAATTAATAACAGATAATTTTGAAACAGATAAAGAAATAATAAAAATAAAAATACAAAAAAATGCACATAAGCCGTAAAAATACAAAAAAATACAAAAAAATACAAAATACAGATATGTTTATGAAAAATGGAAAATATTTTCTAAGAGATCCACAAAACTCGGCAAGTTGATTTTAAATAGTCAACATCACCTAAGTACTGATTTCCCATAGTGTGAAATCGTTGTACCGGAGAGTGGGCAATGTAAGAGTTCCGCTTTATGAATGCTGCAGTAGAATAGAGTATTTTGTCGTGTTGTTACTGTGGGTATTCGTAAGTTTACTAGGGATGCCACGAATATTCGGCTACTATTCGGTATTCGGCCTATTCGGCTACTTTTCGGATAATCAACAATACGAATCACAACGTTGCTTGATAATGGCTTTATCAATCTAGATCTGAAAAACTTGGTGATTGTTGATCCTCCGACCTCTCCCACTACCCAAATATTGTTGCCGTAGTGTTACTGGTCCCAGGAATTTGAGTACCTTAAACTGTATTTATTACTATTGTATTCATATTGCGGTTGATTAACTTTTTTGTGAATACAACACAAGAGTCTCAACTGCTCCCAACCGCCTGAAGCCAGTGAGATCATAAACTTTCCCAATTGGAACATCATTACGAAGCTGAAGATAGTGAGGAGGGAAAGAAGGGAAAGGTGGGGCAGCACCTGGCTATTCAGTTCTGACCACCAAAAACAGCTAAAGCCATTTCAAGCTACGCTTCAGATCTGAATGGTGGTCTTACACCAGGGCGATACTGAGAGTATCTTCCACTCTGCAATCTGCCGCAAATATACTATATATTATTTTAAGAATAAATTGTGGAATATCACGAATTAATCAAATAAAATTTATTTACGAACGCCGGGGTTTGAATCCACAACCTCAGGATCGCGAGACCATCCATGGAGGCCATTATCCTAATTTTGTTTTATTATCGCCTGTGGTTAAATTTGATTTATATTATAGTAACAATAGCTACAAAGCACCAACAGCTGCTTAGATAACTACTTCCATTCCCACTAGGCATAGACACACTTAAGTGAACTTGAAACAACTCCACTTGAAGTAAGCCCATCCGTCATAGATCTGTCACAAGTCCCAATAATACACATTGTGTTCTGTAATTCCCCCAACGGAACAACGGAATACGAGTAAGTAATAATAACTCTGCGTTCTTTCGGACTTGTCATGGAATACTTTACAGATGACATTTTAATAGCCGTGAATGCCCCCGCTCTCTTTATTCCAACACAGGAACTAGGAATTACACGAATCAAAGAAACGCTGTCGAGCGATAAACGTGCCTAGTGAAGGTTGTTCGGCGTTTTAATCGTTAAATGAATAATTTTAAAACTTGTTGAATCATCTTCGTAGGTATCTCCTAAGATATCAAAATGGAGATATCGATAACAAATTTACTGTCATAATATTATATTTAAACATGTAGAGAACAAAACTTTCTAATTTAGATGAAAATAGACATTGTTGGAAAATTACATAATGACATGTTTGATACAACCGTTTCATGAAGAACTAATGTGAAATTTATTTAATTGAAAACATTTTCTACAGTGTTACACGTTAATATTTTAGGAAGTCCTCACGTCCAAGCACACAAACATGGGTCTTAAGAAAGGTTATATTTTGCTACGCCATTGATAACGAACCTTATTGGTGTGATGAGATAAGTTTCGAAACCCATTTTAAATTGAAAAAATCTAACACAAAAAAATTATTACGAGTAGGTACCTAGTTATAATGATGACGGAAAAAAATGTCCGAATCGCAAATAGTATCACAGCAATTTTTGATTACAACTGTTTTTCTAATTTCATGTCAGAAAGTCAAGAATTGGTTAATTTATTTTAGTTCTATATTATTACTATTTATATCACAAATCATAATACGTGCTAACGCTATCTCAAGTACTTCATTGCACTTTGTTTGAGCACAGCGAATATAAAAATTTTAAGAAAATAAAAAAAACGACTTAAAAAAAATGCACTAAAAAGTAAAAAAATAATTTCGTATTCTTCTACAACTTAATAATCAACTTACCTTTTGTACCTACTCATCAATGTGTAGGTACGATTGTTATTTTTGGAGTCGGTGTCAGTCAAGGTAGGCTTGTAACTACATACATAGTTATAGGTGAGATGTGCTTAACGCGCGACTTAACGAGGCGTGATTCGAGAGAGGGGCCGCGGTGGGAGGGGAGCTGCCAAATGACCACGCCGGGCATGGTACCTTGGCTGACACCGACTCCAAAAATAACAATCGTACCTACATATTGATGAGTAGAAAAAGTAAGTTGATTATTAAGTTGTAGAAGAATACGAAATTATTTTTTTACTATTTAGTGCATTTTTTGAAGTCGTTTTTTTGTTTTGTTAAAATTTTTGTTTATTTTTGATTTTTAGTGAATCTGAAGTACACTAACTAATTTATCTGAATATGGGTAGATCTACTAAGCGTGCTGCTCATATCAGACAGACATTGCTTGACCATAACGACTTTACGGTAGTTGACTCAATGTCCGGATAGCCCATAAAAGATTCGTTCGAGTATCGTTAATTTGCTCGTAAGAATTGGAGAGTTCCGTTACTTTGTCATGGATACCATGATCAGAACCTAACCAAACCCTCATTAAACTACCCTTGAAGTACATCCTTTCCAATAAAAAAAAGAATCATCGAAATCGGGTGGCGTGATATTGAGTAATTCGTCCATTTGTCACGCACATACTGAATGCAAATTTAAGACTTGTATGGTTTTCTAATGGATGCTATTGAAAGAACTGGACCAAATTGAAATGGGACCACACGGGAAGCACCAGCTTTCAAATAAAAAAGAATTATCAATATCGGTTCACCCAGTTGAAAGTTCTGAGGTAACAAACATTAAAAAAAATACCGTCGAATTGAGAACCTCCTCCTTTTTGAAGTCGTTTAAAAATAGTTACGAAACAAATAATATTGTTTATACAGGGTGTATCAGGACTTTCCCGATTGATTCTAACCAGCGATTTCAGAAATTAATTGAAGAAAAAAATTACATCCACTAGAGCGATAGAGATTATCGGATGTTCAGCTTTCGATTCAGCCTCGCTCATTACAAAATTCGTACCTCCAAATATTACCTAATATTCTAACTAATGAACTACATACTGAGGCTTAAAGCTAACGAATCCATCTAGTTTGTCCCAGACTTTTAGGTTTTATTATTGAAAAAAAGTTAAATTCATAAAAATCACCTTCCTAATATTTTGTAGCTATGATAAAATATAGCGTATTAACTAAATATCCGCTTTGTCTTATTTGTAGGGTGCTGCTAGTACACAGTTAATTTTTAAAGTTAATTCGCACCTGTCTATTTTTTTACAATTTATAACCATAATAAAACTCGTGAATTCGAGAATACCTACAAATAGCGTAGCCGTTGGGTCGTTTAAAGTTTAAACGTGCCTCTATGTAGCAATGCGGAAGAAATTTTAAGGCAATACAATGCAAAGTCATGCAATTTCTCATGCGTGGAGTGATGATAAAAGAAAAACAAACAATAAAATAACAGAGTGTGCAATTCAATTCACACGCGGCAGAACGGAAACCCACAAAGAAGAGACCGATAGGCTATGAAGCACCGCACAAAGAGGAGACCATATACTATTTCATTCTCTTGCAGTCTAAATCCTAAAGATGTATGTGTTTGTCTCTTTTTAGAAACGCTATTTTTCGTTTCATCGAGTTTCAAATCACAACAGTATTAAAGAAGTTTTCACTTCAAAAACATTTGTAGCAGCCCCCTAATAAGTTGTCTAAATAAATGAACATTATTGTAACGTTATTTAATATGTTGCTAGTTTAAACCTAAATAAAACATACTAGATATACCTATTTGCAATATAATTATTAAGTGCACTAATTCCACCGTTGCGTTGACTCAAATAAACTGTTTAATTCCGGTTTCAACGTAAATAAATACCACGACCTAAGTATAAATCAGGTATTCATAATTTGTGTTCCTATTTCATGACTTCTCGTTTAGGTACTGATTTACATTTTAAAAGTTAAGATTGTGTCCCCTGCTGATGTAAGAGTATCTACCGTATAATAGGGCGTACAGAATATAGCCAGTTCCAGTTTCCAGTAGCAAATTACTTGAAACTTGAAATTATTGTGTGGACGCGCCTTGAAAAGATTAAAACATTATTTTGAACAGACTGTCACGCACGCTTTATTCAGTGTCTATGGTCTCCCGGTAGGCAAGTTAATATGCAGGTTAAAGTATACTCAGATTGTATTATGTATCAACGACTTGTAATTCTGTGCAGCAAATTAGTCACACAACGCAGTAGGTACCTGTGGTAGGAACGCTATGAACATATATATTTCTAAGGCTTAGGCAAAGATAGCTATTTTAAAAAAATTAATATTGGAGTAGTCAAATCTTTATCTTTACTAAGTATAAAATGAAGTCGCTTACTCCGTATGTGCACTTAGATCTTTGAAACAACGCAACGGATTTTAATGCGGTTTTCACCAATAGATAGAGTGATTGATGAGGAAGGTTTTTAGGTATATAATTTGTCAAGGTTTTGTGTAAATTTGTGTAAATAAAAGGACAGCGGGCAGCGGACAGCTGGCAGCGGGCAGCGTGGTGTGGATTTGATTTAACAGATGGCGTTGGTTATAAAGGTTTTGATAGCCACAGCAACGTGTGGCCGGGTCTGCTAGTAAATAATAAAACCAAATTGTTATAATGTATTAGAGAATACAAAAAATGCAGTTTAATTGTGCCACGTGTCAAAAGTCAAAATGTTGTAATCCAACTGTACGAAAATTTCTAAATCCGACCAGTGCAGTGGTTAAACAGGATTTCGTACACTTAAATTCATAAATCCGTTTCTACTGGAGTAACCTCATGTACTTACAACGGGTTTTTACACAAAACTTCAAATGTAACATTGTTATCAAAAAGCCATTAAGGTTTTTACCAAAGCAATTTTTTTAATAAAGGTCTCCGTTAAGTGTAGATTTTAGGTCCGTTTCAGCTTTTGAACGATTTGTGATTAACGAAAGAGGACAACTATCGTATTGTTAAGCATTTTCGTTAATAACAATTCGATAGAAAGCTGAAACGAACCTAGAATCAAATGCCAACAAATTGGCATATGAATCTTAGTTCGCTGGTGGCGCTGAATGGCCATTTAATGACAATGATACATTTGAATTTCTGGAAAACAACTGCGCCTTAGATTGGATTATTTCATAGTCTTGAAAAATTCGTCAAATTTCAGAGTTAAAATTCATAGAATTTGAATATTAAATTTGAAATTTGAAGATTTCTTCAAATTCTGCGAAATAACTTGTCCTTGCATAAAATTTGTGATTCCAAAGTCGTGCTTTTCAGAATAAGAAATAATAAAATGGCAGTTTTTCGGAGTGCCTTTAGCGCTTTCATTGAAATACCGATAGTACAAACATAGCCCACCCGACGTATACTTATGTTACAAAAATTCTATGTGTTCATTTATAACATTGTTATCAACGGTTTACACATTACTTCACGGACATTCTTTTTTAGATATTTTAGGTCCTTCGTCAGCAATATTTGGGATCACAATTGCAGTTTTTAACATTAGATATCATTAATAGGACCGATGTGCGCTCACTGAGACTGCTGTTGTTATGGTACTTAGGAGGAAATGTATCACAGCTAAAGATCGCCAAAATAGAAAACATAATACAACCATTTAATTTCGTTTCAAAAATTTCTCACGAAATACTTTAATTTGGTTTATGACGTTTTTATTCATCCAATTGCTAGTTATATCTCCGGTTTATATTAATGTATCCGTTTGACCAAATACCAATGCGAAAAAAAAATTACAAATATTTTTTTTGGTTAAAATCTAAGGTATCTACGAATGGTATCTACGCATGAGTAGAATACAGTCATGTTACTTGACCCAATTCGTAAAGGTTCACCATTACCGAAAGAAACACACTGTTACAACATACAGAATTATCTTATTTTAATCCACGTAACGCTTACAAGATGTGTTATTAAATGTTGGGTATGAATGTACCTGTAAAAATCAACAAACTTTCATTTAGCTCTCCCTCCTATTATAGATTCAATCATAATGTAAAAAAGTCGTGAAACACCAATAATAATAAAAAATTAGATTGTAAAATTCTACGAGCCATTAGAAATCCTTCTTGTTACTCACATAACCTAACAACTTTTAAACCAAAGTTCCGTGAAAATATGTAAATGGTGAAAACGAAACTTTATCATTTATTAGTAGGTATATTCGGGTAGGTATAATGTGTGTAAGAGCATGTGGGGTAGGTGTATAGGTGAAGCAAGCTTTACAGGAGAGTGCGGGCAAATAGTGGTTAAAAACTTATCGGCGATGGGCCTAAGTTACAAAAAGTAAAAAGCCCCCTCGAAGCTTTAATAAAGATAAAGAAGTTTCTTGTTCTTATTGGGGGAAGTTGGGAGACGCAAGAGTAATAACACGGTGTTTATGAGGAGTTTGGTCCGGGAGATGCGGGCGGGGTGCGGTGCGGGTGAAGTGCGGGTGATGTGCGGGCCGGAGGGGGTGCGGGTAGCGGGCAGCGGGCAGCGGGCAGCGGGCATACGTAACCTCGAGAAATCGAATTCAGGGAGCCACCGGCCAAATGGACAACTATTTAACACCTTAGTTAACGGATGCACAACAACAAAAAAAATATGTGAAAAAATTTAAACAAATGTTTCATATTATGGAGATAGCCCCTTGCTCAGCGCCCTTGAGGTGATTTTTCACGAAAACGGCGCTTTATAAATCAGCCAAATATACTATTATTTTATAAGTGCCTACTAGAGCGAGATCACAATATCACGGTAGATTACTGTCAAAACGCTTATCCTATTTTCACGTTATTTCGTGGAGCCAAGTGAAGCAAGTGAAGTTACGTTTCGGTTACCCGATAGTTGATCTCCCGAAATTATAATTTTCAAAAATTTCTAATTTTTATGCATTATTTTACAATTTCAAACATAAAATCAACTTCAAAATACATGAAACGTTGGTAAGGATATCAAAGTACTTTTTTTACGGTGTCGTTTTTTTGTTACTTATACGTTGGTGTATACAGTATCATGGACAAGTAGTTTTATACTTGATGCGTTTGAATGAAAATATGTTTTATAGGTACATTTGTTACCCGGCGGTACACTGCACACACACATTTAGTTAAAGTTTGTTTGAGTAGGTTTAGTAGTTTCTGGAAACCGACTGCATATTGGACAAAAGTATGCCCGGGGACCAATTGTCGGGGGATCAACTCTCACGGAATCTACATACTTTCGGAATTCAGTGAAAGAAAAAAGTTATTATAAAAATACAGTATATATTATTTTAAGAATTTTGTTGTTTCTAAAATATCATTTACCTAATCTTTCGGACTCGCATTTAATCAAATTTCATTTTTTTTTTAACCTTTTTACACGTCAATATTTTCACTGCCAAAAATATTATCGTGGTTATTTTTTGGGTTTATCTGCTATCTACTAAAGAAGTCTAATATCTACTATGGCTAAAGAGGGACAGAGCACGGCTTAATAGCCCAAAAAAATCACGATAGCAACTCACCAAGCTCAAAAAATTAATAAAATTTCCTAACTAAAGTAGGCACCAACCCGTATTACGGTTTGCAAGGGTTCGATGTTTTGTTCGATGTTTTGTTCTTATATCTAGGTTGTAAATTAACAACGAAGACCCAAAAATAACTACAACTCTCCTCGACGTAGGTACATTATACTTATCATATTATTATATATCCATATTCAAGCGATTGAAAAAGTCCAGCATAGATTCCTTAGGTATATTAATTTTAAATTAGGTATTCCAAGAGAATCCGTGGACTATAATTTGTTATTAAACTGGACTAATCTCGTAAATTTATCAGATCGCAGAAAAATTTGTGATCTATTAATATTATATAAAATAATTCACTCGGTCTTGGATACCCCTGATTTAATAGAACTAATACGATTTCATTGCCCTGGTCGCGCTAACAATAGACTGACTCTACCGTTCTACTATAATAACACACATACATTATCACATTATTACTCACCAATCAGTCGATTACACATTTTGGGAAATGAATATGCTAACATCGGCGACATTTATTTCTTAAAATTAGCGCAATATAAACATGCACTCAAAAACTATTTTTCCATAAATAACTTTATATACGCAATATGGACATGTTGAAATGAAATGATGATATTTCTCATTGTTCTTTTTTGTTGTGATACACAAAATAATTGTATGTTATTTTTAAGTTTCAGTTTTTAAGTTTTTTATTTTTTCCATAATGTAACTTTATATACGCAATATGGACATGTTGAAATGAAATGATGATATTTCTCACTGTTCTTTTTTGTTATTTTTTGTTGTGATACATAAATTATATGTTTATTTATAAAAGGCAGTATAGCCGTTTATATATTTAAAATAAATAAATAAATATTATATCATTGTGCATTTATCCAATTGAATATAGGTACATTCTTTGGTTTAATGCGATATTTTTGTAATCTTCTGTACCAAATGAAAATAAATGAAATAAAAAAGTTAAAAATAAATATTTTAAAATTCGGTGCTCAAAGTGTTAAGGTTGTTTGGTTAATTTTGAAAACGTTCTATCTGTGTAGGAAGGCAATTAGTCTTGCGCGAGTATCCCGTCTCTTGGACCACCTATGCGCTCCTCTCCGCATCTCTCAGACCTCTGCCTCTCTCTCCCTCCTACCTCCACTCCCATTCCACCTTCCACTCACCTCACTTCTGACTTCTTACATCGCACAGCCATACAGCTACACAGCCACACAGCATACAGCCAGCCAACCTACAACCTACAGCAACCTGCCGCTGCCGCCTTCTTGCTTATTATTGGAACTTGGGAATGTTCAAGAATTCATGAAAGAACGGGGGATTTTAATGAAAGAGAAGTGGAAAGCTCAGTTTGCGTAAGGCATTGAATATATTTTCATTCAATTAACGTGAGAAAACTACACAATCGCTAGAAATAAATTCTAAATCACTCTCCGTTACTTTGCAGATGCTGAGGAGATCTTGGATAAATCACAATTATCAAACATATTAACACTGATTTCGGATGTGAGTCTGTCTGTGATTGTAACTCTGGTTCAATGAACTTAGGTTTGTCATTTTCAAAATTGGAACTGAAAATGTGTAGAAATAATACAATTGATAAGTAGGTACTTACCTATCATAAAAAAATACTAATTTCAGTTTCGGTTCAGTGTCTGTGCGTTAAAATTTAGTTAAATTTCTTGCAAAATGATCTAAAATTTTCTTTGAATTAAATATAAATTTCAAATTGTATGAAGAATTGCAATAATCAATCAGGTGGATAACTATCTATAATATTTGAATATATAATTATTTTATTAATTAGTTTTTAAAATTGGAACTGATATGTCCGAGAATTCAGAATATCGTGTGATTTTTCACGGCTCTGCACTAGTAACGTTCTAATACTAGAAGAACGATTATCGTTTGCTTGCATAACGGTTAATTATTTTGGAAACGATTTTAGATTTTCACGGGGTTAAAAGGATTATAGTGATTTAGTGGGTTATTATGCCGGCAACAAGCATATTATACCATAAATAAGTCACTAAAAAGGTTTTTTTAAACTTTAATCGTCTTATAAAAAGGCGTCATTTTAAAATTTTGTTTGCTAATTTATCTTTCATTTAATAATATTATCTTTGATATTGATCTAAGCACTTCACACTTAATTAATTCCTTCATCATTAACAGCAAGAAAATTATCAGTATTTATCAATCACTTACATATTCACACGTATTAACGACGGCCTCATCACTGCAGTTCAATCTTGAGATTATTTACGAACAAACAGAAACATTCCAAAAACGACGAGCAAACACTTTGAGAAGCCTTGTTTAATGAAAGAGCGATTATACAAGTCCGCTTGATCAAGAAGTAAACATTAAACTCTATCCCAGGTTTGCCCATCTTCTAGCGAGTAACGCATTAATCTTTCTAGGGGAGCAATTTGTACCTTATCACATTAAACCATGTTTCTTATTCCCCGCATCCTTTTTACCTGGAGTCTTCATTGTACCAGACTGATTTATTCGGAGGGGATCTTTTTAAATGGTCCTTTATATAACAAGGTAAAAACACTCGCCTGGTTTACCTTTCACTTCAAAATAATATACAGATAGGTATCTCTCGAAACAATGTTCCGAGAGCATATTCTCAGGGGGGCGCCTTCTTATAGAAACACATTATTTTAAAAATGTTTCGCTTAAGATAAGTACTTATATGGAATAAAGTCTTTTTTCCTTGAGCTTTATGAAGAATTTTACCAAATTAATATGAAATTAGTACATAAATAATAAAATTTCTAGAGGAATTTAAAGATTTTCCGTTAGGTAAACAATTTGACGACTAAAGCAAAACATCTAAAATCGGATTTGATTGAATTATCAAACAGAGTTCTAAAAATAAACACAAAACAAATACTAGCATAACCTGTGAAATATCGCGAGATATTAATATTTGTAGGATTTGTTAAGCTGAATGTACGAGTGTTTATAAAATATTGGCCGAAAGATCATTGCTTTTCAAAAAAATTATTTATTAATTTTCTTCATAATATATCTACACAATTATATTTTTTTGTTGCAAATAGAATTTAATCGTTTTGATGAACACCGTGAGTAAACTACAAAAATCGCAAAATCTGTCAATAATTTAAACAAAATAAATACACTCCCATCACATTTCAAAGATAGAATGATTAGTAAATTAAGTAATTATAATAAAATAATTTAATGATTTTAGGTAGGTACCTACCTACTTTATTCCTTGTCTGAAGTAGTGCCATAATCGGTTCAATTTTGTAAATGATACTTAAATTCAAACAAATTTGATTTCATTGTACGTGATTAATTCCACGGTGAATAATTTCTCTGGTCTGTAAATAACTAATGCATATCATCACAGACAACCTAAATTGGTACGTCAGACGTGAAATAATATTTTACAAACATTCTTTAAGTTTATCACAACTGAACACACCTTCCTCCGTTAAACTTAAAAACTGCAACTTTTGAACGTGAAAAGAAAAGGGAAAATTCACTACATTTTTTGATGGAGGCATTGACGTCAGATATAATTCTGGCTTCTTCACGGTAGATATAGATGATGCGCTTAATATGATTAATAGCGTCTTGGTTGCTAGTAATAGTAATTATAAGATAATTGGTAGAGGTCCTTAAAATAATTATAAAGCGACTATATAATAAGATAGAGTGTGTTGAAGAAGATATTTTCATAGATAATCGAAGTATGGATTCAGAAAAGATGAGATTAAAAAAATATGTTGTGCTAGTTATATTATGTATCATTTGTGTCTCAAGTTGTGCCTCAATTTGTCTCTCGTGTCTCTAGTGTCGCTTGTGTCTTTTGTGTCTTTTGTATTATTTTTATAATATTTTTAATATTCTATTTTTGACAACCATGCTTTTTGAGTCGGCTGAAAGATAAGTTATAATTCAACTAGTTCTGCAAGTGTCCCAGTGAAATTTACAATATTACGGTTGCATTTTCTGATGAACTTATTGGCATTTTATTCTCAATTAAATATGCTCTCATGGCTCTCGGGTCATGTGCCTTTAATAAATAATGGAAACACTCTCCTGAAAAGCGTTATTCGGTCCTAACTCGAAACAAGCAATTTTTTTCAATAGCGGAATATTTACCGTAAATCAAGAAACTTTTCGCTTGAATTTAATTGATTTCTGAAAAAGCGGGATAATTATTCACTTATTTACGTTCATGATTTTGCCCGAAACCAATACTTAGCATGTGCTTGTAATCATTTTCAAAAATAATGGACTTAAGTTCATAAAAAACATAAATGAAAATTAATAAGGGAGTTCTCGAAGTTAAAGTATGAAAATATACAGAGCGGTACACATGGGACCAGAAAGCTAAGTTTTCATCCGGCTTCGTATACAGTTTTTTAATGCTCGTTAGAGTTTATAAAATTATAAAATATAATGCGATTTTATTAGTTACTTTTCAGGAACTCGGCAATGTTTTATGCTTGCATAATTAATTAACTACTAGTCGAAACACAATGTTTGCCTCGTATTTTCATAAAATGTTAGATAATTGGGATAACAATTACTGGCAACAGTAGATATCTAGCAGACATCAATTTACCAATTAGACAACTTAAATGTCTTACGATTGAAGAAAACTTTTACTTTTCAGCAACCATTCAGTAGTTTTCAGGATTTTTCGAAATCCGTGCAAAGCAAGAATGAGAAAAACAGTTCGTTTGTTGAGAACACATTTGAAAAGGGACATAAAATCGTTAATGATGACTGATGACAAATCAAACCGAATAAACAGGACACCTTTGAAAAGTGATATAAAGACTATAAAAGTAATAAGTAATGTAAGAACAGTGACAAATTGGGACACCTTTGAGAAGGGATATAAAGACCACAAAATGATAACGAATCAGAACAGTGGCAAATTAGGTCACTTTTGAAAAGTGATATAAAGACTATAAAAGTGATGACAAATCAGAACGGTGACAAAGGGACACCTTTGAAAAGTGATATAAAGACTATAAAAGTGATGACAAATCAGAACAGTGACAAATTAGGACACTTTTGTAAAGTGATATAAAGACTATAAAAAATGATTATAAATCAGTGACAGTGATAAAAAGTCATTAAATTAACGACAAATCACAACAGTGAAAAATCAGAACACTTTCGAAAAGTGATATAGAGTCATAAAACATAAAAAAAACTATCTTACACACATACTAACCTCACTTTACCTGCTGATTTAAAAAAAAAAACATCGCTTTTCATGATTTTTCAAATGTGTTCTGATTTGTCGGGTTACCAAGAAAAACATATGAAAACCTAAATAATACAATTAATATACTTCATGCTGAGAGAGATATGTTTGAATTAATTTGTAAGTAAAGTTATCAGTTATCAGAGTCGTACTTGAGAAACCTGGCAGTCTTGTTAGCTTAACAGGTGCGCTGAAGAATTTTTTCTTCCTGAGATTGTATCTGCGAGTCGGAAACTTTTAGCAAGTTCTTGGTTTATTTGCGAAAGAGGAGGAAATTTTGTTAAGCGAAATGTTTTCTTGTAAATAATCGCGTCAGCGGAAAGAAGTGAAGAGTTTGTTACGGATTATTCCTTTTCGGATGAGTTCATATTGAAATACTCAACTTCCAGCAACTTAAACATTTAATGATTATTTAACACGACTTTCCGAACTTTGCTCATCAACTTTATGGGAATGATCAAATACATATTAAAATGTTGAAAATAATTCATTTAGTGTGCTTTGCCAAAGTAACGGTATCTTCGTTCTAAATAATATATAATTGTACTGGATATTTACCTCAATATTAATTACGGTTAACTTACCGAGTATTGCCAGTTGTTACACAGTATTGCCAGTTATTTACAAAACCAATTGCCTTGTTAAATACTGTTCATGGCCAGGGGTTAATTGCTATCTGCTGGCAAATTTTCCATACAAGTCTTATTGAAGTAGTCTTATTTTTTATACGCAGTTGTAGACACGCGGTAAATGATTGTTTTCAAAAGTACGCAGTAAAAACTCGAAAAAATGGAATGAATTCTTCGGAGATACTGGTGTTCACTCGGCAAAAGATATATATAAGGTAAAATCAATTTTTAAACTTACAAGAACAAATAATTTTAAAAGATTTTTACAATTACGAAGGTTTGTAATCAGAATTTCGCACCGGGCATCCATTAGGTACAAATGAAAAGTTTAAAAATAAATTTAACGAAAAAAAAATATACTTAAAATTTACACGTAATTCGAACAAAGACACATTGCAAGTTCCAGCACTCTCTACCACCTTTGGACAACGTAGTTATAAATACTTTGCCACAAAAATATTCAACATGCTTCCCGATAATATCAAACTGAGTCAAACACAGAAAGAATTTAAAAAAAATATTAAAATTTGGATATTTTCTAATGATCGGTCCTTTACTGGTGCACTCACCCAAACGCCTTGTCATTGATAGTTATTGCAGTAATAAAATTTCTGTTTTTTGTATTGTGTATCTGCAAGCAATAATATAAACAGAAATAAAGTATTGCTGTATAAGAAAATATATTATACATTTATAAGTAAACCATAGACAACATTACGAGAAACAACTTAATTCTGCCTCAATACAGGTTCGCCTAGTGAGGCAGGCTATGCACTACTTAAAATATATATTATGTTACTCCTTTATAACAGTTCTTACCTCCATATCTTTTTTTTCCTATTTCGATACTGTTTTAATGGCATCAATTATTATTATAACATTATTCTTATAATTTATAGATATTAACTAACACATCATTTATTACCTTATGTTTTTAACTTTGTAAGTAACATGTTATTGTCATTAAAATTATATTATTATTACTACTGTGTAAAAGAAAGGAAGAAAATAAAAAGGGAAAATGTACTTTAAATGTTACAAATACACTACTGTAATGTAATATTATATTATGTATTCATATATTTTTGGATGAAATAAATAAATTAACACGACCGAAAAAAATTATATTTTGAGACTAACATGTTCATCATCATCATCATCACTATTGGCTCTACAACCCCTGATGGGTCTTGACCTCCTCAAGAGTCTTCCTCCACTCATCTCGGTTTTGTGCCAGCTCTCTCCAGTTTAGAAGCTCCAAGATAGGTGTGTCTTTGAGGACATTGTCGCTCCATTTTGATCTTGGTCTTCCCAGGCTTCTTCACCATATTGGTCTTGAGTTCAGCAGGAACTTTGGTGCTTGATGCTTGGTCATTCTCTCCACATGACCCAGCCACCGAAGTCTTCCCAGTTTTATAAATTTTGCGGCGTTTAGCTCCTTAAACAAAGTATAGAGCTCATTGTTATAACGTCTGCGCCAAAATCCATTTTCTGCTAACATGTTCACGTATCCAAAACCAAAAAGCAGTAAAGATCACGAAATAACACATTGCGTACAGTAACAATAAATAAATTGGAGATATATTAGGCGTCCGTCTAAATCGATGGTGGGCGCCCGCGTTATTTACGCCCGGGCCTCAGCGGTTATTTAAGGGCTAAATATTTAACAAACCAGCTTTTCGACGTACATTCAATTCATTCATAAAACATTGAGTGGAATCATCCCGGGGTGGTTTGGGAGGGGTGGGATGATGGGGTGGTAGTTCCGCTCGGACATTCAAATCATCGACGGAGTGAAGATGCAATTTAAATTCTTGTCTGTATTCCCTGTCTAAACTACATTGCACAGTAAATTACTTCATCTACACGTGTGTACACGTTACAGTCACCTTCGTGCTACGGCACACAAACGAAGACAAACTGATTGATATTCGTAAGTAAATATTTTCACAGTTCAAATACGAGTACAGTACTTAACTAAGTGTAATTTTTTGTGTCCCACAGAACTGAACAAACATCCTAAAACGAAAAATATTATAGCAAGTAAAAACTTTTAAACGGTTTTAGATTATATACTGTTAATAATTAGTGCAAAAGAGTCTAAAATATATATATATATATATTGTTGTTACATTTAAATGTTGAAATATTTATTTGTTCCACAACTTTAACGTATATGATAAAAAAAAAATTGTTTTTATGACAGCTTAGTTCCGTTCAGCATTCTCTGAATTTACAAAAACGTAATTTTTATAATATTGGTGCCTATTCGTGCGTTGTTAATTTTGACACATTATTTGTCGTCCAAAACTAATTTATATGTAGTTTTCCAAAAAAAAAAATTATATTAGTTGATAATCTATATTGAAAAGATTAATATTCACGTTTTTTTAATAACTTGTTAAGTTAACCTCATATCATAATAATTAATCCTCGAAAACAAAATTACCGAAGTTCAAACGAAACTCAGAAACAGAAAAATATTCCATGGGATTTAGGAATTCAATCCGGGACCTTAGCCTTGCCGGGGCTCTGATCTAACCACTGAGCTTAGTAGTTAGAGCATAATTAATTAGGAAAGAATCTTGTAGTCACACATGTAGATAGCAGCCAATATAAACATGCTTGAAAATGTAGATAATATTGATAGTACTTAATCGAAGTATGATACAATTAAATATGACCGAAGGGGGTGGGGAAAAATTAGCTCAGTAGTTGGTCAGAGTAACGGCAAGACTAAGGTTCTACGTTCAATTCCTAGATGCTACCGAAACTTTTTCTGATTTTTTCTGTATCAACTTTGCGTTTAAGAATCGCTAATATTGTCTCCAATGATTAAAATATATTTATGTACTTATTTTTAGAAGCCAATTATATAGTCCAACGACAAATAATACAATGCGTTTAAAAATAGTTGTTCAGGTGTGTACGTCACTGCACTACGGGTCGAGGTCACCTTCCGATATCATGCCTGACACGATCCGCACTAAGGAGGGTAGACGAGCAGTGGCGGCGCGCGGTGGGGGCTCCTTATACAATTTAATCAACAAACTCAAACATAAATCTTTGAAAATACTCAATAATTCTAGTAGATACTTTGTGCGGTCCGTACAAGCGAACCTACAAACCTACGTGCCGGAGACCACCAAGTGTTGCCAGTTCTTCCAGCGCTTTATGGCAACCTTCTCCCTATACCACCATACCACACACCACAATATGGTAAACTACTCAACCAATCATCAAGGATTATACGTTCTTTGTGCTTTTAAGTGATTGAGAAAAACTTTAAATGATTAAACCTGTATGAAAATGAGTACCTATTCACGATTTGTATTCACATATATTTTGCGAATCAATTTGAGAACTGTAATCAAAATTTAAAAAATATTTCAAATTGACACAACTAAGGCAGTTTGTAAAGATTGGAATTGAAAAGGACTGACTTACTTTTTTTAATTTTTTTTATGTACCCGATTTATGAAAAGAATTATAAACAATTATAATTTATTTTTACTTAGAATAAAAATAAAAAGCTATTCATTTTGTCATCATAAGTACCTGTCTAGAAATGACATAAATACATCGTCTGTAGGTGGTAAAAACCACAGTTTGATAATGCCTTCAGAGGGCGAAACAGCTGTAACTCAAAATAATAATTATGAAGCAGAACTTATTTATAATAAACTGTTTTTATAGATTGAATAATAATATAATTAAATATATAAAATAAATAAAAAAATTAAATTAACAATAAAAAACTGACTGACTTACCCTTTGCCTTCTGATATTCTTCTTGATAAGAGTCGTTCTTATGGATTTGTGGGATACTGTTGGTATTCTTTGCACAATCATACACAAGAGATTCGAAATTATACACAGCACATGTGATTAGCTACTACCCAGATTTCTTAATTGAGTCGACATTAAATTGCACTGAGATAATAAAATGTTGTTGTCAGGGCTACTTTAATGGACTGATTATACCAATGTTATTGTTACTTGTACAAAAAGTTGTGTGGAAGAAAAGGACATTTGTTGGTGGGATATGTATTTATGTATATCTATAGTTGCATCAAAACGATTAGACAGGCAAATGCGCACGACGTGTCTCAATTTACATTAAAATAATAAATTATAACAATGAGTATTCCGATGCACGATGGTTCTATTGATGTTCTACTGTCACAACTGCAACTAAACTCAACAAGTACGACAACTGCAAAGTTTAAGTCATTTTATACAAATATACGCGTCGACAAGCGCAGGGGGTTGGGAGTTTGACGGTACACTCGCTTCCCGCCTTACTAACTTCGTCACATTATTCCGCCTCATTTACAAGTTTGAAATTTTATTAAAATCAACTTCCTTATGAAATTTTTATTGCTGTGTAAATAAAATGATCTGTTAATTAAATAAACAAAAAAATGTTGAATGTTATTTTTAAATATGTATGTTTGAAGTATACTTTTGTTTTCTTGATTGAATTATCTGATATTTATTTTGGAAGTGGAAATTAACCTACTTCCTGAATTCCGACCAAGCTGAAACTCGTCAGATAGACTCGTTGTCAAAGACAGTGCATTTTATAAACTTTTAGTGTTAATCACGCGTACACACGTGGACTTATATGCATTTGAAAATCGAAGAAATTAAAGCACTTTACACGAAATCGGCCTTACCAACTCAGGATTTGGCCCGGTTTTTAGGGCTATTGATTCCGATCACTGGGTAGAAAAGTTCAAATCTTAGTCAAACCAAAAAAATCTAAAAAAATGAAAACGTTTTACAAGACGTTTGAAAATAAATGTATTACTTGTATTAAGTTAAAAAAACTTTGATTTTCGTAATAGAATCATGAATGAATTTTATTTTGATCTCTAGAATATACGCCTTTCGCAGATACTCTCCACATGTTATGGTAATGTCTGTATGTAAAGACATGCAAACCAAAAAAGGCGTATTCAGCAACATCATTCAAACAAGTTTCTTTCTGTGTAAATAAATCCTCAAAAAATAATTGCTACATTTACAAAGGCCTAGGAATTTATAAAAGATACGCGAGTCGAGTGCGAAGAGTTTTCCTCGGAACATGCTGAAATGTGAATACACAACATTGAAATATTTCTGGGCAAATTTGATGGATTTCGTTTCGAATTGGATTGCCAACGATATTCGACTTGACTTCAAAGCTTTGGCTAAAAGGAAAGCCTTTTCCCTTACATGTTTTAGGTTTCTAAGGAAGGCTTATAGCACTTAACCTTCCGCCTGACCATTACGAAATCCCCTCACAAGTCGTGAATTCGTATTCGCCTTTGGTAGGCTAAGTTGCCCAGATAGCCGCCAAATTGAATCAGCAACTACCTTTTATCCTAAACAAAATGTACCGAGGGTTTCATTATTTGACCTGGCACTGGTACTAGCACTGGCACTATTCCCGGACGGGAGACATCGATTGGCTCTTTCAAAGAAGCTTTTCTATTTTCTACTTGAAACATCTATGTATTCTATATCCTCGCTTAAAATATATCTGGGTTCAAAGAATATCTGGGTTTCAGGTAAGGGGTTTTAATATTCTTATGGGTTACACCGCACAGGATTTTCAAATGCCCGGAGCGTGTCTTACAATAAGTACATACATCATCTCCATTTGGAGATGATTGTGTGGCTAAAGGATGAGGGTTTAGGGAATGAGAAATGGAAGAGCAACTTGTGACAAAACTGGCAAATCAGATCTAGTCACTAAACATAATTAAAGCCATTTCAATCAACCTCTTAATGGCGGATAACAGTCTGATATTCATCACTCTGGAACACAATACACCAAGCATTGTTTTGTTTAACAATATGTATTCTGACATGTTATTTTTTAAAACGTATTAAATGTTATTTTTACAACATTTAAAAAAAATATTATTTTATTAAAATATTTTAAAATTATTTTGATTAAAACAAAAATCTTTCATGAATTCAATATTATTTTTTTTAATGTATAAAATATTATTTATTTTTACGCACCAGATTTAAATGTCCGGGTTAAATTTTCCCCAAAAAAAAAAAAAAAAAAAAAAAAAAAAAAAAAAAAAAAAAAAAAAAAAAAAAAAAAAAAAAAAAAAAAAAAAAAAAGGAAAAAAAGAAGGAAAAACTAAACCCTTTCACACACTTCCCCAAATGATCATCTAGTCAACCCACGCTATGCAATTGCACTATATAAGTATTATAAATACAAAAAAATACAAGAACAACATGTCAACCTACTAGAGACCAAATGGGAATATAATTCACCGACTCCAGATATTTTCATATCAGAGGGTTCGGCTCTGTGGCATTTCTAATTGAACCTATAAATCCTACCGATCCCTCAATATAAATATTTAAAAAATCCTTTGTAATCCTACATGTGTTTAAAATGACTGATTTTTGCATTTTTATATACAAATTGCTTAAATTTTGAATCAGATTCCTAGGTATTATGCCAGTGGCCGAAATAACAAATGGTAATATTTTTATAGTCCGAGAATGCCAAATGCATGTATTCAAATGCATTATAAAAGAAAATCTTTAAATCGAAATGGAGTTCTACAAATTAAACTTGATAACAATAATTAATATTATTTTGTTTTGAACCCGCGACCTCTTGGTCCAACGCCTAGAAGCTTACCGCTGCGTCACGGAGGTCGTCAAGATTAATAACATACGAGTTTTGATCGATATGAACGCAATCATTGAGAACATTTACTAATAAATATTAACGATTGTTTACAGGAACCCAAGCAGATGTTATAGTAAGTGCCACAAGTTATGTACCTGTTGATTCCGATCTGAGCAAAGTAGATTTGTGGTTAATTTTAAACCAACAAACGATACGATATAAAATGTGAATAGTAACTGTTGTTCCCGTTCGGATTAGAAGTGATTGTCGCCATTGCTCATGTCGGGAAACGGCCCGAGGCGGAGACGTCTTGTTTGCTTTCGTAAAGATGTTCAATAATATGTTTTAGGGTGCCCCTCATTTATATTCCGTCCGCGGTGCTTTTAATCAATGGATGAAACTAGATTATTTACATGTAATTTGTGGTAATGGCGTACCATAAAATAGGAACGGCGCACTATTACGTTATATTCTCGATCGTGTAATCATAGAAACGTGTTACTGTTTGGAAAATATTCAATTTTTATTATCAAATCCGATCACCACGACCAGAAGTTTATTATGTTCCTTTGAATAAACATTGAGGGAATTAATTAGTCGTTAGTCAAACGATTTATTTAATTACAAAATGTAAATAATATTATTTATATACGCCATTGAAAATATAAATATTTGATGCGATTCGTCAGACCTTAATGAGACCCATAATCAAAATCAAAATCAAAATCAAAATCAAAAAATATTTATTGTAAAATGAAAATTACAAAAGGTGTAGCTTATGGGTAGACCCCATTTCTTCCAGCTAACCACATTTATTTAATTACAATGTTTATACAATATTCTTTGTTTTATTATAATTACAATGTTTATACAGATAAAATAACAATATACCAATGAAAAAATTTAAAAAAAAAATACAAATATATATACCAATAAAAATAGGCGTTTCATTTACGTGAGGTATTCACTCAACGTGTAGTGACATTTATTAACAAGGAAAGTGTTTAGTGACGATTTGAATTTGTGTGTATCTTGTATTTGTTTGATGTTATGTGGAAGGTTGTTATATACTTTAATGGCCATGTAGTATGGTCCTTTTTGGAATATTGTTTTGTTTGCTTTTGGTATTAGTAAGTTTTCTGTGAGCCTTGTAGCGTATTTATGTGTTGAGTTTTTTAGTGGGAAATTTTCTGTAGATGATCGCACTAACATGCATAACTCCATTATATATATGTCTGTGACTGTCAGAATTTTCAGATTTTTAAACATAGGTCTACATGAATCTAAACAACCAGAGTTTGTAATTTTTCTTATGCATCTCTTTTGTATGATGAAGACATCTTTGGCGTTTACCGAGTTTCCCCAAAAAATAATACCGTATTTTATTATTGAATATACATAACCATAATATGCGGCTATTACTGATTCGGTGTTCAATATTTTTCTCAAGGTACCCAGAACATAAGAAAAACTACTGATTTTTGCTACAATTTTTGAGACATGTTCTTTCCAGTTTATGTTTACATCTAATTCTATTCCCAGTAGTGAACAGGTTTGGGAAGGTTCGATAATATTATTATTAATGTTTACATTTATATTTATTGGTGTAGCTTGCACTGGACAAAATTTAAAAATTTGGGTTTTGTTTGTGTTGAGTGATAGATGTTGCGATAACAGCCAGTTTGCATATTTATCGTACATTTAAAAAGTATGACAGTGGATAAACCTTTAGCACCCAATAAGTTACAATCATCGGCCATTAAAATAATAACTAACTTTGCACTTACCGATGACCTTACATCGTTTCGTATCTGCAGAAACACAATGGAAGAAGTACCTACCTACATTTATTTTTAAAACATTATGAGCAAAAACTTACAGTCTTCCGGTATTTTTTTGTAGGAAGGTAATTATCAACATTACAAAATAATATAGATTTAATTATAAATGATTTCGCTTATGAACTAAGAAGAATTTTGAGAAGCTTTGATAATTTACGCAAAGTTAACCTTCCCGAGTGTGCTCACTTGATTAGCGTGTTGATTATTTAACATCTTCCAGACTGGAGCGGGAAGCCTTCCCGAGTACAAACAAGAACCTGGAAGTATTGGAGTACTAAAATATCCAAGTTCCTCGGTCCTCTACCTCCGGAAAACTTTTCACATATGCCTTTTATGGAAGGGAAGCTCTTACAGTGTAAGTCAAAACGTAAGTACATTACATATAAAAATGATAGCAACTAAAATTCTTGTTCTGAAAGGGTAAAATGAATTTATAAAAGCGGTAAGTATTCTAACTAACTAACTAACTAACCATCACGCCGTTTCCCCGCAGGGGTAGGCAGAGAGGACGGACCGCCAAACATCCCGGTCTTGGCACACATTCCTTGCCTCGTTTACATTCATACAACGTCTCATACATTCTCTTCTATTATTCTGACTCTTGACATGGCCCGACTCAAGTATCTGATTCACTTGGTCGTGCCATGTCTTTCTTGGGCGTCCTCGACTTCCTCTACCATTCACATTTGCGTCATATATTCTCCTTACACTCCTTTCCTCGTTCATTCGCTCTACATGCCCAAACCATCGGAGCGTTCCTTTCTTGATCTTACTCATTACGCTTACATCAGCCTTGCATTCTTTGCGGATTTCCACATTTCTCACACGATCATACATGGTTTTACCACACATACGCCTCAGGGATCTCATTTCTACAGCGTTCAGTCTACTTTCATCCTTCCTCTGCCAGTTCCATGCCTCACTGCCATACATCAGGGTAGGTACCAGTACTCCATTATGGACGGCTAGTTTCGCGTCTTTGGACAGTTTTTTGTTAGTGCCAACGGCGTTCAGTCCTCCATTAATAGAGTTACCAGCATTCACCCTTCTTTCAATATCTCTATCAACCTTCCCATCTCTCGTAAGTAAGTATTCAATTTATTAAATCAATTAGGGATTCGTGGGATATCTAATAATATTCTGAAAATGAGACAACTTTTACACCTGTAAAAAATTTGTAGTTTTGTTTTCTTATTTTTATTGTAAATCATAATTTCACGGCAAACAGCTCTAATCCCACTGTTTCACATGTATATGTGCATTAATTTGTGTTGCTAAGGCAAAACTTAATGTTCAATCACCATTTCCGATTACTCTTTACTACGAATCGGTTTAGAATATGAATAACTAAAATATATTTTCTCTAAATTGAAGCTTTTCCTAACGTTTTACTTGAGTCCAAAGATTTTTTATAATTAATTACAATATTAACATGCGTGAACTACAATTTTTTTTAATCATTAGAAATGTAATTATGCATATAAAAACAACTTTAAAAAACATAGTTGTATGGCTAAGATTATCTGTTGACAGTTTCCCTTCATTATCTTTTTTCTTTCTTTTATAATGATACTAACCGCTTTTGCTCTAAAATCAACCATTTCTAGTCTCTGTTTGCCAAGCGATTTTTTGCTTATTACCTAAATTTGTGGTGATACAAGGTACGGTAAGATAATACATTAGAAATACAAAATTAATTGAATCATTCAAAAACACAGCTAATCTCCGGCAAGAATATATGTCATCGATTCAGAAATGTAAAAAAACTTTGGGTCCACAGAAATATAAATATCTCGAAATAAAGTTCTTTAATAAATTGCCAGAAAAAAATACCCCTTAATAATAATAGCTTCAAAGAATTCAAAACACAATTAAAAAAAAACTGAAAACTTCACCTATAAATATGTATGTAAAATAAACAAATAAAAAATAATAAAATTTTAATAAAAAAATGACATAATAAGAGCCAACAACAGTGTAATTTTTTTTAACCCTTTCTCAACCAGAGTCATTTTAAAATGACGTGAAATTTGTAAATTTTTTACTAACTACCGAACAAATTTATTTGCGGTATTTTTTACATTAATTTAGTGAATCCTTTTTCATTGCGTTGGCTACATTGCATACACACTTCATATTGTAAACAAGATTCGTTGATCACACCTTTTGAAAAGCTATGATCCGAGGGAATTGCAGAATTAAAAAGGACAAGGTATTTATGTTTTTTCGTATATTTTTCCGTTTTTATATACCTACAGTAAAACTTACATTCTTTCATATTATGATGAAAATACAACAAAAACATTGATATAGTATTTGTTTTTAGCATTCTAAAGTATCGTGTCATTTCAAAACGACACTGGTCGTTTGAGGTTACACAATTTGACTATTTTGTATCTGATAACATATATATTTATTATGTGTTATTTGTGTTTTGATGAGAAGAACACATCAATAATACTTTCAAGTGATAAGTAGATGTGATATTGTCTTTAATTGTATTTAAAAAAAATATTCTTTAAAGAACATGGTCCACTTTTATAGTAATACATCATTTACCTCTCAGAACCACTGTCGTTTTAAAATGACGTTGAATATTTCCTAAACTATCAGTTAATTAAAAAACTTAAAAAGAAACTAATATTTCAAGTACCCATAATCATATGTTATTTAATTTTTTATGTCTGCATTAATTAATTTGGATGAGAAAGGGTTAATAACTAACCAAATAAATAACCCCTTCCTCCCAAACACACAAACAGTTATTTTAGAGATACAAACTTATGAAAATTAAATGTTTCGTTTGTTACACATATTATGATTACTATGATATCAATTGTACTATGGTAAATATTTCTTAATAATAATTTATTTTACCAACTTCTAAAGGAGTGTAATTATAATAATTTAAAAAAAAAAACAAAATTGGACAAATAAGCCATTTATGCCTGCTGGATTTTGACTGTTAAGTCATATCACATTTTTATTTAATTTACGATATAAAAATACTAGTTATTCACCTTTGGACAAGTAGAGTACCTTTATCGTCTTATAAGTACACTGTCGATTTTTACAATTCAAAAGTGCATTTTCCCTGGGCACTTACCTATTAAAAGTAACGGCCCATTGACTTGGTTCTCTTCGTACCGAAATATATTTACAAACAACACATTTAGCAATACTTTACAGGTACCGTGTACATTGAATAATTTCCTCGTGACTCGGATGCCTTCCAAACGTAGTACTTGACGAACTTCACGTCATACTTGATGAAGTTCAAGCGGAGGGTAATTATACGCAGTTAACGTCGATTCGACGATCAATTTGAAGAAGCACAACATTCATAAATAACAACTTAGTTTATTTTAAGATATTATACATAATTTACATATTAATCCATATTTATCCTGACACTTGAATTAAAATTTTCAGAATAATTTCCGCAGAAGAATTTATTTACAGCGATAAAGTTAGCTGGTAACTAATTAAAAAATACATATTTTGGTAGAGTGTTTTTTATGTCTTTAAATACCGTGAGCGTTAATTTTGCCTGTATTAAAGAGCGTGTATTTTTACTCGTTGTGGAATTTTCCTGAAATTTGAAAAAGTCACCAATCACAAACACGATAAAAAAGTATTAAATATGTATCAATGGTCCTGCATTTAATTCGTGGATAGAATACTTTTTTAAGAACAGGTGATTGAACTGGTAATGAAGGGAGAACCATAAATATTTCAACTATTTTATTCACAAAAAACATGACATCACTTCATGATTTATTTTGTGAGATTCTCAAATCGAGAGCCATTAGAGCTTATTAATGGACCCGTAAAATTTATTTGTGTCAATGTTTATTAGCAGATATAATCTGTACGCTTCTAATAACGAGATACGAAATGGTAACTAATAAAGACCGGTATTCAAATTTGGGATCCCGTGTTATGTTTAGCTTTAATTTAAAGTGTTTTAGAAGTAATAAAGCTATCAGCAGCCTTGTTCCATGTTAGGCTCTGCGCCGCGCCGCGCTCCGTGCTTAGCCGCACACTGATGGATGTGACCATCCTAACTGGAATTAATATTTACCATCTTTATTTGTGGTGTTAGGTTTCCAAAGTACTTATTTTCACAAAATATTGATTAGGAAACTAATGATGTCAATTTTAAAAAACATGTTTGTGAAATGAACCCGTTTAAGAAAACATTCATTTATTCACTTTTACATAAAAAAGTTACCTTCCAAGAATTAAAAAAAGTTTTTTATAATTTAAACATGAATTATATTATACATACTAACATCTCAATTTGGAGGCAGGTATGGGTACCGCCGCACCGGGAATGAACACTGCCGTAGATCACTAGAAGTTCACTACCTTTGGTCTGCCCGCCTGCTGCATGGTGGGCCAGAGCGAAAGAGACCGGTTGGGGGAAGCCTTTTGACTTCTCCTGACGACCTTCCTCAATCTTTCGCCTTACACCACAATTGGAGGGATGGATTCATACGTCTGCCACTCCTGGACGCTGAACTCCATATTCCAACCGACCCCTATTACGTTTTTCCTTCCCAGAACTTCCTCTCATTTTTTCCTTAAAAAGACCCTCCACACAGCATACCCTAAGATGACATAGGCCTTAAGGTCTCGTCAAACAGACCGCGTAATTTACGCGGTGTACGGCGTAAAATACGCCGGGACTGACGCCGCGTACTAACGCCGCGTTGTGTTGTACTGAACGTTGTCTGAACCGGTCAAACAGAGCGAGCGCCTACCAGTACGCTACGCTCTAGCGCGGCGTTAGGACGTCGCTTTGTATTTTTTACAAGATTTTATTTTACGCCGGGCGTTCTTGCTCGACTGTGATAAAAATGATTGAAAAATTAATTGAATGTGTCCGAAAACATCCTTCTTTGAATGAAATGAGGAACAGTGCATATAAAAATAGTTCTATGAAGGCAATTCTTCGAAGCACACTTGTGACATACAAAAGTATTGAAAGAAGCGATCTTCGTGTGATGAAAGCTCCCGGCATAAACGATAATATTCTCCAAATTCTTTCCTCTTCTTATTAATATCGTGCACCCATATTTTATTATTATGTGAACGTGATAATGCACACAGCAGTAACAACTTATCTTCACCTGAGCCGCTGGACATCGTGACGGAGACTGACTGGTGCCGAACGCTCTGACGTACGCTCTGCTGTACGCTCTGCTGTACGCTCTGCTGTACGCTCTGCTGTGCGCTCTGCTGTACGCTCTGCTGTACGCCGAAGCCGTTCAAACAGAAAGTACGCGTCGTTAAGGCGTAATTTACGCCGCGTAAATTACGCCGTCTGTTTGACGAGGCCTTAAGGGAAATTACTTTTCCTCAGGGCCTCCTGTTTTAAACTTAAAAACAATCACTGTTTGTAACTGCGTGCCTGTCCGACTGGGAGCACTTCTATAAAAATTCAAATACATCTTCTGTTAGTGCAAGAACTAGGATGAATACTTACTACGGAACCGTTTTTTTATTGATATTTTGTCGAATAGTGATATTAATTCATAAAAACATTAAGCTTCCGTTGATTTCAAAGTGAAATGACCACTGGAGGAGTGAAATTGTCCACACATATAAATTTAAAAAGAAGAGTTACGAAATTAAACACAAAAACAATTAATTAAAAAAACATCAATGTTCACTACCTTCAGAAATACTTAGACGGCCACAAGGTCACAGGACTGTGCCAAGTATAGAGGCAAACACAAACTTCGATAAAAAATGTGGTATGTTTTTACGGTAACTAAGTGCTTTACAGCGCGAATTATGACATGAAAAATGAACTATTTAAGCACTGTGTGTCGCAGCGACTCGATCTACCCCGCCATGCAAGTCCCAATCCACAGTCCCAGGCCACTCTCTGCTGAACTCGTTAACTATTTAAACAATAAAACCAAACTTGTTGAAAGATGATTGGAAAAAAGTGGTTTTGGTAGCGTCTTCCATCCACCACATTATCTCCCTTGACAGTGCTGCCTACATTATAGTCTAATCAAATATTTATCGATGGACTTAATTATTTTAACATCGCTTTGTAGATAACGGAATATATTCCTTTTTGGAAATAAAGAATACCTACTAGATAATATTAACTCACGAGGTGAGATGATAATAATCAAAGTTGACTTGATCACGCATCTTTTGAATCTAAATAATTATTCATGGCAATTCGGAATCTTGTTTTCTGTTAGTTATATCTTTTCGATAGAACATTAAAATCTCCAATTTTATTTAGTCGCTCTCTGGCAACCACAAACCTCGTTTGGTTTCCGAAAATGAAGCAGGGCCTGAGAAAATACGGTGGCGCAAGAGGACACATTCTCAAAATGTCGGTAAATATTTGTCAAAGGCCCGAAAAGCCGAGGTAGAAATTCCTCCCCATCTTACCGCCGATTTCATTGGAGACTTATTGACAGAAGGTGTTTCATAAATCTGAAAGATTTATATGGAACGTATTTGGCTATGCACATTTAACTGGACACATTCTTCACAAACATACTTACCGAACAACTCACCACAAATCAAGGCGGTCATTGCCTCTCAAATTTTGGTTTGAAATACATATCACAAAAACACTTTTAGATCATTTTCATAACTCCATTTTGTCAAAAATATACCCCCTCTAATGGCGCTTAAAAGAATAATATTATTTTTGAAATGAACAACAGAAAAATAGAAAAGCGCAGAAAATCAATATTCTTTGCAGCAAAAAGCTATTATAATGTACGATCTTATTGAATTTAGAAAGGCTTATCATTTTGGGAGGCGGGTATGGGTACCGTCGCTCTCATTTATTGGATAACCAACACCTCTGCTATAAGTCACCCCAAGTGGCTTGCTACGTTTGGTGACTTAGCAGGGGTGCCTGGGTTCATGAGGTGAGGTTTATTAAGATCTTGGCAGCCGTATGTATGCCCACCTGCTGTGTGGCGGGTTGGATCGAGAGAGACTGCTTAATGTGGTCTTTTGACCTCTCCAGCCAGAATCATTCGACCCATTGCCTGGCACGGCAATTGAAGGGATGGATTCAAACATCCGCACTCCTGAACACTACCCATCCCTCATACCTTTTTTTAAGTGAAACTTCTATAGCACCGCTGTGATTTAGATTTCGGATGAAACGGAAATGACGATTACTGCACCTGCGACGCATCAACTGCGCTCATCGGCCGCTTTGATAATAATGTCACTTTTAAATGTTCCTATTGGTTGAGATATGTAATGGAAATTACATGAGGTTTACGCTTGTAGCAATTGAACGTGCTACGTAAACTCAGTTAAAAGAAAACTCTAGAATCATCGGTTGATAGTTTTTTATGTGCCATTAAAATTTTCACAATGTTATCAACATATGGAGTGTGACAGTTAAAAAATAAAACAGTACAATTTGTTTCAGCTTGCTGTTCAAAAGAATTGGAATTTGAATTGCTTGAATTTGAATTCTTAAGTAAGTACTTCTCACAGCGCAGGTAGCTACAGTACTCCCTCCCCAGACAACGCAGACATGGCTGCGGTGGAAAGAGGAATAGTCAGATACCGAGGTGATCGGGAAATCGAACCCGCCTTCCAGAACGAGTGGTTGTGTGTGTCCGATCCTTACTGCCATCGAAAAACGGAAGGGTTGGTTGTGATGTGGCGGCTGGTGACTCTGATGCGGTTTGCGAGTGTGATGTGAAACTCTCAAGATCTTGAGCAACGTATGCTGGTTTGAGGCGGTCGATGCTCACGGTGATTTCCTTCCCTTTTACCAGTATGGTATATGTTCGTTCGTGCCGACGAACGACTTTATGAGGGCCGCTGTAGGGTTGTTGAAGCGGGCTCTTGACTGTGTCGTCCCTCAGAAAGACGTGAGAAGCTGTGGGAAGATTTTGGAAGACGAAACGATGTCCATAACTATGGCGGGTACCTTCAACTGGTCTCAGCTCGTTGAAATGTTTCCGTAGTTCCTTGAGGAAGCTTCCGGTGTCGTCGTTAACATTAGGTCGTGCTGTACATAGAAATTCGCCGGGTAAGCGGAGCGGCTCGCCGTATACTAGCTCGGCTGAGGTTGTCACGAGGTCATCTCTCCAAGCTGCTCTGATTCCCATGAGTACGGTGGGAAGTGTTTCCGTCCAACGGTTATTCTGATGGCACTTGATCGCTGCTTTCAGTTGACGATGAAATCGTTCCACCATGCCATTTGCTGCGGGGTGGTATGCAGTTGTATGGATTTGCGTCGTGCCTGCCAGGAAATTCAACTGCCTGAACAGCCTCGACTCAAATTATCTCCCTTGGTCCGTAGTAATGCGGAGTGGAGTGCCGAATCTTGTTATCCAGCCCTTGTAGAAAGCACGCGCCACTGTTTCAGCCTCTTGGTCTGGGATCGGGAATGCCTCTGGCCATCTCGTGAATCTGTCTACGCACGTGAGACAGTATCGGCATCCTTCTGAAGAAGGCATGACGATTATGTCGATGTGGACGTGCTCGAATCTAGCGGAGGGTCTGGGAAAGGCTCCCAGGGGTGCTGACACGTGCCGTGTAATCTTGCTTCGTTGGCATTGAAGGCAATTGCGTGCGAGCTTAATAGTCTCAGCTTTAATGGCCGGCCAGACATAACGTTGAGTTATGAGCTTAACCGTGGCCTTAATTCCAGGGTGAGCCAGCTGATGGACCGCATTGAATGCCGCAGGTCTGAACTTCTTTGTGACGAAGGGTCTGGCTATGGTAGTTGAGACGTCACAGTAGAGATGCGCGTCAGTACCCGGAATATTAATCTTTTTAAGTTGTAGGCTAGAACTTCCTTGCAAGTGTTGTTCCAGTTCAGGGTCGCACATCTGGTCAGCTGCCAGCGCTGCGTAGTCCAGAGGAGTATCTATCGTCTCGACCCTGGAGAGAGCATCCGCGACGATGTTGTCTTTTCCGGAGACGTGTCGGATGTCAGTTGTGAACTGGCTGATATAGTCCAGATGGCGGAATTGCCTTGGTGAGCATTTGTCTGCTTTTTGTTGGAAGGCGAACGTGATAGGCTTATGGTCTGTAAATATGGTAAACGACCTGCCTTCCACCATGTGGCGAAAGTATTTCACAGCGAGATAGATGGCTAGTAGTTCTCTGTCGTATGCGCCATATTTCTTTTCAGCTGCCGAAAACTTCTTCGAAAAGAATGCTAGAGGCTCCCAGTGACCTGCGACGAATTGGTGGAGTGCGGCACCGGCTGTAGTATCAGACGCGTCACTGACGATAGAGAGTGGGGCGTCGCACTTCGGGTGAACGAGCAGGGTTGCCTGGGCCAGAGCTTCCTTGCACTTGCTGAAAGCTTCTACTGTTTCGGCAGTCCAAGACACGAGTTGTTTGCCTTTTTGGTTCCCTTTTAGGAGGTCATTGAGTGGAGCTTGTGTCCTCGCGGCGTTGGGAATGAATCTTCTGTAAAAATTTATTGCTCCCAGGAAACGGCGGAGATCCTTGATGGAAGCTGGTTGGCTGTAGTTGTTGATGGCCTCCACTTTATCTGGGAGGGGTGAAGTGCCAGCGTCGGACACCGAGTATCCTAGGAATTTGACCTTAGTCAGGCCGAAATGGCATTTGGCGGTGTTGATGACAACACCATATTCCTGCAGGCGCTGGAATAATATCTTGAGGTGGGCTAGGTGCTCTTCCTCTGACGTTGAGGCAATAAGGATGTCGTCTATGTAGGCGTAACAGAAATCTAAGCCTCTGGTAACCTCGTTCATGAAGCGTTGGAAGGTCTGGGCTGCGTTGCGGAGGCCGAAAGACATCACCGGAAATTCGAAGAGTCCGAATGGCGTAGTGATTGCTGTTTTCGGAATGTCCTCGGGAGCCACAGGGATTTGATTATATGCCCGCACCAGATCAATCGTTGAGAAGATCTTGGTGCCGCTCAGTGCCTGTGCAAAATCTTGGATGTGGCGTACGGGGTATCTGTCCGGAATAGTTCTGGCGTTCAATCTTCTATAATCGCCACATGGTCTCCACTGGTCGTCCTTCTTGGGTACCATGTGCAAGGGAGATGCCCAAGAGCTCTCGGAAGGTCGAGCGATTCCGAGACGGACCATGGCCTCGAACTCCTTCTTGGCGCGTTTTAACTTGTCAGGAGCAAGGCGTCGTGGGCGTTCGACTGTTGGAGGTCCTGGCGTGGTGTTAATATGGTGCAGTGTTGCGTGACGAACTTCCCTCCTGGCGCCGTCAGGGCGAGTGATGTCAGGAAACTGTTGAAGAAGCTTATGATACGGGGACGTTCCTGTGACCGTCTTAATGGAAGCGATCTTGTTGTCGCTTCGTTTTCCCGTGATGGTCAAATTCGTCACCTGGTCCAGCAGCCGTTTATTTCGGACATCCACCAGTAGCTCGTACTTGGCGAGAAAGTCTGCCCCGATGATTGGCCTGGAGACGTCTGCAATGACGAAGCTCCAAGTAAATTCGCGTCGCAATCCCAGATCCAGGTTGAGCGTTAGGCTGCCATAAGTAGCGATTGTGCTGCCATTTGCTGCTGCCAGTTCGTATGTCGCTTTAGTGGGGCGTCCCTGGACAAGGCGTCGTGGGAAAACGCAGAGATCTGCGCCGGTGTCTATAAGAAATTGGGTATGGGTTACCCTGTCGGTAACAAAAAGGCGACTGACTTGGTTGGGGCTGGTGCTGGTCGCCATCAGTTTGGGCCCCGCGCGTTTTCCTGCTGGAAGTTGCAGGGTTTGGTGCACTTGCTTGCCTTCGTCCCATACTTCCAGTGGTACCAGCATGTTCCCTCGGGCTGACGACCTCTGGACCGACTGCAGGAATGATTGCTCCAACGATGCGGGGTGGCGCTCCTCCTATGCTGGCCAGAGCGTAGTGTCGAAACTTCGCGCCTCAAAGTAGCGAGCTCTTGTTGGAGAGGCTGCATCAACCGCTCCATCCGTGTTAGTAGTGGCTGATTGATGGGTTTACCCATTTCCTCGGATGTACCGCTCGTGAGGGACATGATGATGATGATTGGTGTGCGAAATTTATCACCGAAGAGTTTATTTCGTGCGCGACGTGCTCGCGGTAGACGTACTTGCACGCGTCGTGTTCACTGTCGGATTCACAAATGTAAACTTCGTGGTCACTAATGTGAACGTCGGTGTCACCAATGTAGCAATTGAACGTGCTACGTAAACTCAGTTAAAAGAAAACTCTAGAATCATCGGTTGATAGTTTTTTATGTGCCATTAAAATTTTCACAATGTTATCAACATATGGAGTGTGACAGTTAAAAAATAAAACAGTACAATTTGTTTCAGCTTGCTGTTCAAAAGAATTGGAATTTGAATTGCTTGAATTTGAATTCTTAAGTAAGTACTTCTCACAGCGCAGGTAGCTACACGCTCATTAGTCGCTCTGATTATTTATTTATTTATTTATTTATTTATTGTTTGAAACATTTACAGAGTGTTAACAAATTATTGCATTAATATTATTACGTTGGAATATGAACTGATATTAACACTCCAATTAGAAATGTTCACAGCATGCGTAATTAAGGTTTAGTTGTTGCTAGACGGAGATGCTAGTAGTGAAAAGAAAACAGAAATAATAATAATAATAAAAAAGAAATATAAGACATGAAATTTAAAACATGGTAAGTGTACAGAGAAAGAAACTTATGACCTTACTTTTCAAGTATTGGTTGAGTTGTTTTGGTAAAGTTTCGCTTCTAACGCGTGTAAACTGCACTCGATTTTTTATTTCCTTTCCTTTTCCCAATTTTTACATTTGATACAATATTATAAGAGTAATGGGAACCCACTAGGGCACAGCCTGTGCGTGGGTAGTATAGTTATTATAAGAGTAATGGGAACCCACTAGGGCACAGCCTGTGCGTGGGTAGTATAGTTATTATAAGAGTAATGGGAACCCACTAGGGCACAGCTTGTGCGTGGGTAGTATAGTTATTATAAGAGTAATGGGAACCCACTAGGGCACAGCCTGTGCGTGGGTAGTATAGTTATTATAAGAGTAATGGGAACCCACTAGGGCACAGCCTGTGCGTGGGTAGTATAGTTATTATAAGAGTAATGGGAACCCACTAGGGCACAGCTTGTGCGTGGGTAGTATAGTTATTATAAGAGTAATGGGAACCCACTAGGGCACAGCCTGTGCGTGGGTAGTATAGTTATTATAAGAGTAATGGGAACCCACTAGGGCACAGCCTGTGCGTGGGTAGTATAGTTATTATAAGAGTAATGGGAACCCACTAGGGCACAGCTTGTGCGTGGGTAGTATAGTTATTATAAGAGTAATGGGAACCCACTAGGGCACAGCTTGTGCGTGGGTAGTATAGTTATTATAAGAGTAATGGGAACCCACTAGGGCACAGCCTGTGCGTGGGTAGTATAGTTATTATATACATTTTATTATTGTACCTATTTCGTTCCTAGAACTTCCTCTGCTTCCCTTTCTTAACAAAACCCTCCAAACAGCATCCCCCTAAGATGACGTAGGTCCAGTGGGATTTTTTTCCTCGGGGCCTCCTGTGTGGAGCTAAGGTAAAAAAGTTATCTTAGGTACCAACTACTAGAAACGAAAATCAATTTTATACTTTAAAATCCATTTATGCTTACGACTTATTATTATTGAGCATGTTAACCTTTTGTTTATTGTTTGCCCTTGGTTATTTTAGGAATGATACATTTTCCGGCTTTATAAAATATCATATAAGAAAAGCTCCCTTCACTATTTGATCGCTCGGCCAAAGGTTTAGGGGTGAGATAAAAAGTTATCCCCATATCGCAAATAAGGCAACATCCTGTTATCCCCATTTCTGTGTTTTTCTATTCTGGAGGCGTTTACCACTTTTATCATTCATATTTCATTTAATATTAGAAAATGGTGAATTTACTGATCCAGCCATGAATAGAATGGGACTTAAAATCATCATAGTATTATATGTATAAGATAATACACTATTTTATTTATAAATTCAGTTTCCTACGATCTATTCTTTCTATTCTATCTATACATAAAAATGCATCGCCGAAATGTATGTACGCGCATAACTTCCGAACGACTGCACCAAATTGGATAATTCTTTTTTTGTGTTCGTTATTGTCAGGACAAGGTTTGTATAAAACTACTGGTGAGCTCTGGCATTATGAAATTCGTATAAAAAATTGCAATACGTGGCACGCGAGCTGTTTGAATACTGAATGTACCGGGATTGAATGTATGGAATACAGGAAGGGGGAGGGGGGAGTTGGGAAGGGGGGAGGGGGGGGGGAACTCGAATAAGGGATTCACGGAAGGGGGTGGGAGAGGAACCAGGGAGGGGGGAGGAGAACTCGGGAGGGGGGTTCGCAGGACGGGGGAAGGGGGGGAGTGGAGTGGGGAGAGGGATGGTGGGAATTCGTGAGGGGAAGGGGACGCGGGAGAGGAAGGGGAGGCGAAAGGGGAACAGGGCGAATGGGAAAGGACACGCAGGGAGAAACAATTTCTTTATTAAATGACATAGCAATGACCCGGCTAGTTCAAAATAAAAATCATTAGAATGTTCATGCAGGAAATGAACGAAAACTTCCAAATATTGAATATTACATTATATAAAATATTTTAATATTTAAGTCATTTGTGTGCGCATGAATCTTCTTAAAATTAAATGCATAACTTATTAGTAACAGGTAAAGGTTACTCTGAGCGGTTCTCTTTATTAAAATATTTCGTAATTTTTAATTTTCATCGCTACAAATACAAGATTTATTTTTGGTTTTACATAATTAATTATAAGATTCACATACCAATACTAATAAAGCTAGATTTCTAAAACGTCGGTAATTAATTTATATCTGGTATTAACACTTCCCAAGTGAGACCAGATTAATATTAAGTATGTTTCGTGGCTATAAAATTAGAAATAAACTATTAAATAAAATCGTTTAAATGTAAATCGACGTGTATTTCACGCAATAAAACAAGATGACTATTAAAACTAAACTTTTGGTCTGTTGGAAAAAGAGGATGAATATTTTTATTTTCATTGTTCGTATAGAATATATACATACAGATAAAATAATAATATGGTAAGTGGTAGAGGTTTTGTTATTTACAGACATATTAAAAAAAAAAAAAAACATTTTATGGGTTTAAAATGAATGTGTTGTGTGACATGGAAGTGAGAAGTCTGATGCTGATGAATAAAGTTTACGTGTGATGAATTCACATCTTTACACAGTATAAAATGAAGTCGCTCCCGCTGTCTGTGCGCTTAGATCTTAAATTACGCAACGGATTTTCATGCGTTTTTCACCAATATATAGAGTGATTCAAGAGGAAGGTTTATATGTATAATACATGCATATTATAGTAGAGCTGGCAAGCGGACGGTGTGGATTTGATATGTATGAAAATTAGCAGCATAGATAAAAGAAATATTTGGAATCTATAACATTGCTTTCTTTTTAGAAAGTACAAACTAGAAAATCACGTGAAAAAACCCAAATTTGACTTTCCTAATCGAAATTTGCGAATTTCACGTTTATCGCCGAAAATCGGAAAATTCGCTTTTTAGGTAAAAACGTCGGATATCGGGAAAAAATCGCGTTCTTTCAGGTTCTATGAATAAGGAAAGTGGCAGGTTGTGCATCTAACTTCGCTAAATTCTGTAACTTTTCTGTGTCAAATGTATAATAACTGGCTTGGTTTACCAGGGGTTCTGATTTATCCCTTTTACTAAGATGAGTAAGTAACTTTTAACAAAAAAATTCGAATTATAGAAAAAATATGAAGGTACTACTAATCAAGACTTCACTAAGTATAATACTAGAAAGAAAAACCACATTATAGTAATATCTTTACAGGCTAACTTCTAAGCAATCTAAGCCTTTCGTTTTAATATTGCAGTGCTATATTTTTGATATTCGATTGTATCTTTGAATGCGTAAGACAGAAAAATATGTTGTCTAAATAATATGGATTTTGTCAGATCACGACGGGGGGGAATTACAAAGTATCCACGCAAAAATAATATATTTTTTTAAAGTAAGAAAATCCTTGACATCTCCTGAACATATAAAGTAGTTACAGATGCACATGTCATGAAAAGCCGCCATTAGGGTTGGATGGTGGTTTCCGTAACGGCGTAACCGTTCCCGCTCCGTCGCGGCTCCGGTTCCAGACCCAGTTCCCGCTCCGCCTGCCGATATCACTGGGGTCGGCACGTGACCCGCCTGCTCATCACAGCCATTATACAATATAATATGGAGAGCGTCGGGACGCCAGACACGCCGAGAATACATTTTTTATAACGAACTCGAACGAAATTCTCACCACAAGGGTGGTTAACTTGATTTCAGACATATAATCCCCCTTAAATGCAAAGAAGAACTTGTTAATTAGAAACATAATTGTTTTTATGAGAAATTTTGGGGCGAATTTACGCTTCTGCAATACTTTATTTGAACGAAGTGCCTATAGTTTTTTTTTTCAAAAAAAGATTTTTAAAATTAAAAAAAAATTATAAAATTAAATCATTTGTCTATAAAATATTACTTTTATAAAAATGATTAAAGATTTTCACATCCAAAGGACTTATTCTAAATGGAATAAATAATCACTATCTATGCAACCATTCTTTTCTTTCATTTTTTTTTTCTTCTGAAAATGTACGTTTAAGAAAAGTGATTATGTTGTAGAACTATGTACGTTGTCGAGAGATTATTTGAAACGAAAAATACTCATTTTTGAGCACGGTTCGATCGATATAGGTTATAACGTAATAATGTAATTTGTAATGTAATGTAAATATAAAGTAATTTGTCTTTCCTCCCGAACACGGCCGATAGCTAACAAACAGTTCACAGAGTCTTAGGGGGTTTTTCACCATCCTCCCAATAGCTTATCCATACACATAATGAATATTTTGGATTAATTCTACAGGATTTATTTATTTAAAAAGTCTGAGTTTGCTATTCGGTACTTGAACCTATGAACAATGGCTACATATAGGATAAATTAGCCGAAGTTTTTACCTGTTGCTAGTATTTATTTGTTTTTTATTAATATTCGTTATGCGTATGGATAAACTATTGGGAGGATGGTGAGAAACCCCCTAAGTGTTCATAATTTATTTGACTTGAACTCTTGTTTGTTCGTTGGTGATCTGCAGTCGTGCTTGGGAACGGTGACAAGTTACCGTTACTATCAATAAATCCTTTATCGATCGACCGTGCTAAAAATATCTCAATGTTCATTATCAGAACAATTTTATTTTTATTTATTTGTCTATATAAAATATGTTTACATTGGGTTTTTCGATGCCGGTCTCAGAAGGATATACCTGTGCCGATATCTATACATGTGGTTATCAGTTATCATAATATCAGCTAAAGTAATTATTTTTATTTATTTGTCTATATAAAATATGTTTACATTGGGTTTTTCGATGCCGGTCTCAGAAGGATATACCTGTGCCGATATCTATACATGTGGTTATCAGTTATCATAATATCAGCTAAAGTAATTATTTTTATTTATTTGTCTATATAAAATATGTTTACATTGGGTTTTTCGATGCCGGTCTCAGAAAGATATACCTGTGCCGATATCTATACATGTGGTTATCAGTTATCATAATATCAGCTAAAGTAATTATTTTTATTTATTTGTCTATATAAAATATGTTTACATTGGGTTTTTCGATGCCGGTCTCAGAAGGATATACCGGTGCCGATATCTATACATGTGGTTATCATAATATCAGCTAAAGTAATTATTTTTATTTATTTGTCTATATAAAATATGTTTACATTGGGTTTTTCGATGCCGGTCTCAGAAGGATATACCTGTGCCGATATCTATACATGTGGTTATCATAATATCAGCTAAAGTAATTATTTTTTTTACACTAGCACAGAAGGCTTTAACGATAATTAATTCTTTCGGGGCATCTGCTATCTTTGAGGATGCTGTGCCGAAGATATTTTTTAGGAAAGGAAGGAGAGGATGTTCTTGGAAGAAAAACAGTATGAGAAGTGGGTGGGATTCTGGGGGGTCATTGTGTACAAGAGTGGCGGACATATGAATCCATCCCTCCCACTGCGGGGCAAGGCGATGGATTCAAAGAATCTACTTCTCAACACGACAAGCATCAACCCATGAACCCGGGCACCCCTGCAAAGTCACCGTAGCGAACCACTTTGGATGACCTATGACAGTCATGTTGTTATCCAATAAATGGTCCCCAGGTCGGTCAATCAGGTACGCATACCCGCCTCCAAAATGGTTTATTGTTTTAAATCATTAATATCAACAAAATGGTCCCCAGGTCGGCGGTACGCATACCCGCCTCCAAAATGGTTTATTGTTTTAAATCATTAATATTCACGCGTACTGCTTATGTTTGTTATTGCCACTACTTGTTTACTTAGGTATATTTTTTAAATTTATTTTTATTTTTAAAGGTACATTTAAGTGTTCTTTACCTGTAATCTCTGTAATATGTTGAAAAGGAGTGGTTTCACAAATCAACACCCCAAAAATACAATTTTTCTCTAAACTCTCTTATCAAAGCATGTTTTTTTGTTATTTATTTTCCACCTCTTTTCGGAAAAAAATCACAACACAAAAATAAACGACGCTCTTGCCTTCTTTTGATTACCG
Organism: Limnephilus marmoratus; assembly: GCA_917880885.1. Classification (NCBI taxonomy): domain Eukaryota; kingdom Metazoa; phylum Arthropoda; class Insecta; order Trichoptera; family Limnephilidae; genus Limnephilus; species Limnephilus marmoratus. The sequence continues at coordinate 53,363,140 of OU862921.1, read as the reverse complement.
TCCCGCGTGTGTTTTATGTTTTGTAGCGTACACACACTGCGCCGAGATTAATTTTGTCTTTTTATATTAATATTACGATGGATGCAATCAATGCCAATTGATCGGAACATAGCTAACAAAACAAATCTACGCACTTCTGCTATAAAAAATAACATTCGTTGGGGTACGGCTGCCCAGCCCCTTTCACATATAAAACTTAATTTTGGATTTGAGGCAAAAAAACTAAAATATTTGTGGCGAGCCAACGATCAACAAAACGTTGAGCAACAACAACGCTGAACACGGAGAAGTACTTACCTACCTGCGCTGAAATATTTGGCATATCGTCGCACCTTACGGAGCATTCAAATTCCCTGTTCATTAGTCTTTAGAACAACAAGCCAAAACAAATGGTCCCGTTATTTTACTACTGTCACGCTCCGTATTCCGATTACATTGTAAATTTTAATTCTTAGTAAAAATATGTTAAACCAAAAGATATAGCAAATATCTAGTACATGTGGGCTACTTTATTTATTTATGTTTTAAATTATAAAATACGGGTAAGTAAAGAAATCGTTTTTCATTATTTTTGAGACAACTTTAAAGGTGGGTTACTTCGATCACCTTAACACAGGCATGTGTCTTGAATGGTGGTCGAAAAATCTCCCATGTAACCAACAGAACAATGAATATAGAAAATACGTAATTTTTGAAAAAAATAGTTTTGCTTTGCTTACTGTAGAAATATGACGTTATACAAAATAATTTTTTTTGGTAAATATGCAGTTAGTCCACCTAACGGATAATACGGAACGTTCGTGTTGTCGAAGTTTGATGCACAGATAATACGGAATATTCCTTTTTTAACAAATAGACAATAGACAATCAAATGTGACATTTGCCGAAAGTACCAACATCATAAAATAAATTCTTGTATATTCTTGATTCAACTAGTTATATTTTCCTAGCCAGGAATTAATGACGTACAGTACCTACCTACTCACTGGTTGAGCTAAAATACGGTAAATTTTTGAGATCGCTGGCAATGGTCAATACGCACTTTTTTGTGAAAAAATCTTTTGATTCACCTTACATTAAAAGACAACTATTTGCATTGGGGGAAGTGGAAAATATTTCGTTCTAAATTTCGATTACGTAAAATTAAAATTAGCTTTCATTCTGTGAAACGAGACCGTCCATTTTCAAACATTATTTTCAAATGTCATTTTGTTATGTTGGTATACGTTTGTGTGATATGGTTTATGATACAAAAGAAAGTACCCCCTTTATACCGCCTGCTCGCGTCAAGGCAAGAAAAACATCTCAGTTTTCAAGTAGTTTAGCGGCTACGCTAGGTTTGTGTAACATGGTTTGTGATACAAAAGAAAGTGCCCCTTTATAACTCCTACTCGCGTCAAGGCAAGAAAAACATCCCAGTTTTCAAGTAGTTTAGCGGCTACGCTAGGTTTGTGTAACATGGTTTGTGATACAAAAGAAAGTGCCCCTTTATAACGCCTACTCGCGTCAAGGCATAAAAACTCCACAATACTAGTTGGTGTACCTTCCTAAAATATTTGAGAAACCATTTTTCCGCTATGGCAATCTTTTTTAATATTCTAGCTATTGGTACCTTGGGAAATGTGAAGGATTGATTGTCTATGAACATATAAGTTGTTGATATAAATAGAATATGGCGAAGAATTTGTAATCGCGTAAGTGAATTAATTTGAACAAAATTAAAATGTTAAATGCATATTTTTTGCATGTTTTTTGGTCTCCCCCGACTTAAATACTCATTTTTCGCGATAATAAAGCTAAATACAACAGTTTGAATAAAACATATTCCGTATTAACGAGTAAGCGGTTTAATGCATAAATAATTTTTTTTATGTTCAAAACGCATAAAAATGATAACCCAAATTTGTCGTATATATTTAAAAATTTCTACTCTAATGTTAATATGCTTTTTTTGGTGATGTTAATTTTTTATTTGTTTTTCAAGGTTATGTAATATTATTTTTTTTACAATTATAATTAACTCATAAAAATGCCAAAGTTGCCCCTAAAATCATGAAAAATTGGGTTATTTAATTACACATACCTTCTTATTTTACAATTTAAAGAAAATAAAATAGATAAAATAAATAAAATAGCATTTACCCGTACTTGTAATTTGCAATACTTCTTGAGAAAAAAATTGTTGTTCAGTTTGGTTGGGTATTAAAAAGGCCACACAGCCGTTCCTCATAAGGCCCCCCATAAAAAGCAGCGGTGTTTTATAATTATTAACATTGACTAATATCATCGAGATATTGTATTTTTATATGTTTAGTCCCGATACAGCATCTGGCGCGGTATCATCTTATCTATAATATGGGCGAATATATCTCCATTCGCATCTCAAAAGGGAGTCGAACCCTCGTGGAATGATAGCTCAGGGGCCAGTTCCATATTATTTGAAAACGCAATTTGGGGGTGTGCAGAATATATTGTTTTTTCCTCTCCTTTTTACACGGACAGTTTTTATTGCCCTGTAAAATGTCGAATTCCAAATGTGCGTAAATAATGCATTGCGTTGTATCTAGAAATCGGATCTTCCCCGCCAGATTTTCATCGCATTTGAATAAATGTATCGATATGCTGTAATACGGCCGCATCTCATTTTCGAGAAGTGCACGGCACGTATAAAAACATGCCACAAAAGCTGAGTGCACAACAGATACGCAGAACAATAGAAAAGCGTGATTTTCAAAAAAGGGAGAATTATGTATCGCAAATTCAAAGGTGTATGTATATGTAAATTCAATACATGTAGCAATATTATTTTCATAATCTACATAATTTTAAAATGAGACATTTTATAAACTTACGTATTTTTGTATTCATTTTCAATTTTGTAGGCGGGATGGGTACTGCCGCCTCGGAAACCATTTACTGGAAAACCAACACCTTTGCAATAGGTCATCCCTTGCCGTTTCCGGGTTGTCAGATCGTGATGGGAGGAGTTATAAAGGTGTTACAATGCATGCAAAAATAATATATTTTTATAAAGTATGAAGTAAGATAAAAATAAATAAATTATAAAGTAAAACAAAAACCTTATCTCCTGAACATATTATGTATGTAGTTACAGATGCACATGTCATGAAAAGTCGTCATTAGGGTTGGATGGTGGTTTCCGTAACGGCGTAACCGTTCCCGCTCCGTCGCGGCTCCGGTTATCAGAACGGTCTTGGCCTATGGATGTGAGGCGGGAACACTGACAGCAAAGTCAGCGGAACGGCTGGACATCTTCGAAAGAAAGGTACTTCAAAGAATCTTAGGAGCGGTGCGAGAGGGAGAGGCATGGAGAATCCGCCACAATAATGAGCTCTATGATATTTACCAAGCTCCCAGACTCTCCACCCATTTAAGACTCCAAAGATTAAGATGGGCCGGACATGTGCACCGAATGCCAAGCACACGAGTACCGAAGAAGGTTCTGACAGGACACCCGGGAGGTAAACGAAAGGCGGGCAGACCTAGACTGAGATGGGAGGATGATGTCAGGAAGGATGCAAGAGGATTACTCCATGTTGCAGATTGGAAGAAGACGGCCGAGGACAGAGGGCGGTGGAGGCTTATTTTGAAGGAGGCCAAGGCTCGAAATGGGCTGTAGCGCCATTGAAGAAGAAGGTGGTTTCCTTAACGGCGTAACCGTTCCCGCTCCGTCATGGGGCGAGATTTGTTCGGGTCTCGGCGGCGGATGCTTCTGCTCACCAATTGCGTGGCAGGCCGAATCCGGAGAAACTGGTTGCGTGCATTACAGCACGACTCTCTCAAAATATCGCTTTTTTTCACAATGGGAGGGATATATTCGTACGTCCTTCAATCCCCGACACACTATTCCTAAGATTCCTACCCGTACCTCCTTCCAAGAACTTCCTCTCCTTCCTTTTCTAAAAAGTCCCTCCACACAGCATCCCAGATGACTTCACACCGATGACACTGATCATCAGGGAAATTATTTTCCTCAGAGCCATTTATTTTCCTATGTGGAGTATAATGTTACAATATTTCTTTTCAAGGGCAAGGGTAAACAAAAAACCTTTCTAAAGAAATAATTTTAATCGGAAGGTTTCATAGTACGATATTGATTGATTTTCTTGAAAATTTATGTAAATCTTTGCCGACAAGAAAGAAAAACAAAAAATCAAATAATAATATTTTGAGGGCAACGATGTATCGGCAAAAATTTAGCTATTAGCTTAATGAGGAATTCCCATAATATACATAATTACAATAATCAAATTCTAATTTAAAGCAGGAATATGTAGGTTTTTGTTTATAACAAATTAATTTTAAATCAAACCACATTGTGTGAAATGGTTCCATCACAACTCAGAATCACGCGATTTCAACACCCCTTTGAAAAGTCATTAAAAGTATTGAAATAAAAAAGCCCATAACCTAACCTAATGTAACCCATTTAACGAATTTTTTATATAATTTTTTTTCATGATCTAATTAATGATCTTTCTTATCTTAATTATCTTTCAAAAGAGGTGTTGAAGTTGCATGATTCTGAGTCGTCCGGTCACCGTATGAAACGTCTGTATTAATGATATTGTTATGCCGATCTTATAGGTACCTACTAGCGCAGACCCGTGAAAAATCATGGTAGAATCAAAGAGGCGCTATTACGTACTAATATTTCGTCGACTGTATTTCGTATTTCGTTAACACCGATTCCACTGGGACCGGATTCACTAGTTTCCGGTCGTTCGGCGTGTGACCGTTCAAATTGTACCAATTGGAGATGAAAAAGTGGAACCATTTTTTTCTTCATGATGATCAAGAGGGATAATGATAATAATAATTTTTGGATAATTTCTGTAGCACCATTTTCTTTATATATATTCTGAATTATTGACATATCAATTCCAACTTTGGGATTTTTTATCAAAATAAATTTCTGTTAAAAATATTATCTAAAAGGTGGGTAATTTATCGCTGGTCTTAATTCTCCAAACAAACCCTTCCAATTTTCAAAAAGACACTTAAATTCATAACAAAGGTCTAAAGTTTGTTGAACCGAAGTTACAGACAGATAGATAGAATCGCAACCGAAATTAGTATTTTTAAGAGGTAGGTACCTACTTGCCGGAATTATTATTATTCTACGTTGAAAATGATACTCAAATTGAAAGTAAATTTGATTTCAATGAACGTGAATTAATTCACGCAGGAATAACGCACACTATAGATAACCGGAATTAGAATGTTTGATACACCTGTTCACGCATATCGATCGTCCAGTTGATTAGTCAGACACCTCCAAATACTTAGTCTTGAGACAATGGGGAAAGCAATATTCGTATGTTCACCGTAAATATAATTTTATTTCCATGTGTCTGTGTTTTACATATTAAATGTGATATAAAATAACACCGGGAGGCACAACGGTCCGGTTCAATAGAATTACCCTTTGAAAAATCCCACCAGTGACCCAGAAAACATTAACATTTACTTTAATTCACTACAAGTTTTTCTGCGTTACAATTGACGACATTTTGAAAAATCCTACTAGTGACCCTGAAAACATTAACATTTAGTTTGATTTAACGATTTATTTCTGCATGATAATTAATTTTATTGTGTTTATGAGTAATCTGAGTATAATCCCGGACCACACTATTACGTATATCCGCATCCTCAACTTCCTATTTTTCGGAGATGTCTGGCTAATCAACTGGACGATCGACATATAAACCTGCCCAATTGTAGGGAAGATTTGATTTCGATTCCTGCACCCGAACTAGATAATGGAAAGAATATTCAGTCTACATTATTTGAGACAATCACTTGGCAGCCGACTGGGATTGAGCCGTGAGCTATGGAGACCGGAGAGATGGACTTATTACGAGCAGCGTCTCTGGTCCACGTCTGTTATAATATCGCGGAGGTAATTGAAATGGCAGAAATGGAAGGCTATTAGGCATAAGCCAAATTGGCAATTTCTAGGAGGCCGCTTTCACCGCTATACTTCCTACTCTGTCACTTCCTGCGCTCTGTGCTCCGTGCTTCGTGCTCCGTGGCGAGTCTGTGTGCTGCACTCCTGTTCTATGCACTCCTCAGAGTATTACGCCAAGGCTCGCTCCTCGATAATAATTGTGGCGGCCGTTTCAGGTTTCAAGTCGCAAATAGAAATTGTTTTACCTTCTCGTAGCCCCGTCGTCGCTGGTAAGCTTGGACTCGTTAAACAGGAGCAAAGAGCAGTACCTACACGCGATACAATTCACTCTGCAAAATAAGACAATAGTGTAAATGTAAGACATAATGTCATACAAATATTCAGGTAGATTAAGATTTTACTTGAAAGGCAACAATCAATGACAAAAAACAGCATTCTTCCGAGGAGATTGGTACTAAAGTGTTGAAAATTCAACGTAAGAAGAGTTCTTAAAACAAGTTCTACTGTGTAATTATTATTAATCGTGAAAAATGATGTTTCTGATGTGATCAAACAGTGCCTTCGGAAGGCGTAGTAGTTGCCATGCGTAATAATAACTACACAACAAAACTTTTTATAAATAAACTGTTTTTTGATAAAATAAATAAATTATAAAATGGATCTACATTTTAAACTTCATAAAAATAAATAAATCCTTAACCTTCCGTCTTCAAGACATACATTAACTTATTTCTATACTTCATAAATAAGATTGAGAAGTCTCAGAGATAAGCAAAAAGGCCACCTGAAAGGAGGTAATATAAAATAAATAAAAATGATCTGTATTTCAAAATAATTTATTACTTAGAGTTTTTAAAAATAAATTATTTTGAAATACAGATCATTTTTATTTATTTTATATTACCTCCTTTCAGGTGTCCTTTTTGCTTATCTCTGAGACTTCTCAATCTTATTTATGAAGTATAGAAATAAGTTTATGTGTGTCTTGAAGACGGAAGGTTAAGGATTTATTTATTTTTATGAAGTTTAAAATGTAGATCCATTTTATAATTTATTTATTTTATCAAAAAACAGTTTATTTGTTGTTTAACAGTTTATCAGATGGTTTGGGCATGTAGAGCGAATGAACGAAGGAAGTAGTGTAAGAAGAATATACGACGCGAATGTGAATGATAGAAGAAGTCGGGGACGCCCGAGGAAGACATGGCACGATCAAGTGAATCAGATACTTGAGTCGGGTCATGTCAAAAGTCAGAATAATAGAAGAGAATGTATGAGACGATGTATGAATGTGAGTGAGGCAAAGAGTGTGTGCCAAGACTGAGTTGTTTGGCGGTCCGTCCTCTCTGCCTACCCCTGCGGGGAAACGGCGTGATGGTTAGTTAGTTAGTTAGTTCAGTTTATTTATAAAAAGTTTTGTTGTGTAGTTATTATTACGCATGGCAACTACTTCGCCTTCCGAAGGCACAGTTTGATCACATCAGAAACATCGTTTTTCACGATTAATAATAATTACACAGTAGAACTTGTTTATATATAAATTGTTATGTTTAATAAATTAAATGATAATTTCATTAAATATTAAAAAAGGAGTGGTCACATAATCCCACATATCGCTTCTCAGCCATTGAACACAAGAACGACTCGACCATCCGTTTATCTAGAGAAAAAGTGTTAAACATTATTTATAAATATGTTCGACGTTTTGTATGTGTTTGACATCCCTCATCCAGACTGTGCACCAAAATGGTGTTAGATCTTCGATGCATCTTATAAATGTAGTACAGAATATTCCAACTTACACAACAACCCAACATCAACCCTTAGGTCAGCATCGTCATCAGCCATCGGAAGGTTGAAGCAACCAAAGCGTACACCATATACTAAGTTCGGTGAACGTGCTTTCGGAGTGTCATGACCTAGAGCCTGGAATGGACTGCCACATGATTAAGAATGATCACAAACAGATAACGACATAATTGAGAGCTAAAATTAAAACTCACCTTTTCAGATAGTCGTTCTATAAAGTCAGAAATCTTTCATATTTTTTTAAAATTATAAATTTATTTATTTATTAACGCTCATTTTCGGGGCTTTTACATATGAATAGTAAGAAATACACAGTATTTATTGTACATAACTGAACTGCCTTCGTAACAATATTTTATATTTGTTTAAAGATAAATTGAAGATGTCCACTGACTTGGTATATTGTAAGTAAACAGATGTGTAAAAAATGAAAGCAACTAAGAACTTGTCAGCTTCTTAGCTCATTTCATTAAAATTCTCCAGTCCTAAGGAGTCCTAAATTCTTCAGTCTTTTAAATTAAATTTAAACTCTATTTTATCACTAATCTTTAAATAAATGTTATGTTAAATAAATGTTAGGTTAAAATAGCAAATTCAAAATAATGCATTCTCCAGTGTTTATTATAGTCTCCTCCGCATGCAAAGTCGTATCCTCTCCAAACATAAATTTTCTAATAAAAGTTTGTTTATCAGAAGTGATCTGCCAGTTAAGTATGTTTTCTGTATCATATAAACAACGCTCTATAAAATATATCAAATTATTATTATTTTCATTATTATTAAATGTGCATTTGAAAAAATGCCTCATAATAGGCAGATGCAACATGAATAGAAAACAAAACATCTTCAAATAAACCGATCTCCTATTTGCATGACAATGGGGTTAAAGTTACCCCTAGCAACCGAGAAAACCCATTGAGAATACCTACATGTGCATTATTGTTGTAGATAAACCATATAATATAGTTAGGCATATTCAAGGAGAAATGCCACTAAACTGCGCCAACCACACAAATTAATGTAATGTGATGTAATATCTCACCCTTAACATTATACTATCATCCTGATCAATGTATCCTGAACCACATATTCTGAGAATGCACCTGACAAATAACTAAATTAACTCCAAGAATTAACCTCGACTCAATAACCTTTAATGACCATCGTTACCTGCCACTTTCCATTGCAGTGCGTTGCATTCTCAGTGTGTAGTGTGTTCGTGTGTCGGATTCCCGGGTAGCGAACACCGGTGTCCATAAACAAATTATGGCCCAATATCCCGGGCTGCATATTGGCCCGACGTTTATTGCGTAGTGCGCTATAAATTTAATGTGGTGATCCATAAATTTGTGGCGATAAATTGCCATTTGGTATCGGTGCGTAGTATTCAGTATCCAGTATTGCTAGACATGCCCCGTGCTCCGATAGCCAATAGCCAGCCAGTCCAGACATACGAGTATAGGAAATGACCACTATTCTTCAAATTGAAATATTTTGATTTTAAACTTGTTTTGCACATAAATATAAAATAACCGAAGATAAAAAATTAGGAAAATGTAAAATTTTGTAAAATACGAGAGTCATAATTTTATATGCCAACATTTATTAAGACAAACGAGTTTGGAGAATCTTGTGAGTCACTAGGAAGTACCTACCTAAATAAAAAAATAAGGAATATGGTTAGAATAAAACAGTAAAATACTTGCCAATCAGATATTGTCACTTAACATAATTATAGCATTGAAAAGGATCAGAAAAAACTTTGTCAATTAGATCTGGTCACCAAACAAAATTATTAAAGGTTTTAACGAGATAGGAAAGTACTTTATTAATCAGATTTTGCCGCCAGACACAATTCTATGTACTTTATACCGACCAGGCTCAAAGCAAATCACCTCTGACTTTTTCAATGAACTGTCGTGTTTTCTCGAGCGGGTTGTAGGACTTTCCGACACTATATTCTTAACTGGAGATATAAACATACATCTAGAGCGTCCGGAGTCACCCAACACAGTCAAATTCAGTGACTTGTTGGATTGCTTTGGATGCCGTCAGTGGGTTAATGCTCCAACTCACGATGCAGGAGGAATTTTGGATATTTTTGTCTCAAAGTCAAGCGGCCCGCCTCTGGCAGCAGATAGTGTGGATGTAGGGTTATCAGACCACAGGCTAATTCGCGTTGAAATTGATTTTAATCCACCGAAAATCCCTTACGTAACCATCACCTCTAGAGCATGGCGTGGTTTTAATTTTGACGATTTCCTGTCAGAGCTAAAAGCTTCTCCGCTCTGCAAACAAAGCGTCTGGGAAACAGAATCCCCAACCAAACTGGCAAATTATTATAACACTGTGCTTTCAACCCTTTTAAACAAATACGCCCCCACTTCCACAAAAACTCGGCGACTACGAAAATCTGATGACTGGTTTGACGAAGAATGTCGGAGCCAGAAGAGATCGATGCGCAAATTGGAGAGGTCCTACAGACACTCAGGGGTTACTTCGCGGGACGATTGGATACGGGCTCAAAAAGAATATACGTTATTAATTCGTTCCAAAAGGTCCGAATATTGGACAAGTAGGATCGACTCAGAGCGTCAAAACCCGCGAAGTTTGTGGAACTCGATAAAGATGGTCGGGGCCGACGTCCGTGCACAAAATCAAACTGACATAGCTCCGGAAATCTTCTCTAATTTTTTTCTCAATAAAATTAAGTCAATACGCGCTCTAACAGCCTCTGTCTCACCACCATCTTTTACTAAATGCAATAGCGGAAACTTTTCTGCCTTCAAACCTACATCCCTTGAAGAAGTTAGGAAGTTAATACTCAATTCACCGAACAAGCAGTGCTCACTTGACCCTATTCCAACGTGGTTATTAAAGAAGTGTTGCAATGAGATTTCTCCCTTTCTGGTTTGTCTTTTCAATAAGTCACTTAGCACGGGTGATTTCCCAAAACCCCTTAAATCAGCCGTCGTAACTCCATTAATAAAAAAAACCGCAATTGGACGCTGAAGATCTTTCAAATTACCGACCGGTTTCAAATCTTCCATTAATATCCAAAATCCTAGAAAAAATCACTGCTTCACAGATAATATGTCACTTAAACTCAAATGAACTGCTGACTAAATATCAATCCGCATATAGAAGGTTTCACTCGACGGAAACTGGATTACTACGTGTTTTGTCGGATATAACGCTTGCTATCGAGTCGGGTAAACTTGCACTCCTTTCAGTCTTAGACATGAGTGCCGCTTTTGACACGATTGACCATGATTTCCTTTTTAAACGATTAAAAGAATCCTTTGGTTTAAACTGCGGTGTAAAGGACTGGCTGATATCTTACTTGGTCAACCGCGTACAAGCCGTAAAAGTGGGGAAAAAACAATCAAAATATGCAACCCTTTCATCTGGAGTTCTGGTCTGTTCTGGGCCCACTTCTCTTCATCCTCTTCACAAATGATGTCGCTAAAATTATCGAATCATTTGGTCTTCTATCTCACTGCTACGCTGATGACCAGCAAGTTTACTTCTACTGCTTACCAGAGGAAATAGACAGTCTTAAAACTCGCATAACCGAGTGTCTAGAAGCAATCACTCGCTGGATGACCTCAAATAGATTGAAACTGAATCCTGCAAAGACTGAGTTTCTCTGGACAGCCACAAGTAGACGTCAGCGTAACATTGATAACTCCCCAATAACCATTTCAGGAAGTGACATCACTCCAAAGACATGCATAAAACTACTAGGCGTCAATCTGGACGCTGATTTTTCCCTTAAAACTCAAGTGAACAGAACTGTAAGCACGGGGTTCTTTCAATTAAGGAAAATTAAAGCAGTACGGAGAAACTTGACAACGGAGGCAACTAAATTACTAGTCAATTCGTATGTTGTTTCACGTCTAGATTATTGCAACGGAATATATGCTAGTCTCCCAAAATATCAAATCAACAAATTACAATCTGTTTTCAACGCTGCGGCAAGGCTCATCACCGGCATATCTAAATATTCCCATATTTCTGAGCATCTCAAAAATCTTCACCGGCTCAAGTGCCCCGAGAGAATCCAGTTTAAGCTCTGCTGGATGGTATTCAAGTCTCTTAACGGAATGGCTCCGACTTACTTATCGGAAATGTGTATTCCAGAAAATTCCAATTCTCGACAATCAACCCTCAGGTCAGCAGCAACATCAGCGATTGGAAGGTTGAAGGAACCAAAGCGCACACCAGATACTAAATTCGGTGAGCGTGCTTTCGGAGTGTCGGGACCGAAAGCCTGGAATGGACTGCCACACGAGTTAAGAATGATCACAGATTCAGCGCAATTTAGAGCTAAACTTAAAACTCATCTTTTCAGACAGTCGTATCCATAAGTTAAAAAAAAAAAAAAAAACTATCACCTTCGCCTTCACGGCTCGTAACATTGTAAATAACTAAGTATGTAAAAGCAAATTCTTAAAATTCTCCAGACTTTAAAAAAAAATATATATATATTAACTCAACTTTGGCATTAATCTTCTGTTAAATATAAATATAAATGTAAAACTCATGCAATGTCCAGTGTTTTGAATATAATGTCCTCCACGTGCAAAGTCGCATCTTCCCCATAGTACAAGCATAAACTTTCTAATAAAGTGTGTTTTGTCGGAAGTGTTCTGCAGGTAAGTATGATTCTGTATCTATTTGAAAATAATAAAATTAGATAGAGCCTAGGATTCACAATAAATTGTAAAGCGCCCTTGAGGTGATTTTTCACAAAAACGGCGCTATACAAATTATCCAATTATTATTATTATTAATTAAAGGTTAGAAGAAGAAAGTAAAGAACTTTGGCAATCAGATCTAGTCACCAAATATAATTAAAGGTTAGAAAAAATAAGAAAAGATCTAGTAACCCAACAGTTAAAAGAGAGAATAAGATAGGAAACTGCATCGTCAATCAGATCTGGCCACCAAATATAATTAAAGGCATTTATTTATAATGTACGCAATATTATGTTGATGTGGATAAATGTACGCATTTTGGGATAGTACTTACTTCAGGCGAGACATAACCACGTTTATCGGGGGTTTGCCCAAGGCTCACATTTTAATTTATTTCGGCGAATTCATAATTGAATTACCATATTTATTTCCATGCCTCACATGGCATGCGAGTTATTTATATTTTAGATTAACAAAAACAGTACGTTGCCATCATTTTTTTTAACGTACAACGCCTTAAAACAATTTTAATACTTTGTACAACTAAAGTTAGCGGTGAGCACCAGATTTTATCTGTCTAGGCGATGAATTAATAACTTCGTGAGGTATTCATTTAGAAACATCTTAAATGTTACTAACACCTTCTTCAAAATTAATTAAAATGAACCCGGCGGAAAGGTCGAATCTCCAGGCCTGCTAGGGTAAATTCGACCGTACGTCCATCCAATACGCCCGTACCGCGGGTCATATTTGTTTACAAGCTTTCTTCACTAACGTCGTTAAGATTCCCACATTAATTTTCGTCTTCTTATTTTCTTTGATAGGGCAAATTCGACAGTAAGTCTGTCCAATGCACGGGTCGCGAGTTGCAATTTGTATACACGACTTCTTTACTTACGTCGTTAAGATTCTGAATATTTTTTAGGGTATAGTGTCGTCTTAACGGTGGTTAGGCACTAGACAATCAATTTTTAATCCTTCCAGAAACAAATCACGAAACTATAAAAAAAAAAAATTTTTTTAGAAGTTTTTCTGTCAATTTGATTTCTGGAAGATTTTTCTTTACCCGTGCAGCAACTGTCATCTGTAGTGAACATTGTGGTTCGAAGGGACTCAAATGAAAAAAAAAATCATGAAAGTTTTTTAAAAAATTATTAATTTTTTCTTTTGCACCAAAATTATACAAAAAATACTTCTTTTAATTACTGTAATAAATGAAAGAGTTTTTTTTTCACTAATAGAGGTCCAGGTAGAGAATAAATGTAAATTTTTTTTAACCCCTCAGGTTAATTTGTTCCCTTTTCGGAAAAACTTAGATATATAAGACTCATAGAAACCATAGAAACACCACGCTTTATATCCAAATCTAAAAGTTAACAACAAAATATTTAAAATGCATATTTACCTTCATAAAACCAAAGTTTCCGACCGCAATTCGACAAAAAAATTAAAGTTTGGGAATTTTTTTTACATGAAACAAGAAAGTAGACGAAAACATTTATACATACATTTGCATAATACAACATGTGAAAGTTTTATTTAGAAAAAAAGAATTATATCACGAATTGTCACTATTAAAATTAGAAATAAAAACTGAAATAATAAATGAAAGCTTTGAATAAAAAATGAATGTAGTGTAGCTTATATTACGGGAATACGCCCTCAGTTTTGCAAGCAAAGCTGCGGTTTCGCGACAAACTCACTCAACCAAATCCAGGAAACTGGACACGGAAATGCTTCCTGCAGGTGAAGGTAATGGCCGCTGACCACTAGGTTTCAATTTACACCTACCTTATATAAATATTCAAAAAAATATTTAAAAAATGTAATTTACATCAATATTCACGCCACTATTTGAGCGTTGGTCGTATGAGTACCTAACAGCATTCTATAAATTAAAAATTGTTTTTACTTTGGTAAGTGAATTCAATGCATACTGAGTTCTGAAGATTAACTTAAATGCTTTTTTGATAAATAACACACTTATTAAGTAAGGTAAAATAAAATTTATCAAACCAATATATTATAGGGGTATGAGCTAGTTACGGAAGAATTAATTATTTTAAAATATACCTAAGCATGTCTTTTATCTTATTCTTTCGCACAAAATAAATGCATTCGTACAGTTATGAATTTAGTACCAATCTCAATGTGCCCCACGGTTGAATTCGGCAGCCACCTCTGATCTGGAGCCCCAAAATACCTGAAAAACCCTTGACTCTATGCAGAAACGGGCGGTCCGTTTGATAGATTCCCCTATCTTAACAAATGTATTGCAATCTTTAGAGCACAGGTAGTATGCTGTCCTTGTTCCAAAGATGCTCCGAGGATCTAACGTCGCGTCGTTGATCCCTTCGGCACGGTGCATATTCTGGAATCATGCCAAACGCGGCGCCCAACATATGAACATAGTTGACATTTATAACACGAGAACGGGTCGATTCTACGACTCGTTCTTGAGGTCAACAGCTCGGCTGTGGAACGATTTGCCGGCCTCTGGATTTCCTCCCTCCTACAAGATGGGTTTCTTCAAGACCCATACCCCCTTTTTTTTTTTTCTACTCAAAAAGACACACCACACTGCATCTTCAACGATGTCGCAGGCCCTGAGGGAAATTATTTACCTCAGGTCATCCTGTGTGGAGTTAATGTAGAAAATAATGGAAAAATGAAATAATTCAACTTTGTATAAACCACTTATATGATGCGCAAATCCGACCGGTTTCGGAACAAACGTTCCTTCTTCAGGGAAAGCTTATACTAATTTGACAGTTTCGAACAATGTTTTATTATGGTAGGGGTGCAGCCGTTGCTAGTTAATAATGTAGATTTAGTGGGTAGGTATTAGTGTAGATTGGGTGGGTAGGGAATACCTACCCACCCAATCTACATTATTAACTAGCAACGGCTCCACCCCTACCATAATAAAATATTGTTCGAAACTGTCAAATTAGTATAAGCTTTCCCTGACGAAGGAACGTTTGTTCCGAAACCGGTCGGATTTGCGCATCATATAAGTGGTTTATACAAAGTTGGATTATTTCATTTTTCTATAATGGATAACCACAAAGTAATAGCTACATTCAAAAATATAGAAAATAATGAATCAAATACTTTCAGACCTTTAGTCAGATCATGTTAATATGATACGCTTAATTATTTTTAAAACTATAATTCCCAAATAATAAAAAAAAATATGGCTCAATAACCGTGCATTATCGATGGGCACTAAAATATACAACCATTAAATCCTAAAAATATTCCACTAATACCGGCTTGAGCATTCCGCTGAAAACGCGTGACAAAAATCCATTCCTCTGCGGAACGTAAAAATATACTTTTGTTAAAAAACTTCCCCTATAAAATGCATAACCATTTTCCTCCATTAGCGAGGAATTTCTACCCCGCCCTCAGTTGACGCATTCATCCTCCCTCGCACATCGCCTGGAATCTCGAATCTTACTCTCCGATAGTTAATAGTTCAAAGGAGAGAATTTGTGAATAGCTCAAGACTGATATACACTCGGAAAGTATAATAAATGACCTGACATGTCAAACATTTGACGGATAAAGGCGTAGTGATCTCGGTCTCGGAACTTCTTTGTGTGTCGATAGGACTGCGGACGTCGCACTGTGGTCAATATACTAAATTTGGAGAAACAAATTTATTAAAAAATAAATAAGTTCATCTTTTTTTTACTGCATCTCGATATCTCTCGACCTATCGGTAGCCGAGTTGGTATCGCGTTTGGGTCCAACCCAGGCGTCGCAATCGTATTCGATTCCTCGGCTAGCTAAGTCCTTCATCACGATATAAGCTATATTTTCTGCTTGCTGTGTTTGTAGTATGAGATTTTCAAAGATTGTCGGTTTATTCGTAACGGAATGTTATCTTTCTTTCTTAGAGGATGTTGACTGGAGGGTTGTTATCGAGAAAGGATGCTTGAACCTCTGTCTAAATGCTCCAAATGATTCGTGTCATATCAGTGCTCAATAAATAACTAGTCCAAGATAATTACTAGATTACGCCTACGAAGAAGACAAGCACTATGGTTAGTGGGAAAATAAGCTAAAGGACAATCCATTTTGAAAAGTGCAATTATTTAGATTCGAAATGAGTAGGTACCAATGAAATGTGTATATAAATTATCATGTCCAAATATATTGGTGATATAATAATATACTAAAACGAATATAAAATTGTACAAAATCTAACAAAAACCTTACGTTTATATAACTTAAGTAACAACTTAAATAACGATTCAGTTACAAACTGTTCGTAGGAACTGCTCGGTGCGAATGAATACGTTGGACATATTAGAATCTTGGGTTATCCGGTTATCCTACTCACAGGTATGGAATGTATTTTGAAAATCTAAAAAAAAGTTTCTCATCCCTATCATCAGATTATTATTGACCGTAGTGCGGCGGATTTAAGCATCGACTGTTCTAAAAGTTTTATTGATGGACGGCCTTCCCAGAACGTCTTTTAGCACTCGTGGTGTCTCGTGCCTCGTGTGTAGAGCGGCGCGGGCGTGCGGTGTATGTGACAGGCAATATCTCACGGAATAATCAGGTGATTGCGTTATGTCTTTTTTAACGAATGTCGTTTCCGAGTCATATTTTATTGACGTCTTCAGTCTTCAGTCTTCAGTCTTCAGTCTTCAGACTTCAGTCTTCAGTCTTCAGTCTTCAGTCTTCAGTCTTCAGTCTTCAGTCTTCAGTCTTCAGTCTTCAGTCTTCAGTCTTCAGTCTTCAGTCTTCAGTCTTCAGTCTTCAGTCTTCAGTCTTCAGTCTTCAGTCTTCAGTCTTCAGTCTTCAGTCTTCAGTCTTCAGTCTTCAGTCTTCAGTCTTCAGTCTTCAGTCTTCAGTCTTCAGTCTTCAGTCTTCAGTCTTCAGTCTTCAGTCTTCAGTCTTCAGTCTTCAGTCTTCAGTCTTCAGTCTTCAGTCTTCAGTCTTCAGTCTTCAGTCTTCAGTCTTCAGTCTTCAGTCTTCAGTCTTCAGTCTTCAGTCTTCAGTCTTCAGTCTTCAGTCTTCAGTCTTCAGTCTTCAGTCTTCAGTCTTCAGTCTTCAGTCTTCAGTCTTCAGTCTTCAGTCTTCAGTCTTCATTCTTCAGTCTTCAGTCTTCAATCTTCAGTCTTCAGTCTTCAGTCTTCAGTCTTCAGTCTTCAGTCTTCACAGCTCAACATTAAAACACACATGCATCACTCATGCTCAGCGCGTCATAACTTTTTTCGACACTTCGTTTTTAATTAAAAAATGCTAAAATATCATTTGCTCAAAATTAAAGTATGCTTTTCATCACACTCTCAAAGGGAATAAATACGAAGTTTAAGAAGAAATATGTAGGAAGGTAGGTACTTCCTTAGCAGTTTTTGTTCAAACCTTGTGTTTACCGCCGGAGTTTTTATATTTTTGCACGCTTGTCTAACTGCTTATACTTTGTTTTTATTATCAAAAAGGTAGTTTAGTGATATTTGCAATGGCGTATTTTTAGTATGTACAAAATAAACTAAGCTCTTTAAAAATTGATGAATTAAGTTAGTTCCAGAGATTAACTCTAAAAAATGTCTACTTAAAAATATCTTTCGGCGAGCTTCTAAGGTGTTAAGACGAAATCAATAATACCAAGAGCGAAGCGAAATAGTGTTCACTTATTATAGATATACTAATTATTAGAATATTCAATGTTCGTTAGGCTACAGCAACAAAACATAACTGTACATAATTTATTAAAGTTTTTTTATTAATATTAGTATTATTTTGAACCTTCTGCTCTTTGTGTATATCAATTATCGATTATATACCGCCTATATCATAAAAGTATGCACATCATCTCACGGCATACTCTAGAAAGACACTCCGGTCATATTACCTACCCCAAGAACTAGAACAGAATGTAAATGAGGGTGGATGAAAAATGAGGTCGTTTTGTTTTTTGGAAAGATTGGCCTGATCTGCCAGTCTTGACGCATAAACTCTCGTTACTACAAGACTGATGGATCCCAGACGGACACAATACACCACACTATACTATAGTTGGCTTCTCGCAAATAATGTTTGTTAAAATAAAGAAAACCGCCATTTTTCTTACCACTCAAAAGCGACCCAAGCTTTGTAAAAAATGTGAATCATCCACGCAACGAGGACGTCGGCTAATTTTAAACTTTGATTTTGATGTATCCAAAAAATACTAAGTTATGAGCTTTTAAAGTCAACCTTGAGAAAATCCTGTTAGTTTAAAACGCATCAGTTCTCGGGCATATTGTGTCAAAAGATCAGAAAATAAACAGAATATTTATTTAATTAAATGAAGACAATATAAGCGAAACTCAATCGAAAATCTGAAAACAGAAAAATCAGAAAAAGATATTGACACATCTGGGACCCGAACCCAGGACCTCTCGCTTCCTGGGTTCGTGTCCCAGATGTGTCAATATCTTTTTCTGATTTTTCTGTTTTCAGATTTTCGATTGAGTTTCGCTTATATTGTCTTCATTTAATTAAATATTACAATTTGAGGTTTTACTCATAAAGTTAAAATAAAAATAAAAAAAAGAATATTTATTGTTTATCATATGTATCCGAAAACTACAAACTTTTTGAAAGGTGATAGAATATGCTTTCAAATATTATTATTCGAAATAAACATGTAATTTCTGAAATATTAAACATTTTAATACAAACATAAAGTACAAAAATGAAAAAGTTAAAAAATGGATCATCTTAAGTTTTTTCTAAAAATACTGATAACGAAAAAAAAGAACAAAACACACTTCCTTGTATTTTATTAGGGAAATGTATTATAAACGTCTTATCACCTTACGTTTTTGTCGTTGCTTAAAAAAGTAATGAATGAAATGATAACTCGGTATTTTATATTTTCTGAGATTGCTACGGAAACTTTGGTTTCATAAAGATGCACATTTAAATTTTTTATGGTTAAATTTTAGATTTGAATATAAAGCTTGAAGTTTTCTCTTTCTACACATATTATATTTCTCACCATGACAGTAAGGGAGATATAACGATTTATATGAGACCTGGGCTGAAGAAGTTTTTACCTTGAGCATTGATTTAATACGTAGTTAATTTATTAAACTTTATTTCGGAAAACTTACTAAAATAGAGATTTTAATTGAACTGACAAAGAAAACATTAATGAAAAACTAATTAGTTTTTTTTTCTGAGAAATCTTTATCGAAGTTCACGTTCCACTGCATAAGAATGCACAAAATTATATTCTGAAGTCTAGAATAGTTTTTGAAGACTTCGGTTGATTTAGCTTCGAAGATTAGTTCTCCTTTAGCTGGTTCAATTAATTAACGGCTGGAGAAGGTGCAACACGGGTGTGATACCGCCGCGGCAGCACCGACACCGAAAAATTACTTCCGCCACTTTGAAGTGTTTGAAATCCCATCCTCGAATTTTTCTTCCTTTCATCGGCAATGGATCCAATAAATATCTTGTCTACGTTGACGTACCATTTAAAATATGCAATAACCGAAAGAAAATACGACACGGAAATGACCGGAGACACAAATCAATTACACGAAGAGACTTGTGTTCTAACTGGAAAAGGGTTTACATAGGGTAATATATTTCTATTCCAGAGAAATGAGATCAGTACTCACACTAACAGTATGAAATTTTATCAGTAACTCCAACAGAACTCTTAGTGATAATGATTATTAATACTAGCTAATTCTGTGGTGCTATTTTCAAGTAATATCGCATCTAAAAGGCGCTTTACGATGCCAGAAAACTTAAGCTGTGGTTGAAGTTACCTTAAAAACACTTTACTCTGTGTACTTAAGTTAAATGAGGCTTCATAAAATAAAGGAAAAATTGTTTAGAAATATTACGGTTATATATACTGATTTTGCGGGCGATGAAAAGGTTGAGAAATGTAGGATAAATTGTCAAAATTAATAAATAAATAAATAAAATAAATAAATGTTTAGAAAAAATGAAATAATTCAACTTTGTATACACCACTTATATGATGCGCAAATCCGACCGGTTTCGGAACAAACGTTCCTTCATCAGGGAAAGCTTATACTAATTTGACAGTTTGGTTTATACAAAGTTGAATTATTTCATTTTTCTATAATGGATAACCACAAAGTAATAGCTGTATTAAAAAATATAAATAAATGTTTATTCCGGTATGTATGGAGAATAGTGCAATCCCACACATTCATTAATGAGTCAGATTATACAAAGTTGCACAGAAGTACAGAACAAATTGTATTAGGGCACTATTGGCACGAAAATAAAGTTTTCATCGCACTATTGAGTGAGATATTTAGAATTTCGCTCAGAATTGTGATTAGTCTTGTTTAGTTGATGTGACCGTCTGTTTCAAGCTTAGGATTTGATACTCAGAAATCGCGATGTTCGAACTGCGTTAACGCTCAATACGTAAGCTTTATTTATCCAAGTGATATTATTCTCAGAAATTGAACATCTATTAGGTAGGTACTAAGGCGGTTCAAAGATTTTACTAAATCTGTAGGTAAATTCCTTATTTTGTGATCAGTTTGAAGAATTGCATTTTCTCACTTCATCCCGATTCTAAATACTTTGGTAATCCTGAGTTTTCAAGAAGCTATTAGTCACTCTGGTCGGCTAATTGTGTGAGATAAATGTAAGAATCTTCTTTCTTAAAAGTTCCAAGATGATCATTATTGTTGCATCTTTGAAATACGAAGAGCATTTAATCACCCTGGTGGGGCTTTAAAAGATACAAATCGGCAGAATTTATTACAATTTTAAATGAGTACCATCTGAGGAAAAGATATCGTCTGTCTTTATTTGTATTATAATCAAACATCATTTTAGAGTGGTTTCCTGAATACAAAATTTAATACCGGTTTATAAATGAGAAAATGAGAACTATTATTGGAAATGAAAATATTTCTTCCCATACAAGTTTACATCCAAAAACTCAGTATTCCACGTTGTTTTGGGAGTATATCCTATCTTATTTTCGTGGGAAACATCGTGCAGTGTATTTTTTTTTGGAAAATGATAGTAATACGAAAAACTATTTTGTGAACTACAGGCAGACGCCGTGACGTCTTGCAAAATAATTTAACTCTGACGACGTCCTGCTGTTTATGTCTTTGTATACACAAAAGAGTAAAAAATGTTTCCACTTCATTAGAAATGGAATTTTATTTGGTCTTGTAACGTCAAAACATCCCATAGATCACGGCAATTTAAACGGAAGATGACATCAAAGGAAACTCCACAAAGCTTCATCTGTATTCGTTCCGCGAATCTCGGGATGTGACGTTCTTTTGTAAATTTGTTCCAATATTGGTTTTCATGCAAGAATTCAGAATAATGCTTTTTGTACATTTTTCGTCTCCGGCAATCTTTGTATGGGGCGAGCGTTTTTATGAATAGTTTGTTTTCTTTTTGTTTTGAGACAAGAGAAACAATTTAAAAAATAATATGCCAGGGTTAAAGCGACCTCTTAGAAACATTTCTTATCTTTTTATTCTGTAGATAAAATTTTAAACCCAAACAAAATATGTTCACCATAAAACATAAGGAATAATATTATTATCACGCAATTACATTCCCCTCACTTACCAACAGCAATTAACATAAGTGGATTAACGACATAATTAACTGGAGGTAAGAACAACCTGCCTTTAGAGTGGGTACTCTGCCATTAATCTCTAGTTCTAGACTGCCCGAATAAAATAGTGCAGCGGACAAATTAAGAAGATACTTACATTCATTTGATCAGTTAAGTTCAAGTTGACAAATAAACGACTTCAGTTCGACCAATGAGTTCGTCTCATTAGAGTAAGATCAACTGGTTTGCTGTTGATACAAAAGAAACTAAAGTAAAGAAGTTAAACACACGTGTATCTGTCACGCACGTATAGAGGCCATCTTAGACGAATTTAAAGCCCAGAAGTGAATCCCCAGAAAAAAGAAATCCAGTAGCCATATTTCCGAAGCGAGGAATTTTTCGGTCATCAGAAAATAGCTTCTGTATAGTATTCCGATCATTGAGGTCAACAGCGCCGACATTCCGGTGGGTTTTTAATGAATTCGGAACCGTTCTCATCGGCTCATCGGGGGATCGGTTGACATTTGTTGGACGATCGTAGATGCGCGCGGTCGAGATATGACACCCATTGCCGTTGCCGAAGTATTCGTTTATAGGCTCTTATGTAAGCCTCCTCGTATCTCGGATCATTGTCCGTGATTAATCGACCATCGTGACTGGCCCGAGCCGAACCACGGATACGATATTGTCTCCACTATGATGAACAATGTGTCCGGGAGAATCCTTTGCCTCATGACTTGCTAATGCACGAGATCTTGTTATTGTTTAATTGCTCGGCTTTATTATTGTTTGTCTTCGATTCGGGACCATTCTCCTTCTAATGGGGTTTGATTTATCTTCATAGACGCTAACGACAGTTTCAATCGATTGAAAGACTGTGTTAAATACCGCCAGAAGCTTTAAAGTCGATAAAATGTTACACATTTAACCCTTTTCTCGGATATTAAACGTAATCACCTCGTGCTATGTAGATATTTATGGTAATAGTGTGGTAAATTATTCAGAAGCAGGCAGGATGTAACAAAACTCCCTGTAAAATCGTTAGGCTGCATGGCAATGATTGAAACGCACTAAAAAACAAATTCTCATTGCGAACGGAATATTTCTTAATAAACTTTTTCATTACTTTCCAAAAACTTTGAACCGAAATGTTCTGCCTAATAACGGACCTAAAATCACATTTATTTTAATAATGGATAATCATCACAGGGAATAATCCCTAGAAGATCCCATCGGCGTTAACTAACTATCTAACAAAGGTCACATGTTCAATGTTCGTGTTAACCGACAAATTCGCATTACACATACATAACGCCGTGAAGCACTGTTCCACGCCTAATTGCCACTTCTATAGACACTATCATATTACCGTCGTCTTGTAAGGGTTAATTTATTGGTGTGACTTAACAAACCTCCCACCGGATTCCAGAGATTCGAGCTTTATCATAAGCTGCCCTAATATTCAGCTGCGCCCACAACCATTTTGAAGGATTTAAAAATGCTCCTACATATTATTGCGATCACATTCAAATTTATCTAATTAGATTTTAGTACGGAGCATCTATTTTTTTATAATACTTCCCCTCACATTTTTATAATACTTCACCTCACATTTTGTTGAGTTTCCTTTAATAAAATTTACTAAACATTACGTAACAAAGGGGTTGCTTTGGACAGATGTCTTTTAGCAGGGAAAAAATAGGGGTTAGGGTAGGGGGCGATTAGAGATATTGTTATACTTTAAAAAATGTTCTCGCACACTAAAGCTAACAGCATACCTAAAAATTTGAAAACGTTTCACATAGTTTAATGTACAACAAATTAAAATATATCAAACGTTTTCAAATTCGTAGGTATGAAATTGGATTAAAGACACGCATCAGTTTTTAGCATCTTCCGAAGTGTCCAATCAAATGCTTAGATATTTTGGAAAAGTGTAGAAGAGTGAAATATATTAAAACACACATCTCGCAACAATCTACACGCGTGTTATCGAATTACATATTTTTGACGGGCAACAATAATAAGTCCAGTGATGTGTCTGCCTGAAACTCGGCATCCTGCATCCTGCAGGACGGTCCCGATGAGGAGAGGCAGATAGCGTTGCTTATGATTAATGGCATTAATACACGGTCACAAGAAAGAAATACATCATCTTGAATACGACAAGATAATTCAGAAGGATTTGTCGTTTCCATTGTACGTGAATGAGTCGGGGTGATTAATTGACCCCTAAAATACTTTGCATATTATTATCCTCTCGTTTTGCTCCGCGACTGTATTATTCTTGGAACCGCTTAGATGATTTAGTATTATTATTTTAGGCACCTGGATTTTTTCAACAGTTGGTAAAAGGTTATTGACAATGATTGAACAACTTCTTCGAGCCAAAGACAACAGCTTTTCCCCTAGTAAAGATCTATGGAATGGGATGGGTATTGAAATTAAAGTCCGTAAATAGAAATGTGTAGTATACCACCGGAAAACTGTTCTTATTCAGCAAGGGATATGTCTGAGGGGATATTTGTTTTACGTTAACTCCACACAGAAGGCCCTGAGGAAAATAATTCCCCTCAGGGCCTGTCATCTTTTAAGATGCTGTGTGGAGGTTATTTTTAAGGAGAGGAAGTGGTGAGAATGGGTCTTGAAGAGACCATGTTGCAGGAATTAGGAAACACAGAGGCCGGCAAATTGTTCCACAGCCGAACCCAAGAACGAGTCGTAGAAACGATTCGATTTCATGTGACAAATGTCAACCGTGTACATGTATTGGGCGCGTGTTTGGCGTGTTTCCCGGCTACGCACCGGTGCCAAGGGGATGACGACTTAGCAGAGGTGCCCGGGTTCAAGGGGTGAGGTTTGTCCGGGTCTTTGCGGCGAATGCATCTGCCAACCAGCTACATGGCAGGCCGGATCGGGAGAGAATGGTTGAGGGAGTCCCTTTGACTCCTCCAGCCTCTGTACTCTCTCGGAAAAGCGCCTTGCACCGCAGTGAAAGCGATGGATTCATACATCCCTAATACCCTTTTCCTTCCCAGAACTTCCTCTCCTATCTCTCCTAAAAAGACCCTCCGCGCGGCATCCTTAAAGATGACATAGGCCCTGAGGGGAATTATTTTCCAGAGGGTCTCCTGTGTTGAGCTAATTTAAAAAAATGACAACATAACAACGTAAATATAATGGAAAAAAGGTAGATATTGAGGAAAATACATTTTTATGCGCACAAGACCAACATACGTGTTACATGCACATGTTTATAATTTGATGGCGACACATTCTACTGATTAATGGTAATGATATAGTTAAGAAGTTCCAAGAATTTATACTGTACATTTCTTTCAAGCCCATCTTCGTATTGTCACTATTCATTCCACAGTTAAAATGAACGGGGTTGCTTCAACAATACTCAGTATATCATTTTCACGAGCCGGCTGTTAAAAAAATGTCTCTTTATTGTTCCTATTAAATCGAGCGCTTGAGAAATCTCCTCTCGTAAAAGCCTTTGTCAAAGATGTCCGTCGATTTTATACCGTGATAATATACCACGAACCACGGAGGCTGTAAAGGCTGTTATTGATTGCCTACCTCAGATTTGATACAAGTTTTAAATTTTTATCGCACTGGATGGGTCTTAGTACCATGTACAGTGGTCCGGGCTTAACCCTATCCGTGTTGAACGGGGTCAAAATGGTCAGTCCGCTTTCCGAAACTAAAAAATACCCCTATTTATAGATTGGTAATAAAATTATAGATTCAAGTCCTACAGTCTGCGTCTGGTCGTAGCAGGAATGGAATAAAACCGAAAAGGTCTGTGCACAGTAGACGTTGCGTCCACACACCTAAGTTCAAAAAAAAAATTTTTTTTGGTGACTATATATTTATTATTTTTTCACAATTTTCTCTGATATCCTTAGTTTTGTTAGTAGATACTTACATCTTTACTGAATCGATAAGTTAGCTACCTAGTCAAAGTTAGCTATCTAGTAATTCTAGTCAAAGTAATGCTTGCTTAGCAGATTTTATAAAATGAAAACGCAACGCACAAACGAATTTACAAACAGATGATATGCTAAACGGTCGAGTTAAAACAGAACTTTTTATGGGCGGCCGAGACTCTTTAGGGTTATCTAGTTATCTACATCTTATCTTCAGATATTATGATCTTTATTTGCAAAATCTACTCAACTTACAATTAAGAAGCTCTCTTTTTACGGCGACAAGTCATTTACATTTAGAATCCTCTCTCGCTTAAATACTACAATGAGCTATGCAGCTACGGATTACTTTTTTAAAACATCGTTCACACTACACGTGCTAAAAGGGCAGACTAATTTTATTCCCACTGTAAATCTGCATTGGTTGCAATAAAATCGACATTTAAACCACATACATAAAAAACCAAGAACATGTAGGCTCATAAATATGTGAAGTGTTAAATAAATAAAAGAATTAAAGGGAGAATGAAAAGTATAAATCACGATATGACTAAGAAAGTCACTGTTTTCGATTGCCAAACAAATTTAATGATAAAAATACGTATTCGAAAATAGCATTTACTTTGTGGTTTGTTATAATTACAATATAAACATTTGTTCACATTGTACATAAAAAAGTAACTTATAGAGTCTCCTATAAAAATCCTATAAAAATGAGTTATTGTTTGTTTGTCCCAGCGCCAGCGTTCCTCAATCATTCATCCGATTGAGATTAAACTTTGATGGTTTGTTCTGCACACGCCCGCGATGGTTTCTATATATTTTCTGAGCTCTGGCGTTATGAAAATTATACACACAATCAATCGTAGGTGGGGCGAGTTATTTCAAAAATTTATGCATTTCGTTGGATAATTCATGCTTCTCACACGGACGGCGCGCGGTAAGATGTGTGTGTATTTCATATAGTTTAGCGGCAAGGAGGGATAGGGAGGGGAATCCGGAAGGGGGGAGGGAACAAAGAAGTGGGGTCCGAGGGAGCGATAGGGAGTAAATTTGGAAAATCCACGCTTCTCGCACGGACAGCTGTATGTGGCCTCCTCACGCGTCGGAAAAACAAAAACAAATCGATTGCAGTTTACACGCGGTAGAAGCGAAACTTTACCAAAACAATCTCAACCAATACTTGAAAAAAGAGGTCATAATCAAAGCGATCAATGAGCGCAGACTAGCGTAATTTCCATTTCATATCTCAACCAATAGGAGCCTTTAAAAGTGACATCATAATCAAAGCGGTCAATGAACGCATTCAATGCGTCGCAGGTGCAGTAATCATCATTTGAGTTTCATCCGAAATCCAAATCGTAGCGCGGCTATAGAAGTTTCACTTAAAAAAATGTATATCCAAAAGCACTTCAATAAACAGAATGAAACTTAAACACTTATTTGAGTGGCGTTGCAACGCAAGCAGGATATTCGCCAGTTTTGAATAAAAAATAAATGTTAAAATTGTTTCTTAGGTTATATTGCTTACATAGTATTATTAACATAGGGCACAGTATTATTAACCTACGCTTTGCGGGTTAAAATCTTATCACTGAAATGAAAAAAATGACTTCCGCAATCACCAGTGGGTGATATTTATTAATCCGTGGGCGATTGTCATTTCACGCGACGCGACGTTATTAAGCGCAGTAGATCTCTCAACTTTGAATATCGTTAATGATGATACGGGGCTTGATTTATCCAACTACTCATAGGTAAGCTCCCTGCATCTCATGACATCTCATGGCATCTTATGACATCTCATGGGACATCTCATGGAGCCTTAACTGGAAGTAGCCGTGCGTGGGAGGTTAACGGCCCAGTGGCCCGTCTACAGCTATTTACATAATTTGATTTGATTATTATGAGATGTTTTGGAAATTAGTTTGATTAATTTAGAAAAATATTATCGGATTGTGTGAATAAATGGGTAATAAATACGTTTATTGTAAAAATGCGTGTTTAACGGTACTTAAAATAGTTTATTTAATGACATCCAATGTAAAATGGGCTGTGTGTTTGAGGCAGTCGCTAATAAAAAAATGTCAAATAATAAGGACAGACTACGGTCCACAACGAAGTTCTGATGTCAACCTTAATATTATTTTATCAGTTGGCAGTAAGGCATGGAACTGACAGAAGAATGAAAGCAGACTGAATAATGTAGAAATTAAATAATTGGGATTGGAGGACCCACCACTTACCCGCCCTGGTATAGGTAACAGATGGTCACTCCTTCAAGGCTCTTGCAAGGACTCTAATTTTTTGATAAAATCGATTCTACATTTTTCAGAAAATTTAATAATTTTTAATTTTTTGAATGCTGCACATTCCCAAATGCTCTCAACCATCTGGTTCTAGTGAGACTAAGGCATCCCCAATTGTGGTATATTGTTAGGCTGAAGGTAGAGGGGAGGGGATGGACATGGGAAGAGAAAGGTGTGGGAAGTACCTGCTTCTTTAGATCTGGTCAATAAACATGGTAAAAGCCATTTCAATCACCGTTTGGATTATGAATATTCAGATCTACAAGTATTTTACCTGTGCGTTACTTGTAGTTAGGGTTGCCATCTCTTAAATTTGGCATCCAGGACAAGAAGCGTGAAAACCCCGGATTTTAGGGCCCAGAACCCGGACATGTCAAAAGGTATTTTTAAACATAGTCAGTGTGATAAAAAACAGTTGAAAATGTCATAAATCACATATTTATTTATTTTCAAATTAAATTTAGTCACCTTTTATCATGTATGTTTTAAGATTTTCACGGCCAAAAGCATTTTCATTATTTGTTTTTGGGGTGTTATGCCGTGTTGCGCTACCTTCTTTAGCCAACGTTTCGGATATCGTTGCAGTGTTCATCATTAGGGCAAAGAAGTAGGTAGCGCAACACGGCATATCACCCCAAAAACAAATAACGTAAATCTTTTTTCATCATTATAAATGTACGAAACAAAACAGAATCTTATTACAGTTTGTTACAAATTGTTTTAATAACAGTTAGAATTTTTTTATTCTTAAAATAAAACACAAATTATTAATATATACTGTTATGAAAACAAAACCTTATTAAATAATAAGCCCAACAAAATTCAATTAAATTTTTAAACAAAAATCTTAAAAGTTCTGAAACCATTTTAGTATTCAGTCTTACAATTTTTGAGGTAACTCTTTAACTCAAAAATAATTATATCTTTAAATTTTTATCATCAGCCATTTAAACAACCAAATATCTCTTAACATAATATGAACTAAATTCACTCTTCTTAAATCTTAAGCAACAAAACTGAACCTTTTTAAAGTTTAGACTTAATGTAAAACAAATTACATTATTAATTTTTTTAAGCATAAAATAATCAAAAACTATGCTCATTTATATCACCTTAAAGTTTTAATCAACAGCCATATTGTAAATTTCTTTTACGTAATAAAAACAATCATAACTTTAACTACGAAAATGAAAAGAAATTATTACACTCGTAAGTATATTATTTGATTATCTAGCTATTAAGCTTTTTCCTCAGCCTCTCGCCTTTTTTACTTTTCAGTTTTTTTGTAGTTATCTTTGTTTCCGATAGATTTTAGAATATCTTCCCTTTTTAAAAGGAATTTGTAAAAATCGATGCAGCTGTATTCATGGAAATTGAATTTAATTAATTAAAGATAAATGAAACAATTTTACTTTGTTTGAACCACTTTTATATTTGTTTAGAACGACCGTTCCTTCCTCAGGGCAAACGTATACGTTTGACTTTAAATTTTAAGACTTAAAATTTTTTATTTTAACCCGGACATCAAATGAAACCCCGCCCGGACGCTCCCAGGACGCCCTCTAAACTAGGACAAATCCGGGGAAACCCGGACGGATGGCAACCCTACTTGTAGTATCTACGACTCTGGAACGTGCTTCAAATATAGGTAATGTGTAAGTTTTGAAGTGAAAACATCTTTAGCACAGTTGTGATTTGAAACTCGATGGAACGGAAACGAGCAACACTAAAAAAAGACAAACATATACATCTATAGCTCCGAGAGAATGAGATAGATTAATCGGTGTCCTCTTTGTGCGGTGCTTCTAAGCCTATCGCTTTCCTCTTTGTGCGGTGCTTCGTAGAAAAAAATGTAAAAATATTTTTAAACTTGGTGGCAATATTATATTACTATTATATTGTTGACAATACTATATAACAATAAATAAACCCTACAATTTTCCTACTCCTGATATTCCGCATTCATCTCATTTTCTCGAAGTTTAGTTTTCTGATGGTTTCACTTCTGTCGCGTGTGGACTGCACTCATCAATTTTTAATCTTATAAATAGTAAAATAATCAAAATTAATGAAATAAAATTTACTCCCCCCCCCCCCCCGCCCCTCGATTTGAACCTATGACCTCCGGATTTGTAGCCAAGGATCGTAATCGAATCACTCAACCACCATTGTTAAATAAAATAAAAGCATTTGCGCATTACCAAATAATTTAAAAATGCTACATTTCAGATTTTATAATATGTGGTCAATAGATTGTTAGCGACAAGCGTCTAGGGATGTTATGATTATTCCCCCTTGAATATCATTACTCCTCAATCACAAACTGTCCAACGACAATCGGGGGTGATAACGAGATAGGTAATATCCGTTCGCACTAATACCCAATATTCCAGGGACATTAGAGATGCAAACCCCGAGGGAAATAAAGTAGAAGGGTCATACCAATATTACGCACGAGAGACACCAAATCACATCTTCTGTTGATTATTGTCTCCTGGTTATTACATGTCAGCTTGACTGATGGATGCTGGACTCTGTAATGAAGAGAATTCATCGGCGACAAGCAGACTGACAAGCAAACAGTATAATGTGGTACTCCCTGTCAACTGCGACAAGAACGAGATATTTTTTTTTTTTTTTTTTTTTTTTATTAATTTCAATAACAAGGTTTGTACATGTATGTATGATGTATATAATAAGTATAGATTCATTTTTTTTTTCACAGACCTCCTCACTAGGATTTCCTGTTCTGAGGTGGCCTGTAGTTTTTTTAAAATATTTGTATTTGGTTATGGATTGTCTTTATATCATCTTCATGATGTTTGTAATTTTATTATCACTTTGATCTCTCAGCCATATTTTTACTTTTGTTTTAAATATATTCATTTCCTTTATATTTTTGATTTGATCTGGTAGAGCATTGTATAATTTTATAGCATGGAATTTATTATTTCTCTGTCCAAAAGATGTGTTCAAACTGGGAGTAACCAGGATGTTATTGCTTACTGACCTGGTTGAGTATTTATGTTGGGCAGTGGAGTATACATATATGTTTTTTTTCAGTTTAAATAAAATATTTTTTGAATAAAGTTTCTGTACATTGAAGACTTGAAAGTTATTAAATATTTCTTCCGTCGGAGTTCTAAGCGGAACTTTCAGTATTGTCTTCAGTACTCCTTTTTGGGCTATTTTGAGTCGCTCTGTGTGAGTGCTCAAAGCAGACCCCCATCCAGTTATCCCGTACTCTATTTGTGATTGACATAAAGCGTAGTACACTTTCTTAATGTCGTTTATGTTGAGGATGTTACGGATGGCTCTAAAGAAGTAAATGTACCTGGTGAGTTTTTTTGTGATTACTTCAATGTGTGCGTTCCATCGGAGATTATCATCAATTTCAATACCAAGATATTTGATACTTTTGGAGTGTGCTATGGTAGGACAGTGGCATGATAAGCCTTGATTTTGATTGTTTTCTTGGCATGTATGTAATTTGAGATTAAAGTCATCCTCTGGCTGTCCTCTGGCTGTTATAGAAAATGTCAGATATTTTGTTTTATTGACATTAAGTGTAAGGGAATTTCTCTTAAGCCAGTTTTGCAGTAGACCAAGTCCATGTTCCGCTTCTTTGTAGGTACTTCTCCAGTCTTTTTCGTTGAATACAATTACTGTATCGTCAGCAAAGCTTATGATTTTTCCTCTCGTTCTTAGGCTACCGATATCATTTATGTATATTAGAAATAATATCGGTCCTAGTACGCTTCCTTGCGGTACTCCATGGTTGATGAGGAGAGGTTTGCTTTTTTTCTTGTTAATTTGAACACTCTGTGTACGCTCCATCATATAGCTTTTTAATAAGTTTAGAGTTCTATTTGACATACCAATTTTTGAAAGTTTTGCAAAAAGGATTTT
Source organism: Limnephilus marmoratus (assembly GCA_917880885.1). NCBI lineage: Eukaryota > Metazoa > Arthropoda > Insecta > Trichoptera > Limnephilidae > Limnephilus > Limnephilus marmoratus. The sequence continues at coordinate 53,330,950 of OU862921.1, read as the reverse complement.
GTGATCTATTGTATCAAATGCCTTTTGTAAGTCTATGAAGATTGCCAGTGTTTTTTCTCCTCTGTCTAAACTTTTTATAATCATATCTGTAATAGTTTCTATGGCGTCACCAGTACTTAGATTCTCCCTAAATCCGTACTGTGTTTCTGATAATATTTTATTTTCTTCTAAGTAGGAAAGGAGTTGTTTTTTTAATATTCTCTCCAATATTTTTGAAAATGTATTGAGTAGGCTTATTGGTCGATAGTTGTTTATGTCACTTTTACATCCTTGTTTATATATTGGTATTACAATAGCTTTTTTGAGAGCTGTGGGGAATACGCTTTCAGTTATAGCCATGTTTACTAGATATGTTAGAGGTACGATAAGTTCTTTACAGAGAAATTTTATTGCATTTGTTGTTATTAAGTCTTCCCCGGAAGATACATTTGATTTTAGAGAAGAAATTGTATTTTTGATTTCATCAGCTGTGATTTGTTTAAACTCGAGCTTTTTTCCTTGCTCAGGAGATTCATTTGTTTGTACTGATCCATCACATTGCGTAGCTTGTTTTGCTAAATTAGATCCTATATTTATGAAGAAGTTATTGACATATTCAAGAATTTCGTCAGGATTCTCAGCGTATTTCCTGGGGACATTGTTTATATTCAGCTCGTCAATTGATGTGGCGTTGGTAGATTTAGTACTAGTTATTTCATTTATTATTTGCCACATCTTACGGGGATTTTGTTTACAATCATCTATTTTTTGCTTATAGTAAGTTTCTTTTGAATGTGTAATTACTTTTTTGCATATGTTTCTATATCTTTTGTTTATAATTTATTAGTTTCAATAAACCTGAGACATTATGATATTTTTCGATAAACTAAGATGTATTGCAATTTAATTTTAAATTTAGTTTATCAAAGGCGCCTTCCTACTACCTACATTTTGATACAGAGCTAAAAATTTGTTCTGAAAGAACATTTTTTAATTGCCATTCTGAATTGTTGTTTCTCATTATGACGATATTTTTAGATCCCCTCTGGAACGAGGTACGCGTAACAAATCAAATTGAACAAATCTTCGTGTCTATTCCGGTAAGGTCTCTCAATCTCATCATATGTGCTGTATATACCTCCTGTCTCGCCAGTAATGCTTTATGATATTTTCTCCAAAAACCTGGAATCCGTCTTTTCATCAGAACCAAATAATGCTTTTTGTGTTCTAGGAGATCTGAATCTACCTGCGCTTACATGGACATTTTCCGAAGGCTGCAATCATGGTATTTCCTCCTCAAACACGGCTGCATCGCAAACTTTTCTTCAAACAATAGCATTGGTAAGCTTACTTCAATATAATTGTATACCTAATCACAACGATAAATTCTTAGACCTTATATTGAAAATTACACATAGCGACGACCTCTCCTTTCAGAGGACAGACACCATCCAGCCCTGGAATTCGAAATATCATTCACGATTCAACTAAAAATTAAAAACAACAAAGAGCGTAGGCACAATTTCAGGAAAGCTGATTATACTCAAATTAATAATGACGTTAATTGTATTGATTGGAAGTCTGAAATCGCGAATTTATCAGCAGAAGAAGCAGTAGACCGATCCTAGGTAAAAATAAACAATGTTATTGATAAGTTTATTCCATTATTGGCACGACGAAATGAGAAATTTCCCATATGGTTTACCCCCGAACTTATTAGGTTATCACGGAAAGACAAAGTCTGACTCAAATGGAAGACATATAAAGATCTTTCTGTCTATCGCGAATTTTCCCTCTTACGTACTACATACAAAAAGTTGTCTTAGTGAATCCCGAAAGCAATTCTTTGACAACATTGAAAGCTCATTGCAAAACAATATCAAAAGCTTTTGGTCATACATATCCTCATTGAAATCGTTTAACGGATACCCTGCAGCTATGTCTTTCGAAGGACGTGAATCTATACCCAGGAAATCTGTAATATGTTCTCTGAATTCTTTAAGTCAAAATTTGAACCATCCTCCATCAACGACACAGTAGATATTGACCAACTTGAATCAGTTCATGACTCTGGACTTGCGCATATTCACACCATTAAACTAACGAAACAAGAAGTTCAATCAAGTTTAAAGTCACCAGACATAAACAAGGGTGCGGGTCGAGATGGAATTCCGGCGTTTTTCCTTAGATCTGCTGCGTCGTCACTGTGTGTGCCAGTTACCATAATATTTAATAAATGTCCGAGTGATGGGGTTTTCCTTGACAGGTGGAAGTTGGCCTACATCATACCACAATCACATCATCACAAGGGTGATTCGCGTCAACGAGTGGAAAACTACAAGCCAATATCCATTCTCTCGGCGATCCCTAAACTATTGGAAAGACTTGTCCATGATAATACATATCCCCAGCTTGCCGGAATAATTACAGACCAGCAACACGGGTTTGTCAAAGGCAAATCTACCGTGAGTAATTTACTTATTTATTCAAATTTCTTGTATTCTAGCATGGATCGAGGCCACCAGGTAGATGCAATTTTCTGTGATTTCAAAAAAGCTTTTGATAAGGTTGACCATCTTATTCTTATTAAAAAAAATATCTATAACGGAATTAGGGGAAACTTATTACGTTGGTTCGTCTCATATCTAACAAAACGACAGCAAGCTGTATCGTTACGAGGACATACTTCCATGTGAACTTACCAGTTACTTCTGGCGTGCCACAGGGATCAATCTTAAGTCCGCTGTTATTTATAATTTTTGTTAAATCCGTTACTGAATGTTTCATGCACTGTTTATTTCTGTTGTACGCCGATGATATAAAAATATTTGCCATCGTTAGGAATTTAAATGATTGTCTGCTCATCCAAAGAGACTTAGTAAGGTTCGAAGCGTTTTGCAATGAGAACAAAATTTACCTAAGTTACAACAAATGTAAACAAATAAGCTTTACTAAAAATCAAAATGTTATCATACACAATTATTATATTGGTAATTATTCACTCGAGCGCGTATACTGTATAAGTGACCTTGGCGTACTTTTTGATTCCAAACTTCATTTCGATGCGCACATTGTGAATAAAGCTAACTGCATGCTAGGCTTTGTTATCAGAAACAGCCATGTATTTCGAAAACCTGAAACCTACCTTCTGCTTTACAATACGCTGGTCCGGTCTAAACTTGAATACTGCACCTCCATATGGACTCCACTTTACGGTATCCATAAATAAAATATTGAAAGTGTCCAAAAGAAATTTCTGCGTTGCCTCAGCTACAGAATGAGCGCACCTAAACGGGGATACACAATTATGCTCTCGAAATATAACATCTCTACCCTATCTAACCGGCGAACATACCTTGAACTAATGACCCTGTATAAAATCTGGAACAACGTTATCGACTGTCCTGACTTACTGAAACTAATTAATTTTAAAATACCACCCAGAACAATTAGGCCTAACGACTTATTCCACATTAACCGGATACGTACAAATGCTGGTGTCAGGGATCCAATCAGAAGAATGTGCGAATTGTTCAATAAAAACCACAACCTTAAGGATTTCGATATATTTTTTGATACTTAAAGAGCTTTTGGTAGAAAATTGAAGGCTGTTTTCCTATAAAAAAGAAAACTCATATATCATTCACTATACTTTTATGTGCTTCTTTTTAAATAATTTTCGATTCATTATTAATTATGACTTATTTTTAAATATGTATAAAAAATGTATTTGAAAATCTTTATTTATCAAGTCAGTCTGTGAGAAATAGTTGGGGTGCAGGCGAATTCTCAAGTTATTTATTGTTCATAATATTGTTTTGTTAATTATTGTCTGTGTCTGTGTTTTCTCCTTAAATCAAATAAATAAATATTTTTAATTTATTTTCTTTAGCAACACAGCCCGATAGTTTTCGATAGTTTAGATATTCAAGAATAGAAAAAGATTTTTCAAAATTCGAATTATTTTAAAAGTTATAGCCAATTTACTTCGACCGGTTTAGATATTCAAAATATAGATATTCAAAATATATAAAATATATTCTAAATATAGCAAAACTTTAACAGCGTTTTTTTCAATACCTACTACTTTTTTCTAAACGTGTGTCACGTTTTAATTAACCGATTTTCTTGAAATTTGGAATGAATTTTCTTTTATATTTTCCTCTACGGCAAAAACTAACAAAAAATTAAAAATTATAATTTTTACAATAAAATAAATAAAATTCGGAAAAGTTAAAATATAACTGAAAAAAATTTTTTTTTTGAGTAGCCGCCATTTTGCGAGAACTTTTTTTTCTCATTTCTCGGTCCCTACCATAACGACATTTGTACTGATAAAGAATCTACTTTTTTTTAAAATAAAACAATAGCTTTGTAAACACCACTTTTATTTTTATACTTTATGCCGACCGGGTTTCGCTACAACCGTAGCTTCATCAGGGCAGTATAATAAGTAAAGACCGGATTATATGCAAATGCATATTTGCATATGCATTTGCATATTTAGACCCTTTTCAGTGGTACTTGCATATTTTAGCAAAAAATTTGAGATCTTGCATATTTACGTTCGATCTCGTTCATCGTTCACATAGTTCACGTTATAAACGTCAGATAGCTAAGTGCGCGGCTAGTGAACTGATCGCTCCGCGGCTAGTGAAAACGCTTGAAACTCATGGATTGGCGTTGAATGAATCTACTCAGGTTATGAAGAAAATTTGCCTTATGGATTCCTCGTTGCCAAAGTCATTCCCGAGTAAACTCAAAGAAAAGTTTGAAAATTTACTGAACAATAACCCAGGGTTTGAACCCTTGTGCCAAATTGATAGCTTCATCAATGGGGCAGGTGAAATTTTGGCCGGCACAATAAGTTCAAATATCGCACCCAAATTTAAATTCTGTCCAGTCACATCAGTAGATGTAGAACGCTCCTTTTCCTCTTACAAAAATAAATTAAGAGATCGTAGACACAATTTGTCTACAGAACATGTAGAACAGTACTTAGTCATATTCGTTTTCAAAGAAAAAATTGTACATTTCTCGTTAAATACATTTTGTAATTGATATTTTCTAAAATACGATTGTTATCCTCGAGAACTAATTGTTATTTAGTTATCAAAGTACCTACCACTAATGCCATCTTTGTCTATGTTTCTAAGCTTAATAAATATCAGTTCTCGCTGTCTCCTGAATAAAACAACTTGTTTCATTTAATAGGTTATGGGCTCAGAAGATTCCCAAGCGTTTTTTAAATAATCAGTCACGATAATTTAAATGGTATTTGTGTTAAAAATTCATTTCTTATTGTCATGGATGTATTTGTTCGTATTGAGAATAGAGCAAGGAGTTATTGCGAATGCAAACTCGTAATTAATGTCGGGACATTTTTAACGTAAATGGCGGCAACATCATATCTCACAAGTATACCCAAGTTGGTTGGACGACAAAACTACGATGTATGGGCGTATGCCGTTGAAAACCTACTTATATTGGAAGGCATGGAGAAGTGAATCAAGGCCGAAGAAACTGTTGCAGTTGGAGATGATGCAAAAACAAAAGCGAAGATAATCCTCACTATAGATCCGTCACTGTATGTACACATCAAGCAAGCTACATCTACTGCAGACTTGTGGAAAAGGCTAAAGCAAATGTTCGATGATAATGGTTTTTCAAGACGCATTTCCTTATTAAGGAGTTTGATATCGATTCGTCTTGAAACTTGTGACTCGATGCAGAGTTACGTCACGCAAATTATTGAAACTGGCCAGAAATTATCCGGAACCGGATTTAATGTGAACAATGAATGGATAGGCTGTTTAATGCTTGCTGGTCTACCAGAAAAATTCTACCCCATGATATTAGCAATCGAGCATAGTGGAATAATAATTACTGCAGATGCAATAAAAACAAAATTGCTTGATATGGCAGGAAATGACACGGAGTCAGTTGGGGCATTTTCTGCCAGAGTGCGCCCGCGCCGCAATGTTGACGGAAATACATCGAAGGTCAAAACCGTAATGAAATCTATCAGATGTTATAGATGTAAAAAAGAAGGGCATTTTAAAAATCAATGTCCTGTTGGGCAATCAGAGCGAATGAAGAAGTCAAATGCATTTTCTGTTGTGTTTTTGAACGGGAATTACAACAAAATGGATTGGATTATAGACTCGGGCTCTTGTTTTCACATGTCACCAGATGTAAACATTATGTGTAATACGTCGAATCGGACGAGTGTGAAGGAAATAATTGCAGCTAATAGAAGTGCTATGCCTGTTTTATGCTCGGGAGAAGCTAAAATTATTACTTTAACCCCGAAAAGTAAATATGAAGTTATATTAAAAGATATTTTATGTGTGCCAAAACTTACGACAAACTTGATATCTGTCAGTCAGTTAATCAAAAATGGAAATAAAGTGGACTTCAAAAGAAAATGCTGCTATTTTTATAATAAACAGAACGAGTTAGTTGCTATAGCAGATTTGAAAGATGGTGTTTATAAACTAAGGATGGAATACAAGTTAAAAGTTCCTGAAAGAATAATGTCTAATTTAGCGGTTTCAGGCAACACTTGGCACCGCAGATTGGGTCATGTCAATAGTAATTATCTGAATAAAATGACCAGTGCTGTAGAAGGAATGAATCTTCGAGAAAAAGTTGATCTTGGCAAGACATCGTGTACAGTTTGTTGCGAGGGAAAGCAGTGTCGTCTTCCATTCTCAAAAACTGGTACAAGAAGCAAAGAATTACTTCATTTAGTTCATACTGACGTTTGCGGACCTACGGAGAAAGGATCGCATGCAGGTTCAAGATTCTTCATACTCTTCGTTGATGACTACAGTCGTATGACATTTGTATATTTTATCAAACACAAAAATGAAGCACTTAGATGTTTTGCAGAATTTAAAGCAAAAGTTGAAAAACAAACAAATAAGAAAATAAAGATATTGAGAAGCGATAATGGTGGTGAATACTGCAACAAAGAATTTGATTCATATCTCAAGAAGGAAGGTATCACGCACCAAAAAAGTAACCCATATACCCCAGAGCAGAATGGCTTGTCAGAACGTATTAATCGAACGATTGTCGAGAAGGCTAGATGCTTATTGTTTGATGCGCATTTGGGTAAAGAATTCTGGGCTGAGGCGACAAATACAGCAGTTTATTTACAAAATCGTACTGTACTTCCTAGTTTAAATGAAAAAACTCCATATGAGATCTGGACTGGATGTAAACCAGACATAAGTCATTTAAGAATATTTGGTAGCAAGGTTATGGCTCATGTTGCTAAAGAGAAGCGTCAGAAATGGGACAAAAAGTCTGAACAGCACATACTTGTGGGCTATCCAGATGACATCAAAGTTTACCGAATATACAACCCTAGAACTAAATATATCACAACTAGTAGAGATGTCATTATCATGGAAGATGAAAACAACCCAGAGGTTAATATACCTATCACTGAGAGTGGAGAAAACTCATGTCCAGTGGAGGACACTAGTTGCAAAGATACGTCACGTTCAAAAGATATAACCTTAGATGAGGATACATTAGTCGAAGATGCATCAGATGATACTTACACTCCTGATACTTACTCTTCTGATACTTACACTAGTGATTTTGAAGATGTTGATGACTCACCTGAACAGCGTGTTAGATCCAGCAGAATCATTAGGAAGCCAGAGCGGTATGGGATGACGAATTTGTGCATTCCTGAGGGTGTGTTTGATGATGCTAATGGACTGTCTTTAGAAGAAGCATTACAGGGAAATGAAAAAAAAACAGTGGTTAAGTGCAGTAAAAGGAGAACTTCAGTATTTTAAAGAAAATAATGCATGGGAGTTCGTTGATATGCCAAAGGATGGTAAAACTATAGTGAAATGCAAATGGGTGTTACGAAAAAAAATTGATAATAGTAATGATGTTCGATACCGTGCACGTTTAGTAGTCAAGGGCTACACGCAGAAGAAAAATGTGGACTATTCAGACACTTTCTCGCCGGTTGTTAGGCACTCAACTTTGAGATTGTTATTCGCATTATCTGTAAAACTTGAATTAGATGTTACACATCTAAATGTTACTACTGCATTCTTGAACGGGGACCTTGAGGAAACAATTTATATGGAATTACCAGAATGTTTATTAGATTCTCAAAAAGACAATAATAAAGTATTTAAATTGAATCGAGCTATTTACGGTCTTAAGCAATCCTCAAGGGCCTGGTACAAAAAGGTCGATGAATGTCTTGTTGGTATTGGTTATAAACGTAGAATGTTAGAACCATGTTTATACACAAAAAATAAGAATGATAAAAAGACAATAGTTACTTTGTATGTGGATGATTTTTTTAATATTTTCTAATGATAATGTAGAATGTAATAATTTGAAAAAGGAATTGGCTTCACAATTTAAGTTAAAAGATTTGGGTCAGGTCAAAAATTGTTTGGGGATGAGTGTTAATATTGATAAAGTAAATGGTACAGTTACTCTAAGCCAGGAGAATTATGTTGATCAGTTGCTAAATAGATTTAACATGGCAGATTGTAAAGTAGCAGATACACCTTTAGAGGCTAAATTGAATATTAACAAAGAAAATAAAAATCCTGAAAATCAAATTCCTTATCAACAGCTTATTGGTGGACTTATGTATTTAGCAGTATTAACCAGACCTGATATAGCCTTTACAGTAAGTTTTCTGAGTCAATTTAATAATTGCTATAACCAGGAAACTTGGTTATACGCTAAACGTATTTTAAGATATCTGAAGAAAACAAAGCATTTTGGATTAAAATATAGTCAATGTGGTAATTCAAAATTAGAGGGTTTTGTTGATTCAGATTCGGGAAGTAAGATCATTGATCGCAAGTCCTATACAGGTTTGTGTTATATTTTAGCTGGATGTGTTATTTCTTGGGAGGCTAAGAAACAAAAAACAGTTGCTCTTTCGAGCACTGAAGCTGAATACATTGGTGTAGCCGAAGCTTGTAGGGAAGCTATTTATTTAAGTAATTTGTTAAAAGAAATAAACAATGAGTCATACACCATATCCTTATTTAATGATAATCAGGGTGCACTTAAGTTGTCTTCAAATAATAGCTATAATAAAAGAACTAAGCATATTGACATACGACATACGACACCACTTTTGTAAAGAATGTATTAATGATAAAATTGTAGAACTGAAATACTTGGAAACAGCTGAAATGCCAGCAGATCTATTTACAGAAGGTTTGGCTAGTACCAAGCATTATTATTTTATGCAATTGTTGGGTATGCAGGATGTAAAGAATTAACATGTTTATATTATATACCTTTGTTGTAATATGGGTATTATGTACGTTATTTTGATAAGTGGGGGTGTTATTTAGTTATCAAAGTACCTACTACTAATGCCATCTTTGTCTATGTTTCTAAGCTTAATAAATATCAGTTCTCGCTGTCTCCTTAATAGCTTACTAAAATAAAAAAATATTTAAAAATATGACTTCCTGTATTATTTCATGTTGCATATTTTGGCCCTTTTTATGGATATTCGTGCATATTTGAGCTATTTTTATTGCATATTTGCATGCATATTTTGGGCTGTTTTTGTTGCATATAATCCGGTCTTTAATACTAAGGTATTATACTGCCCTGATGAAGCTACGGTTGTAGCGAAACCCTTTTTTATTTTTCAAATGACCAGAAGGGTTGGAATCGTGACAAGATGGACACGCCTTTTTTTCCCCCTCTACTTCAACGGCGTCTAACTTCGTGAAATACATAATTATTTTTTGAAAATTTAATTTGTCAATATAAATAAATATACTATAAAAATGTATGACTAAAACATAAATGTTTTTTTATCGACCATCAAAACACATCCGAAATTTGGGCTTCTAGACTAGAATACCCCCTTATTGACCCCCGCATGATTTTGAGCCCCCACCTTTAGAATCAGAACCAAAACGGAGTTTTAAGATAATGTGTTAAAAATATTCAAATGGAAATAATTGTTTAATAGAAAATGCGATCACCTATCCAAGAATATCTAAGATCAATCATTTGATTGACAAGGAGTTTTAAAATCTAAACATATAAGATAAGCATCTATCCAAAATATCTATCACAGGCTCCATTGTTGAAAGTTGAAAGACCCCAGAGAATAGTAGCGACGGGAAGACTGGATATAAAAGCGCACCTCTTCAGGATATTAGGACAACAGGAGAAAGGCAGAGAGGGTAGAGGACTCTCTCGGTACAGTCTGTTGTTAAATGTCAAATTAGCAGTCGCTTCCTTTTGTTCAGTCAACTCATGCATTATTCATCGGCAATTTAAAAGACAGTCTCACAAGAGATTTACTACTCTTACTCCCTTGTATTTCGGATGCAGAAACGTTTAATGCACTTCTTAAACTGCGGCACATAAATATACAACTCAGCGACAAATCGGCTGCTTCAAAACATGCATACTTAAGCTGGGCTTATTCAATGCCCGTTGCCTTCTGCCTTCTACCGACTGCCCGTTGCCCGCCGGGAATCTCTTTAATTGGCAGGCCACTCGATTTCTTTACGATTATCTTGGAAATAATACGTCATATAGAAATGCTCCCAAATTATTTACCGGCATTCTGAGAAATGCTAAGTGGAAGAATAATACACGTTTTACATAGAAGCTCATTAACGGTAGTACATACATTAAAGATACCTATATTCAAAATTAGTAAGTTGTTGGCAACTGTTAGTAATTATGAGAGGGACTTCAATTACTCACGTTACGTACAAAATATGATACGATATCACGCATAATACGTGCAACTCCTCGCTCATTTAGTTAAGAAATACATTTTTAAAATTACCTTTAATTTACTGCGGATTTTGAGGAGTCTTTCGTGAAAAATACAGAGTAATATTTTTAAACTTTATTTATTTCTTTGAAAAGAGTTACAAATTATTTATTTTTGTTATACAGGGTGTTGAAATATTTTAACCAGTGATTGCTGACATAACTTACCGTGCATCGTTTTAACTTAACAAAAGACATATAATTATTACGAGGTCTATACAGGGTGTTAAGGGACGTACTTGACTTACCAGTAATTCTTTGGGGTAAAAAATGTCAAAGGAATTTTGGTCTCCGGTGTCATTTTGTATGCTTTTTTTAAACATAAAAAACATCAAAAAAGTCACCGAAGACTAAAACTTTACGTTTTTTACCCCAAAGAATTTCAAGAAACACTAGTCAAATTTAGTCAAGTGCGTCCCAAGACTCCGCTACCCGAATTTCTAACGAATTTTTGCATATCTCCCTTAAACACGTTTAGTTTTAAAGCTCTTAAATATATGTTATTCTCGAAGATAATATCTAGACATTCCCCGCACTGAAACGCAAATTATATAAAATTCCCTGTATAGAAAAATTATTATAAACATAAATTTTTTATTTTATTATAAAAAAGTTATTTTGCAAGTCATATATGTATGAAAAAAATCACAGTGTTTCTTTAAATGCTGTTTAAGTCAACCCCCACGAGAGTTTTGCTATATTTTAAACGAGTCGTGTTTTATTAAACATTTTCACAATTTTCGCATCTATTTCGTCGCTTTAAATACTAGCTTGCTCTTCTAACAATCGTTATTTCATATCTCTCCATGTTCTTCTTTTTGAGCCCGGTTGCTGCGCGTTATTGTTAGACCTCATAATAACACTACCTTTTACTGTTAGTACGCAACACCCGACGATTCACGGTTAAATTGCTAAGGGGATTAAAATGAAGTTAAATTTTTAATACCATTAGATTCATTCAATATCGAAAGCTGTTTCCCACAAACATGAATACAAAATTTCCAGGTACTATTTGAGAATTGATGCTCGCAGAAATGACAACATTAAAACCTCACTGAGTTAAAAGTAGATACATTGTTAATAAACAGATTAAAAAACCGAAAATGTCTCAAAGAATATAAGAGAAAAGTGATTGAATTTTTTTGTTTGTTGAAGTTAGCGGAGATCAGAGAGGCTGTCGGCGAGTCCACATCGCGAGGAGTAACTCTGGATCGTACGGAGTAGGTGTATTCAGTATATTGTGGGTATATCGCAATTTATCGTCTCCTCGGTACATTTAGTATGGCCGCCGCGGGTTTAGCTCAGTTTTTCCAGACTTGTTGGACATTCATTTCCTTTCGGGAGTGCCGCCAGACATCTTATTTGTCTGGCCGTGCTCGCACAACTTATATTATATTATACACTTGAAACATACTTGTTTTGTTATATAAACAGTAAAATACACTGCAGTCAACTGAATAGCTAACATTTTAAAATAATAATACCTACGTGTATTATTTAAGTAGGTACCTACCAACATACTCATCATATTTTGTAAAAACCTTTTCTCGCCTTTAGAAACATCGATCGTCCAGTTGAGTAGTCAGCCATCTCCTTTTTAAGTCAACCATTCAATTTGGGAGGTGGGTATGGGTACCGCCGCCCCGGGAACCATTTATTGGACAACCAACACCCCTGCCATAGGTCACTCCAAGTGGTTCGCAAGGTGACTTAGCGGGGGTGAGTCATGGGGTGAGATTTGTCTAGATCTTGGCGGCGGATGCGTTTGCCTATCTTCTGCGTGGCGGGCCGGATCAGATGAGACTGGTTGAGGGAGACTTTTTGATTTCTCCAGACAGTCTCTCTTGGCCCATCGTCTTATACCGCAATGGGAGGAATGGATTCGGACGTCCGTTACTCCTGGACACATCGACCCCCCAGATTCCTACCCACCCCTCAAACATTTTTCGTTCCTAGAACTTCCTCTCCTTCCTATCCCTAAAAAGAGACTCCACAGAGCACAAAGTTGACATATGCCTTGAGGGAAATTGTTTTCCTCAAGACGACCTGTGCGGATCAATTGTAAAAAATTGTAATATTAAAAAGTAATGTAAAATAAAAAAGCGTGATCAAACTATTTTAATGTTTGATCATGCATTCGGAAGGCGAAAGAGCTGTCACTCGTAATAATGATTACGCAGCAGAACTTGTTTACAAATAATTTTATTTTTAAATAAATTAAATGATAATGTTATTGAATACGAAAAAGCTCAAAAATTATTAAATTTCGTAAAATAAATGAAACCACTTGGTTATTCATTGCTTTTACGCAGTGTGTTAACGTTGTGATTAACTATTGGTTAATCAAATAGTTTCAGCTTCCTTCAATAGATGTCGCTAGTATAGTTAATAATTTGATGTCTTGAAGTCCCAGAAGTTGGCAGTTAAGAATGACACCAGAAGAGTACCATCTATCGTCATTCGTGTCTTATATAGGAAAGGTTACGATTATTGCCGAAGGCATTTGAGAGGTGGGCGAGTACCTTCAGTTCGCCAGCTGGTTGCCACAGAACCACTTAGAGCCTAGTCAAGCAAGGATATCGAATCCAATGTAATATTCAATTTAAAATTTACGATAACTAAATAAATCATCCGGTAATCAAACTTACTTGTAAGTTATCCAACAAATCTAAAGTTGTATTGTTAAGCCCCGTACATATGTTTGGTAATGTTATTTTACCGTGAAAACAGGCTTATGGGTCCAAGGGTTAAACATTGGAAACTGACAGTTCCAACACTAACAAACATATTATATAATATATTATGTATTAGACATGAATCAGACCCACCCCAGAACTAGAATTGGAAACTGACAGTTCCAACACTAACAAACATATTATATAATATATTATGTATTAGACATGAATCAGACCCACCCCAGAACTAGAATTGGAAACTGACAGTTCCAACACTAACAAACATATTATATAATATATTATGTATTAGACATGAATCAGACCCACCCCAGAACTAGAATTGGAAACTGACAGTTCCAACACTAACAAACATATTATATAATATATTATGTATTAGACATGAATCAGACCCACCCCAGAACTAGAATTGGAAACTGACAGTTCCAACACTAACAAACATATTATATAATATATTATGTATTAGACATGAATCAGACCCACCCCAGAACTAGAATTGGAAACTGACAGTTCCAACACTAACAAACATATTATATAATATATTATGTATTAGACATGAATCAGACCCACCCCAGAACTAGAATTGGAAACTGACAGTTCCAACACTAACAAACATATTATATATATATTATGTATTAGACATGAATCAGACCCACCCCAGAACTAGAATTGGAAACTGACAGTTCCAACACTAACAAACATATTATATAATATATTATGTATTAGACATGAATCAGACCCACCCCAGAACTAGAATTGGAAACTGACAGTTCCAACACTAACAAACATATTATATATATATTATGTATTAGACATGAATCAGACCCACCCCAGAACTAGAATTGGAAACTGACAGTTCCAACACTAACAAACATATTATATAATATATTATGTATTAGACATGAATCAGACCCACCCCAGAACTAGAATTGGAAACTGACAGTTCCAACACTAACAAACATATTATATATATATTATGTATTAGACATGAATCAGACCCACCCCAGAACTAGAATTGGAAACTGACAGTTCCAACACTAACAAACATATTATATATATATTATGTATTAGACATGAATCAGACCCACCCCAGAACTAGAATTGGAAACTGACAGTTCCAACACTAACAAACATATTATATATATATTATGTATTAGACATGAATCAGACCCACCCCAGAACTAGAAGGACAGTCAAGTAGCTAGTAGGTACGAGTAGAGTAGTAGCAAGTAGCAAACCCCTATAACAGTAATATCACAGCTTCAGACTGCATTACATCAGCAGCGGTGAATTTGACAGCCAATACGGATCGGCAGTCATCTGATTACAAGTGTCATCTTCGGTGGTTTACTGAACGTCAAAAGTGCCTCTCCCCAACCAACTAACCAACGAACCAACGCCATGCGACAGTTGACAGTTGACAGGAGGTGATGGATCATGATTGCGACGCGAGACAATGATTCCAGATGTCCACCAAACACTTATACCAATAACTAAAGAGGAATGGATTTGTGGAGCGTGTGATTTTTCTTTTTACATTGGTACAATACTAATAGTTATGTGAACGGCAGACCTCGCGTTCAAAAAAGTACGTCTCTAATTTTTAATTATCGAAGAATGCAAACGATTTGTGGTTTATGGCTTGATATTATGTATACGAATAAAAAAAGTTCTTTGTTTAAAATCTCTTTATTTTATTTATACACGTCGACCGATTTTAAAGTTATTTCCCTTCTCCCTGTGTAACCCCCAACCTTCCCCTACCCCTTTACTTACCCCTCCACAACCAGTCTCTGATATTTTCTCCCTCTCTATATGCTTTCTCTTGTTTTTCTTATAATCTTAATTTATTACTGTAATTTATTTTATATGTTTATTGTCCTGGTGAGAGTTGAGATCAACCGAAACCGATGAACGACTAACCTTAACTAGACCTTTTCTCTTATTTATATATCAAAATTTCCTGTGAAATCGTAAAATTTGCTGTAAATCACGCACTTTTAGTTTTGTTTTTGTTATTTCGTAAAAGGAATTATATGTACAATTTGTCCAAAGACGTCACTAGGCAATCACAAGATATATCAATGACAATTCTTTTTTCAAACTTTCTTCAGGCAGGTAGGTATCATAAACCATAATACTGAAAAAAACGCGCATAGGATCATCTCGACGATTTTACATAAAAAAAACTTTACTGAATCATTAAAAATGTCACAGATTAGAACCCGCGACCTCAAGATTGCTAGTGGAGAGTCTCACCCGTCTCAACCACGGAGGCCATCTACATATAAAGATTATTTATTTTCGTTTCGGAAATTCCTTCTACAGATATCAATCACAACTGATATTAATTATTTTTTCCGTGATTCCTGATTCAATTAGGTGATATTGACGCCTGAGATGAAACTGTATTATGTGGCGAATACAATCAATAAAACATAAATCAATGAGTAGTTATGGCGAGACGCAACAGGTTTGAACCTCATCACCCTAGTCCTACAGTCAATAGGTAGGTATGATCCTACTGGTGAGAGCTCCGTTGGAATCTCTCTTTCAGTTATATACGTCGTCCATGAGAAAAAGAAAGAGACTTCTACTCCCAGTGAGTTATGACTTTTCAATAACTTTGATGGATCATGAAGTGAAGGCCCCGACTCCTGTAGCGAGAGCTAAATTGTGATTTAAGAGTTGATGTAAAAATAAATACCAACTTTGTACGAGAAACAATCTGGACAGATTCAATGGATATAAGTTTACTAAAATCACTACGAAGGGATCCACTTTATGGCACTTGTGAGGTTGATGTAACGGAGGTTTTGGTCTTAAGAACACAATCAAATTAGTAAACTACACACTTGGTAGAAGAGTAACCAATAAGTATAATAGATATAAATGCTGTTTTCTCCTTGTGGTTGTGGTGGTTTTTGGATCTCTTTAAGATTGTTCCTCAAGAGAATCGTAAATTAATTACCAGTGGTAACTAAATAAAACCCATTTAACCCTAGAACCGTACCCTGGGATACAAATTTAAAAACATTTTGAAAATTTACGATAACTTTTTCGTTTCACAACGGATCTTTTCGCGCCGCCGCGTATTTGCAAGTGGGGGGAGTCGCTTCGAAGCATCAGTCGAGCGGGAGTTAAAAATATACAGCGGGAGTCCTGCTAGTGTGTGGTCATGGCAAAACGTGCGTGGGGCGCTCCAGTACCCCTGGGTACGGTTAAGGTAATTATTTTCATTACTATCATTTTAATGTTTTTGCGAAATAAAGCATGTTATTGTGCTATTTGATACGTGTTTCTTTATTTGAATGTTATTAACATAACTTTATTTTGGAAAAAATGTGTAATTATTTATTATATTTAGGTATTTTGCATTTAGTTGCGTGTAACTCGAATAATTCTTTTTTTTAGATGGCTTTACGTCAAAATCTATCGCAAGATGAAATTCAACGCCTTCTTCTGGATGCTGATGATGAAGAAGATGTGGTTCTTGGGGATGAATTGGAAGATGAACCTGATGAAATTATTGCTGACTTTCGTGTTGAACAGGAAGAGGATAGCTCCGACCGTGAAGCAGATCTTCAAAGCTCGGAAGAAGAACTTGAAGAGGATAATGTCCAGGTTAGAATTACAAATTCTCCAGTAACAGTTCTTACAGTACCCGATGTTTTGCGAGGTAGAGGAAGAAAAAATCAAAGAAATAGCGAAAAATTTATATGGTATGGGTCTCATCCTCGAGCATCGCGTACTCCACAAAGAAATATAATATTTCATGCACCAGGAAACAAAGGTCCTGCTAAATTCATTACAAGCGCTTTGGATAGTTGGAAATTATTTTTTACTGATGAGATTCTGCAGATTATAGTAACTAACACTAATCAAGAGATATCTGAACAGCGCAAGACGTATAAGTCAGATAGGCCAATAGCATCTCAAAATGAAGATGATGATTCTGCTCCTACGAACATTCGACCTTCCTTTGTACGAGATGTGACAGTTACTGAGTTGAAAGCTCTGTTTGGCTTATACTATTTAGCTGGAGTATTAAGAATTAATCATTTAACTGTCAAAAAAATATTTGATAAAAATACTGGCATCAACTATTTTCGATGTACTATGAGTGAGAAACGATTCGAATTTTTAACAAATTGCCTTCGATTTGATGATCGTTCGACCAGAGGTGAGAGAAGGCAGCATAGTAAATTGGCGCCGATAAAAGAACTGTTTGATCACATTGTTGAAACTTCAAAAAATCTCTATTCACCTTCAGATTGCACCACAATTGACGAGCAATTACTTGGGTTTCGCGGTAGATGCCCTTTTCGTATGTATATGCCATCAACACCGGATAAATACGGTATAAAATTATTAATGTTTTGCTATTCAAAATCGTATTATATGATAAATAGTATAATATATACAGGAAAAGGTTCTACACCACGAGGATTACCAGTTGCCGAGTATTATGCATTGGAGCTTTCAACTTCTATTCATGGATCTAACAGAAATATCACGTATGATAACTAGTTTACTTCAATCCCTGCTGCTGAAAAACTGCTTTCAAAAAATATTACAACAGTTGAAACACTGAAAAAAAAACCTACCCATTTATTGGAAACAAAAGACCGCCATATGAATACATCAATGTTTGCTTTTCATAACGAACTTACTTTACTATCATATGTGCCTCCAAAGCCAAGCAAAGGAAAAAAGAAAAACGTGCTTATGCTTTCCACTACACACTTCCAACCAGACCAAGACAAATCTGTTGATTTACCAGAAATAATAAGTTTTTACAACCAAACCAAGGGGGGTGTGGATACGTTTGATCAACTTTGTCATACATACAGTGTGTCTCGTAAAACTCGTCGCTGGAGCCTTTGTGTCTTCTATGGAATTTTGAATATCGTCGGAATCAATTCTATGATATTACTGAATTCATCTAACACTACCGGAAAACAAGTTTTCAAGAATAGACGAACTTATCTGAAGACTTTAGCTTTTGACCATATAAAACCTCACTTGGAGGATCGATTTTTATACAAAACTTTGCCGATGCGTCTCCAAGAAAGTATTGGCGGAATATTAGGAAAAAAGCGGTCTTATGATGCTCCAACCCCTTCAGAATCAAAATCTGGGAGATGTTCATTTTGTCCCAGGTCAAAAGATCGTAAGTCACGCACTCCATGTCAGAAATGTAAACGTTTCACATGTTTAGAGCACCAAACAAAGATTTGCCAAAATTGTTAAGAAAAGTTACTTTTAATTAAGCCTTATTGTATTATGTAAGACTGAAATAAGCGCCATAACAGTCTATGTAAGTTAATTTTGAATAAATGTTGTTTCTCACGTAAAAAATATGTTTTATTTAACAGGGTACTCCAGTACCCCTGGGTACTGTTAGTGTATGGTCTATGATGGGTACGGTTCTAGGGTTAAAGAAGATTATATCAATAGGGCGCACATCGCTAAATTGGTAATTATAAAAATAAGCATCTATTGTCAAACTCGTTCGCGTTAATACTTGAATTTCGCGTCCAGCGTCTATTTCTGAACGTCCGATTTGGAAATATCCCGCCCTCATTAAAAATATAATTCCTAAGAGTTGTGTTAGAAAGCCATTGGATGCACCCATATTTACCCTATTTATATTATATACTAGCTGGTACCCGGCATGCGTTGCTATGACATTTAATATCGAAATTGTTTCTCCCTGCGCGTCCTTTCCCATTCGTCCCGTTCACCTTCCTCCTCCCCTTCCTCTCCTGCGTCCCCTTCCCCTCTCGCGTTCCCACTCCTCTTCCACCTTCCCTCTCCTCACTCTACTCCCCCCCTTCCCCGTCCCGCGAACCACCCTCCTGTTTTCCCCTCCCCCCTCCCATAATCACCTCCTCCCTCCCGCGGACCCCCCTCTCGAGTTCCCCTCCGCCATTCACATTCAGTTTTCAAAGAGCTCGTTTGCCACTTATTACAATATTATACAAATTTCCTCATGCCAGAGCTCGTGCGTGTCCTTTCCCATTCGTCCCGTTCCCCTTCCGCCTCCCCTTCCTCTCCCGTGTCCCCTTCCCCTCTCGCGTTCCCACTCCGTATTTTCCGCCTTCCCTCTCCTCACTCCCCTCGCCCACTTCCCCTATCCCTTAAACCCCCCTCCCGAGTTCCCCTCCCCTCTCTCGGGTTCCCCTCCCCACCCCTCCCGCGGACCCCTTTCCCGAGTTTCCCTTCCTTGTTCCCCTCCCCTCCCCTCCATCATTCGTCACCCCTCTCCCATCCGCCACCCCCTCCCACATTCCATACATTCAGTCCCGGAACATTCAGTTTTCAAACTTTTCGCGTGGCACCAATTGCAATTTTATATACAAATATCATAATGCCAGAGCTCACCAGTATATACAGAAACCTTTGCGGGCGTGCTCACAACAACTCACCAAAGTTTCATCGTAATCGGATGAACGGTTAGCAATTCACAGGAAAGTACGTAGAACAGTTTATATGGGAAAATGAAATTGTGGTTTTTACTATCTTCCTCGCAATTTTTCCATATTTTCTCACTGTTTAAGCCCTGGACTACGACAAACATTTCAAAACCAAAATCAGCTAAATCGGCCCAGCCGTTCTCGAGTTTTAGCGAGATAAACGAACAGCAATTGATTTTTATATGTAAGATTAATTCTGTATTTGTCGGATTCATAAAAATAAAATTTAAAAATCTTTAATTTATGAATGAAAGAATTCTGCATATAATTTATTTTAAAATTGGCTTACATGGTATCTATCTATTTGGGTAAAATGAAATATTATGATTTCTATATGTTGTCCATAGCCTAGTTGACAATCACAGATATTAATTTTAATTCGAATATGTATTTTTTAATATATAACACATGCTCAATGATTTTTAAGAAAAAATATTTCACTAATTTCGGTTCGCGAAATGTCAATAACAAATAATTTAGAAGAGATACGAGACATGCCTTGTTGAAATGTGAAAATCATAAATTAACTTTTGAAATAATTCCAATAAATGTTTAAAAATATCATATTATTGGCTACATTTTGGACAGGGAATGCTTGGGGCGTTTGCAAATTAGCCAAAATGTGGTCAAAAACAATCCAGTGAATAAATATATATGTATGAGGATTAAATAGATTTTATAAAACGTTTAGTTTCTTAGGTAGTTGTTGGTAATAGGTGCACTAGAATTAATTATGATGTTAATAACCAAACAATATTTGCGAACTACTTATGGGTTAAAATTTTCTTCATCGCTTTTCACAATTTATTCAAAGTCACTGCTAGTGAATATTTTCATGATTTTTGGATCTTCATTAAATTAATAATGATGTAGGTATAATCAAAGATATCGATGAGCCTCCTTCACCTATCGGACTGACCCCTGAAAACAAGTAACGAAGGGTTTCCCAGCATGACCTCCGCGACCCAGAATTACGAGGAAGAATTTAAGGACAGTACCAACATTAAGGAGAAATTAGTTTGCAAAGAGGCGTAAACGGTAAATTGTACGCCCATGTCTCAATTTTGCAATACATGTTCCAAGATAAATTATAATTAAGTTAATTTGTGTTCGGAGATATTTGGGGCTAACATACCCTTATCCGATAGTTGTTATTTTAATGAGGAATGTTCCGAGTTGCCAAGAAAGTATCGTAGAACCGTGAACTATGGAACTCGAGTACTCCAAGGACTCATTTATCACTTTGGTGAAACTGAACATGATAAAGTAAACTAAAAACGGCCCTTCAGGTAAATATGACAGCAAATAGATCATTAATTATTCCCGTGGACGAAATATCGAAAATGTCAGAAAATCCGTTTTACTTTTCGGTGACATGAACTAATGAATTTTGTAAGTATTTAGGGAACCATGTTGCCTAAGATGACATTAAAAATTTGAAATATTATTACAACATACGCATAGAAATTACGAAAAATTAATCATCTTTCCCATTTTGTTTGGAGGAGTTTGAAAAAGACAAGCTTAAATTAAAATTAAATTCCTTGAACATTTTTAAGCCAATTATGTAAATAAATCAAAACTTATATTATTAAATGTTGTTAGTTTCAAAGAAAAAATGTTCAATACTTATTTGTAAAATAAACAAGACTGTAGATAGATATTAGGTGACTTTAAAAGTTTGCAGAATAATTTGTCAGAAAACATTCAGCGATAAAAGATTTTTTACTCAAACAAAAATATAACAGGGGTTACTTTGATGGTAACGAGATTACTTAATGATTTGCTTACAAATGCACGACACGTAATCATTAATTTCCGAATAAAATAAAAATCTGTACATTTTCCTCGAATTCAAAGTATTCTTCCAAGTTGGAAGTTCTACAAAGTTACAATTGGAATTCGTTGCGGATGTTTGCAAATTTAAAATTCTGGACATGAAGTTATATAAAACAGAAAGCGGAACAAAGTTGTGGACGCAGAAAAATACTGCCCTCTTTATCAGGACCATGCAAACAGCAGCAACATTTGAATACACGTAAATGCAACTTATTCTCAACTTGTAGATAGATCCACAAAGAATTAAAAGTTTTAAATTCAATGTTGCATGTTTTTTGTTAGTAGCTTTGAAAATATTGATGGTTATAGTAAACAAAACCTAGGATGCAGGAGGTTCTTACAATAAACGCAATACAACGTAAAATAGTCATAGAGTCACCGGAAAATTTACTATTGATTATTAAGGCGCCGCAACCGGGCTCAAAAAGAAGATGATGGAGAAATATGAAGTTACGAATGTTAGAGGAGCGCGCTAACACTTAAAGCGACAAAATCGATGCGAAAATTGCGAAAATGTTTAACAAAACACGACTCGTTTAAAATAGAGCAAAAATCTCGTGGAACGTATCTTAAGTATAATTTATAGAAATATTGTGAATTTTTTCACAACTATAACTTGTAAAATAACTGAAAGAAACGTGTTTATAATAATTTTCGGAGCATACTTTGCGATTTTTTTCTGTCGAGGGAATTTTATATAATTTGCGTTTCGGCGTGGAACGCGTCTAGATATTATCTTCAAAAATAAAGTACATTTTTTCAAGAGCTTAAAAACTTCAAATGTTTAAGGGAGATATATATGTAAGAAATCGGTAGAAATGCGAGTAGCGGCGCCTTAAAGAGAACAGAAGGAGAAAAAATCGGAATGTTGTTACCAGGCTTACAAGAAGACTGCCCGAAATTTCATGTTCCAATAACAAAATCATAAATTAGTAATATTTGAATGCACCTTATTATTTTTCACAGCATCAGCGATATTTTTAAAAAGTGCATTCAGATTTACAGCGTTCGATTAAAAAACAAATAACTCTTTTCTCACGTCCGGTGTAAGGTCAGATTCGGCAGATTGCGGGACCGAAAATAAATATATGCAGTGTGCGAGTCTTCTCATTAAAATCCAAAATAAGATAAAAGGTTCGACTGCGACCCTGGCGGCCAATCAGCGAGGCGCAGCGTGTAGCCGGCACAAATCACACTTAGCGAGATGGGACCGATACCTAACTACCAAGCAACCACCATCATATCATCCTGCTACCCTGGTACCCCGCTATAACTCTGCTACTAGACATCACTAGACCTCATTCCTAGGTCAGGGTGGTGACTTTCGCGGCTTAGGCTCATTTTAACCGAACAATTTAGTTAGATTAGTGATTTAGCTTTTTCCAGCTAGGTCAAAATCGATTATCTTATCCATTAATCTTATTTTAAATTTAATACAATATTAATCGTTCAAGGTTTAAAAAATTATTTTGTTTGATAAATTGTAGAAGAAGTCAAGTAAAGCCGGTTAAATCCATTTTTTACATTAGTTCAAACACAAGAGGTCTGAGGTAAACAATGTACCCCCGAGGGAATGCTGTGTGGAGGGAATCTCTTTGGGGATGCCGAGTCTTGAATTATAGATTACGATATAAATAAGCACTCACATCCCATTTGTTTGATTTGGAACACTTGCTCTGTCGATGTTAATCAACCGGTATTTATGCTTTTAATTTAACCTTATAATCCAATATAGAATTGGCAGGAATGAAGGAATTGCTAAAGCATAAAACTTTAACAACAGATTACCGCTCTCCTACAAAAAAATATAAACATCAATATATTCCAAACTACGGGACTAGAAATTGATAGAATATTGCACAGACTGATTGAAGTGAGACGATCTGTGTAATGTAATACAATTTGGGGCGCGGGCATGGGTACCGCCGCCCTGAATACCATTAATTGGATAACCAAAATCCCTGCCATAGGTCACCCCAAGTGGTTCGCGCCGTTTCGTGACTTAGCGGGAGAGGCCGGTTCGGGGATACCCTCTGACCTGGTGACGATACCCTCTGACCTGGTCTGGTGACCATCGTCTTGCACCGCAGTGGGGGGGATGGATGGATGGATGGATGGTCGGCCGTCGCTCCTGGACGTTCTGACCCCTAGATTCCCACCGATCCCTCACACCTTTTTTCATTCCCAGAACTTTCTCTCCCTCTTTTCCTTAAAAATACCCTCTACACAACATCCCCAAATATGACATTGGCCCTCATGAGAAATAATTTTCCTCAACGTAGAAAAAGCAACTACCTCATAAAATTAAAAGTATCATGAAATACAAAAAAGGAGCACATATCCAAAATAGTGTAATAGGTGTTAGCTTGTACGTACGAGTATTATAATATAAATTGAATGAAAAAAATTGATAATGTAAAACGCACGGGAATTCCCATTCGGGAAAAACATTATGAAATATAATTATGTCAATATGAATCAAAGTAAATACATAAATTGTTTGTGCCTTTTCCTTCGTTTCTCCCTTCCGATTATTTTGGCTTTACGTTTCTTCTCGCCTTCAGTTTCTTGCTTCCCGCTTCCAGCTTCCCCAGTGGACGTTTTGTTGCTTCCCACTTCTTTTTGCTTCTAGTTTCAAGCCTCCCGTCGTTTTACGCTTTCTGTTACGCGATTTCAGCTTCCCACTGCTTCATCTTTCTTGTGAAAATAAAAATCTATTCGAAATTTATCTAGTAAGCTACTGACAACAAGGAGGTTCTTACGATTAAGCACTCACATATTTATTGCATAGTATTTATACTTCTGGGTATCATTTTGGATGAAGAACTAAATTTTACTAATCACATCCACCAATTTGTGAATAAATGGATGAAAACTCTTGGCTTCGCATTAAGAGGGCATTACCAGAGAAAACCAGAAATATGTCATTTTCAAATCAGATTTTAGACGTATTGACTCTTTTCCACAAAAAATTATAAATGGATTTCGAAAGATTGTTCTTTTATCTAGCATTCGCATGTAATAAATTTTTAGAAATTTTTTAAATTTTTAGTATAATAAGGTTATTCCATAGGTCGTTAGCAGATTTATTAAATTTTCAAAAAAGATTTTGTATTATACCACACCCATTTCAAATAATATAATCATGCATTAAAATAAATCAATACATTATCTAGCAAACGTATGTTTTAGAATTTTAATTTTAGTTTCAATAAAATCATTAAAAAATATGTACGTACATGTGTTTCTTGACGAAAATTGGTCCATTTGTGTATTTATTTGCGCACTTACAAACTAATATATTTCAGATTTTGGTAACATTCTTATTAAATTTAGACATTATTGAAAAATGATAAATACTTATAATCAAAAAATAATTACAAAAAGTACATTATTTTAATAGTTTTATCATCACGCCTTTCAGCATTTTTGGATGAAGGTATAAATTAAAGCTAATTTGGATTGAAATAAATTCGATATTGAGTTATAATTTTAAAAAGTTGGTACGGAGAATAATTAATCTTTCTCGTTGTAACCGCCCTGCACGATCGTAAGAACAACTTTCGACGAAATGTGGATTTTCGTCCGCTGGCTGGTTAAACGCTTTTAAGAACAACCGAAAACTCAAATTCCATACAAGCTATAACACTGTTATATACGAGTATAAGCCAAATTGAATACATCTCACTAGTTTGGTCTCCCTCTTACAAAATTCACATCATTTATCAGCGATTCAAGAAAAAATTCATGTTTTATAAATTTTTATTTAAATATCTCGCCAGAATAAATAAATTATTCTTTCCAACTAAAATCTCGAAAAATTCATATACAAGAAAAGAAAATTTATTTAACTTTCTTATTTAAAATACTAAACTCCAAATGAAACTGCTCCGTTTCTCCTGCAACTTATAAACTTAAACATAAGCGCAATTATATTGCGCATTCTTCAATTCAGCGATTTCACGCTATGGAAACCCATACTCAGGTGATATTGACATGTTCAATCGTTCAATGATAACTTGGTGAATTTTGTGGATCATTTTAAAAACCTTTTCCAATCTTATTCAACCTTCGGTTGTCTCCTTATAAACCTATCTGAACACTGTATTTAAAAAAAAACGAGTGTGCTTTAGACCACAAGACTGAAGTAAAACTTCACCAACTTATATCTCCCTCTCAACTTCCGTTCGCCTCGCCCGACCGTTCGCCTCGCCCGATCACTTTTTTCATAACGCTCTCGTCACGCATTCACTAGCTTACTCCCCAAGTCAAGCGTACGTAAAGAACTTTTTCTAAAAAATCATGTATTTTTATTTCTATGTGTATTGCTTATCAACTGTAATTTTATGTTTATTATGTTCAAAATTATTTCTCGTGTTAAAATTATACGAACTAAATTTATGTAAAAGCGTAAAGCCCTCTGGGCGAAATATATTTGAATAAAATAAATAATGCGTAAAATTAATTAACTCGCTTTTGTTTCTTTAAAACTCGCGGCTTAATGAAAAAATAACCGTTTTTTTTTTTAAAGTTGTTGCACATTGATTGTCTGATAACCATTTAAGGCGGATATTATGATAGCTTAGACCCGGAGGAGATCCGATCCGGGGCCTCCTGAACGTCCAGGCCTCGCACCCAGGGGCCCACCCATCCACCACCCACCCGCTGTACCGCCTTGGCGGGAATCCCACTCGACGGAGTTAACAATGATGAATGGGCCAGGCCGAGGGTGTTAGAAGGCCCCGCCACTTTGCAATGGACAGAATCGGCAGTAGGGCTTTCCTTTTGATTTTAAACTGAAAATCCTGGGAAATAGATAGTGCCAATTTTCATTCCGAGCCATCATTGGACCCGAAATCGTTAAGGCTCTGGTAAACAAGAAACTCTTTTGGAAAACGTTCGGATTATGGGCGAAATTCCTAAAAAATAAAACTAGTTATCTTTATACTAACTTTGGGCCGGGAAATCCGAATCTAAAAGAATTAGGTTGGGGCAAGCAAATATAAACTGAATTACACGACTGCAAAATTTTGAATTCATACACAGTTTACAGGTAATTTTAACGTTTTTGACGCTCTCAACAATGCCATAGAAAAAACCAAAGATATTTTGTGATACAAAAGATAGTACCCCCTTCGTAGCGCCTACTCGAGTCAAGGCAAGAAAACATCCCAGTTTTCAAGTAGTTTAGCGGCTACGCTAGGTTTGTGTAACATGGTTTGTGATAAAAAAGAAAGTGCCCCCTTCGTAGCGCCTACTCGCGTCAAGGCAAGAAAACATCCCAGTTTTCAAGTAGTTTAACGGCTAGGCTAGGTTTGTGTAACATGGTTTGTGATACAAAAGTGAATAAAATTTATAAAAAATAATTACTGAAATTATAAACATGTTTTTTTACGTTATTGATATTATTGCTTAATGGCAACACTTAATTTTATGTGGTAATATGTAATATCTTTGGTTTTTTCTATGATATTTATTGTCAGAAAGCGTCCAAAATGGCCTGTTATATTGTGTATGAATTCAAAATTGTGCAGTCGTTTAACTCAGTTAATATTGCCGAGAGAAACCTAATTCTTTCAGATTCGGATTTCCCAGCCCAAAGTTAGTATAAAGATAATTAAATTTCTTCTTTCGGAGTATCGCCCAAAAAATATGTGTCATTAATTTATTGCAGATTGTTTGTGTATCGAAATTTTTTAAGTCGTGTAATTCAGTTTATATTTGCTTGCCCCAACCTAATTCTTTCAGATTCGGATTCCCCGAACCAAAGTTAGTATAAAGATAACTACTTTTATTTTTTAGGAATTTCGCCCATAATCCGAACTTTACCCACTCTTTTTAACGAGCAACTATTTCCGACGATTTATTGCAGGTAAGGAATTTTCCTCAAAATTTCCGTATTGTTGGTTAAGATTGCGCGAGATTGTCGTGTAATGTCTATATTCTTGCCTACGTTTTGCCCTTCACTATTGCCGTTCACTCGGATACCGATATTACGATAATATTGCCGTGTCAAATTTATCTCCTTCTCGGTACCGTTTGTTCTGTTACGTATATATGTGCGTCTCTGTTCGCCACCTACCCGCTACCAAAACTGTCATAATTTCGAAGACCATTAAAATTAATACATATTTTCACAATTTTATTTTTTTAATTTTATATAATTTTAATGCAGTTATTACAGGAGATCGAATTATTACGACAACTACCAACACCTTGCCCTACCACAATTTTATTGATGGCCAAGACAATTATTGGACAATGTGCAATAATAATAGGCAACTTAATTTGCTCGTTTATCAGCGACGTTAAACTCTTAATTTAACTCTGTACTCACATATTTCAAAGAAAGTTGGCAATTAAGCCCTTGGTTGGTATGCACGAATCAACCATTACGCGTACTGAAAATTAAATTTCCTAAATTTTAATTTAATACCAAAAACTAATTGAAACATTTCCGTCATACAATAATTTGGTTCTCATTAGGAAATAAATACCTGATTCAAGTACAACGGAATTATTTCTACAAATATCTAACATAAATCAAACAATAAATTCATTATTTGAAAACGTTACAAAAGTTTCGCAAAAAATAAAAAAACTTCCGTAACAAACCGTTTTAACGTGATCGCAAAAATGTCTCGCCTCTTATAAATTAAGTGAGTCATAAGGTCAAACATGTTTTCCAATATTTGCGATTAAAAATACAGAATTAGAACATTTATTAATAGACTGTCCACTTTCGCCACGATGTACATTTCTGAATATAGGTAATGACCACCAATTTGCTAATTAGAGCATAACGTTTTTGATATTTCTTAAATAGAAATATAAAAAATATGTCTGAAAATTTACCAGCTTCCTAAATACGTCTGTTTTTTTCGTTTGAAAGCGAATTAAATTATTGCTGGACTGTGATTCATCTACCACCCCTCATAAAAGACTTCAACATATTAGGGTTTAGAGAAAAAGTCCCTCTTGCCCACCTAGGGGTAGGTAGGAGTACATAAGCGCGGTCTGAAATTGTAAAAATGGAACTAAAACACGAAAGGGTTACGGGGCACCATTTTATTTATAATTTTGATTAATTGGGAGCCTCGGAACAGGTTTTAAATGGCGTAAGAGTAAATTTAACAAACCGCTGAGATGTGATTAATCAAAGTGCATAATTTGATAAATGGGCTCGGTTGAGAGGGGTGAGAATTTTTTGTTCAATTATTTTTAGGAATATCCGAATTAAGGTGTTTGGATGACCACGTTTGTTTTTTTTTAAATATTTTTTTGGGAAATACAATCTAGCTTTGTAATTGGCATCGTGAGAATTTAAAAAAGATAAATGAAAACGTTAACATGACAGGCGCACCAAAAAATTGTGATAACCAATAAACAAAGCTCCACGAATTTATGAAGACGTAGGTACCTACATACCTATTTAAAATCATTTTAATAAAACAAACTTTATACACTTTTATAGTTTTCGGTTGCTTGTTCTCGTTACCTTCGCAAATATCATCATCATCATCATCATCTGTGGCTCTACAACCCAGGTCGGGTCCTGGCCTCCAGCAGATCCTGCCTTCATGACTGTCGGTGTTGTGCTGCGTTGCGCCAGTTTCGGATGCCGATGGTGCTTGCATCCTTCACCACTCCATCCAGCCATCGAAGCTTTGGTCTTCCAACTCTTCTCCGACCCCCAGGTGCACCATCCATAATTCGCTTTGGAATATCTCCTTCGCTCATTCTCTGGATATGTCCAGCCCACCTGAGTCTTCCAGTTTTGATTTCCTTGGAGATATTAGGGTCCTCGTAAAGATCGTATAGCTCCTGGTTGTATCTGATACGCCATTCTCCATTATCACAGACTGGGCCGTAAATCCTTCGCAGCACCTTCCTTTCAAAACTTTCTAGGGCTCCTTCATCACCCTTACTGATTGTCCAGCATTCCGAACCATACATAAGAACAGGTCGTATAAGGGTCTTGTAAAGCAGGACTTTAGTTCTTCTGGTAAGGTGGCGAGATTTCATATGCTTTTGTAGCCCAAAGTAGTATCGATTTGCAGTTACCATTCTTCTTTTGATTTCGCTGGATACATTGTTGTCATTTGTCACCATAGTACCGAGATATACAAACTCGTTGACAGTTTCAAATGTATAATTATCTATCTGTATACTTGGTGGTTTCTGGCGTCCATGTACGGGCATATATTTTGTCTTCCCCTCGTTGATGACCAATCCCATGTTCCTTGCCGACGTAGCTAAGCTTTTAAACGCCGATTTTAGTTCATATTCTGAGCGTGCGATGATATCTATATCGTCAGCATAAGCAAGGAGCTGAACAGACTTGTTAAAAATATGGCCTGTGGTTTGTATACCTGCATTTCGGATGGCCTTTTCCAGCGCTAAATTGAATAAAATGCAGGCAAGTGCATCTCCTTGTCTTAGTCCATTGAAGGTCTTTAGGGTGTCTGACAGATCCTGTTGTATTCTGACTCGGCACTCAACATTAGACATTGTGAGCCTTACTAAGTTTACCAGTTTTCTTGGGATATTAAATTCATCCAAGGCTCTGTACAGTCTTTCTCTATTTACCGTGTCATAGGCAGCCTTAAAATCTATGAAGAGATGGTATGTATCAACATTAAATTCTATTGTTTTTTCCAGTATCTGTCTCAGTGAAAAGATTTGATCAGTTGTAGATTTCCCCTTACGGAACCCAGTTTGATATTGGCCAATTATGCCATCCGAATATTTCATAAGCCTACCACACAGTACATTTGATAGGATCTTGTATGAGATATTCAGCAGCGTTATGCCCCTATAGTTAGAGCAGTTCATAGGGTCTCCTTTCTTGTGAAGAGGGCAAATTATTCCACAGTTCCATTCACTTGGCAGAGTCTCAAAGCACCAGATGGATTTAATGATATTATATATATGGACTTGAAGGTTCTCTCCGCCATATTTGAATAACTCTGCAGAGATGTTGTCAGTTCCAGGTGATTTATTGTTATGTAGACTTTTAATGGCACCCACTACTTCTTCTAATGTTGGTGGCGGCTCGACATTGTCATCATCATTAGCACCACCATCAGTGATGTTTCCATCCCTTGTCAAATTTTCACCCACACTCTCATCTACACTTCCGTTTAGCAGAGCATCAAAATATTCCACCCATCTATTCAGAATTCTTGACTTTTCATTCAAAATATTTCCCTCGCTGTCGTAGCACATTGTAATTCTGGGCTTGTATTCTTTTCTTTGATGGTTTACCTTCTGATAGAAAAGTCGACTTCTGTTTTGGGCCTTGGCTAGTTCCACTTCCTTGATTTGGTTCTCGAGAAATACTCGTTTCTTCCTTCTGTGCAGTTTTTTCTCATGCTTTCTTAGTTCTCTGTATTCCATCTCTGCTTGCCGTGTACGATGTCGCTGTTGCATTCTTAGATATGCGTCATTCTTCACATTGGTTGCTTGTTGGCATTCTGCATCGAACCATAATTCTCTTGGTTGTGTTTGCCTGCTTCCCAGAACTTCGTCAGCTGCATTGGTAATCACAGACTTAACACCATCCCAGTAGGAGTTAATATCATGTTGTTCCACATGGTCGCTGATGTCCTCCAGCTTATGATTTATGGTTGTAATGAACTTTTCTGCTGTTTCTGGTACTTTTAGGCTTTCAATATCAAATTTATTTGTGCGTGATCCCCTCTGTTTCTTCACGTTTGATATTCTACTCCGTATTTTGGAGATAACAAGGTAATGATCCGAGTCAACATTTGCTCCACGGTATGTTCGTATGCTCATTAAATCAGATTTATGCCTTGCCTCAACAAGTAGGTGGTCTATCTGGTTAACATTTCTACCATCTGGTGTTCTCCATGTTCCTTTATATATATCTTTTCTTGGGAAACATGTGCTACTCACAATCATATTGTGGGAAGTTGCAAAATCAATTAATTTTGTACCATTATCATTAGATTCTGCGTGCAGGCTATGTGCTCCAACTGTAGGTCTATACACTGATTCCCTTCCTATCTTTGCATTAAAATCCCCTATCACTATCTTGACATCATGGTTTGGGCAGTCCTGATAGGTTTTTTTTTTTTTTTTTTTTTTTTTTTTTTTTTTTTTTTTTTTTTTTTTTTTTCTTTTTTTTTTCGCAAATATAGCCATATTATATTAAAACGATAACGGCTTTGCCAATCTTATATTTTTTGAAAAATTAAAGTATTCGCAGAAGATTAGTCTTATGGAAATCTTTTATAATTAGGGTAAAGTAAACTTTGTGTTTTAATACTGTAATTATTTCCATGGGGATGAAAAACCAACAAAATAAGATTTTATTTAATTTCTTAAAATTTAAAAATTTTCAATTTTTTCATAGTTCAGCCGAAGTTTAAATTTTAAAATTTAACTTGTCGGAAATATTTTAAATTATTTAAAATCACTCACCACCAATAATATAGGCAGCCAAAAAAATATAATTTTAAATGTGTGATTATAGTTTGTACAGAAATATTTCATTAAAAA
The DNA here is from genome assembly GCA_917880885.1 of Limnephilus marmoratus. Classification (NCBI taxonomy): domain Eukaryota; kingdom Metazoa; phylum Arthropoda; class Insecta; order Trichoptera; family Limnephilidae; genus Limnephilus; species Limnephilus marmoratus. The sequence goes on along the minus strand of OU862921.1, from coordinate 53,298,618 downwards.
TATCCTGTTCGCAATCAATGTCAGTCTCTCCAGCTCTTCCCAGGCGATAATTCATAGAATTGATGTTATCAAATAAAACACCACAAACAAAAAGCCTTTACTGCCAACAAACTAATGAACTTTGTAATCAATTATGTGTTCAGCGCTTAGCTCAGAGAGTAATGAGAAATGACAATGATATATCACTCATAAAATGTTTGTCTATATCTGCTATGTATATTACTGTGGCTTCAATTAATCTCTGAAAAATTATCCACGAGAACAAGAAGTCATAAGTCATAACAAACATACAAGTCATTTTCATTGAACCTGAATATTTGAAGTTATCCTTTTTTAAGTTACGACCACACAGGAGTAATATTATCTAAGTCAGTAGATTTATGAAAACTCCAATTTTGTTATTGTGATTGAATTAGTGCAGTCACTGACCTCTACAGTTTCCTTTTTTATCTAGTTTAATTGGTTGTGTGTCAATAGGTTGTATGTCGATAATGCAGGTTTCTGCACGACTTTCTTTGTGCGAACTGATGGCGCTGGTGTCAGTTTTTTTAAATGACAGCGCATTTTGTTAAGAAGTTCATGATTTGATACAAAAGGCTTGTTTCCTGTGTATTCGCTCCCTTTTTATCACCAATCGTAGAACAATAAACAAGACTTGTTTTAGCTTTTAAGTTAAAGAACGGGAAACCGGGCGGTACAAAATAATTGTAGCATGTCTTAGTGTTTTAATCATGCTTTACCTGAAAGTCTGTAAATAAATGATCTCAATTTAATCTGTCGGAGTGTTTTAAAATTGAAGAAAGGACCCTACCACAATTCCTAATAGTAAGGAAGGAGAAAAGATTTAAAGAAGTCCACCATTATTGTACAATAGACACTTTTTTCCTTTATTTTATTTTACATTATTATTTTTTCCTATTACAATGATGGTAGGAGATTTTTCAAATATTCTTACGTTGTTCTAGCTCTGGAATGCACCCATATCTTTGTTTAAAAAAAAAAAAAAAAACTGTAAAATGCAAAAACACTTCATTTTACATTTGGTATGGTATTGACTGGTCTTCATGCATTTTTGTCTTGACCTCTACTCTAGCTATGTAATATATATTAGTTACTCGGTCCATTCTGAGAATTCTTGGCTTGCGACGACACAAACATCAAAGGTTTAGATTTTATTTTTTGTTGCTTTTCGCAGAGTCCACTTTTTTTTACTAAGTACATTTTGATGCATCTGACCATTCGCGAAGGAAGTAGTACATATCTTTTCTGCAGAAAACTTTTTTCATTTCGTTTTTATCACTGTCTCGAATTTAAAAGCCAAAATTTCGTTGTCAATTATTAGCTAACAGTTTATGCGACGGTTTATTTGAAGGATAATAACTTCAGTGCATTTATAATGTCAAAAGCTTCGCTTCTGCAGATTGTTTATTTGCATGCATAAACACATAAACAGTGCGAACTGAAGATTTCAAAGAAGTTTCTCGGCAGTTTTTGTCCTCCGCATTTATACCACTCGAATGAGAAGCGAGATTTATGAATCGTGAACTGAACATAGGTAGTCATGTTGCTTAATTTATTCTAACTATTGAAAAAGGTTTATTTGAATAAAACATATATTTTGTTGGTTGTTTTTGAGAGTTGAAAATGTTGCGCTTCGTCTTCCTTCTTGAGTCGGCCTTTAGAATAGTCCGACGCACCTTTCCTGATGATGGTCTCTGGAAGACTTTCCGAAACGTTCGCTCAAGAAAGTGGGGGAATCACAGTTCACCAAAAGTTGCCCAACGTAGGGAATACTTCACCAATCAAGGTAGTGAGAAATTAAAATAAGGGTTTAAGAATTACATAATCTTTTTTATGATTTTTTGATCACTCAAAAGTTCACAAACAACTGCACGCAACACAACAAATGTGTGCAGCGCGCGTCTCTGAAATAAACAATAACAACATTTTTTTTTATTTGAAGAGATCCACGAAGAAGGTGAAAATTTAATCTACGAAGAAGGTGAAATTTCAGAGGGCGAACAAGATCGAATCAATAGACAAACCATCCTGCAAACACCTTCAACCTTAAGTCGCGATGGTTACCTCGGGAAGAATGGTTTCGTTATAAGGACATCGCGAATACCTGCACGCAACACTGACTGTTTCCTGGGTATAAAAAGCTGCGTGGAAAATAAACATTCGACGAAGAAATAATAATAACAATAATAATTTGATAATTTGTATAGCGCCGTTTTTGTGAAAAATCACCTCAAGGGCGCTGTAAATGATCCAAACATTAGTTTCCTGTACGAATAAAAACCTGCAAGTCTATTTGTCAGCAGTTCTCTAATCACGCGAAAGACAAGTAAAGAAAAAAACACTATTCAACAACAAAAACTTCTAAAATAATGGTAACTAAAATGCACGTCTGTCACCCTACTCTTCAGCAGAATGACAACAACAAAAAAATTCACCTCAGTGGCAGTGTTAAACTAGTTTCGAATAATAGAAGTTTGAATTGTACAATTCTATACATATTTGTCCAGCCAACATAAAAAATCTTTTTCCTTCAAACGTGTATATTTGGCATGCCACTGTACACAGAACCAAAAATATTGTTTTCGAATATTTTTCATTCATTCTGCCCTTCATCGCATACCAACCCATAAATAGAGATCATATATAACTAAGCATTTTGTGCAACGGAATTCTGAGTTTATTATAAAAAATTCATGCAGGGATATTACAGTCTCAATTTTCATAGATTGTCGGTTATATTACAAAAGCGATATCAACCATCAATAAAAAATAATTAAATAAATAACAAAAAGTCTTCCAAAGGGGTGGTTTCACAGGATTGGAACAATTCATCAAATTTCGTGTTGTAGTTCTGTGAAACAACCGGCCCGTGATGAAAAAGTTATGAGGCCACACAGCGATTATGCTATTATTGAAGAAGAAAATAAGTAAGACTGTACTGTACAGGAATGCAACAAACGCCTTCAGTGGTTTCACGGTTAACTCTGTGTGTTGGAAAATTGCCTGTTTGAAGTTATTTAGGCGCAGAAAAAGCGACCTGTTAAATTGTTCATTTTGATTTGATGTGAAGAGACGTTCAAGTTATATTCTAAATATGCACAAAAAACTGTGAATGTTAATTTTTTTATTTTTTTTGTTATTTTAATATAAATAATATGAGTTACATATTATATATATACATATTTGACAAAAAGTTGGTCACGTGGTATGGGTACGTTCCCTTATCAGAAAAGAGGAGCTCTTGTGCCTGATAAGGGAGCCACGATTCTTACTTAGGTTTTAAGTTATTATATGAAATATAAAATATAATATAAAATATAACATAAAATATTTACTTTTTACTGTAATTTTTTTTTTGAAAAATTGTTTAATTTTATTTATTTGTTTTGATTGGGTGATGATACAGCGTAATTTGTAAGGGAGGTTATTATAGTTTTTTAAGGCTTGGAAAATATAATGATGTTGCATTTGAGTTGTTTTAAAATTAGGTGTAATAAATTGGTTTCCATTTCTCATTAGTTTGTAAAATTCTTGATATTCTTTGTTATTTTTTTCCTTACGCATTTTTATAATAGAAGCTTGCTGGAATATGTCATTGACATTTGATACTGGAAACAATTTAAAAAGTGATTCTGTTGAAAAGGTAGTTTTTTTTATATTACTTTAATGATGATTCTTTGTGAAACTTTTACTGAGTTTAGATTGTTTTCGTAAGATGCTCTATAATTCCTAAGAGGTAGATTAGTAAAGAATGAACAAGGGCATAGTACACGTTTTTGATAATTTTTACATATAAAATATTTCTTAACTTAACAAATATACATATATGCATTTCCTTATTCTCTTCACTTACTATGAAATGTGACTATTCCACTTCAGGTTTTGATCAATGATCACACCGAGATATTTAATTTCGGAAGAAGAGTTAATAACGGTACGAATAGGATTATGTTGTTTACAGAGTACATGGTCACATTTTTCGTCGTGGATTACAATGTTAACTTTATGATCAGGTATTTTCTGTAAGGAAAATAAAACATATATTTATTTATTTGAGACACAAACAGGATATTTATACAACATTTTTGTGGGTAATATATAATAAATTAGAACACAAATATAAATATCCCTAGACTAATGTGTCTGCAGTAATCACATATGCATTTTAACATAAGCAAACTCATGAAAAACAATGCAAGTATTATTTATACATAACTAAAACCTAAATACAAATTGAAATACACAATAATAACAAGTATACAATATTTATAACGAAGTATTTACTGAAAAGTAATAAAATAACCAATTTTTTTTTAGTGCTCAAATTGTGGAGATATTTTTTGAAACATGTTAAACTATTTACAAAAATATCTTTGAAACTGGATATCTTAACAAGATCGTTGTATGATCTAGACATTCTAGACATAGGATAAAAATTTCGGTCCAAAATATGTTAAGGGTTCTTGTAGATTTGGGCCTGGCGTATAACTTGATTTGGTTGACTAAGTTACTGTCTACACGATTATTCACAATTTTATAAAGCATTAAGAGGTCATTTATGTTACGTCTTTTAACCAGACTCTCTAATTTGAAATGTTTAAGTCTTTGTTCGTACCCGTCTAGAAGATGATAGACACCTGATCGGTAAGACAAAATCCGTGTAAATTTTCTTTGGACTTCGAGTCTAGATACCTGTGTAATATAATGTGGATTCCAGACTGTTGACCCGTACTCAAGAACACTTCGGATTAAGGAATTGAATAGAATTATTAGGCTATTAGAATTCTTAAACAGTTTGGTTGATCTTACAATAAAACCAAGTAATTTATTTGATTTACTCACTATGTATTCTATATGTTCGTTGAATGTTAGTTTGTTGTCAAATATAATTCCTAAATCTTTTATTGATTCAACTGTTTCCAGATTGTGACCACATATGCTATATGAATAAAGAATTTTGTTGGTGTTCTTGGTGAAGTTTATAACTTTGCACTTAGCTATATTCAGTTCCATTTCATTGTCAACATACCAGGTAGATATTGTGTTAAGGTCTTGTTGTAAGAGTTCACAATCTTTCATAGATTTAATTGCTTTATATAATTTGAGGTCATCAGCGTATAGAGAAAAATTACAGCGGAGTTTATATGTAAGGTCGTTAATAAAGATTAAGAAAAGTAAGGGTCCAAGGTGAGATCCTTGTGGTACGCCCGACGTAACTAATATTGGGGAAGAGTTAAATCCGTTAACAGTAACTAATTGACTTCTATGTGATAAATATGATTCTAACCAACGAAGCAGGTTTACGTGAATGCCGATTTTATCGAGTTTATTCATTAAGATAGAGTGACTAACTCTGTCAAAGGCCTTACTGACGTCGGTGTACACGGCATCTACTTGTGTTTTATTATTTATTGGTTTACACAGAAAGTTCATATACTCGAGTAAATTAGTATTTGCGGATCTTTTAGCTACAAAGCCATGTTGAAAAGGACTAAGTATATGTGTAACGTGGTTAAAAATGGTTTTACGATGGACTCGAATATTTTACCAAAACAAGATAAAAGGCTGGTAGGACGGTAGTTAGTTACATCATTTTTACTGCCAGATTTGTGGATCGGAATTACGTGGGCAACCTTCCACAGATCCGGAAATACTCCATCGTTCAGACTTTTGATGAATATTTTGTGTAATGGTATTGCAAGCTGATCTGCACAACTTCGAATAAATAGTGGAGGAATTCCATCTGGGCCGGAACCCTTATTGATATCAACAGTGTTTAATTTCGCTTTGACCTTCTCTAACGTTATTTTGATATGAGACAGTGGATAATTATAGAGTGGGGATGAAAGTTTAGAGTCACTTTTAGAATTGGATGGTGAGCTAAAAATAGAAGAGTAGTAAGTAGATAACAGTTCACATGTATCTTTTCCATTTGTTGCTGATTTGTCATGGAGATGCATTATTTTGGGGAGAGAATTAGAAATTCTTTTCGAATTAATGAGGGTTGAAAGATTTTTGATACTGTTAGGGAGAGAATTTTCTATTGAATCTACATAGGCTTTAAGGCATGAACGTATGGATACTTTTACTCTAGCCCTCAAGATAGAAAAACTGTCATAGTCACATTGATTTTTTTATTTTTTCCATTTCTCTCTAAACTTTTCTTTTTCTCTGAGTTGGTGGATCAGAACACTGCTAAACCAAATTGGAAACTTATTATTCCTGATTCTTAAGCGCGGAGTGTGTTTTTCAATTGATAGCGATAACAAGTTATAAAAATGTAGTAGGGAGTCATTACAATTCAGCGTGTTAAGATCGTCCCAGTTATTAAGTGATAACATTTCATTGCATTAAATGTAATCCGTTTTTTTGAAGTTATATTTGATGTGATCTGGATTAGTGGGTAGGGGTCTGTATTTTGACATCAAAATGTCGAATTCAATGGGAGGATGATAAGGGTCAATTTTGGATAGCACATGGGAAGCAATTTGAATGTTGAGGTTATGGTTTGAAAACACTAAATCTAAAATTCGATCTATGTTGTTAGTGAAGTAATTAAATTGATTAAGTCCAGTCAAATTTTGAAAGTCTAGTAGAGATATTGATTTTCGGCTATTATGTAAGACTGGTCTGGTGTGCGTTACATTGACAGTTGGTGAGTATTGAATAGATGGCACATTAAAATCACCCATTATTATTGTTATATCCTCTGATGACAAATTATTATACGTCGTTTGACACTTTTCAAAAAAATCTGTGAGATTTTCTATTGGTACTCGTATATCTGGAGGCAAATACGCCAAACATAAGTTAATGGATTGTCTGGATGTTTCATGTATTTTAAATTTAATCCATATAGATTTTGAGATGTGTGCTGAGACTATGAAATATGTCATTTCTTTCTTAATGGTTATTAGAATACCACCACCTGATTTTTTAAGAGAACTCGATATGTCCCTATCGCATCTATATATATTATAACGATCATCTACTATTTCATGGTCATAGATTGTGGAATCTAACCATGTTTCTTTAAAACAAATTAAATCATAATTGCAACTGAGCACTTCGCAGAATAAATTATTTAAACCACGTACATTTTGATAATAAAATGTTATTGCCGTTTTGTTAGAATCCATTTTGAAAGTATAATATAATTAAGCATTAGAAATAATTTATTGAAAAGTAAGTAATTACGCTTTGAAAGAGGGCAATTATGAACATCATAAGTTTTGGTTTGTTTGTGGTACATGATTTAATTTGGATTGTCATGATTTAGTATTGTTAAAATATGTTTTCTGTTTTTCATATATTTTTTTAGCATTAAGTGTTTAGAAAGTTTTAATAATTTAGTAAATCCTAACTTGAAAGCAGATAAATTGTTTACCGAAAGCGCTAAAAGCTCTCGGACTCACTTTTGTGATAACTGATAACGATGAGGTTTTTTCTTCAGATTTGAGCACAACTAGTTTTCATCTCACAACGACATTTCAATCACGTGCCACAGAGCTTCGATAAATCTTTTCAATATTCCAATTGTTCTAAAATGAGCAACTATTACCATCATAAAACGTGTTGAACTTCGGGCAATGTCGGTAAATAAATCAAATTTGTTAAAGATTAAAATGTTATAATACCGAAAAATAAAAATGCAAGTTCAAGCATCCGATGTTTGAATTTATCAAATCATCGCTCTTACGACATTCTATTATATTTATTTGAAAATGAAGCAGAATCACTACCATTAAAATGCGCGACGCCTTTCGTGGCTGGTTTGGAAGATCCTCAGAGATACTCAGACGTAAGTAGTAAAGGAAGTAAAGAAAGCTCCGAGCTTCCTAAAGCCCCGGGCACATTCCGCGCCCGCAAGAAAGCCAATTAGTCTCTTGGAACGGATCCAGGGGAAATCACATGCTAAAATTCTTCAAAGGCCCAACGGTTAAACGGAATATGCAAATACCATACAGCCTCAGCCCCAGCCCCAGCCTCAGTCTCAACCTACATGGAAATGTCCCCAGGACGTGACACTTGACTACTAATAGTAATGTCCTCTCAGTTCTCCCCTTATCAACATTTTATACAGAATAATAACGTTTAAACAAATGGAAAGCTCGGGTAAAAATTACCCATTTTCTTTTAAGATATTTTTAGAACTATCCTCGTTAGAATTTCTAAGATGTTTCTAAGTTGCTCTAAAGTATATATATATGTACACAAATAAGTAATAGATACCTAATAATAGTCAGATACGAGCTTTGCTTGAAGAAATAATTGTAGCCATGTTTGCTAAACAGATCTGAATAGGCAGAATCTTCCAAACCTCCATCTTTCCCTCCTTCTTCTCTTTTCCCCTATTTTCAGTGTCACCACAATTGGTGATACCGTAGTCCCACTGGCTCCGGGCAGCTTGAAACAGTAGGAACACAAGCCCGGTATTCATTTGTGCATCTATTGATTTAAACTTAGTAAAATTAAGATTATTTTCAGAGTGGAAGGAATGCCTTGTATTTTCCTGGTGAGATACTATTAATCGGAAGCGAAAGGTTTGAAATAGATTTAGTTATATTTGGTGTTCAGATTTGATTTTCAGGAGCTTTTTACATATTCGAGTACCTGCGATTACCTGCAAATGCGAGTACATGTCCCCAAACGTGCATTAGTCAGAGGGGGTTAACTGATTTAATTTGTGAGGAGAAGTGTATGATGTAAATATTTATATGAACCTATATTTTTCTAATATCTCTTCCAGATAATTAAATATTTTTTGCTAAATAATTGTATTATTTCATGTATCTTCATTAATAAACTGTCTTATTTCACCAAATATTGATTTTATCGATTAGGGAGAGGTCTCATTCGATCCAGCATTAATGAAAACATAATAAACGATACCTCACTCGACCCAGTTCGTAAGAATATATTTTTTTAAATCCCTCTCCCCCTCCTTCCACTTTTTTTTCACAGGGGTTTTTCACCACTTTGTTTTGGGCGGACTCTGCAGATCTTCATTTATACTACCAAGATGAATGTATGACAAGTTTTGTGAATGCACAAATTTTCTACATTCTTACAATATGAATCTCTTCGTCTGAAGTAATATGAAAAAAAAAGTTGACAAAATAAAATGTTCTTCTATATTAATGTTGTAAGTTGTAAGTTACTAAAGCTCCTGACAAACCGGACTTTTATTTCTAATATATTCTGCCCAGTCTAGTCAAAAATGTGTATGTAGACGGGAGAATTCATTAAATTCTTTATGCAGCCAACACAAGGAAAAAGTTCTGCTCAAATCGCAATTTGATTGTTACAAAACTGCCCTGGGTGGGTCATAACTAACTTTAAATTTTCATTTCGCTACTACACAACAGCCAAAGAAATGGACTGAATTGAACACGACTCGTAGATTTTCTAATCCACGGGGGCTCTAATGCTAATATTATTCTTAAACTTTGGCAGTGGAAATGCACGATATCCTTTGCTTACTTCAGATGAAATTTACATTTGTATAAACTTGGAAAATTAGTTTTAACTTTGAAGGTACAATGAATCTACGCGCTTCAATAAATAATAATCAAATTTTTAACCATTCGAAATTAGTGATCGGCTCATTTATCAATTATTGACGATTTTAATGGAGGTTTAATTTTATTTACACGAACTTGAAGATACACGCGGAGAACACGAAAAGCAGAAATAGTCAATCTTGTTCCGAGAAAAGCTGACATACTCTAACTAAATATTTTAATAAAAAGGTATGGTTAACTATCTGTAAAAGGCGGAAAATATTATTTGAAAAAGCTAAGTTATAGACAAAGAAACCCCTGAGGCATTCTAATAATACTTTGCTGAGTTTCGCCTTATAAGGCACAATTGATTAAGTAATGTTTTTCGTTTTTTCTTTCTAAGAATAGGTTCAACACAAAATCATTGCAACTGCCGTAGGCTCTGAGATATGCGACAGACTCTTCGACTTTAGACGCTTCTGATATACTTTAACGAGCGATTCCTGACATTATTTCAAGTAATAAATGTTAACGAAAGGATGATCTCTGGTAAATTTTTATTTTTTATTTTTAAAACAATCAACTTATACACATAAACGATGTAACAGGTGCATGGGTTTCCACTTCTAAAGCCAGTGAAGAGACAATGTGACTCCGATCTCCGTCTCTGTGGCTGGTTGACGCATCACTTCACCATTTTTATTTTACATCACCATGATTTAACAATTAAAATCAGCGTCCATCAGTAACATCTAGACTGAAGACATGTTTTCCTATGATCAAAACCTTGCATTCCCAATGGACTACAATGGAAGACTATAATATACTAGGTTAGGCTGAAAACTAATGCACACATGATTATAAAACATGAACAAAAACAAATAGCAAGATAGGGCTAAAAGTACCTTAAAGTACGATTCTTAAGCTTCAAAATCATATATATATTTTTTTAACATAGTCACCCAAGGCTAACGCATTTCTCCCAACGTGTAACAAGTTTTTTTCATTACGTAACTGAACAATTCTTCCAAGATTTCTAGAATCCAGGACTTGACAGCTGCCTCCACCTCATTGTCCGAGGTGTAATGATTACCCTTGAAGTCTCTCTTGAGTAGAGGAAAAAAAATAAAAATCACAACGTGAAAGATCGGGGGAGTGAGACGGGTGTGGAATCGGTTCAAACTTCAGGTTTTGCAGAGGCTCTAATCGAGGCTGTTTGTTCCCGTCTGTGAAGCGGCGTAGTACCGATCGTCCATTGATTTTACGTTTTTTTTTTTTTTTATTTAAAAAAAATACATACGTTTACAGATTTATAATAAAACATTTGGTTCTTAAAACAAATTACAATATATAAATTTCTTTTTAATGAAACTACCCAATTCAAAAGAGAAAACATTTCTCGTGCTTGAATTTTGGAGTGCCATTGTAAAATGTGAGTAGGTACAGAGAGTATGTCATTACAAGTACTTATATTAAAAAATTACATATACGTGAAGACTAGTTAACATAATGAATTTGAAGTAAATAAGAGTTAAAATTGGAATAGGATGCAATATAAGATAATACAGGCATAGATATATCAGAAATAAAAATAATATTTTTGTATATACTCAATAGGTAGATTGTAAGTAGGTAGTAGGTACATAGCATGGTTAAGAAACAGTGATATTTGAAATGGATGGGTTGACAGTATTGTAAAAGTAGGTACATATAATAAAATTGTAACAATTTGGTAACTGCAAATAACGTGTATGTACTTTGCTTTCAATTTGATATGCTGATGAAATATTTTTAGAGGATATGTTCTAGTTTTTTTTTTGTTTTTATTTTGATGATGAATTTAAAACTTATAATTAGTATCGGGTTGGTCTATTAGTTGTTTTATTTGGGATTCAAAAATTTTATAATTTTTTTCAGACTTGATTTTATACGGGAGAGCATTGAAAAATTTTATACCTTGATAAGCATAATGGTGTTGGGAAACACTCGTTTTAAATTTTGGAATTTCTAAATTGCCACGTGATCGTGGTTGGTTGTTTAAGTTTGTGAATGTTGTTGTTGATGGATTGAAATGATCTTTATGAGTTTGTAATAATGAGTTCTTTTTGAAAATTTTATTAAGACTGAGAACCCTAAAAGAGTCAAATAGCTGTGTTGTTGGAAATACAGATGGTTTTCGTAAGATGACTTTTAAAATCAACCTCTGTACCCTTTCTACAGGTAAGAGGTTAGTTTTGAAGGTCGCACCCTATCCGATTATACCATATTGTAGAATAGATTGAGCAAGAGAGAAATAGATATTTTTATCATACTGGATGATAAGATGTTTCTCAGTCTAATAAATATGTATATAAGTTTTCTTATTCTGGTTACCGTATTTTGGACTTGTTCTTTCCATTTTAAGTGTCTATCTACTATGACACCCAGATACTTTATACTATTTTTGCATTGTCATCGTTGCATTCCTTTTTATTTTCACACTGTAATGAATGGATTTTAATAGTTTTATTGTTCTCAACATTTTTTCCTTTCAAAGAGAATAGATTAAAATAAGTTTTCTCTATATTTAGTTAGAGACAATTTAGGTCAAACCATGTTTTGAGTATGTTTATATTGATATTTGCTATACTTATTGTTTCCTCCCATGATTTGCCTTTAGTGATAACTTCAGTGTCGTCTGCATAAGATATGATATCTCCAACTATGGGAAGGGTGAACATTTGATTTACGTATATAATAAAAAGAATTGGACCGATGACAGTTCCTTGTGGTATACCAAATGATGTGGTTTTAGGTTCACTTAGGGTATTATTTATTTTGACGCATTGAAATATCTCTTTTAGATAACTTTGGAACCATGACAGTACTGTTCCGTCGAATCCAATTTGCATGAGTTTCTCATTTAGTTTGGAGTGTGAAATGCTATCAAATGCCTTGCGTAGGTCGATGAATATACCAAGACACTTTTCTCCATTATCTAATTTCTGTATTATTGTTGAAGTTAATTTAGCAATTACATCTTGAGTGCTGAGATTGTCCCTAAACCCAAATTGGTTTAGGCTCATTATCTTTTTTTCTTTTATGTAATTGTTGAATTGTTTTTTAACAATTTTTTCATAGATTTTTGCAATGTTTGATGTAAGTGCTATGGGACGATAGTTGGAAATATTTTTTTCATCTCCAGATTTAAAAACAGGGGTAACATTAGTCTTTTTATAGTTGTTTGGGAATATACCCTTCTTTAGACTTACATTTATTATATGAGCAATTGGTTTGCTGATTATCTCATGAACGGCTTTTAATGTTTTTACGGTTATATTATCATAGCTAGGGCTTGCTGATCCCCGTAAACTTATTACAGCGTTTTCGACTTCTTTATCAGTTACTGAAGCAAATGTGTGGAAACTTTCTTCAATAGTTGAGTTGTGCACTGGTTGTTGTGTTTGTTTGTTGTCTAGGATAATATTACGAGCAAGATTAGGGCCGACATTAGTAAAATATTCATTATAAATGGTACCACGCAGTTTTGGATTTTTTTCGGCGTCAGTGTTGATTCCGTGATGAGTAATTTCTTTTGGTATTTTTTTTCGTGCTTTTGTTGGTTATTGTATTGATGATTTTTCAAAACTCTTGACCAGAATTTTTTATTTTATTACGAAAATACTTTTCTTTCGTCAGTCTAATTAAAAGCGCAAGTTTGTTACGGTATTTCTCGTAGAAGGTGTTGATTTTTTCATCTTTAGGGAATTTTCTAGACTTGTGGTAGTATTTTTCTTTATTTCTGATTGAAATCACTAGTTCATGGGATATCCATGGCTTTATTAATCTATGCTTAGATTTTGGTTTAGAAACAATTATTTGTGTGGATAGATTTATGTGGTTTTGGAAAACTGTTTCGAAATTCTCAGCACAGGTATTTGTATTTTCCGATTCAAATATTGATGCCTAGGTTTCCGTTTTAAGATTTGTTCTTAAAATTTCCATATTTAAATGTTTTTTCATATTTTTTTTGTCAGTTGTGTTAGAGTTGGTACTTCTTTGATCAATGTTGGTAACAAATATACAGGTATAGTGATCGGTTGTGCTGGTTTTCCATAATATTGACATGTTTTTTTCATTGTTATTTGAGTTGCACCATATGTGATCAATGCAGGAAGGAATTTGTCCGCTTACATTCCGTGTTGGATTATTTATAAATGATTTATAGTTTAGCGATGTCATTACATTTATATAATCTTCCTTCGTTCTACCTTTTACCTCTTGCAAAATTTTCAGGTTAAAATCGCCTGTGACAATGTTACAAGTACCTTTTAGTTGTGGCAATAATTGTTCTAATTCTATAATGAAATTTTTTGGATTCGATCCGTGTGTGCGGTAGATAGCTATGATATTGTATATAACTTCATTCACTTTTAAGTTCAGTTTTAGACAGTTTGCTAGCTTCATGTTGATTTCAGTGATTGTGACGTTATTGTGTTTATTTAAGATGAAAACAGCAATACCACAGTTCTTATTAATATGTGTTGTGGACGAATAATATGTATAGTCAGGGATGTCGTACAGTGCGTCAGCATTATTTATAATATTTAAGTGTGCTTCTGTTAAAACAATGAGGTCCGGTAAAGTTTCAAGGAGATTTAATGATTTATCTCAACACAGGTATACCCTAGTGAGACAGGCATCGAATAATGTAATACAAACATTCTTTTTATAGATAAATAAATAAATAAAATAAATAAATGTTAATACAAATCCTTCGAAATTTTTTGCAAACTACTGATGTTTTGGTGCAGAACAATGAATGCACTTGGAACTTTTTTTAATAGTTTGTTACATTGTTTTGAGTCTTCGCAAGTGTATTGTGAAACATCTGTTAATTTGACAATTTCCTCGGTTAGAAAATCATCCATTATTTATTCATAATCGATTCTTTGCTGTGCTATGATAGACATTCTTTTCCGGTAAGTACATATTTCACTATTTGCACTATGTTGGGTATTGTTTTTTGTTCCGAATAATTTGTTGTTATTGTCACAGTTGTAGCATTTGACACTATCTTTGCTTTTTTCGCATTCGCTAAATTTGTGATTTTTTGAGCAATGTGTACATCTGGGCTTATTCATTTTATTAACGCATTTCAGGGATGTGTGTCCGAATCCAACGCAATGATAGCACTGCATCAAAGGGTCGCAATCCTCCATGTGTGCCCGGACAAAGCCTATATTGATTCTTTGTTTATGTAGTAGCATTTTCCGGATTGGGCCTGTTGTTTCAATTATTTTATTACGGAGTTGATCACTTTTTCTATTTATCAATATTTTCGTTACTTTAATGGATTCATTTGTTATATCGTTAAGTTCACTGTTTTGTGGAATAAGATCGTTTAGGAAATTATCTTCGTTATACTCCCCACCGACACCTTTAATAAACATGCACGGTCTCTTCTTTTTTACAATAAAAAACACATATTAATTTGTTGTAGACCACTTTTATTTTATACACACTCTACCGGTTTCGGAAGCATCCTTCCTTCGTCAGGAGAATATTATAACTAAACTATGATACATAATGTTGACAGATATACAAATATGTTTGAGTGGGAGGTAGGCAAAGGGGTGGGTGTAATTAGGGGATTTCCTGAAAGAACAGAGCGGTTAATTGGAAAAATATTTAGAATGGGACTGAAAGATAAATTAATTTGGTTATTCAAAATACTAAAATTATTATTTAGGGATTTTCTGATTTCTAGTGCTTCTAAATTATCTAATTTTTTTATTATTACGGTGAAGAATTTTAACCCTTATGTCCTTATTAAAAGTGTGATCTGTGGAAATTAGGTGATTAGCAAACTCTGAAAAATTATTATTATTTAAGCATCTTAAATGTTCTGTAATTCTGATATTTATATTTCTAGTTGTCTTACCTATGTAGAACGAAGGACAATCATTGCAACATAGTTGGTAAATGCCTGAGTGGCTTTATTTATGATCTCTATCTTTAGTGTTTTTTAGTAATTTACCTAAGTTGTTATCAGTATAGAACGCGGGCTTAATGTGGGCAGGCAAGTTTTTTGTACTAAGTGAGGAAAAGTTGGATAAATATAAGATTCTGCGCCATTGAGCGGGATTTATTACTTTATTATTATTTTCAGGCGTAATAAATAAAAATGTATTAGTTGAGATGAGTTTAAGTTTCTCATTTAGGATTTTATCAATTAAATCTGCGGAATAACCATTATTTAGAGCAATTTGTTTAATTTTTTAAAGTTCCATCGCGAAATTAACAGATGAAAGAGGGATTTTCACTAGCCGGTGCACCATTGAATGATAAGCAGAATGTTTATGTGAAACCAGGTGATTTGACAGGTTATGTATTGTTATATCTGTGTACGTCGGTTTACGAAAAATGTTGAATTCAATTTTAATATTTACTGAAGTTAATGTTAAGTCTAAAAAATTAATGGATGCATTACTGCCTACCTCTAAAGTGAATTGGATGCTTTTGTGAAAGGAATTTATAAGATGAAGGAATTTACTCAGTTGCCGCTCTGTTCCTGTCCAGATACAAAAGATATCGTCCACGTATCTTTTCCATGTAAGAATATTATTTAGAAGTGATGAATTACAATTAAAAATCTTATTCTCTAGGTTATTCATAAAAATGTCTGCTAACAGGGGACTCGTTGGGGCACCTAAGGAAGTCCTTGGTTCTGTTGGTAGACACAGTTGTTATATCTCACGTATGTCCTGACCCTTATTAAAGAACTTAAAATAGTAAAATCCTATATGTATAATATAAGTCCCTATATAGATTCAAAAGGATTTACTACTTTATTCATCTCTTCCTTCACCTATATAATGCTCTCTTTATGATATTAACCCTCAATCTTAATCATCTTTCTGCTTGAATTGTATAAATCAGTATGTATCTTACCTTGAATATTCTTATGTTGTAATTACATATTCTTATGTATGATACTCATTTATGTACCTCAACGCCTGTCTCAACACAGGTATACCCTAGTGAGACAGGCATCGAATAATGTAATAGAAACATACTTTTTATAGATAAATAAATAAATTGGAAATAATTTTGGTTGAGGCACAAATTGAATAAGCGAGACAGGTCATTTATCATATCATTATCTAGATTAGAGGAGTTTAAAATATATACAATAATTTCTTTGCAATCAGTAGTTGGGACACTTGGGAACAAATTAACGACATCAAAGGAAATAAGTTTGTCATTATTGGGAATGACCAAGTCCTTAACTGCACTTATCAGTTCAAAAGAGTTCTTGATTGTATAATTAGGGGAAAACA
Organism: Limnephilus marmoratus; assembly: GCA_917880885.1. Classification (NCBI taxonomy): domain Eukaryota; kingdom Metazoa; phylum Arthropoda; class Insecta; order Trichoptera; family Limnephilidae; genus Limnephilus; species Limnephilus marmoratus. The sequence goes on along the minus strand of OU862921.1, from coordinate 53,281,772 downwards.
CATTAAGATTAATAAATACATTAGTTATGTGTAGTGTTGGGTAGGACACGATATCAGGATGAGTTTGTATGAGGTACTCAAATATTGAAATGAGGTGTTGAGGTATCTCACCTCATTTGAGGTGAGGTGTTACAAAATATTTTCGCTTACAGGAGGGGAGGGGGGGGGGGGGGGGAAGGGTGGCTGATTTTTTTCCTTCAGCTTGATTTTCTTGGTTCAGAGGTGTTGGTTTTCTAATAAATACCGGGGTGGCTGTACCCATACCCGCCTCCCGTGTCTGTTATTTTTGTGATACGAAAAACGGATATAAAAAAGGCCTACCCCCTTCCCCCTTTCACCACCTCTGATCCTCCCCCTGCACCCCCCTCTTCCCCCCCCCCCCTGCACCCCCCCTCTTATCACTCCCCCTCCACCTCATCTCAACACTGCCTCATCCTCCCTCCCTTGGGAGCTGTTGGGACTCTTGTGCGGTATTTACATAAAATATAACAATAATTTAAAATAAAAATATAGATATTAAAAAATTTTTTTTTTGAGCTTTGGTACTTTTGTGCGGTATTCACTTATCAATACATAATTCACAATAAAAAATATTTAGAATAAAAAAAAAATATATATTTAAGCAGTAGGGACTCTTGTGCTCATAAATTATTGTTATGTGTATTCACATAACAATAATTTACAATAAAAAAATATTAAAAAAATACTTTTTTTTTGGAGCAGTTGGGACTCTTGTGCTCATAAATTATTGTTTTGTGTATTCACATAACAATAATTTACAATAAAAAATATTTAAAAAAAAAAATTGAAGCAGTTGGGACTCTTGTGCTCATAAATTATTGTTATGTGAATTCACATAACAATAATTTACAATAAAAAAATATTTAAAAAAAAATTTTTTTTGGAGCAATTGGTACTCTTGTGCGGTATTCACTTAACAATAATTTAGAATAAAAAAATAAAAATTTCGGAGCAGTTGGGACGCTCCTGCGGTATTCACAATATATGAATTGGCCTACCCTATCACCACCTCACGGTTCTAATACAAAAATGTCATAGAATATACAAACATTTCACGCCTCACCACCTCATACATTTGTCCCAAACTATGCGTGACATGACATGTAGTTCAATACATCAACCACCTCACACCTCACCTCACACTTCACTTCATATTTGTCACATACGTAACAACGTGACATGACATGTAGTCCAATACACCAACCACCTCACACCTCACCTCATATTTGTCCCGTACATGACATGAATGTAGTCCAACAAAACAATCCACCTCACACCTCATATTTGACCCTCCTTCATATTTGTCCCCCTTCATATTTGTAGTAATACAAAGAAAAAGAGTTGGTACAAATTGTGAGGTGGGGGGACATTTTACGTGTTTGTATGGGACATTTGAGGTGCCTCTTGTATGAGGTACTCAACACTAGTTATGTGAGACGCTATTAAGAAGTTTGGGGTAGCACAACATGATACGACGGGTCTAATGTGCTTATTGTTTTTACGTATCTTCAAAAACCCGTATAACTTGGGAATTTTAGGATTAGAAATCATCTTTGAAGATTCGAGATTTACAAGCTATTATTGAATTTTTAACATCTGTTTGAAATTTATTAGTGGGGTCTTTCGTTAAGGTAACGAAATCGTCACTTTTTACAAAGTCTTCCATTTTACACTGGTAGTCCGTTTTTCGTCCGGTAGTCTTCTTTTTTAATTCCGTTGCTGATGTTCCATTTTTATTTTTATTTATTTCTGCCTTCAATTTTTCAGCATCTTCTTTATTTGAGCAGGTCATAATTATTTTATTATTTGTTGATTTTTTTATAGTTCCCAAAGTTTATCCCAAAGTAAAAAGAATACTGTTCAACGCTTTCTGCACCTCGTTGTACACATCAGAACTGTGGGTTGACTACACCGCAACCCAATGGCATAAGTTAAAGGTTGCTTACAATAACGCTTATCGCCAACTATTCCGCCTACCGAGATACTGCAGTGCTACGGAAATGTTCCTGGAGGGACGAGTACATACTTTCCGTGCACTTCTCCGCCACCGCATGGGAAGTTTATGGCACAGACTGCGCCATTCGAAGAATGCGATCATCACCGCCATGACTGCCTGGATGGAATCTCCCCTGATGACCCTCTGGAGACGGGAGACGATGAAATACCCTCCGTAAACGGCTATTTACACTCATTTTAGTGTTTGATACATACATTTTTTTTTTCTCAGTTTCATTTTCATGCTTATTCGTTTATTTTATTTAATTTATGTGTTGTTATTTAATTTTTACCTTAACTTATTATTTATCTTTTTTTGTTATTTTACATTATGGAATGTATTGCATTGCACTTCCCCTGCATACATTCTGGAATAAACTTATATTATTATTATTATTATTTTATTATACTTATTCCAATTCCTAGGTTAGGCGCTTTTATTGTTTTTGTGATAATACTCTTTATGTCTTCAGATGTTTCTTTGCCTTCAGCGGTGATTAAGACAGCAAATTTGGGTTCTTCGATTGGAATCATCCTTTCTTTTAAAACCATTGCATAGGATTTTTGTTCATTATTTTTTTCGAGCTTGATGATTACTTTTTTTTGAAGTTCAATAATTTATTTTTGGAAATGTTTTTTTTCCCGTTTCCATGCTTCTTCTAGTAGTTGAATCGTTTGTTCCAGGTTATTTCTAATTTTTGTGTCCTTTACGGTCGATATGTTTTTTAGTTCACTTTTAATGTTTCCTATTAATGTTAGTACATCCATTTTTTATTAAACTTGAGTTGCCGTGCGGACGCACGTCACTCCGGGTCGAACTATAATCGAGTACTGAATAATAACGGTATCCTTATTATTCAACAATGAAGCCGATACGTTCCTTGGGTATTCCAAAATGATTTGTGATACGCTTTTGAGTGATTCGACGGTCGCTTTGAATCAAATCATGAACGAGTTTGGAATGTTTATCATCTGTACCAATGATCGGACATCCGCTGCATGTTTCAACAACTATTATTTATTTTTCACGCTCACAATCATAAAATTTTATTTCCCATCGATTTATAGTACCTAAATGACGAAGAATCTCAGTAGGAGTTACTTTTTTAGAAGTTAAAAATTCGATAACAACACGCTATTTACAGTGCGTTGACATAACACTAAAACAATTGTCCATGCTTCCGCTTCTCAAAATACACTGAATGAATTCAATGACCTCAAACTTGCACGAGCGTATAGAGGATGAATGTCACTTCCATATTTCACCTGGCGCATTTCTGAAGGTCATATTGTTGGCTTTGTATAAGCATGTGTGCATTTCTTTTCAGCCTACCTGTGTATGATACTACCCCTACATTATTAATGCCCCTAGCTTTCATCAAATATTTCGGAATTGATATTTATAAAATAATTTTATTCTTTTACCTACGTGCTAAAATGATATACTTCTCAATGTTAAAGCACTATTTGGTTTACTTTAATAACCTCGCCTCTCACAAGTGTATCAGCCACCTAGCAAAGGTCCACACCTGAGACACAGTTTGACTACCCACACAATAATCTCATTCTTGTCGGATGTTTCTCATTATTTTATTTGTGTATCCGCTCTTTAAAATAAGCAAAAAAAATCGTTCACATGTCATAACTGGTCACTTAGCCGAGTAAACGACCAACCCTCCGCCCCACCCCTGACAGTTTGATGCCTACTAATTTATTTATGTTTTTAGTTGAGAAAAAAGTCACCACAGAGTGAAATGGCATCTTTATATTTTATTTCAAATAATATCAGAAATCACTGATGAAAGTAAGTCAGATACGTCTCAACGCTTTTTAGATTAATATGCGAATAGTTAGTTGATTTTTGTGATGTTTGTCGTAGATTCGTGGATTTCAAAGCACATCGAGATCATCCAATTATTATTGCAGGGACAATTATAATTTTAGAGCACTTAATTAATATTCATAGGTCCACTGTCATTGACTTTAGACACTTCTTGGTACCCAGCAATGAAGGGTCTTACCCAGAAGTGACCACTGCAATCGACCGTAGGCCAACTGTGAAACGACATCAGTGCTGCACGAATAAATACACTAGTTTCTCCACTTTACACGTTAGTTCTAATGGTAAACGATGCAAGCTGTCTGAAATGTGGTTTTTCAGTTTAACAACAACTGAATAAGATAGTATAATAAATTATTGGGGAGTGAAAACGAATTCGTGTCTTCCCAAATCCAAGTCTAATTGGTAAATAGTGAGGAAAACTGTAAACAAACGAAACCTTTTGCGCGTCCCGTATTACAAGTTGTTAAAAATTTGGTAGACTGTCATATTATGTATGACCACAATATTATATTCAGTGTATTGTATAACTCAACTTACAAACATTAGATAATTAGATTGTATGTAGGTTACTTTGTGCTATGTAGGTTATTTTGCGGTTAGTTTCACACTTGCGGGTACTGTATTCAGAATTATATTGATATCCACGTTTCCCTAGACAGGATATGATTTTCCTTGCGAGGTAAGCAGAATATGTCGTACTGTGTTCTGTAGAACTAATTAATTTGGAACACTCACAGAATTTAACAAGTAATGTTTCTTTTCATGACATCATTGGTTATAATGTTATTGATATGATTATTAAGCGCAAAAAATCAATTGACAACGAATTTTGTCAAAAAACCACGATTTTTCAGAATTTAAATTAAATTAAAAATAATGAGAGAATTTTTTTAGAATTTATACTGCGTGCTTGGGTTTACGAACTGATTCCTGACTTCGTTGGGCATCAGAGTTTTAACTGCATAGTGATATCAAACTTTGCTAATTAAACAACACCAAACAATTTTTTTGTTAAAAATAATGATTCAGTAGAAAATTTGTAACTACCGTATTTTTACAATATTAGAGTAATCTAAAGTTGAGTAATGGAAACAGATACTGCGGGGAAGTTTGATAAAAGCGCCTGCATCCAAATCTGGCTTCTTGTAGGAAGTACACGGATAAGCACTATATTGCTGAAGGCTTTGCTGTAACATGCACTTGAAGCCGGGGATGGAGCGTGTAGAGAGGTCGAGGGAGACTTAGAGGGAACTCTCAAAAATCCAGAGAAAAGGGGATACTAAATTATGTCCACAGCCCTCGAGAGATCCGCCGCCGCCTTGTTTAACGACGTCGGAATGAGTCCAGATTCAGGCGTCTTAACATAATATACTGGAATAAAAACACACAGCGTGTTTTATTAACGCAAAAATATTAAATTGTTGCCATAACGCAAAAGAGGATGCGTTATAAAAACATTGAAATGAAAATTAAAATTTACGTATGCAGCATGATATTATCAAACATTTTACCTTCGGTTATCTGTGCGTGATTGTTTCAATGAACTCAAATTTGCTTTGAATTATAATGTTCAAAATTAGAACTAATTATGTGAAGGATTGAGACAAGCGATGAAATAGGTACCCAACTTACCGTAATACCCATACTAATATTATAAATGCAAAAGTGCGAATGTTTGTTTGTTACGCTTTCACGCCTAAACCACTAAACCGATTTTAACAATTCAAGAGACGATGGAGGGGAAGGCGAAGAAGGTGGAAGGAACGGGGACGCAAGGGAAAGGACATGCAGATTTCTTTGAATGGAATTGCAACGCATGCCGGGTACCAGCTAGTAATAATATAATTTTGGAACTGAAAACTAATTTAATTGTCTTTTCCAAAATTGGAACTATAATAAACCGTTATTTTTCACGGATCTGCTCCTACTCATTTATTCATTAGTACGAGGTCTAGGAATTATTGGGATAATTTAACATAATATTGTTTAAATTTAAATTAATGCACATCAACGATCTTTCAGAAAATCCACCGATACTTTGATGTGCGGATAACAGCACTGTTCGCGAGAGTCATCTTTTTGACACGATTCTCTTTTCTAGATTAAAAAAATATCGCATGGGATAGGTAAATTTTGAGGGAACATTTGACCACGGAAGAATAGAATCATGCCTGAGGTAGGGCAAGCCTGGCCAAATACAAGAAATACATATTTAGCCATTTCTTATTTAATGAAAAAAGTGAAATCAATGGCTCACTAGTCACAGTAGGTACTTAGAACATTCATCCCCAACAAAGGTTCTATTGAGATGCTTGGATTGAGTGTCTTGGACAGACTCAAGTACCGGGGCTCCACCAAAGTACTATTTTAAATTAAAAAGAAATTTGCTGCTAGAAAGATTTGCCGACAATCGCTCTTCGACCTTCATTAAACCGAACCTGTTCACGATTAAAATAATAAAACCATTCACACAACCCCTTCTTGTCCTATCTCAAATCCGTTGCCCAACCGGGTGAACCTAATTATGTGCACTGGATACATTGAAATGCAGAGCCGTTGCAGATTCGATTCCAACAAAATCGTAATATTGATTACGTTTTATGAAAGTAATCATTATTCTGTCATAGGCAGACAATGAATCATAAAATAATATAGAGTTGGAATCAACGTACCCTTCACAACGTGTCTTTGTATTTTACTACTAAGTAATTCAAGTGTATAACGGCATAAAATTTCATAAAAGGCGTGAAAAATGTCAATTGCACTTTGCAGAAAGCATTGATATGTAAATAGTTTGAATTTTTCACAGCCCCGACTTTCATCAAGTTAATAGTTTGTTCCTGCACTAGAGCACTAGAGCCGAGCCCCTCGTAAAGTGGGGAGATCGCGGCCGCGTTATCCTAAAAACGTGGCGTAATATTTCATACATAAAAATAAAAATTTGCCCCGCAAAGTAATTTCGGCCGGGATCTAATATTTGTGTATGACCGAAGTCGGCGCCTACTTTTATACGTTGGGGTGTAGACACCCTCGGAATGGGGCAGGAACTAAGTAAAATAAACTGATCCCATAAAGAATGAATGAGGTCTATGGCTTGACAAGGAGAATGCATCGGCTGAACATGTTACACGGTATTGAAAGCTATTCCATATTAATGTTATTTGGGAGTACACTACTCAGCAAAATGCCTGGTATTTGCTAAATTACCTCATTCACACCCTTTTTGCGAGTACATGGATATATAAACAAGGTACAATGTGTAGTGCATTTGTGTAAAGAAAACAATTTTAATATCGCGTACACTTCTGAATCCGAATAAAATTCAAAGGGTTTAGAAGAGTTTTAGATATTTTTTTATTGAAAATTTAAGGGGGGGGGGGGTAAGGTCTAAGGGCGAAAAAAGGCATATTTTCATGATTTTTTTTTTTGGAAGGTATGAATAATGTTGGTTTATTTTTTCATATACACGTTATAGTATAATATCTGAAGTATCTTTGAAAATGATTTCAAATAAAAATATCAATAAATAAGTCCGCGAGAGCGAATCTCCGGAGGCGTCCTGAAAAAAGGTTATGCGGTGAACACCATAACTCGTTACCAAATCATTTGAAATAAAAAAGTCGACATGCCTTTAAAAGGTGATATGTTTTTCTAGGTAGTCAGAGGGAGTTTTTTTTCGAATTTTTTATTTTTGGTTGCATTTTGAAGTGAAAAACGCGATTTTCGCTAAAAAATTTTGTGAACTTGTTATTATAAAATGGAAAAAAAATGGTAAAAAAACTCCCTCTGATTATCTATTGATTTATGTGTAGAAATACTGTACAAAATTTCAAAAGGATCGGTTAAGTAGATTTTGAGTTACGATGTTCACGAACTTCAAAAATTTAATTGCGAGAAAACCGATTTAAAGTTTTTTTATACTCGAAATTGTACATACATCATCAGGGTCGGTCGCTTGAAACGCTGTGTCTTCGTTAGTTTTGCTCCGATTTACTTGAAATTTTGACACAATGCTCTCGACGAGTTGTACATTCAGAAAAAAATGCAGTTTTAAAACTTTACCTCCCCTCGTAAGTAAACTGCACCGCCACTTAGTAGAACGTAAGAACTGTTTTTAATCGGTATTTTTCCTGCCTATAATACAATTTTTTCTATTTTATTTTTAGTCCTAAAAACTAGGTTCATGCGTAATATTTTTGGATTATTACTAAAAAACCATAGATGAAATTACTCAACCTTCAAATCTCGTATAATCATAATCATGATATTTACATAAAAAATTTGGAAAACCAACTACCATTAAGTAATTAGTATTACGAATTTGCAAAAATTATTTTTTATCGTCTCCCATAAACTTTTTAGTTTGTGGCTTGAAAGATTTTACCAAACCGCAGTCGATAGGGTAGTTAGTTTCAGAATTTCTGCACTGAATTATATCCCGACTTTTAGTTTTGTAGTGAAATCCGAAAGCTTATCAATGCACGCAATTCTGGACAATCAAATTCATCGTCCAGAGTTTAATATAGAAATACTCCGTGTACACTGTCGTAAGTCCGTGAAAATCCTTATGTCAGAAAATTTAAGCATGTTCGGATTATTCAAAAGAGTGTTTTAGTTCCACAAAATTACTGGAATATCCAACAAATCGTTTTAAAACTTAGAGAGCAAAAGAATTTATTTTTTGTTCTTTCAGTAGCTTGTACATGACTATTGTAATGTGGTTCCAAACGGGAGAATTGTACTCAAGTTGACTTCGAAAGCAAAATATAACAGTTTACACTTTTGTTAAAATTTTTTAACCAAGTTATCAATCCCAACTTTTGGAATACCAAGTTAGAAATTTCCGTAATATAGTTAAATAATTATGCAATTTGAGATATTTAAGTAAAGTATTGTCATTGTACCAAATTATTTATTTGTATGATGTCTGTAGCTAACGTGAGGTGCATACAAAAAAAACTTTAAAAAACCGTAAATAAATACATTGAAATTGTTAAGGTAAAAAAGTCAAAATTTATTCAATGCATGTCGATGTTAGAAAACAAGACTTATCTTATATGATGAAATATAGTCAGTGGTTGAGTTGGCATTACTTCTGGGTCCCACCCAGACGTCGTGAGTTCAATTAATTTGCTGGCTAAGGTCTCCATCACGACAGAAGCACCATTTTCCGCTTACTGTGGCGGTAGTGGGAGACTTCAAATTATTGTCATTTTCGTAACTCAGGAATGTTTGCCTTTCTTTTAAAATAAAAATTAAAATAAGGCAAATTTATCTCATTCCAAATCGCAAATACCTTCTTATTTTGTAGAGGTTTGTAACTCTTATATCCATCATCTAATTAACTAGATTGAAATATATTCTTTATTTATTAATCTGAATACCCTAATTATATAACACGCATTCAAAATTAATTTTACGTAGTCTTTTTCCAGTTACGTTAAGTTAGAAGTGTTCAGTGTTCCACGTGACCCCGCCTCCCTTCATCTGGGAGAATGAACCACCTTCGGCGGTATAATTTATGCGGCGAGCCATCAAGCGAATTAAATCTGCAATCAGATGATTGGATAGCCACTGTAGTGAAAGCTAAACACCCCGAGTCGGAGGAAAACAAACCCAGTCCGGCGAGCGGCTGAGGGGGAAATCATCACAAAAACTTATGAATCACAATAATTGTCTCTCATCCCCTGTTTACCTAGAGCTGCGGTACTGTCCGCTTATAATAATTAAACGATATTCTTAGAACATAATAACGTTAGTGCTTTAATAATAACTAACTCCCAAACAATCACAAAATGTAGAGTTATCTAGGACATCAGTATTTATGAGCTCACATAAAATAAACACTAGAATTTGGTCTGATAAATAATAATAACAAATACGCCGAAAATTCAAGGGAATTGTTCTCGCTTTTTAAATTAATCGCTTAGAAATATTACGAAAGCTTCAATTAAATACTGTTTCAACCAAATGTTAGTGAGTAACTGACTGCCTGCCTTACTAATAAAAGTTCATCTTCTTTGTTTTCAGAGACGCAGGTTCACAGAATTAAAAAAAAAAAAACAACAAAAATAAGTGTCTTGAAGTCGCTAAGTATTTAACCGGGTAAAATTTTTACGTGCTAACAACTTTTTTTTTTTACATGAGCTCCACACAGGAGGCCCTGAGGAACATAATTTCCCTCGGGGCCTATGTCATGTTTATGCTCATCTATAATGCTGTGTGGAGGGTTTTTTTAAGGAAAGGAAGGAAAGGAGAGATCTAGGAAGGAAAAGGGTTTAAGAGGTGGGTGGGAATCTTGGGTTCAGTATGTCCTGGTCATCCGCCTCCAAGACCTAGACAAACCTCACCCCATGAACCCGGGCACCCCTGCTAAATCACCAAACATAGCGAACCACTTGGGGTGACCTATGGCAGAGGTGTTGGTTATCCAATAAAGGTTCCCGGGGCGGCGGTACCCATTCCCGCCTCCCAAATTAAACTATATCAGTGAAGTTATCCGATAACTTCACTGATATACTTACCTAACTAGCAGAAGATAAACTTTTATCAATTTGTATTTGTTGGTATATAATTATAAATTACCCGTGCATAACATGGACCCATACAGCTTACATCTACCCAGAATTAAAGAAATGCATAAATAAATATTTTCATATAAATACCTATCATTGGTTGTGTGAATGTGGCAGTACTTGGCTGCACTTCCCCAGTATCTGTATGTGTGTATCATATCTGGCACCCAAACTAATACATTAGTCTAATATTCACCTCCCCCACTGGCTTTGGCTTCCTCCCAAACACTTGCCGCTGGCCGCCATATTTCCTCCCGGGGCGCGAGGGTTGAAAACTTGCCGCGGCTTAAAAAAACACCAACAAGGAGATATTGCACAGGAAATAATATGAAAACATTATGGGGAGTGCGGGAGATATTGTATGTGTTGGGATGGCGAGCTTAGAAACAACAAATGATTCATGAAAACTAATAAAGAAAGTCTTTTCTTGTGTAGTGTATTAAAAACGTGGACGTGAATATAATTTCGAATTCAAATTAACACCACGAGAAATAAATTGATTTCATTTCTGACAATCCGGGCATTCAGTATTACATACATTTACATAATGTAAAAAGGATTAAACCAATCATGTTACTTGTATCATTAGCTAAGTCCTGACTTCGAGAGTCGTGCGACGCATGACCTATACATTACACAAGGGTCTAGTAATTGTTGAACATTAGTGAAAAAGGCCGGAATATTATTTTATTTATTTATTATTTTTAATTTTAGTATTTTGTACAATTAAGTTTACAAATTTCTAATTAATTATAATATTTCATATTGCCAACTAAATTTTATGTAGTTTAATGAAACTCCTACAATACATCTCGAACTTTCCATTTGGTATGGACTTTAAAGTTTCTGGTAGCGTTTTATTTAGCTTCATCCCTTTGTACAGTTAACTGCTCTGCGTATTCGCCTTGTCCTTTTTTTGAAGCCTGATTTCCTTGCACGTCCTTGTGTTATGTCTGTGAATGTCCTTGTTGAATATAATTTTATTTGAGAAGTATTTTGGTAAAATATTGTTTATTATTTTATATATAAATATCATCGTATTCAAGGTCAGCATCTGTTTCACGGTTAGCCAATTCAGTTCCTTTAACATTTTGTTTACTTTTAAAAACCTATTTCGCCGTATTCTCATTGTATTCAAGGTCAACATCTGTTTACGGTCACAATTGATTTCATTTGCCCTTGTTACTTGTTACCACAATTTTTTTTTGGTGCAGCTAAAACGCCTACTCTATGGTTTTCAATCGCCAATAAAATTGTCGAAATACAGGTTACCTATGCTATCCCTTTTCAAGAAAAAAATTGTGTTACAAGTACTGAACAATTCTTATAGGGATAAACATTCCTGGATATAATTCCGAAAAAAATATTTAATAAATACAAATAAAACTTGTAAAATATCACTTGTACGCGGTAAGTAAAATTTTATTCAATTGTTTTCATAATATATCAAACCCCCATTGAGATGCAGATGCAGAGTTACGTGTCTATAATAATGTAATTTAGAATGATGGCTTCGTTATTCCCGTAAAATTTCCGAAAAAGGTATATTTCGTTAGATCACTCAAACCATACATACTACCTAAAAATAATCTAATAAGGAAATACTATGTTGCTATGGCCACAACAAAAATAGCATTACCCTTTGCTAAAAATTACATTACCTTTTGCTCAGATACTTGGAATTTAGAAATTCATCAGACAACAAAACATCCTGATTAGGGAAAGCCAGAAACAGTGTTTTAACGAAATTTATATTTGATTTTTACATTGTGTTCAATGTCATAATATACAGTGTGTTACAGGATGTACTTGACGTACTTGATATACTCTAACCAGTAATTTCTGACATTATTTAGAGTAAAAACTGTAAAATGAAAATTAGGTAATTTTTTAATTCAAAACCAAATGAAAAAAACTTTCTAACACACGTCATCATTGATCACTGAGCAGAATTTTCATGTTGTAAGTTTTAAAAAATAAAAACCAAACATCAAAAATGTCATCGGACACCAAAATTAGATTTACATTTTTTACTCAAAATAATGCCAGGAATCGCTGGTTAAAGTAAGTCAAATACGTTCCTTGACACCCTGAATTATTAATGGTTAATAAGAAAACTTGCCAATTAACTCGATTTGGTAATTTCAATGCGCCCGCGGTTTTGATGTTTTGAAAAAAATTTCTTCTCCGTCTCCTTAATTTATTTTTTTCATACAGCTAGTCAAAAACCACGCCGTATGAATTTAATTCTTGATATAAAAGAAGTTAGATTAAAAAAAAAACTACTTAGTTTAAAAATTTGTTAAAAACAAATACTTCTTACTTCTTCGTATTGTATATTTTATTTTTAACTTCTTTAAAACATTTTCTTTTTTTATATATATATATATGTGTGTTTGTATGTATTTATATGTGAATGTATATATATATGTATATGTATGTATATATATATATATTTGTGTATTTATATGCATATGTATGTGTATGTGCTTACGTATACATATATCTTGTAATATTTTACCTTAAATATTTTTATCTTTTTTCTTTCTCTTGTTTCTAATATCTTATATTTTCTTTTTCAAACCCATATTTTGTTCTAGTTCTCACACTGTATAACTTATATCATATATGTCATGATTACCTTAACACGGGCATTAGCCTAGTATGGTAATCAAGATAAAAACATAAAAGTGTGCTTTCACAAATTGTATGAAATAAAAAAAATAAAAAATACAAAAGGAAAAAAAATCCCAATGCGGATATATATAACTGGGCGTAGCGAAGTCCCGTTTTAACTCCATCATTTTACATTTCATCTGTAATATTTTTTGTGCCATCCGTTTCAAGATGGTATCCATTTTAATGGTTCAGTGAAGATACTTTTTTAATGTGAAATCTTCGTTTTAATTTCAACATACTTATTCGCATTTTTAAAAATCGTGGTACCATGGTAGAAATTAACGTTTCTTTGGTCAAATTGTGCAATTATTTATTTGAAATGAAAAAAACAAGTTTTATAAAATGTATGTTTTAAAAAATAAGGTAAGTATTGTACCTACTTGTTAGTCGTATGATTTCAAATGAAATTTTGGTTTTATTCTGCAAGACTAAGATGTAGCAATCTTTTTCGCCGGACGGGAAGACGCGGGAGGGCCAAACATGGGAAAGGACACACAGGATACGGTGACGGAGGAGTAGGTGAGAAGATGGAATTGCAAAGGAGACATATTAGCGGTAGGGGATAGCGAGGAGTAAAATTGGAAAATCTACGCTTCTCGTACGGACAGCTGCATCCAAAAATTATTTTGTATCCAAAAGCACTTCAATAAACATAATTAAAACACAAACACTCACTTTCTTTGATTAGCATGCACACTAGTAATATTATATTACTTTTCTGTACTTTATAGAAAATAATATATCACGGGAAAATACGCTGCGTGAATGTGAACATGTATTGGGGGAACATTTCCTTTGCAACGCCTCAGCGCGACGGCTGTTGGCTGTTGGCTATACGAGTATGAATGGTGACTACACTCACCGGCAGAACTGCCAGTGACGCTGCCGGGAAAATTGTCCTGTTGCGCGGAACTGCACTTTGTATTCATAGTGACGGCGGTTTACGGCAATTGTGGCTGTTTTTGTAGCCAACGGATGCATATCCGACAAATTGGGCTATCGTTACAGACCAATTGCTTTCTGGATGACTCTGTTGGGAATATGCACTGCACCATATCTATCTACCTGTGACTTGCGACAATAATGTTTTCAATGAACATTTGTAAATGTAGCCAATACGTGTCTGTTTACTACTATATAATACATACATACACTGTGACTTGTTGTGCCGATGATTGGATTGTGAGAAAAAAAGAGATACGACCTTGATCCATTAAAAATCATCTATTTCAGAAGGTGCCGGTTTCAAGAACGTTATTTTTAAGTTTTTCATGCACGATATGCTGACAAATATTGCAAAAGCTAAATTATATGTTTTTTACTGTTTTTACTACAATTAACGCAATAGTTTCTAACACAATATGATTTCGTACTGCCCAAAACTAAAACCAACAAAAAGCCAATTATTTTTTAAATTTATTTTCGGGAAATATAAATTTTACATTTTGTCACTTTTTACATGGTGTAGTACATAACAGAAAATAAAACGAATTATGGATTTCCTCCTTGTGACATTACCTCTAAATATACGACAAAAAAACGGTTTATAAGAAAATTATTTGAAACCAAAAATAGCTCATGACAAGCAAGAAAAATACTTTTTTATGGAATGTATTCTGTCGGTAACTGAAGATTTCATAATTAAGACAAGATATTATACAATTTACTCCTACTCTAAACTAAAGAACTAGTTCGAAGAGTCTGTTATGTTAAGATCTCTATGATACAATATTGTCTATGGGAGATCCGGAAATGGGATCACCCACTTTGTACTCTCTGTTCAAGATGTCAACAAGTATTCCAAATAAATGTTATCTCAACTAATAAATCTTTTAATGTTAATACCTAACATTATAATATGGTGTCAGAAGTTAAAAAACATCAAAGTCTCAAGTGTAAAGTGTATTATAAAATAATACGTTACGTGAAATTATAAAGGATTGAAAAGATTCTAAGTGATTAAAATTAAAATAAAAATGGCGAGTGTAAACGCCTGTCCGCCAATGAGTTTCGATGGAAATCTATCACACAACTGGTCAAAGTGGATCTTAAAATTTGAATTATTTTTGCAAGCATGCAATCAAGATACCGCTACAGATTCCAAAAAGGTTGCTCTACTTTTATTTTCAATGGGCGAGAATGCTATCGAAATTTTCAACACATGGACCGATATCGATATCAAGACAGCAAAATACACCGTGGTTATTAATAAGTTTGAAGATTATTTTATGCCGAAAAAACATAAAACAATGGAAAGGTATAAATTTTTCACAAGAAAACAAAAAGAAGATGAAAATTTTCAAGATTTTTTATTGTCACTTCGTAAATACATTGCGTCATGCGAATTTGGAAATATGAAAGACGATATTTTAAAAGATATTTTTATCATAAATATGCACAAAAAACACTTCAGAATTCGAGAAAATCTATTACAACAGTCCGATATTGACACTGAGAAAGCATTCAATATTGCTCAAAATATGTTGTTGTCAAATGAAGCTGTAACAGAACTTCAAGAAGAATTTCATTCTACTAGTGAAATACATAATATTCACAGTCGTCGGGATACATTGAGGAATACGTCAAGAAACCAAAGAAGTCCATCAAGGAATCGATTTGGAAGTCAGTCAAACCAGTACACAAGTCATAATCCAGTCGGAAAGGAAAGGTCATTTCAATTCTCGCAGAGAAGTCATTCAAAAGTACAATCATGTAAACGATGCGGAGAAATTCATCGCACCAGATGTCCGGCAATGAGAGTTAAGTGCCACAAATGTCATTCTTTTGGTCATTTTTCTAAAATGTGCTACAGTAAAAATATTAATTCTAAAAATAATGTAGGAATGTTATTTTCTAATAATAATAGTGATTTAGATTTTAATATTGGTACAATCAATTTAGATTTAAACTCAGATAAATATTGTCAAAATAATTCATTACATAAGAATGGTCAACTAATTTTAAATAAAAATACTCAGAAAGTCTGTCAAAACAATTCAAATGTAAACAAACAAAGTTATGATTGTTACATGTCTAATTTAAATATTCCAGTCAATGATTTTAAAATCAAGTCAAAGTCTAACAATGTGAATGAGGAATTATTTATAAGTCATATTAATATCCAAAATGTTAATAATTTGCATAGTACAAATTGGATAATTGAAATAACAATTAATAATTGTATTTTTGAATGTAGCTATTACTTTGTGGTTATCCATTATAGAATAATGAAATAATTTTACTTTGTATAAACCACTTATTTGATGTGCAAATCCGACCGGTTTCCAAAAAATTTAAAAATTTACGATAGAAATAGGCAATGAAAAATTAAACTTTTTGGATTTAACTTTATCTATTATAAATAATAAAATCGATTTTAGTATATATCGCAAGCCAACATACACTGACATAGTAATTCATATGACCTCCAACCACCCTGTCTCACAAAAACACTCCACTTTCCATTCCATGATACACCGCTTAGTAAATGTCCCAATGTCTAATAATAATTTCCTTTCTGAACTTTCAATAATAAAACAAATTGCTATAAATAACGGATATGAACCAAAATTAATTGATAACATCCTAAATAAAAAACTTATCAAAATTTCAAAAAATAAATATCTATACAATTCTAATAATATTAATGATAAAGAATGGCGTAAAATTTTGTATATTAATAATTTTTCAGTTCAATGTTGCAAAAAATCTTCCTTCTAATATTAAACCAGCGTTTTATACAAGAAATAATATCGGTAATTTTTTGAGAAATACTAAAGATAAAGACCATAAATTGACTAATTCCGGAATATATAAACTCAAATGCAATGATTGTCCCTCATTTTATATTGGAAAAACCACTCGTAATTTTGAAATCAGAATCAAAGAACATTTAAGGTGTCTTAATAATAATAATTTTTCTGAGTTTGCTAACCATATCATTGAAAATAACCATAGTTTTGAAAAAAATACAGGGATAAATTTTCTTCATATTAATCATAAAGGAAAACGTTTAGATAACTTAGAAGCCTTGGAAATTAAAAAAATCCCTTAAAAATAATGAATCTATTATCAACAAACAAAAAATATTGTCATATAGCCCAATCATGGATTTGTTCCCCTACCCACCCACTCTACACTAATACCTACCTACCCAATCTACATTATTATCTAGCAACAACTCCACCCCTACCATAATAAAACATTGTTCGAAACTGTCAAATTAGTATAAGCTTTCCCTGACGAAGGAACGTTTGTTCCGAAACCGGTCGGATTTGCACATCAAATAAGTGGTTTATACAAAGTAAAATTATTTCATTATTCTATAATGGATAACCACAAAGTAATAGCTACATTCAAAAATATAAAATTGGCAAGTACAGCCACAAAAGCTAAAATGTATAAAAATTTGACAGTTAAATATAGAATTGTGTGTTTGAATATATATTTCTACCAACAGTGTTTAAAAATTAAAGTTATTCCAAACTACATCAGTGCACATTTCAAAATAAGTACTGTTTCTCCGGTCTTATTTAATTCCTCCTCCATGAAAGCCAAGGTGACGTGGCTTAAAGAAGATCTTAAAAGTGCTTTTATATTTAGAAATCAAATTAAACTAAAATTAATGTCTCTTCATCTGGATTTGGTGAGTGAGCTCCACCCAATAGAGTGGGATTTGCTGGATGACAAAGTGCGGATGTATGCCTCAATAAAGGCGTACAATAAACGTGAGATTTTGAATAAAAAGTTGCAGAATCTGTACAATATTAAAATAAACTGTTCTGATAATTCTCCAACGACAAATTATAAATTTTATGACAGAGTTAAAAATCTATCTTCGTGTCAGTTCCTCGACAAAGAAATGGCTTTATTATCTAAAGGTTTAAATTATAACCTTCCTTATAGCAAAGTTAATATTGAAGGTGCAATTGAAAGTGTTGCTATAGACATTGAATTAGCCCTCTCATACTGTCCTAAAACATTTCAATACAAGAGTGCGGAGACTATTAAAAAAGAAATAAATAAACTTTCCGTAAGCATGAATCCGGAAATCTTTCACCTTAAAAACTTAAAGAAGAAACTTGAAGATGAAGATCTGATATTAACAAAGGCAGACAAGGGAAATACTGTAATCATAATGGACAAATCTGATTATCACAACAAAGTGATGGACTTTATAAATAGTGATAATTTTGTAATTTTACCAAAAGATCCAACATATAAATTTAACGAGAGTGTATCAAATGCTTTAAAATCTTGTAAATCGGACATATTTAAAGATGATAACATATTATCAAAAAATCCCAAATCACCAAAATTATATGGGTTTCTCAAAATCCATAAAATAAATACACCCATAAGACCTGTCGTTTTATCATGTAATTCACCAAGTTTTAAACTATCGTCATTAATAACTGATTTAGTTCATAAAAGTAATGTGTTTACACCAAAATATGTAATTAAGAACTCTTATGAACTGATTGCCCTATTGAAAAATTTTGTACTTCACATTAATGCTAAACTTGTGTCTTTTGATGTCATTAATCTATTTCCTAATGTGCCTATTACTGAAAGTAAAGCAATTATTTCCAAATTATTGAAAGATTCTACATTACCTACAGATCTGTCTAGTGACCTAACTCGTTTATTTAACTTAGTTTTAAATCAAAATTATTTTCAATACAATAATGTCATATACCAACAAAAAGAAGGCCTTCCAATGGGAGCCCCTACCAGTCCTCTTATTGCTGATATATTTATGAATGATTTGGAAACAACTGTTTTTAATTCAAAATCACCTCTTTTAAACAATGTTTTACTATGGAAGAGATATGTGGATGATATCTTCGTCATTTGGACAGGATCTGAACGTCAACTCAACAACTTTCTTAACCTTTTAAATTCCTTTCATAATCAAATAAAATTTACGATAGAAATAGGCAATGAAAAATTAAACTTTTTGGATTTAACTTTATCTATTATAAATAATAAAATCGATTTTAGTATATATCGCAAGCCAACATACACTGACATAGTAATTCATATGACCTCCAACCACCCTGTCTCACAAAAACACTCCACTTTCCATTCCATGATACACCGCTTAGTAAATGTCCCAATGTCTAATAATAATTTCCTTTCTGAACTTTCAATAATAAAACAAATTGCTATAAATAACGGATATGAACCAAAATTAATTGATAACATCCTAAATAAAAAACTTATCAAAATTTCAAAAAATAAATATCTATACAATTCTAATAATATTAATGATAAAGAATGGCGTAAAATTTTGTATATTACTAATTTTTCAGTTCAATGTTGCAAAAATCTTCCTTCTAATATTAAACCAGCGTTTTATACAAGAAATAATATCGGTAATTTTTTGAGAAATACTAAAGATAAAGACCATAAATTGACTAATTCCGGAATATATAAACTCAAATGCAATGATTGTCCCTCATTTTATATTGGAAAAACCACTCGTAATTTTGAAATCAGAATCAAAGAACATTTAAGGTGTCTTAATAATAATAATTTTTCTGAGTTTGCTAACCATATCATTGAAAATAACCATAGTTTTGAAAAAAATACAGGGATAAATATTCTTCATATTAATCATAAAGGAAAACGTTTAGATAACTTAGAAGCCTTGGAAATTAAAAAATCCCTTAAAAATAATGAATCTATTATCAACAAACAAAAAATATTGTCATATAGCCCAATCATGGATTTGTTCCCCTACCCACCCACTCTACACTAATACCTACCTACCCAATCTACATTATTATCTAGCAACAACTCCACCCCTACCATAATAAAACATTGTTCGAAACTGTCAAATTAGTATAAGCTTTCCCTGACGAAGGAACGTTTGTTCCGAAACCGGTCGGATTTGCACATCAAATAAGTGGTTTATACAAAGTAAAATTATTTCATTATTAATAATTGTAAAATAAATGCCATAATCGACACAGAGCGATGGCAAATATGATTTCGTTAGAAAATTTTAATAAATTAAAAATACCTAAGTCATTACTAAGAAACACAAATGCTAAAGTGACAGCATTTGGAGTATTCAATGTACCTATAATTGGAGAATGTAATTTAAAATGTTATTACAATGAAAACAGAAGTCAAATAATAACATTTATAGTATGTAAATTTAAATGTCAAACAATAATTGGTTTAAAGATGTGTGAAAAAATGAATTTAATTCAAAAAATTTATCAAAATTCTTTTGTGAACTATAAAAATACTGAAAATTTATTAAGGCAATATAACGATGTGTTTCAGGGTCTTGGATGCATACCGTACACATGTCATCTGTCAGTGGATCCGAACGTAATTCCAACAATAGATGCTCAACGCAGAGTTCCTTTCAAACTAATGGACCGACTAAAAGAGGAACTAGATGGAATGGTAAAACAAAACGTTATAGAAAAAATTACAAAACCTACAAAATGGGTGAGTTCGTTAGTCATCGTAGAGAAGCGTGATGGTAAATTGAGGTTATGTTTAGATCCCAAAAATTTAAATAAGGCATTACAAAGGTCACATTATCCATTACCAACATTTGAGGAAATTAGATATAGAGTTCATGGAGCAAAAATTTTTTCTCATCTAGACGCAACATCAGGATATTGGTCAATTCCGTTAGATAAAGAAAGTGCAGAATTATGTACATTCAATAGCCCATTCGGGAGATACTGTTTCAAACGTTTACCTTTTGGTATTAAAAATTCTTCAGAAATATTTACTAGAGTAATGAAAGAATTATTTGAAAATATTGAAGGAGTAACAATATTTATTGATGATATTTTAGTTTTTGGAAAAGATCAAGAGAGTCACGATAAATCTTTAAAACAAGTGTTAGATAAGGCACGGGAAAATAATTTAAAATTTAACATGAGCAAATGTAAATTTAACGTCAAAGAAATTAAATTTCTAGGTCATATATTTTGTGATGAAGGAATAAAAGCTGATTATTCACAAATAAGTGCTATTAGGGAAATGAAGTCACCTAAAGATAAAAAAGAATTACAAAGATTTTTAGGAATGATTAACTATTTAAGTCCATTCATCAAAAATATGTCAGAAAAAACTAATGTATTAAGACAATTATTAAAGAAAAACGTAGAATTTTTGTGGGATGAAAATTACGAAAAGTCGTTCAATGAATTAAAAAATATAATTAGTTCAGAACCAATTTTAACACATTACGATAAAAATAAACCAATTACATTATCTGTAGACTCATCAAAATCAGCAGTAGGTATGGTCATTATGCAAGGCAAAAGACCAATAGCATATTCTTCAAAAACACTCACACCAGCAAAGACTAGATATGCACAAATTGAAAAAGAATTATACGCTATAGTTTGTGGTTGTTATAAATTTAATCAATATTTATATGGTCAAACCGTATATGTGCAAACTGATCATAAACCCTTAATAACTTTATTTCAAAAATCGTTATATGACATACCAGCCAGATTGCAAAGATTTACAAAAATATGATCTCATTGTAGAATATATTCCGGGAAAAAATTTGTACATTGCAGATACATTATCAAGGTCGGCATTGCCAAACACAGAAACATTAACTTTTGAAAGCGATATTAATTTACATGTTAACACTATAGTTAATAACATGGCAGTAACACCACAAAAATTAGAAGAAATTAAAAAAGCAACTAGGGAGGACACAGCTTTACAAATTCTAATAAAGTACTACATTGAAGGTTGGCCGACATCCAAAAATAAAGTTAATTCTTTAGTTAAACAATATTGGAATATACAATCAGAAATAAATGTTTGTAACGATTTAGTTTTTAAAGGTCATTCTTTAATAATTCCTACAGTTATGATACCAGAAATATTAAAGAAAATGCGTGAAGGGCATCAAGGGATTATAAAAACAAAGAAATTGGTTAGAGATTTTCTATATTGGTCAAATATGAATTCAGATATTGAAAATATGATTGAACAATGTCAAACATGTCTAAAATTTAAACCTTCTAATCAACCCGAGTCACTTATATCACACCCAATATCAAACTACCCTTGGGAACGTATTGGTGTAGATATTTTAACATTTAATAATACTTATTATTTAGTAGTAGTTGATTATTACTCAAAGTATATAGAAATTGCAAATATGAATAAGCATTACACAGCAGATGTAGTAGTAAAAAATTTAAAATCAATTTGCAGTCGACATGGAATACCATTAGAATTAGTCAGTGATGGAGGTCCACCATTCAATTCAGTTGCATTTAAATCATTTACGTATGAATGGGATATTTATCATAAAACAACAAGTCCGTATCATTCTCAGTCAAACGGACAAGTTGAAAGTGCAGTCAAAATCGTAAAAAATATTTTAAGAAAATGTCAAGAAGATAAAACCGATCCATATTTGTCATTATTACATTATCGTACGACGCCAAAAGAGAATTTACCTTCTCCGTCACAATTATTAATGTCAAGACAACTTCGTTGTAACTTACCGTCTACTAAAAGTCAGTTAAAACCAAAAGTAGTCAAATTTAAAGAATATAAAAAAGAAGCAGAAAATCGTCAAAATAAAAAGAAAAAATATGCCGATAGAGGTAGTCAGAATTTAAAACCATTAAATATTGGGGATAAAGTAGTTTTTAAAAGAAAACCAGAAAGTCATTGGGAGCCAGCAATAGTAAAAGAGTTGTGGAATAAGAGTCCAAGGTCATACATAATTGAAACTTCAAATGGAAATAAATATAGAAGAAATAGAATTCATTTAAGATATGATAAGTCAAATGAAAATAATAATTATAATAGTCAAGAAAAAAGTCAACAAGACAGTCAATCATCAGAAGTAATAAATAAAAGTCAGAATACTAGTCAAATGTATTTTCCAAGTTTAGATTTTGCGGTTCCATCTACCTTAAGTCAAGTCATTACTAGATCAGGAAGAGTTGTGAAGGTTCCTGACAGATACATGTAAAACTAATTAAAGATGTTTAGATAAAATACAAACATATTATATGTTTTAAATGTGTTTATATAAAAGCATAGTATTAAGAAAAAATATTTTTTGTTTTGTTTATATAATTTATTACAAATGTATATGCATTGTCTAATGAAGAAGACTGTTTTTAGTTTGTTAAAAAACATTAAATATGTATTTAAGTTTTCATTATAATTTTTGTTAAAAATGTCATAATTTAGTAGTAAGTAAAAATGTCGAAAAATATTTAGAGACATGAGATGAAAATTAAAATTTATTATGTTAATTAAAAAATAAAAAATATTTATTTTTTTTTTAAAAAGGGAGATGTTATGTTAAGATCTCTATGATACAATATTGTCTATGGGAGATCCGGAAATGGGATCACCCACTTTGTACTCTCTGTTCAAGATGTCAACAAGTATTCCAAATAAATGTTATCTCAACTAATAAATCTTTTAATGTTAATACCTAACATTATAATAGAGTCGTTGACATAGAAATACTTAAAATATATATTTCGTTATTTCTTCTTATGCCACTGAATTATTATAACCATATTATAATTAATAAATAATCATGTCGTGAACAGTAATTTTATTTAATATTAAAATGTGAATAAAACAACCATGTACCCTACCCATTGTTTTGATCGTTTATCCGACAAGCATATCTTAAAATACTGCCTTTCTTCCCGTAAGCTTTTATAGATGTAGTTGAATAGTTTTGTCCTGAAGCATTTCCTTTTTAACCGTAGAATATTTCCATTTAGCAGATTAGCTTCAATGAAGCCGGGACGCTTACGACCTGCGCCCGCTGTAATTCCTTCGCCTCACAAATGCTGTGTTTATTGTAAAACATATTATTGTCCCACTGCTATAGCTATAGTAACAGTAGCTACAGTAGCGGAATGGCTCAGAGGAACTCTCGGTAAACGGAGGAGGAAATGGCCCTCGCGACATGATGCTGTCATTTTCTTTTACGACAATCCTTTGCTTTTATGCGTTTGTTGTGATAATATTGTTTGCTGCAATACACAGTACAAAGTACGGTAGGCGACTGTAGCTATTCAAGTTTAACGGATAATGTGATTATTATGAGGAGTTAGCAGCCTTGTATGCTAGGGTCGGTGTCGGTAGTTGGTCCAAGACATGAGATTTTCTTCTTCACAGAGTGACAACGTGTTCATGGATTTCAGCTTTCCGGTGGCCAGCACATAGAAGACTCTGAGGAATAATATTTCCCTGAGGTCCAATGTCTTTTTTGGGGATGCTGCATGGTGTTTCGAATATGTGCGCAATACAACGAATTGTTTCATAGCGCAGATATTTTTAATTTAAACCTTCAGAAATATCGAATAGAAGTAACGCGTGCGATATTGGATTGATACGGGGGTGTGGAAGGTATCGAGAGCATCTCATATCCTTATCCTATATTCTCCGCCCCCCCCTCCTCTCTCCTTCCTCTCCCCTTCCTAAGTTTAAAATTTTGTTTACGTTAAATATAACTCCATCTCCAAACAATATTAGCATAAGAAACTATTTTGGCTTCACTGCAGTTCACATGTATATCTGTCTATTATATGTATATAAGCTGTTTGTTTCTTACAAATAAAAAAAAAAAAATAAAAAAATTACATATGTTTTAATTAAATACTGCAAGTGGAACATATTTTGGCCTTGGAAATAATCGAGCATTTTTTGGATAAGTCTTGTTACAAGCCTTGGAAAAAATTAAGTATCAGACCTATAAAAATACTGTCAATTGCAAATTATGAACCCCGTTTTATATATACATTTTTTTGTATAATGTGGCGATTTAAGTTATTTAGCAAATGATCGTCGTTTATTTTAATATTTGTGCCTGAATTTCAAGAAATGAAATAAAACACGTATTTTGGCGATGTTTTTTTTAAATAGCTCCTCACAGAAGACCCCGAGGAAAATATTTTCGCTCAGGGCATATGTAATCTTTGAGGATGATATGCGGAGGGTCTTTTCTAGCAAATGAGGGAAAGGAAGTTCTGGGAAGAATGAGGTATGAGTGACAGGCGTATGAATCCATCCCTCCGGATGGATTCATACGCCTGTCACTGGGATGTTCTGATTAAAAGGCGATGTTCCAAAAGTGTTCTGATTAAAAAGTCACGAGGCCTACCTCAACCAGTCTCTCCCGATCCGGTCTGCCTGAAATGCTCGTCGCTCGTCCTATGACATCGTGCTCGCCGGTGAACAAGCTATACGTCGCTCGTCCTATGACATCGTGCTCGCCGGTGAACAAGCTATACGTCGCTCGTCCTATGACATCGTGCTCGCCGGTGAACAAGCTATACGTTTCGACAGCTGAATTCTGGTTAGTCCAACTGTGGTTATGGTTTGTTTTAGTCAACTCCCAAAAAACGTTTGCTCCGCCCGATTCCGAATGTGTCAAGGGCTGGCGCATCGTCTTAGTGATTTGTTCTTGTTCCCAACATCTCGCCTATAAAATGACTTACCGGCTTTGCCTTTTCCTGTATCCCAAAACAAAGGTATCGCTCCATTTTCTCCTTAAAAAGACCCTCCACATATAATTTCCAAATGCCTTCGAGGTTTGCCCTGAGGGATCTATGACGACCTCATATGTGGGGTGAGTAAAAAAAAATAAACTGAAAAATTATTCGTTCTCATTCGTTCTCTGTTATATTTAGTGTCCGACCGAAACAGGACTTTCCACCGAAACCGAAACCGAAACTTTTTTTAGACATATTATAAATCGATTGTTTACTGTTATTTGGCTTATTTTTTTACACTTATTCAGATAGTAAACACGTGTAAACACAATAATTGAAGGGTGTGAAAAAATATTTTTTTTATATAAGATACTTCTACAAAATAAACAAAATTTACAAAAAAATAACAAAACATACCTCAATTATTATTTTTTATTATTTATTTAATTTAACACTTGTTAACTGTCTGAATAAGCCAAATAACAGTAAACAATCGATTTTTAACATGTCTAAAAAAGTTTCGGTTTCTGTTCCTTAAACTTAAACTGATGCCGAAACTAGATTTTTTTGCTGAAACCGAAACCGAACCTTCGGTTGGTCAGTAGATATATTTTTAGTTTCACGGCAACGAGAATTCTTTGCACCAAAAAAATTCTAGAAAAGTGTTTCCAAAGCGATACAATAGTTTGTATTCAAAATAATTTTAATTTGGGAGGCTGTTATGGGCACCGCCATTCCGGGAACCATTTATTGGATAATCAATAATACGTTCGTAATCATAATCAACCAAGTGGTTCGCTTCGTGTTGTGGCTTAGCATGGGTGCCCAGATTCATAGGGTGAGGTTTGTCCGGGTCTTGGTGGCAGATGTATGTGCCCACCACACAATATCGCCAAAGATGACATGTGTGGAGTTGATGTAAAAAAATTTATTACACAGAAACTATAGAAAACTGGGTATGGTTGTTTCCAACAAATTGAGGTAATTTTAAAAAATACATATTCATCATGTATGTTGTACCTACGTAATCCTTGCAAGGTACCAACTTCTTTTTCTCCGATGGCGCTACAGCCCATATCGAGCTTTGACCTCCTGCAACATTCGCCTCCAACTCCTCCTGTCCTCAGCGGCTGACCTCCAGTTTGATACCTGGAGAAGCTGTGCTGCACCCCCAAGGTACCAACACCAGAAGAAATCTCAACACTAAAACTTATTAAAGTGAGAATTATTATTTAAAATGCAAGAAAGGGATGATTCCGTTTTTTCCTTCAACTAATCTCTGATCAACGATCATTCGAAAAAGAACACCGTTTCGTTACCAATAGGTAAAACTTGATTGTTGTCAAATGTTCACGTGAGATCTATATATAGATCTCACGTGAACATTTATTATTATTATTTACATATACATATATGTATTCGGCTGGAAGATAATGGTGACGATTATGTGATCTATAAATACAAGTGTTTGTGGTTCGATATGTTAGGAGCTTATCTCTGCGAGCTGATTTCGTATGTTAGAAGTGTTTCAGAAGACAAACTAGGCATCAAATTTGATAAATTGTGTTTAGTTTGGGAAAAAACTTTAGCAGGGTAGATTTAGATACGTGTCTCTACTGACAAGCACACGACAAGACGTAAGTGATGAGAGGTTTGCGGCGGAAAGGGTGTGAATATTGCCTGATATCATTTTTCTCAGCACGCGGTGTCTACGTATGTTCTTGCATACGGAATCAGCCTCTCGCCTCTCTTGGAAGCTGCAAGATCTCAACACCCCGTCAAGATTATTGTAAGTTGTAAGAAGTAATAGCGGCCTCCCGGAAAATTCCCACATCGTACCAAGGTTATATTATTTAAACACATAGTCTAGTTTATCGATATGGTTATATAATTTTACTTATTTATTGTTATCAAGTTTAATTTGTAGAACTCCATTTTAATTTTTATTTTTTTTATTATATAATCAATAATATTATTATTAAATTAATAAAAACAGTTTATTTTTAAACAAGTTCTGCTGTGTAATTATTGTTACGCGTGACAGCTGTTTCGCCTTCTGAAGGCATTATCAAACTGTGGTCATGCCACATACAGACGATATATTTATACTATTTCTAGAGAGGTATTTATTATGACTGATTTCCAATTTCTGATTAAAAATGACTGAGACACTAATGGTTATTATTTTCCCAATTAGTGTAATTTCCCACTTCGACTGATAGTCTAATTATATTGTGAGTCATTTGCAAATGCTGACTCATGGTTTCAAGCATAATTAATTATTTTGAATTGGTTTGAAAATATTTAGAAGCGGAGAGTAAATTATATTTTTTCGTTCGTTTATTAAAATAGCTTTAGGATTATTATTATGTTTGTTGATTTCCAGCTGCTCTAAAAGATCAAGTTTACGTCCTTTATTTTGGATGTGTAAAGGAGTTGGTTTATTATCATCGCTAAGTGAGTGATTCTCTTCTAGGAGGTGTCTGGCAAATTGAGATTGAATTTTATTATTGTTTTTAAATGATCGTATGTGCTCTTTGAATCTAGTATTAAAGGACCGGCCAGTTTGTCCAACATAAACAGCATTGCATTCGTCACACTGGAGTTAATAAATGCCGCTATTTTTTAATTTCGGTGTTTTACTTTTCGAGTTTTTAAGGGATGATCCCAGATTATGATTAGTGCGGAAGGCAATGTCTAATCCACAATTTTTGAGAACTTTAGCAATTTTATCAGATGTAGGTCCGACAAATTCCAAACACGCAAATTTATTATTCGTTTTATTATTAATCGTTGGGTAAATTGAGTTAAGGTTAATTTTGTGTTTTTTATGACTAATTATTTTATCAATGTCTCTACCCTTGAAGCCGTTATTTTTTGCGATTGATAAAATTATATTTTTTTCCTTTTCGTATGCTTTATTGTCAAGCGGGATGTTAGTAAGTCTGTGTATCATCGAGTGATAAGCAGATAATTTATGTGACCATGGGTGCAAAGATTTAGAATTAATGGTCGTATCGGTAAACGTAGGCTTACGGAAAATTTCAAATGTATGTTTATTATTTTCTCTGCCGATTGTTAAGTCTAAAAAATTAATTTTATTATTACACTCTCTTTCGACCGTAAAGCAGATTTTACGGTTGATGGAGTTAGCTAATGAAACGAAAAGGTCTAATTGTCTGTTGGTACCTTTCCAACAGATCAAAATGTCATCAACATAACGCACATAGTAAATTATGTGTTTGCTAAAGATTGAGTCTAAAATTTGATTTTCGATATAGTCCATGAATATTTCGGCAAGAAGAGAACTTAGTGGTGACCCCATAGGCAAGCCGTCGTTTTGTTGATAGAATTTATCGTTAAATGCAAAGTAGTTTGTCTCCAGGCATATTTTAAATAAGTCTAATAAGTCTTTTTTAATTACTGGATTTATGTTAGATTTATCTAATATATCTTTAATGATTTTAAGGCACTCTTGGATAGGGATATTGCTAAAAAGGCTTACGTCGTCTAAAGATACAAATTGGCAGTTATGTGGGAGATCTAAGTTTTGAATTTTATTTATAACTTCTAGAGAATTTTTAACGCTATATTTTGGAGAGAATTTAGTATAATGTTTGAAGAGAAAATTAAGTTTTTTGGCGAGTAATGTTGTTGGGGCATTTATGAAGGAAACGACGGGTCGGATGGGAATATTTACTTTATGAATTTTGGGTTGCCCGTACAGTGCAGGAGCCCTTGGATTCATTACCATTGCACTTCTTTGAGCGTATTTATTTGAGAATATTGATTTACAATTATTAATTAGGTTTCGTACGTTTACTGAAATTTTGTCCGTTGGATCCTTATTTAAGATTTCAAATTCTTCTGGCTTTAAGAATGCTTCTACTTTATTTATGTAATCGACTTTGTTTAAGATAACTACCGAATTTCCCTTATCTGCATTACACAGCACATTACACAGCAGAACTTGTTTAAAAATAAACTGTTTTTATTAATTTAATAATAATATTATTGATTATATAATAAAAAAAATAAAAATATAATTTTACATTGTATAATTTAAGTAGGTACTTATTAAACCAGATAAGGGCAATGATTGAATGGTGGTGATAAAATATTCAATAAATACATGCAGTCTCCCTATTTGGTCAAGGTTTTGCAATTGCCGTTCTTTTTTTTAGTATCTGACAATAATTTATCGATTTTACAGGGCGCGGTGTAGTTCGTTACTTAAAGCTGGGTC
The DNA here is from genome assembly GCA_917880885.1 of Limnephilus marmoratus. Classification (NCBI taxonomy): domain Eukaryota; kingdom Metazoa; phylum Arthropoda; class Insecta; order Trichoptera; family Limnephilidae; genus Limnephilus; species Limnephilus marmoratus. Next base: position 53,251,934 of record OU862921.1, on the reverse strand, counting down.
CACACATGTTCTTTTGTACGTTCCGTTCCTCTGTTCCGTACCTCCGTTCCGTATCAAAAACTCTGGATGGAAGTAAAAATAGCCCGTACCTCCGTAACGTCGCTGCGATCATCGGCATCCGCGTGTTCATTCCAGCGACAGAGAGAACGACCTGCGCATGCCGCGATCGCGTCCAGACTGGCGCATCCGTATCGTATCGCCTTTGAACGGGCCGAATAAACCGACTCCCGATGGATTGGGGCGTACCTCTACCCGTAACGTACCTCCGTAACACCGTACCGTTCCGAACGGGCGTCCAAACTAGCGTTCTTGATCGCGACGCTGATACGGAACGGAGGAACGGAACGGACAAAAGAACATGTGTGGACCCAGCTTTAGTTGGTTAGGTTCTAACTTCGCCTTACCATTTTCTAAGACGCGAAGTTTGCAAAGACGATTTCTCACAATCTATTTACAGATTTCAGCGCCCTTGAAGTGATTTTTCACAAAAATGGCTCCTTGTAAATTAGCCAAATATTATTATTATTTCTAATTTTGAGATCCAATCTTGAATAAAGCATTTACTTTATATATTTAAAATTTTATTTAAGGGAAAATATTACTTTAGAATATGTCCCTGTCTTGCAATAGCATCAGGGAAATGGTGATAGAACTTTAGGTAATTAATTATTATACCTAGGTGGCATGTGGTTCTATCTGCACATTAAGGCATTTAGAACAATATGGTAAGTATACGTTCTATTAAATATTTTTCTTTAAAATATGTTAAATTAAAATACTTTACGCAAGATTCAACCTAAAAATCATAGATAAATAAATATAGCAAAAATACCTGGATTTTCAGGCGTGGTCACTAATTTTAGCAAAAGGGCTTACAAGGAATGTTCTATTCTCAAAATTCACAAAAAAACGGAGATTTTCTTCCATCCTCGAACGAAATGCATAATTATTTATCATATTATAAGTTAATTTAAAAAAAACGTATTTAATTATTTTAACTTGCGTTGAGTTTCGAACTTGTGATCTCTGGGACCTATGTAAAGGATCCTACCACTCTTCCATAATATGGAAGAGTGGTAGGTTCGATAAGTCACCAACTGTTTAAATTGGTTTAATCCCAATAAAACAAAAAGCTTACACTAATATTATATTGTAACCATAAATACATCTTTATTAATATTATCAACTATATTATCGTTATAATTGAAGAAACCATTGAAGCGATTTTAATTCCCTTGAACTAACGTTGAATACCATCTCGCTTCGATTCCATCATTATAAATATTAATCGATTTATTGAAGTATTAGCAAATAATCCGATAATGGAGAGGCATTAATAATATTATTCTTTCGGACTAAACTCACGGCGTGACTGATTTCGCATTACATTCTGGATGAAATATAAAATAAATCGTAAAATCCAGTCCGGTTGGCCGGGGCAGTTTCCTGTTAAAGCTCTTTGATTCGAAGGTAATATAAATTTGCGGCAGGAAGCAATATTAATAGCTAATCGAACCGTGTATTTTTGCATTGAAAATTATGTGAGGCATGATAAGCATGTAAATACCTGAGGAGTTTCAGTAGGTCTCCGCTACCCACAAATTGTAGACAGGTATACGTAAACGCCATAAAGTATGGTAGGTAGGTAAAGTTAAATTCTTTCAAAGAATTTTAAATAAAAAAAAATATATTTATTCATTTCTTTAAAGGATACATTATTTGAATTTTTCGACCACCATGCTAGGCACATGCTCGTGTTATGGTGGTCGATTTTACATATAGTTCATCAACATTTTAAATATAGAGCATTAGCATTTAAAAAAAAAACAATAATATAAGGGAATATAAAAGATAATATAATTTATTAAATAAAATAGTATTAAAGAATATAAAAAGCATACGAAGGAATATGAAAAGAATTTAATTTAAAAATATCTAACTTCAATGTAAGTATTATAGAGTAAGCAACAAAATGGAATATGTAAAAATATTTAATCTTTCGGCTATTAAAATGTTATTTACATACAAAAACTTTAATGGCGGTATAGACATCTACGTTCTTTGAAGAAATTCTTTGGTCACAAAGAAACTATCCTTTCTAGGTCGTTGTTGGCAATAACTAAGGCCCGGATTAATATGTAAATACATATTTTTAATTTTCACCATTTTCGGTCCCGTATGTGTTCTCTACCTAGATTATCATATATAGATTGTGAAAAACCAATTTTTATTTTCCATATTTCATGGTGAAGTCCATATTTTACTAAAAATATCACAATAATCCATATTTTCGTTTTTTATATCATAAAACATGAGTTAGTTCACAAAAATTGATATAATTTTACGTGTTTGTATTCTCTTAACGCACACGGCCGCATAATTTGATTTTTGATTCTCTTCCTCTCCGCGCGGCGGCGATCACCAATGACGAGCGACGTTCCTGCCGTGTTGCTTGCGCGTCTTTTTATTTTTACGTGCTAAGTCACCTACTACTACTGTCTAGGTACCTATCAGTTTAATTTCAAAATACCTAAGGATAAACAACCTATGCGTTTCAAATTGGAAAAATATATTGAAGACTTCTCAAGCCAAAAAAGTATATTTTAGACAAAAATAAAGGATTTGATACCCTAAAACAGTTAATAAAGTTCTGAGCGGAAGCTTTGAGGGTACTGCAGACGTACCTTACACAATTTTGGAACTAGGCGTCTTTAAGCAGGAGATTTACATAGTCGTGATTTCAAACAGTTTTGGCTGAAGACAAATAAACACTGCAACGTGAAATGTAAAATTCCGTGCAACATAAATGGAGAAACAAACACTAAAGCAATTGCTAACATTTTTGCAGATCACTTCTCCATCTCTACTCCGACCTCACCGAACTCTGCAAGCAAACCACCACCTAGTCCTATCCCAAATGAAGACAGTGTCCTCTTGATCACAGCAGACATGGTCAACACCGCCCTGAGATACATGAAAGCTGGAAAATCAGCAGGTCACGACGGATTGAGTATCGAACACATCAAACACGCTGGAGGACCAATTCTTCAACTGCTGGCGAGTCTGTTTACCGACATCTTAAAGAATGGATACCTACCAACTGACATGACAAGAACAATAATAACTCCCATTCTCAAATCAAAATCGTTGGACTCTACCTCCCAGGGTAGCTACAGATCGATTTCAATTGCCACCACCATCGCACGATTATTCGAACGTCTACTACTAAACCAGATCGGTCCCAGCTTGGAAACTAAGGACAACCAAATGGGCTTCAAAAAGCAAATGTCTACCGATACTGCTATATTTACTGTGAAAAGAACTATACTACAGGAATAAAAAGACCACCACGTATGCATGTTTTCTAGATCTGAGCAAGGCCTTCGACAGGGTTTCTCACCCTCTACTATGGGATAAACTCAGGGAAAGAGGCATATCACCGGCGGTGATACATATCCTCGACTTGTGGCATAGACAGCAGGAGAACTTAGTAAGGTGGAAAGATGGACTCTCCGAACCTTTCCTCCTGAAGAGCGGCGTTAGACAGGGAGGATGCATGTCCCCGATATTGTTCAACCTGTACATGGACGAACTCACCGACAGGCTAAGCAATGCAGGGGTAGGCTGCCAAATTGGAGGACAGTTTCTGAACAACATCAGTTATGCGGACGACATGGTATTGATGGCACCATCCATAAGGGGCCTACGAATTCTTTTAAAGATCTGCGAAGAGTTTGCTGAAGAAACAAACATGCAATACAACCCCACTAAAACGGCTCTACTGGTCGTAAGATATGGACAAGGACCAAAAAATATTCCTCCAGCTACCCTGAATGGTGTGAACCTGCAGGTGACTGAAGGAACTAAATACCTTGGACACATAATCACCAGTAATCTGATGGACGATGACGACATCGATAGGCAAAGAAGAGCTCTCAGTGTAAAAGCAATCATGCTCAGTAGAAGATTCCGCCTTTGCAGTACTGCTGTAAAAAGGACGCTCTTCCTTTCCTTCTGCGCAACACTGTATACGTCTGAGTTCTGGGCAAACTACAAGAAGAGTAGTATAGAAAGACTTCGGGTTCAGTATAACAACGCCTTCCGCATAATGTTTGGTCTCCCCAGATATTGCAGCGCTTCCCGGATGTTCACGGAGGGGTGAGTTCCTGGCTTTGCAGCCCTTATTAGATCCAGGGTGGCAGGAATGAGGGAAAGGATAAGCAGCTCTGGAAACATCCTCGTCATGGAAGCCCGCCTCAGTCCATCATCCAGTATTGATGCACACTGGAGAAAAATACTGGCTCCTTACATGCTCACAGAATCCTGAAAGCTTAATATTATTATTTCTTTTGTTTTCCTTTTACTACTATTAGCTTATTACCTTTTTTTGTTTCCTGTACATTCATATTCACCTTCTTTTTATTTTTTTTCCTTTCAAATACTTTGTACATGTATGTTTATATTATACCCTTATGGAATGTGTGGGATTGCACTCTCCTCCCCACATACTGGAATAAACACTTATTTATTATTATTTATTTATTTATTTATTTTATTTATTTTGTTTATTTTATTTATTTAAGTACGCTCCCATTACATCATCTAATGTGGAAAGATTTTTTAGAGGATATAAGGCTATATTTAGACCAAATCTTCAAAGTTTTAATTTCGATAATTTAAAAAAGCATGTGATTGTGTACTACATCATTTTAAAAAGACAGATTTAGAGGAGGATGAAAAAAATTTCATTTTTTTATTTGAATTACCTGAAAATTTCACTATCTTTTTATAATTTTTTAATGTAAACTGTTACTGCATATTAATTTTTCACAATAAACAATGTTTAATATGAAAGATATTCTTATTTTATACTCCATATTTTTTCCATATTTTACATTTTTTAGTCCATATTATATGTACATATTTAGAATTTTTAACACGTATTTATCCGAGCCCTAGCAATTACATAATAATACAATAATTATCCATAAATTTAGGACGCCAGATGACGTGTTATCTCACCAATAGAGCTACAGTTATTTTAGTTACTCTCAAGAACTGGGATTCCAAAAAAGCAAGTTGTAGAACAAGAGATTATCATTATTATGGATGCAGGTTTTTAAGAAGGGAACTAGAAGCAAATACACTATAATAATACACAAAGCCTATGCAATCTTTGGAGTTGATGTGTGTAGGGTCTTTTTAAGAAAGGAAAGGAGAGGAAGTTCTGGAAAGTAAGAAGGTATTAGGGGTGGATCGGAATCTGGGGTCAGTGTATCCAGGCAGTGGCGGACTAAGCCCGTCAGAGGCTCGATTCGCATCCAAAGTTTTGCTGAAGGATAATTCAACATACATATAAACTGTTTCAAACGGTTTCACATAAAATTATGTATTTCCGTCAATTTTTAACGAATGCATCTTTTGGAAACGTAAAAAAATGATTTTTTTTTTGTTATGGTATCCTGGTGCCTTGTAGCCTTGTATAGGATTTAATCAAGGGAACATAGAGGCGTTTGTAGGCCACCCCAGAACCAGAGGCGGGACCCGCCCCTACCGCACCTCCATTAGTCCGCCACTGTGTCCAGGAGTGATAGACATTTGAACCCATCCCCCCCCCTGCGTTGCAAGGCGATGGGCCGAGATTCCGGCTGGAGAAGTGAAGGGGTCTCCCGCGACCGGCATCTACCGATCAATTGGTTGACGACGATTCGAACAAACCTAATGAACCATAACTCATGAACCCGCACACCTCTGCGAAGCCACCAAACGTTGCGAACCTCTTGTGGTGATCTTTGGCAGGCAATCTATTTACAGATCGTAAAATAAGTCTATAGTTTTGAAATTTAATTTGTGACATACTTTTAGAGTCGGCAAAAAAAATATCGATCCGTGAGCGACATACTAATTTAGGTATCTTCCTATACTATTACTGTATCCCATTTTTAAAACCAAATAACCCTTTATTTATTATTACCGAATTTTTTCAGCATCGTAAATATGAACGTATAAATTATTGTTTGAAAATTATTAGCATTTGAATAATATCAAAATGAAGGGAAAAGCTGTAATTTGTTATTATAACATTAATATGTATAACCTTTGCAATTTTATGTATTTAAGTGACTGTAAAAACACGTCAATTAAAAAGGTAAAAACAATATTATTGAAAACCAAATTGTTTCATATCTACCTACTTAATATTATTCTCAAAGGCTTTTGTTTATATTAGCTTATTAACAATTTCCCTCGGGGCGGGCCATTCGGGGATGCTGTGTGGAGGGTCTTTTTAGGAAAATGAAGAAGAAGAAGTTATGGGATGGAAAAGGGTATTGCGGGGTGGGAAGGGATCTGGGGATAATGTGTCCAGGTATGACAGACGTATGGATCCATTCTTCCCACTGCTGTACAAGGCCCTGGGTTGAGACAGGTAAAAAGGTTGGAGAGGTAAAAATGCTGGAGAGGTAGAAAGGACTCCGATCCGGCCCGCCACGATGTAAGTGGGCAAACGCATGTGCCGCCAAGACCTAGACAATTGTTACCCCATGAACCCCGAAACGTAGAAAAGCACTTGGGTAACCTACGGCAGGGGTATTAATAAATAGTTTCCGAGGCGCGATGGTACCCGTACCCGTCTCCAAAATTGAAAAAGGCTGTTTTTGTAATATGATTTTATAAATTTTGATGGTGTCATAGGTAAGGTTAAAATCTATTTTCGTGACATAATTTTGGGGTAGGTACTACGCCGTGTTGCACTTCCTCAATCATTTAGCCTATTTAGTTCATCATCAGGGCAGATGAATTTCATCATTTTTTCCTCAAACGTTTTTTAATGTACCTAACTCTACAAATCTATACAACTACGAGGTTTTGTAGACGTTGTTGTTTTCTGAATTACCTAACCTAACAATATTTTTTCTGTTTCTTACTTCACTTACTACTAATCTCCCCTTTTCTCAATGTATGAAACATAATTTTTTTTTGGTTAGCCTGTTAGCTAAATTTATTCAGATGTATTTATTCTATAAGAAAAAAAAGAGGAGTTCAAGGAAAATATACGACGTAAACATGAATGGAAGAAGAAGTCAGGGACGCTCGAGGAAAACGCTTGAGTCTGGCCATGTCAAGAATCAGAATAATAGAAGACTACGTACGAGATGATGTATGAATGTGAATGAGTTATTTGGCGGTCCGTTCTCTCTGCCTACCCCTGTGGGGAAAAGGGTGTGATGGTTAGTTAGTTAGTTATTCAATAATAGGTAGATATCTATTTTCTTTAAGTGCCGGCTGATGCCGGAAAATAATACAAATACATAGGTAGAAATATCCCATTTTGTCTAAATCTGCATGACATAATAATTAAATTTATTAATAGATGTACCTATCTCGTTTACCTTTTTTTATTTTTAGGATTCATTCCTTACATTAAACTTTGCTCAACTTAAAAATCATATGTCTTTTGCCTTTATGAAGAAATTTTTTTCATGGAAACTTCGTAGACGACTTATTTCTCTCTAATTAAAGACATTAGTTATATAATGTATTAAAGACGAAATCACAATATCCAACAAATCTTTTATTTGGGAGGCGGGAATGGGTACCGCCGCCCCGGAAACCTTTATTGGATAACCAACACCTCTGTTTTTTAAGTATTTTAGTTTTGAATTAATGTGAAAGCTGTTTCAGCGTTCAAGGTCATGTTCAGACCGTTTAATAATAGTCTTGAATACAAGTTAGAAACAGCTATCACAATAATAAAAAAATAAAAAAAATCCAATATTTTTGCTCCAATTGGGGTATGTTGTGCTGAAGGTAATGGGGAGGGGATGGAGATTGGGGAGAGGAAGGGGGGGAAGTACCTGGCTATTCCTGGTAATCAAACAACGCTAACACCATTTCAAGCAATGTTTTAATTCTGAATGGTGGTCTTACACCAGGGCGATACTTAGAGTATCTTCCACTCTAGAACGTGCCGCAGATATACTATATATTATTTTAAATGAATTAATTGTGAAATAACACAAATCATTAAAATGAAATGTATTTGCCACGTCGGGATTGGATCCCGCGACCTTCGGATTACGAGTCGAGAGCTTTACCGCTAGATCACGCCGGCCGTCAATATCATTTAGTGGCTTTGTAGTGATGATGGCTAACCTCCGATAGAAGTAGTTAAATAATCAGAAGAATATGGGGTTGATATACAAGCCCTATAGAATATGTGGGATGGAAGTAATATTAAACTGAAATAAACAATACATATTCATATTATTTTACAACAAAACAATATCAAAACATAATCCGACAATTTTTCCATAAACAAAATATGTTATTTATTATTAATTTTTTAAACTTTATGAGTAAAATCTCAAATTATAATATTTAATTAAAATGAAGACAATATTAGCGAAACTCAATCGAAATCTGGAGACAGAAAAATCAGAAAAGATATTGGCTCCGCTGGGACTCGAACCCAGAACCCTTTTCTTACATGAAAACAGCTCTACCGATTAAGCTACGGAACCCATATTAATTCGGTCACTTTTAACTGTATCATACTTCGACTAAGAACTACCAACACTATCCTCATTTTATTATCCAGACACTATCTAGATTGCATTTAGTTCGAGTTGAATCTTGTAATCATATATAAAGATAGCAGCCAATAATATGTGCGTTAAGTAAAATGAGGATAGTGTTGGTAGTTCTTAGTCGAAGTATGATACAGTTAAATGTGACCGAATTAATATGGGTTCCGTAGCTTAATCGGTAGAGCTGTTTCCATGTAAGAAAAGGGTTCTGGGTTCGAGTCCCAGCGGAGCCAATATCTTTTCTGATTTTTCTGTCTCCAGATTTCGATTGAGTTTCGCTAATATTGTCTTCATTTTAATTAAAAAATATGTTATCCTAATTTTTTTCAAAGAAAACAAACTGTTATAGCCCATAAATACACGGTTATAATGGTTAATACAAATAAAACATTGGAAGTGGATTAAATAAAATGATGTTGATGTTATGAGGTAGGTACCTAATGTAAATATTTTACTATTATATTAATAAGAATACACGAGGCAGATCTAATAAAAAGGCTTTGTTTTTTTTGGTCCCCGTGTTTCCATAATGCAAAGAATTCATCGTAGTCGGTGGTCCCATAGTTCACGAGCGATGAGTATAATCAAATATTATTTCTTCAAAGCTTTTCAAAATATAATCACTGTCCCGAAGCAAAGAAAATATTACTTCAGTATACGAAATACGACATTAATATATTTTATTTAATAATTTTATTATAAACATTGGCTATTATTTTTTGTAGATGAATTAATTCGTGAATGAATTCGCTTTAAAATAATAATTTAGTTTGTCAGAAAAATATCGCTTTGTTTTTACTTTGCGACTATTTTGCTAACCTCAAAGTATCCAATAAGTAAGAAGCTTGCGGGTGGGTATCATAATGCGCAAGTTTTGTCTTTTATAAACCACATTTTTATATATATATTTAATACATTGAGGACACAGAGTCATAAAATATCCTACCCACATTAAAGTAACTTAAATGGGCAATTTGTAATAAGGTATGCCACAAAAATTTTTTGCAATGGTTGATTTTTACGAGAATGGTTTCTGTTTTTTCGTAAAATATTTTATATTGAATGTTTGTCACATTTTCTGATTTTTTTATGTTTTTATATGAATACCGCACAAGAGTCCCAACTGCTCCCGTCTGAAGCCAGTGAGACCATGGCATCCCCAATTGGGGTAGATTGTGAGGCTGAAGGTAGTGGGGAGGTGAAGGAAATAGGGAAGAGGAAGGTGGGGAAGTACCTGGCTATTCAGATCTGGTCACCAAACACGACTAAAGCCATTTCAAGCAACGTTTTAATCCTGAATAGTGGTCTTACACCAGGGCGATACTGAGAGAATCTTCCACTCTGGAACGTGCCACAAATATACCATATATTACTTTAAATGAATAAATTGTGAAATTACACAAATTTATCAAATAAAATTTATTTGCAACGCCGGGATTCGATCCCGCGACCTTCGGTGTGCGAGTCAAGCGCCTTACCGCTGGACTATGCCGGCCGTCAATGTTATGATTGTTATGAACTGGAAACAATAGATAAGTAGGAGACTATATTTTGAAAGTGTTTTCATAATAATATAATTTTTTTTAAGTGACTATTTTATTCAATACTACAAAAGAGTCCCAACTGCTCCCAACCATCCGGAGCCAGCGAGGTCACGGTATCCCCAATTGAGGTTTGTTGTGAGATTGAACGAAGTGGGGAGGGCGAGGAGATAGGAAGAGGAGCGTGGGGAAGTACCTGGCTATTCAGATCTGATCGCCAAACACGACCAAAGCCATTTCCAGAAACGCTTCAATTTTGAATAGTGGTCTTACACCAGGGCGATATTGATAGTATATTGCGCTCTTGAACGTGCCGCAAATACACTACATATAAATCTTAATTTATTAAATAACATAAATCAATCGAATAAAAATTCATTGAAGAAGACGATAAAATTAATAATCAAAATGAAAATATGAAAGAGAATAAGACACTGAAAAATAAAAAAGGTAACGATCGCAACTGGACGTCCCGTTAAGACGAGAGGTTCTGGGTTCGTGTCACAGTTGCGACTGACTTTCTATTTTTCTGTGTCTCGTTCTCTTTCATATTTTCTTCTTCTTCAATAATATACAAAGTTGATGGGAATAACCTTCAAAAGATATAAAAAGAGTTGTTCTAATAAAAATCAAATTAAATTTACTTGGGCAAGCCGGGATTGGAAACCGCAACCTACGACCTGCTAGTCGAGAGCCTTACCCCTTTTTAACCTGTACTGATGGTAATGAGAATGTATTTTAAATATAATAATGATTTGATGAAACCAAATAAAATATTATTTTATATTTTGATAGAAAGCAGTCACTTTGTGGTTTGACTTATTAATTGATATCAAACAATGACTTAGTTTGTAACCACGATTTAATTATTTAATTTTTTTAATAATTGTTGAATTTTATGCCCTGAAGATGCTTGCTTAAAGCGAAACCGTCGGTACATAAAAATTTCAATAATTAAATCATGGTTACACACTAAGTCATTGTTTTATTTCAGTAAATATTATTTTTTTACCAATATCTTTTTTTTTCCAATGTATGTATTTTTAATCAATGCACCACAATTCAATACGTAATATTAAAAATAATGTTATATTTTAAAAATATTCCTGATATTAAAAAGCAATCGCTTGGCGATGTTCGAGCATCACTGGTTCCCAAGCGCCTCCGGGCCTTCACAACGAGATCGAAGTTCCTGTTCAAATTATAATACGTTGAAGGAGGATTCATCGCCAGCGTCCATTGTTAATAAATCGCCGCTTCGGGACAAAAAGATGTCCAATCAATTTATTTACTCTTTCTAGGCGGCTCAGTTCTAAATAGATCCGATATTTTGGGAGGCCGCGTTGTTTCAAAGGCCAAATAATTATGCTGTATGAACTAGGGTCAGTCAAAAAATAATGCCTCCTTTTTTTCTAATTAAATAAAGTTAGTTAAATGAAAAATTGAATTTGACCTTCATCTACAATCTACTGCAATGGGACTTTCTGTGTCAACAGGAGGCAGCACTGCGGTCGCTTGCAAAATGACCGATATTAATGTTTGTATAGGTCAGAGTTCTTTGGTTGAATTCTTGAATGCAGAAGGTGAAACCTCTATTCGCATTTATGAAAGACTGAAAAATATGTACGGTGATGCAAATGCACAAAAATTGTGACCGGAGACGAAACATGGGTTTCATGGAACCTGAATCAAAGAGGCAGTCAATGGAAATGGCATCACACAAACTCACCGAGGACGAAAAATATCAAAACTGTGCAAACGGCAGGGAAAGTTATGATGACAGTGTTCAGGCATGTAGGGGATTTGATTATGGTTGATTTTTAGGGCAAGGATGCACAATAAGTTCTATCCAATACGTCGCAACACTTAAACAGCTTAAAGCCTGTCTTTCGCCCAACAAAAGCTACAACGAATGGCCTTGACCTTGTTTTTTACCACTCTGGGATACATGCCCTTGTTAAAAGATGTTCCAAAACTTTAGAATAAAACGGGGGTTATTTTTAAAATTGACAAATTATTCATCAATAGTGTGGTTTTCGATATGTAATTGCATTTTTCATTTCTTGACAATTAAAGGAGAAAAAATAGGAGACATTACTTTTTGACTGACCCTCGATGGCTTGGACACGATATATCCCGAAATCTTTTGCGCAAATGAAAACCAAGAATGTTTATAATAATTAAACTAAAGGTCATGCTGTGCTCGTCCCATTATCTTAACTCGGATACATCTCATAAAGAGGCGTAGTTATTTTGTTTAAAAAAAATAACGAGCCAATTACCTAACTTGTATTAAGTTGCAGCTTAAAGTATGAGATTTAAAAGTAGGAAGTTGGGTAGGTGCAGGTACCTCTGCTTCTAACATAATAATGTTATTAACCCCCGTTAGGATAACGGATGTTTATTTATTAATCTTAAGTAAAATCACATCATGTGTGTTCATATGGAATATTGATTATCTAAAGTACCTAACAAGTTGAATTAAGTGTTTTAATGTTTAAATTTCTTTGGTTATCTGTAATTTTTACTCCGTTACTTTTTTGTACCGGAATAACAGTGTTAGGTTGCTTACATTCACACCAGGTAAGTTTACTTGTTATTTTATTTATTGAACGATTTTCGCAATCTGTCCGTACCTTGCCTTAAAATTTATTTTTATGCATTCGATGTAGGTTCATACCAAATAAATGAAATAATTCATATTTTGGTAGAAAGCTTTATGTTTTGACATATTTAATGAAATAAAACAATTAATTTAGACGATTTATTTATCTAAATTATTTTTTAATTTTTACATACAGGTGTAATATATTAACCACGATGAACTGTCTCTTGTCTGTCTCTTTCTCTGTCTCTGTCTGTCTGTCTCTGTCTCTTTCTCAATATTACTATGCAAGATGTTAATTTCATACTTTTTATGTTCCTTACGTTATTAAGTTTTGTCTCTTTCCGTACGTATGTATATATTTATAAGCTCACATAATGTATTTTTTGGATCAGTTTAATTTATACCCTGATGATTGATGATGCCTGTATTAATTATTAAGCGTAACCAGTCGAAAAAAATCGTTGTTTTAAACAAAGTAATTGTTTAATTTCATGAAATAATTCAGTGTTGCTTTGATTTTCCTTGACACATTATTTTATTGGTTATTTTGTCTGTTCACGGTAAACAAAGTAATAAATTGCTTTCTTTACCTTTAGGAAATCATTTCCTTTGACAAAGGTATCACTATTCCTGCACGATTTATTACTATGTGAGAAAGTATGTACACGTAACGAATAGTTATTAACCACTCGAACTACAAGCTTGTTTTCACGATAATAAAAAAATACTAGACATATATATATGACGTATTAGGCGTACCTGACTTATTAAATATCTAGGAAATATGTAGTTTTATATTAAAAAAATACATTTTTCAGAACAGAAATAAATAGAAAAGTATTATTTTTATTGTATTACTAGCTGGTCCCGGCAAGCGTTGCTATGCCATTTAATAAAGAAATTGTTTCTCCCTGAGTGTCCTTTCCTATTCGTCCCGTTCCCCTTCCGCCTCCTCTTCTTCTCCTGCGTCCTCTTCCCCTCTCGCGTTCCCACTCCGTCACCTCCACCTTCCCTCTCCCCACTCCACTCCCCCCCCCCTTCCCCCGTCCCGCGAATCCCCCTCCCGAGTTCTCCTCCCCCCTCCCAGGTCCCCCTCCCCAATCCCGCGTTCCCCTTCCACCTTCCCCGCCTTCCCTCTTCCCTTTTCCGCTCCGTCGTCCCGCCAACGACGTCCCTCCCGCGTTCCATATATTCAATACATTCAGTTTTTAAACAGCCCGCGTGCCACCTTTTACAATTTTTATTCAAATTTCCATTTTTCATGTATATTAAATTTGGTACCTAACATAGGTACCTATTTAAAATATCTAAAATTCTTGATTCGATTCAAACTATTAGGGGAGTACCTACTTTAAATAAATTTTTAACTTTTCAAAAATAGAATCCTGATTGAACAATCCATTCATTGTTTTGCAAAATGTCATTCTCTAACACGCGAACTGTCAAACGTGCGATGTTTTCTGTTATTATCTAATTTTCTGCGCAATTTTCTTAATTTTTCTCTCCGTAAGAACCATCCTCGAACTTCAAGAAATATATTAAAAAAAGAATTAGGGAAATCGGTTCAGCCGCTCTCGAGATTTGCGCTTACCAACAAATTTAGCGATTCATTTTTATATTATAGATTACATGATATATTTTTCTTAGTGGGGGTGAAGCCGGTGAAGTAAAGCTGAAACCGAGCTCGACGATGGATATACAATAGACACACGGTATTATGGGAGCATTAAAAACAAATAACAATATTAATGGATAACGGCAGCTGGAAATGACAAATACGCCGTCTATCCTTCTTCCCGTCCTCCCTCTATCATTTCTGAATGTTTTGACTTTTGGGGGAATTAAATGACTCATCCGTTTTGAACTGGGAGTACCTATCTCCTCTGTTACATTTTATCACATATTTTCTGATGGGGGAATTGGGGAATTTTGCAGTAAGGGTCCCTACGTACCTACCTACTGAGATAAATGTTTAACTCTTTATTTTGCAAGATGCCTTTTAAAAAAACCTGTCGCTAATATCTTGTCCCTAATAACATTACTCCAAAAATATCAAAATAATTTTCCATAGAAACTCACAAAAAATTTAAAGACAACTTCATAAAATCTCAAACAAAAAAAACCATCTTAATACCTTATTACTTGCCAATAAAAATATATACTAACGAACCACATTAATGAAATAGGCACACATTTCATTAATGCTGTTCGTTACTATAACACAACATTTTAAATATTGCAAACTAAAGAATAATATTAACATTTTATTATAGTAACATATCCTGATGAAGACAACATTGTTGTTGAAACATGTTGATATTGTTTTAAAAATAGTGGTTTATACAAAGTAATCAGTTATTCATTATATATATATATAATGAAAATAAAGGCGTTAGTGTGTTTCTCTGTAAAACAAAAGAAACAACATTTAATGCCCTTATTTCAGGTTTCTTTATAAAATAATAAATAAGATAATATTTTGAGGATTTTTTTATGCAATAATTCTGACAGTTATATTTAAATAATTCGATTCTATTGTATAGCTGTCAGCAGTGATATCTAGTGGGCCACTAACTAACTCGGTAGTTAACTTTTGATGTCGTGTAGTGTTAAAAAAATATACTTGTGGATAAATTATCCTTTATTGTTTAATTACACAATACAACTTAAAATAAGTACAATTTCAAAGGGAACTATTATGTGAGCAATACAACAAGCAAGTGCTTGGATTCAATGCACAAAATAGATTAACTAGTGGAAGTAAGAGTCGGGGTTTATATAGTCCCTGCTGGCGTGGTGGGGGGGCGTCGTCTTCCTATTTTCGGTGCTGCATGTCAAGGGGTCAATATGTTATCCTGATAATGGGGTTGTTGTCCCGATGCTCGTGGATACGTGGGGTTTCGTAATCCAGTCTTTTATTTTGGGACTGTTCGGCGTGAGGGCTGCGTTAAGTACATCCAAGTGTTCGTTGGTTTGTCTATTAATGGTTTTCTTCGAGTTGGTATGTCGATTAAGGGATAGTGATTAGAGTATATCATCCCGGTAATGGTCCTCGGCTGGATGCAGCTGTTATCAATAAACATGTAGGGTTTATTAGTTTATTTTTAGGCAAGATGAAGTGCCGGTTGCAATGGGCGTACTGCGATGTCTTCTTGTAGGTGGGGGTCGTTTAGGGTGGTTAACTCTCCCCCCCTAAAATTGAAACTCCTTCGCACTGTGAAGAGTTTATATCTTCTCCAAAGGATATATCCGATGGCCGTAATTATCAAGCAGCTGGTAAGTGTTAGGTGTATAGTTCCTTCAAATCCCGTCGTAGTGGTAGGGATATCGAGTTCTCTGCGTGGTTCTTGTATTTCGTCAACATGTAGGATGGGTAGTTTTAGTACATGTAATTCTTCCTTCGAATATGTAATGAGTAATGTTTCTTGGTTAACGATTCTTCCCATAGTGAAAGTCCTTCCTTGTATACTGCACTCGTCGTTTGTTACAAGTACAGATTTGGAAATTACTATATTCTGTTGATGTTGAGGGCATTGTGCTTTTAATGCTGTTGGTTCGTTGCGAAATAGATACATCATGTTATCTCCGATGACGTGTGTATATTCTTCTGGGCAAATAATCTGGCGTAGACTGCAGTTCTGTTCGCTGTGGTTTTCTAGTACGGTAGTTGTGCAGTCATCGATGGAGTTGAGTTCTTTGTTGCATATGCTGAGGCTGTCTGTAATAACTTGGCACTTGTGTGCGTTATACATCTGCTTTCCATCTCTCAATAATCGTCTCGGTAGGAGGTGGGGTTGGAAACATTTATTGTTAGTTTTGGAGATGATGGGAATTATTTCGTTATACATATAGACGGTGCGTTCTACTAAAGTTAGAGAGAGGATAAAGTGCAAAGTTTGTTTAACTTTAATGAATTTAACTTGCAAAAAGCGTTGAATAATATCAAAATCTTTAGAAGGTAGCTGTTCAGGATTTACATGTGAAATGGATTCCATAAATACCTTTGGTTTTATAATGTTAGGGTGGTACATTCCATGAGAGGCAAACGTGATAGCTTCTGTAATTCTAGTAATTAATTCGGTGATAGTTTCCGTCTGATAAATTAAATGTGTAATCAACAAGTCTGTCTTATCTTCATAATGATCATGGCTCATTTGTGACCAGAGTACCATTTGGTTATGTGAAATATTTTTTTTTTAGTTTACCGTAATAATCCTCTAATGATCTTGAACTCAACGAGATTCTCTTTTCATTAATATTTTGGTTAATTTCAATTCGTTGCACTAATTTATCTAAATCATTATCATCTAAGTTTCCCGTAATCCCTTTAATTATTGTACCGAGTCCGTTTATTAGGCCTCTTTTATATCTATTTACAACTAAATTGTCCATTATCTGATTATTATGATCTATTAAATATTTCAAACGTTCTAATCCTACATGTGGTAAAGTCACATTGTTACTTTTTATAAATTTATCATAATTAATTCCTAGTTGTTGCGATTGTTCAATAAGTTTAGTTAAATCTAGGGTATGAATGACGTGCCACTGTCCTTCGACGGCTCGTGCCTTTCGTATTTAGAATTTTGACATATTATACACGTTTTTAAAAAATCTTTTATTTTTGTCCGCATATTATTAAAATAGTGCGTCCGTTTTATTTTACTGAGTAGGGCATCTAGACCCATGTGACGCTGGTTCTCGACATGCGTCGAACGAATTATTTCCTTTTGTTCTTCTAATTTTATGGGTTCAATCTTAACATTTGTAAAACGTATTAATTTTAATGAGTTTTTATCAATATTTTTTCTATAACATTCGCTTAAACACTCATATAATCTATCGTTATTTATAATTACTGCATATTTATCTTTATCCAAACATGTTTTAATCAATTTTAAAAATATTGCTTCTGCATTTTCTAAAGGAATGCACCATACAAGGTCCGTGCCTTTTTCCTTAGCTCTCAAACTATGCTTCTCAATATCGCTTAGTTCAATAAAAATCCTATTCATACGCGGGGGTGGGTGTTCGTTACGAATTGGGATTCCACCCTCATGGTCATCCACATTGCTATGCACGGTGTCAGTGACACTCTGGGCGCCCGAGGTGGCTTCTACTCGTAATGAATCATGCTCCTCACCGTCCTCACTATAATGAATTTCGACTCTTGAAAGTGCGTCAGCTACATGGTTATTACAACCTCGCTTATGTCTAATCGTATAATCATATTCCTGGAGTTTGAGTCTCCACCTAGTAAGTTTGGCGTTTGGTTCTTTTAACTTGGTTAACCATACTAACGGTTGGTGATCCGTTTCTATGATAAAATGTTTACCATAAATATACGGACGGAATTGCTGGAGGGACCATAGTATACCAAGCAATTCCTTTTCCGTCGTATTGTATTTAGTTTCCGTTTTTGACAGTGTCCTAGAAATATAGGCAATAGGTTGAGTTTTTTCTCGACTATATGGACAGGGCTTGCCCAAGGCGAATCGCTTGGTCGGCTGATTCCATCCTTTAGAAGTTGGGCGACTTGCCTTTCAACTTCAAGCCTCTGCTCATACGGTAACCGATAAGCGCGTTGATACACAGGTTCTTCTTTAATTAATTTTATTTCATGTTTTACATGAGGTGAGCAATTAGCTACCAGTTCCTCAGAAAACAAATCTCTATTTTTCTCCAATAACTCATCAAGTCTATTTATATCCATTACATGGAACAACTGAACTTGTCTGGTTGGAGTTTTTAAAATATTATTACAGTTATTTAAAATTAATGTTGCATTCATTAATTTCAACATATCTATCCCCATTAACACATCGTATTTGTGGGAAAAGTCAAAATTATAAAAATGCATTTCAGCATTATTATTGCCGAATACTCTTTTCCAAAATGGAGTCACGACGGCACCTCTATGGGTAGTCGTAGAGTGTGCTGTTTGTACAGTAAACTCTTCGTTTACATATCTACAGTCACGAAATAATCTATTATACACATTTTTATTCATGAATGATTTGGAGCTTCCCGTATCAATCAGAATTTTTATATTTAATGGCGCTACTACATATGGTAGGCCATTGTTAATATGATTCAGGTGGACTAGGTTTCTCGGGGAGATTCTTGGTCTTCCCACAAATCCGGCCGTTCCTGATCATTCCCGTCTGTATAAAATAGCTCTTGTGCCGTACGTCCATTGCCGAGGTCGATGACCGGGCCTTTAGGAGGTCGAGGCATTGGGGCCGTTCTCATACTGACATCACCGGAACGCGCATGATGCGTATTAAAATTATTATTATTATTTCCTTGCCACGGGCGGTTTTGTACGTACTTATGCGTTTGGTTGTTATTATTATGCCACGGTTTATTATTATAATTGTTAAGGTGATTATGATTATTATGATTAAAGTTATTATGAGGTTTGAACGAATTTTGCGTTTGCGGTGGAAAAAAGTTAGGGCGAGTAAAAGGTTTATTTGATTGGCTTTGTCCTGGCCGCATGAAATTAGATGGTCCTGCTTGTGGAAACACAAGATTTTGTTTAGACCGTTGATGGAGCTCGCCATGAGCCTCCAGCATTCTTATTTCCGTGCACAGGGCATCATAATTTTTGGTTAAGTTTGCGCATTTAATGTGCGTTGGCATTAGATTCAACAATGTATTTCTTGCTGTATCTTTGTATGGTTCCATCAATATGTGGGCACTAGGTCCTCCATATTGATCAGAAATTTTTATTTTAATTGAAAAAAGAATTTGATTGATTTCGTGGATCGTTGAGGAGAAATCCTTTTGACCGCGGTTGAAGTTGATTAGTTCGGTTTGCAATAATGTAACAGACTTATTGTCCCCACATTCGTTTTTTAGCGTTTCTAATATGGTTTCAATATTGTTATCATGATCGCACATGAGAATTACGTGAAGTGCTTTGCCACGTAATCTTGAGATTATTTTCTCAACATTGCTTGGTGTATTGCCGTTTCTAGTAATGAACCCCCTGGCTGATTTTATGAATAAGTTGATGTCTTGGGGAGAGCCACTATACTCCAATATCGACTCTGCGTATTGGGGAGCGGGTCTCTCATTTGGCTGTGCCATTTTTCAAAAAATTAAAAAAAAATAGAAATATACAAAGTGACTTTAAAAAATTTAGTTTTCTCTCTAACCTTTTGGATAAGGTAGGGAAGGGATCTATCGTACGTATGGGATAGACGATCAATTGAAAATGTACTCACAGAAGTATTGATGCGACGATCTTCATTGCCAAGTTAACAAAATTTTTTTGGTGTGTGGTCCTTTCGCGTTGAGATATTAAAATATCTAGGGAGTCCTAGTTTTGGCCAATTTTCAGACTTCCTCGAATTGACCCACGTGCTGGGCGCCAGTTAACTTTTGATGTCGTGTAGTGTTAAAAAAATATACTTGTGGATAAATTATCCTTTATTGTTTAATTACACAATACAACTTAAAATAAGTACAATTTCAAAGGGAACTATTATGTGAGCAATACAACAAGCAAGTGCTTGGATTCAATGCACAAAATAGATTAACTAGTGGAAGTAAGAGTCGGGGTTTATATAGTCCCTGCTGGCGTGGTGGGGGGGCGTCGTCTTCCTATTTTCGGTGCTGCATGTCAAGGGGTCAATATGTTATCCTGATAATGGGGTTGTTGTCCCGATGCTCGTGGATACGTGGGGTTTCGTAATCCAGTCTTTTATTTTGGGACTGTTCGGCGTGAGGGCTGCGTTAAGTACATCCAAGTGTTCGTTGGTTTGTCTATTAATGGTTTTCTTCGAGTTGGTATGTCGATTAAGGGATAGTGATTAGAGTATATCATCCCGGTAATGGTCCTCGGCTGGATGCAGCTGTTATCAATAAACATGTAGGGTTTATTAGTTTATTTTTAGGCAAGATGAAGTGCCGGTTGCAATGGGCGTACTGCGATGTCTTCTTGTAGGTGGGGGTCGTTTAGGGTGGTTAACTCGGTACTTACTCAGTGACGCAGCAAATACAAGCTTAAGGAAAGCACTCATTAGTCTAGTGGTTTTCTTTACATCTCCCCCCCTAGGGAGAAACAATCGCAAAAGAGAATGCATGCAATTGTTCATTTACTAGCAAACACTGGACACAGTTTTGTAATGTGGTAGAGATTTGATTCTGCTTTCCTGTGTCCGGTATCAACTTCATAGATTGAATTTGAGACCTTCTTTAGAATTTTGTATGGTCCAATCCGCAATTCCTCCAATTTCTTCCTATTTAGTCGATTTCCGTTTTCCACGTAGACTCTGTTTCCCACTTCCAATTTATATTCTTCCCTGTGCATGTCGAATATTTTTTTATTATAGTTGTGTGATTTTATTGTGTTCTTAAGAGCTAGTTCCCTATCTCTTTTCAGGTCTTCACTTGTATGTCTTGATTTCAATTCAAGTGGTAGAATATTCACATTTTCGCCTTCCAAGAGGTATTTTGGAGCAAACTTGGTGACTGTGTGTTCTGTTTCGTTATATTTTTCTACACATTTCTGTGCAATCGTAGTCCATGATGTTTTCTTATCACTTTCATTTATTTTACATCTTATCTTATTTACTAAAGTTTGATTTAGCCTTTCATTCAGCCCGTTTGAAAATGGTGCATCCACAGCAGTGAAAACCATTCTTATGTTCTCTTTCTTTAGAAATTCTTTAAATTCTTTGGAATTTATACCAGGGTATTGGTCCGTTAATACCATATCTATGTTGTATCCTTGTGACACATTTTTTATTAATTTTATAAAATCACTGGAGCTTTGATTTTTTGATGTGAAAATATAAGCATATCTTGTGAAATGATCAACCAGAAGATGTAAATATTTCTTTGTTGAGCGTGACCCTCCAAAGCCTCCAATGGTATCAATAGATATAATTTCAAATGGGCGTGTTGCTGGACCTAAATGTGACATTAAACCGTATTTTGGCTTCCTCCTTGATTTGTTTTTTATACAAATTTCACATTCATCACAAATTTGTTTAATGTTTTCGATGATATTCTTTGCTGTATAGAATGGTGTTATTTTATTTGTCATCTGGGTTCTCCCAATGTGGCAGTAAGTATCGTGAACATTTGTTATTAGACTTTTGCTAAGTTGTTCTGATAGTACAATTTTTTTCCTTCTTTTATTCTTTTTGTAGTATATTTCATTCTCCAATATAAATTTTCCATTTTGTAAGTCTAGATTGGTGTGTTGGTCCTTTTTTATATCTTCTAGGTTTATTAAATTTACTACTTTTAAAAAATCGTCAGTATTTTCATAAGGTTCTAGAACTGGATTTCTGCTTAAACAGTCTGCTTCTTGGTTTGATTTTCCTGGGTTATATTTAATTTTAAATTGATATTGGGATAAATAATAAGTCAAATCCCCTAATTCTTCGTCAGTTCTAGCCTTTATGTTCATATTTTCTAATGGTTTATGATCTGAGTAGACCGTAAATTCTTTTCCCATAAGCCAGTGCTGCCAATATTTCACAGCTTCTTTTATTGCCAGACATTCTAGGTATATTGCTTTCTTCTTTTTTTAAGCTTCAGTCAATTTTTTTGAAAAATAAGCAACCGGCTTACTGTCCCCGTTTTTATCTTTTTGTTTCAGCAATGTGCTCCCACTCCTTTGATACTAGCATCCGTGTAAATGCTTATTGGTAGTTCGGGGTCAAAAATATTCAGAAGTGGTTCTGAACATAACAATGCTTTTATTTTATCAAATGTTTCCTGACATCTGTGGACCATATGAATTTTACGTCTTTCCATAATAAATTATGTAACGGGTCCAGGATAATCGCACTGTGTGGCATAAATTTATGATGAAAATTTATTTTTCCTAGGAATTGGCGTATATTTTTTTTTGTTTCCGGAACTGGAAAGTTTTTGACAGCAGTTAAATAATCTTTCAGAGGTCTGATTGAATTGTTTTCTATTATGTGACCTAAATATTTTGCATAATTTTTTGCAAAAGTACATTTCGAAAATTTTAGTCTAAAACCTTCTGTTAGAATTGCCTCCATTAGTCTCGATATAATATGTAGCATATGTTCTTCAAAAGTTCTTGAAAAAATTAATATGTCATCATAATTAGAGAGTTTGTATTTTCTTATGATGTTGCTCAATATTCTTTGAAAAATGGCTGGGGCCGTCCTCAACCCAAATGGGAGACACGTCCATTGAAAATGACCTTCTTGTGTAACAAATGCAGTTTTATATCTATCTTGAATTTTCAAAGGAATTGACCAAAATACCGAATTTATGTCAAAAGTAGAAAAATATTTACAGTTTACGGTTTTAACCATCAAATCCTCAATCAACGGAAAAGGTTGTGATTGAGGGACGACAATTTTGTTCAATTCTCTGAAGTCTATACATAACCTTGTTTTTTGATCATCTTCTTTTTTATATGCCATAGTTACTGGAGCAGCAAATGGGCTATAAGATTCCTCAATTAAATTCTTCTCTAATAGTTTTGATATTTGATATTCTATTTGTCATCTATCTTCTGCTGTGCATCTGTATGGATGTTTGTAACAGTATTTATCCACCATCAAGTCAATATGAGCTTCATAATGTTTTACAGTACCGACGTCGTATTTATCTTTGGCGAAGATTGGTTTGTATTTTTCTACCAACTTATCAATTTCTGATTGTTGATATAAATCTAGATGGTTTATTATCAGTTCAAATCCATCCGTGTTTATATGTTCGTTGAAATTTATTTCACCTTTGTTTATGTTTTTGGTGTCTTGTTCCTCAGAACTTTCTTCAATTTTTTTACCTAGTACATCAGGAATTTTGATATTTGTTATATTTGAAGCATCATTTTTTGAGTAGTTATTTTTTTTTTATATCCTCTTCATTTGAGGTCGCTTCTTCTGGGTTGTTACATTGTATGATCTTTAATTCTTCGTTTTGCATTAATTTGAAATTTTTGATACAATCCAAACCAATTAGAAAATCGTAATTAAAATGTTCAATATCTACTACAAATATGTCCACAATTCTTTCTATATTGTAGATTTTTATTTTTAGTGTTACCATACCTTTTGTTTTCTTCTCACCATTAATAGTCTTCAAGTTAACTATTTGTATATCACTTGTACATGCTCTAGGCTGTATCTTTAATAATTTTGCATTCATTAATGACACATTTGATCCCGAATCATAAATTCCAGAAATTTTTAAAGTATCATTTAATAGTAACTCGACTTTTATTAATGGTGGCACTTCTAGTTTTTTGGATTCTTCTCGTTCAGTTCAATTTCCAATTCAGAGTTATTTACCGTTTTTACAACTGCTTTTTCATTTTTCTCCTTAAACCAGCAATTTTCCTCACGATGGTAACGTTTCCCTTTTTTCTCATTAACACAGATTCGGCATGGTTTTTTTTCTTCAATTTCTTTGGATTTAGCGTCAGAATATATAATACCTTTTTTTTCATACTTATTCTTCCCAACAAGATGTTTCAATTTCCCTATTTCATTGTAAAGATCTTCCGTTCCTTGTAAAATTTCTCTGTCAATTTTGTCAGTCGCATAATTAGGTAATCCAAATGCTATGAGGTCGATAAGTGTCCCAGTATCAATTGATTTCCTTACTTCCAGCAATAATTTTTCTTTTTTTAAAGCATACTCGAGCAACGAACCTGCTTGATATTTAAAGGCGAGAGCATATCTAATGGGTGACCATCCTTTGTTTGCAAAGGTATCACAAATTTTTTTTTCCCATGTGTTCCATTTCGATTCCACTGTAAGTTTCATTAGCATGCAGCTGTACCACTCTACACCGGAGAATTCCAAAAAATGTTTTAAAATTTCAATTTTCTTTTTGTCTTCGTTAATTTGGAAGCGTTCACATTCTTTATTAAAATCTTCAATCCACTGATTCGCATTGCTTCTGCCAGTGAATTTGCCAATCATAAAATCCTTTGCAATTTTCCCTAAATTTTGAGTTTCAGATTTTGTTTGTTTACTTTCAAGCAATTTCTCTAACAGTTTTTCCAGCGTTTGACTTGATCCACTAAGTATACATTCAGCTTTATTTGTGTTTTCCATAATTTCTTCTAGGTAAATATCATTAAACTGTAAGTTTTGTTCTGTATCCAAATATATTTTTGACATATCATCCGTCAAGGTTATCCATATTTTCCTTGTTTGATGTCTTTTATTTAATGATTTTTTTACCTTATCATAATTTGGAGTGTTTGTAATTCCTTGGTGTAGATTTGTAGGTTGGGATTCGGGTGGTATTCCATAAATCCGTCCATCAGGTGTAGCGATCGAGGTTATGCATATAACGTTTGATTTTCCATCTGCCGTTGGTCTCACAGCAAAATCAAACCTCAATTTTTCCATTTTTCTTGAAATAGTTAAGTACAGAAAATGTTGTTTTATAATGAAAACAAAGGCGTTAGTGTGTTTCTCTGTAAAACAAAAGAAACAACATTTAATGCCCTTATTTCAGGTTTCTTTATATAATAATAAATAAGATAATTAGATAATATTTTGAGGATTTTTTTATGCAATAATTCTGACAGTTATATTTAAATAATTCGATTCTATTGTTTAGCTGTCAGCAGTGATATCTAGTGGGCCACTAACTAACTCGGTACTTACTCAGTGACGCAGCAAATACAAGCTTAAGGAAAGCACTCATTAGTCTAGTGGTTTTCTTTACACATATATATATATATTTTTTTTATAATTTTATTTATCTTAAAAAATGGAACATGTTACAGTGTTACTTTTCCTCCATTAAAAGCATTTGCTTGTGGATGGAGGAGCTTGTGGATACATTTTAAATATGTACAATTTATACAGTCAGGTGTTTCACATAATATATACACAGATTCACAGTTGATATACATACACCGTTAAAACATAGATTAATCATATCGCAATCAAGATCCTTTAACTAAAAGATAAAATCATCCACATGTATTCAGTAATAAGTAAAATAGGTATAATTTTTAGTGTGACATTCATGTGGTGATGAGGGAAGCAGCAATTTTCCCATTGGTGATTTCTCTAAAATGTTTTTTGATGGATATAAAGAATAATAAACTTTTTGATTTATCACATTACTATTTTAGAATTTAGGAGGCGGGTATGGGTACCGCCGCCGCGGGAACCGATCATTGGATAACCAACACCTCTTTAACAGGTCACCCCAAGTGGTTTGCTACGTTTGGTGACTTGGCAGGGGTGTCCGGGTTCTTGAGGTGAGGTTGCGACGGAGGCATCTGCCCACCTAGAGTGTGGCAGGCCGAATTCGGAGACATGTTGAGAGAGACCTTTTTACCTCTCCAGCAGGACTCTCTCGACCCATGACCTTGCACCGAAGTGGGAGGGAAGAATTCAAACGTCCGTCACTCTGGACACACTGACCCCCAGATTCCTAACCACACTTCATACCTTTTTCATTTTAAGTTATTCCTCTCCTTCCTTTCCCTAAAAACCCTCCACACAGCATCCCAAAAGATGACGCAGGCCTCCAGGGAAATTATTTTCTTCATGTGGAGCTAATGTAAAAAAATCTTAACATATTTTGTATATTTTCGAATTATTTCAAGTGGTGTCCTGTCATTTTTGGGGTATATAAACATGTGTATTTATTAGATTTAAGCCTATCAAGCGTTATTATTTACTATGAGATCTATTTAAATAATTTACACTTTACAAACTTTGCAGGTAAAAGATTTTATTTTATTACTAGGCACGATCCATTTTTATTTAGAGATTAATTTATATCTGGTAATGCGTGCAGGAAAAGTGTAGGCCCTAGTGAAATTGAAACACTTCATCAAAACTACTTAATCAAATCCCAGTATGCACAAATACCTTGCAATAATGCAAATTTTTTAATTTGCACTTTTATGTGATGAATCGTAATTCGTAAATCCGGAAGAATATAAAGAGGTAAAACAAAACACAAAATAATAAAACACAAGCTTACCAAAAAAACGTTTTCGTAGAAACTCTCTCTTGACCTGTTTACATATAAAAAAAATAAAATAAAAATGCAAAAAACAAACAAAAAATTTACTTTCTCTAACACATCGATTTTCTAATTTCTTTCGTAGAACGAATTTCAAAAGTGACTACAAACATGTACTCTCGTGCAGAAGAATACTTACAAAATTTTATTTCTATTTTTATTTCAAGAAGAATAATACTTAAGTACCAATGTTTATTTCAATCTCCTTTAAATTATCTTTTTATTTTTTTACTCTTTATTTCTCAGCTTACTTTTAATCCTTATATTTTTATTTTAATTTGTATTAATATCTGTTTTTAGTTTTATTTATCCCTAAATGTGTTCTTTTTTTCTTTCCTCTTTATTTTATTATCTGTTTATATTTCATGTATGATTCCCACAACACGGCAATAGTCTAGTACGGTAGTTAAAAAATGGCAAAAATTGTAACATGTTAACATTTCTGAAACAATAAAAAAAAAATAAACAAAATCATATATTTCAACTCTGTGTATTTTTGTTTTGTTTAAATTTACTATGTTTGCTAAGCTAACCTCGAGCCAAGCGAAACTGATTGATAAATACATTTAGCGATCACATCAGTTCTGTCTAAGGTGATGGAACGAGTGATGAACGACAAACTGCTCACATACCTCGAGAAGAACAAAATTATTAACGACCGTCAATACGGATTTCGGCGGAACCGCTCGTGCGGTGATCTTCTCGCGTATGTGACGCATGCTTGGGGGCGATGCCTGGAACGTTTCGGTGAGACCCAAACGGTTGCACTGGACATCTCCAAGGCCTTTGACCGGGTTTGGCACCGAGGACTTATCAGCAAACTGCATTCTTACGGACTTCCCGCATCCTTGTGTACGTGGATTGCCGACTTCTTGAGGGAGAGGTCGATTCAGACGGTAGTCGATGGTTTCACCTCTTCCTCACACTCGATAAATGCTGGCGTCCCGCAGGGATCGGTTCTGTCTCCAACTTTGTTTTTGTTGCACATCAACCTTTTGTCATGTGCACCAATTCACTGTTATGCGGATGACAGTACAGTTCATGATAGCTTTTGTTTGACAAGCCCCCAAAGGGCTCACAAACTCCAACAGCTCGTAGGGCTTTGAAGCAAAGAATGGACGGTGACCTCGAGAGTGTTTTCTCTTGGGGTAAAAATAATCTGGTTGAATTTAATGTTTCAAAGACCCAATCTTGTCTGATTACGTCTAAAAGGGATCGAAATGAAAATCTAGTCTCTTTCAACGGAAGCAATCTTCCGAACAGGCCCTCCATTGATATGCTTGGTGTAACCCTAAGTGACCAGCTCAGGTATGGGGGCTCCATCGAAGCCAGAGTAAAGTTAGCCTCCCAAAAACTGGGCGTAACTACTTTAATAGTACACAACTGCTAACCTTGTACAAATCACAAGTACGCCCCACGGTTGAATTTGGCAACCATCTCTGGTCTGGAGCTCCAAAATACCTGAAAAATACCCTCGACTCTGTGCAGAAACGGGCGGTCCGTTTGATAGATTCTCCCATCTTAACAGACGGATTGCAATCTTTAGAGCACAGGCGTCGGGTGGGAATGCTATCCTTGTTCTACCGGTATTACAATAGAAGATGCTCCGAGGAACTAGCATCATTGATCCCTTCGGCACCGGTGCATAGTCGGGAAACACGCCAAACGCGTGCCCAACATTTGTACACGGTTGACATTTGTCACATGAGAACGGGTCGTTTCTTCGACTCCTTCTTTGTTCAACAACTCGGCTGTGGAATGATTTGCCGGCCTCTGTGTTTCCTCCTTCCTACAACATGGGTCTCTTCAAGACCAATGTTCATTCCTTCCTCTCCTCAAAAAGACCCTCCACACAGCATCCCAGATGACATAGGCCCTGAGGGAAATTATTTTCCTCAGGGCCTCTTGTGTGAAGTTAATGTAAAAAAAAAATACTGGTTAAAAAAAAGTGTTAGTTTCACTTAATTTCCGAAAAAACATAAAGTAAAAAAAGCGCAATTCCCCTCTGCTGAAGAAATACAAACAATCAATGTTTAATTATGTTTAAATTTAGCTTGCTTCCGGAAAGCCGTAAAGCTCTGATTCTTTGCCGTTAATTAAATAACCCATTGGAAATTCACGTTCAAATGCGTTTCAATCAGTTTTAATTTTCTCTGAGAAACTACAACAAAAGATCACACGAAGTGCAAGTCACGAACAATAGTTGTTGTTAGGTCGAAGACTAGGACCGTTATAATAATGGTTCCATTTTTTAAAGAGAGAAATACGAGCAAGAATGATAATGGTAATATTCTGGTTAACCTATGAGAAACCTCTATGAAGCCGTTATTTTATTCTGGAAACGTCAAATTCATCATCTTCATTTTCCACAAAATAACGCGTAGAAAACCCGCCGTTTGGGGAAAAAGACTTTAATATACAGCGTCGTCTCGGTTCTTATTTGTCTAACAGACCATTTTAGTTTTTGTTCAATCTCCACTTTAAAATTAAAAATAAAGTATAAAAATTAATAATTAATCATTTAACTGAGAATTATTTAAACCAATGAGACCTTTACTTTTACGGAAATAGCTTTATCTTATACGCATATCAAAATGTTTCATTTAAATAATTTGGAAGGTGGAAATGGGTACCGCCGCGCCGCCCCGGGAACCTTTATTGGATAACCAACACCTCTGCCATAGGTCACCCCAAGTGGTTCGCTACGTTTGGTGATTTAGCAGGGGTGCCCGTGTTCATGGGGTGAGGTATGTCTAGGTCTAGGAGGCGGATGACCAGGACACACTGAACCCCTAGATTCCTACCCACAAGCTATGAAATATTTCAAAAATAACAAAAATACTCACCTGTCAGTATATATTTTACTTTAAAATGCCACTGAAGTATTTGAATTATGATGGTAGACTATTCCACCTATCTCTCTCTTTTTTAAGAACCACGTTGTTACTTAATTTTGCTTCTTGCTTTTTGAAAGAGAAACCCACGTACTAAATAAAATTCAACAGTAATGTAATATGTTAAAAGCTCAATAACGACTTAAGGCTCATAAGGGGTGTTAATTAGTCACACGACACGCGGAACATCCTTTGGATGTAGCTTATGTGCAATGAGAACAATCATGTCACTCCGTGAGACACTTTGTACACACCTGTTTCTCTCTGTCCTCGTCGGGGAAAGGTGGGTGGAAAGTGGGCACTGTACATTCAAATTACAGAGCTGTATATTACTGGTTAGGGGTAAGCGGCAAATTTTCTAATACAAACTTGGTCTCTTTTTTAACGGTCCTCGCGGTTCAGTGGTTACGATCCACAGGTACGAATTCGGAGGTCGCGGGATCAAATCTCGGCGGGATCAAATCTTACCAGTCCCGGTCGCGGGATCAAATCTCACCAGTAAATTCAAATTATTAAAATGTGTAATTTCACAATTTATTTAGGATTTTTGACAAATTTGTACCACTTTCCAGAGTGTTAGAAACTGTATAAGGATCACGGAACATCAAAGTTGTATATAGAATTCTCTAAAATTAGTAGTGATTGTAATAAACCATCAAGGGCGTGTTATAACGACTATATTAAGCAGATAGAGAATGACATTTTTAATAATATAAAACGTTTTTGGCGATTCAGTAAAACATTAAGAAGTGGTGACTCTGATATACCAAATACTATGTATTTTGAAGACAGAAAGGCTGATGGCATCAAAAATATTGTCGATCTTTTTGCAGACTTCTGCAAGAACGTTTACGATAAAAGTCAACCCAATAAGTTCTCCTTACCTAACTATACTCCCAGTTTCAATATAAACCTGTCACATGTGCACATTGAACTAAACGAAATTATAAAACAAATTAAACTTCTAGATCCCAACAAAAATGCCGGTCCTGACAACATTCCACCATTACTCTTACAGAAGTGTGTCACCGTTCTCGCTTATCCCCTGTACACACTATTTAGTCATTCTTTGTCGAAAGGTGTATTTCCTGATCTATGGAAACATAGTTATATAACACCTATCTTCAAAAAAGGGGATTAAAACGAAGTAACTAATTATAGACCTATATGCATACTGTCAACAATTCCAAAACTGTTTGAAAAACTGATTCTGGATAAAATAACTAACTCATTTAAAGAAAGTATATGTCCTGAACAGCATGGTTTTATAACCGGCAAATCAACACTAACTAACCACATTCTGTATCAAAATTTCATTTCCAATGCAATGGCGAAGAAGCTTCAAGTTGACTCAATCTACACAGACTTCAGCAAGGCGTTCGACAAGGTTTGTCATGCTATTCTTGTAGAAAAACTGTTTAAAGCTGGAGTTCGTGGAAATATGTTGCATTGGTTTATAAGCTATCTTTCAAACAGAAAAGTTAGTGTAAAATTAAAAGGGGAATCATCATATGTTTTTTTTTTGCATTCAGTGGTGTTCCGCAAGGTTCCCATATCGGACCTATATTATTTATCTTTTGTGTGAATGACATTTGTAATATATTTAAAGATATCGACGTACTTATGTTCGCAGATGATTTGAAACTTTATAAAGCAATTCGAAGCCTGGATGACTGTTATATTCTCTCAGCAAACTTATCCAAATTAGTCGAGTGGTGTAGCGATAACAAGCTATACCTTAATGTTAATAAATGCATAACAATGAGATTTTTTAAAATAAAAAATCCAATTCTTTTTAATTACACAATCAATAACTTCATTCTCGAATCTGTTTCCGAAATTAATGACTTAGGTGTTACTTTTGACACCAAACTTAGCTTCATACCACACATTGAAAATATTTTTAAAAATGTTAGGTTTTGTACTAAGAGTGGCTAAAGATTTTACCGACATTAAAACATTAAATCTTCTATACACATCACTAGTGAGGAGTCAGGTTGAATATAACTCAACTGTATCGTCTCCTCACTATGACGTGCATTCTCAAACAATAGAAAGAATACAAAAAAAATTCCTAAGCTTTTTAAATTATAAACTAAAAATACCAAAAGAACAATTGAACTACACTTATCTATTGCGATTATCTAATCTATTAAACTTGAGTGATAGAAGAAATATTTTCGATCTAGTTTTTTTTATTTAAAATCTTACGTAATACAATTGACAGCCCCGAATTCTTGGCGCTCATAAATTTTAATGTGCCGGCGAGAAACACAAGGTCAGTACTACCATTTTACTGTGGTAATACTACGACCAGGGCACAATTCAATATAGAATCCAACACTTGGGCAATATGTATTCGCACATAGATGTATGGAATATGTCACTGACACAATTTAAAAATGAAATAATGAAATCATTTATCCGTGATACAAGTACTCACTAAGGAATTCTTTGGTAAATTTTATAAACTACTCGTTCATCGACAAATTTGCTAAACTATCTCTACCTATCCTATTAATGTAATTAAATGTAATGTCTTAGTAAAATCATTGTAATATGTATTATAAACCATCATAACCTGTAGTATTATTTAGTTATATTTAAAAAAAAATATATATATTTTCACTATAATATTAAAATCCAAATTGGAGGTCTGAACCCCTGCAACTTGCAGAGGTACTGGAGGTACCATCGATGTAGCGGTTTGCCACTTTGCGAAACTAATACTTACGTTTTATTAGACATGGTTAATGTTGCAATTTTGTAAACCTCTGATCACTTTACTTTAAAATTTTTGTTATTTGTATTTTTATATCATGTATGTATTTTTTTAGTAACTTATCGTTATTATATCTTACTGTAATTTAAGTTTTTGTTGCTTACATTTCTATTTAACTAATGAACTTTTTTATTTCTATTGTAACTTTATTTATATTATTTCCTTCTCATGTTAAAGATGTAATGCCTTTATTTATTTATATAAAAGCCCTCTGGGCAAATAATAAAACAATTAAATAATATATCCAGTATCAAAACGTTGCATGAATGGCTTTAGCTGAGTTTAATAGCCGGATTTAAATAGCAAGTTATTTTCCTATCTTTCCCACTACCTCCAATCCCACAACACACTACAAGTGGAGATGTATCAGAAAATCTTAACAACTTAATTACATTTCAATTATATTAATTAACTTTGCTTAAACCGCTATTTTAATAAAAAAATGATCTAGGTATATGTTTTAAAAAATAAAGATTATAGACGTGTACTTTGTATATTGCTGAAGGAATCTTTGGTTCTGAAACATGTAGATTGTTTTCAACCATAATCTTTTTTTTATAATAGTGGTTTAACAAAGTGTTTTCATTTTATTAAAATCATGCCACGTATAGTATTTTCAAAAGTACTGAAGAAACTAATATTATAAGTACATTTAAATTTGGTGTAAGACGGCCAGCGTGGTCGAGGAGTAAGGCCTTTGACTCGCAATCAGAAGGTCGCGGGATCCTATCTCGACATGGGCAATTAAATTTAATTTGATTAATTTATGTTACTACACAATTAATTAATTTGAAATAATATATAGTATATTTGCGGCACGTTCCCGAGTGGAAAATACTCTCTGTGTCACCGTGGTGTACATAAGACCACCATTCAGAATTGAAACGTTGCTTGAAATAGCTTTAGCCGTGTTTGGTGACCAAATCTGCATAGCCTGGTACCTCCCCACCTTCCTCTTTCCAATCCCCTTCCCCTCCCAACTACCTTCAGCCTCATAATATACCCCGATTGGGGATACCAGTCTCAATGGCTCCAGACGGGAGCAGTTAGGACACAAAAAATTGCTGTATTGTCGAATTTTTTAATTTCTTTTCTGTTGCGGCGGGTAGCAAATGTTACCTCTCAATGGATCGAGGGATCCAATGCTACGGTGTGTTGTGGACTGTATGCGGTTCTTATATACCTATTTTATTATATTTTAATCGCACTTACCCAGGCTGCTTCTCTCTTCGTTCAGTGTTCACTGGAAAGGTAGGTATGTTAGTTTGGAGAGATTTTGGAAGGGAATGGCGATTGGGAAGGAACGTTTGATCGCGAAATAATAAGCGAGAATAGGTGACGCGTGGTGATGGTACTCGCGAATAGCTGCGAGATTTAAAGTTCTGTTTGCGGTTTGATTATTACAACTGTAAAAGCGCTGCGGTTCTTAGGACTTGTGTCCCTTGCGGCAAGGTGAATTCAACTGGACTAATTGAGGCGGAGGGCACAAAAATACGTATTTTAGAAAGAACCACATGGAACAATAAAGGCGCGAACACTTTTCATTACATATTTTTTTGATTTACTGTTCATGTTTAAAAATCTCTTGGACTGAAATGATATATTGTTAAAGAAAATTAAATGTGTATTTGTTTCGATAAAACCCTCAGCCACTGGAATCAAAGTAACATTAGTAGATAATCTCAGTACGGTGAACATCTAATCAGTTTCGTACAAATATTTGTTTTTTTTTCTGTTTTTGCGAAAACTTCGTTCCATTTCTCTTTATTACGGATTGGAACGGAGCTATCCAATAATGCACCAATATTTCAAAGGATTCCTTTGAAATAGTCCTCAATAATATTTATTCACTAAAGTGCATCGAGCTTTTCCCGCCCCTCGCGATAACGGTATTGATTAATCGCCTTTGTTTTCGTTTGACTTCATTTTTCCGGCCGACTTTTCTCAAATAATCTTGGGAAATATGGCAGATGGCTGAAACAAAGCAGTTTGTTCAACATCTGAATATTCAAATTTTATGCGTATAAATTAAACAGAAATGATGCCCCCATGTTATTAATAACGTTATAAAATCACTTGAAGCAATAATTCTATGTTTGGGTAGCATAATTTGTGGGAAGATTCAACCCTTTACATGCATACATACATCTGATAAAGAGGTCATTCGTGGGAGAATACAGCGAAAAATTTGGTAAAATAAACTGCTACGGAAAATCCATACACTAACCTAAATTTTTCAATAATTTTTATTATGTAAGTACATATCTAATGCCTATACTTTGTTGCCGTCAGATGTCAGCTGGGAAAGTGCTTCTATCGATGACCAACAAGGGTACCCGAATAGACGGGTGCCGCCGGGGCTGGCTCTGGCGAGCTAGTCCAGCAGATTCAATTAAACACTAGAGTAGACAGGTCGTGTGACTTGCAGCAATATTATTGTAAATTCGCAAACTCATAATAAACCAGTTTGTTATCTAGAACAATTTGGGAGGCGGGAATGGGTACCGCCGCTCCGGGAACCTTTATTGGATAACCAACACCTCGGCCATAGGTCACCCCAAGTGGTTCGCTACGTTTGGTGATTTAGCAGGGGTGCCCGGGTTCATGGGGTGAGGTTTGTCTGGGTCCTGGAGGCGGATTGCCGGGATACACTGAACCCCAGATTCCTACCTTCCCCTTAAACCATTTTCCTTCCCATAACTCTCCTCTTCTTCCTTTCCTAAAAAAAACCCCTCCACACAGCATCCCCAAAGATGACAGAGGCCCTGAGGGAAATTATTTTCCTCAGGGCCTCCTGTGTGGAGCTCATGTGAAAAAAAAACCTAAATTTATTGAGAAGTCCCCCACAGAACTAATAGTGTCGAATGTAAATAATACCCAACAAAACAGTATCCCACAAACGTTGTGCCGAATGAACGTGAAACGCTGTGCATCAATTGGTAATGTATTTAGGATGAATTTTTCCCAATACTCAAATCTATTTTGCAAAATAGCATAACCAAACAGTAGATACCATAGCTAACGTTGAGTGCATTCGAGAAGCTATGTACGCGTTCAGTTCCGTTAATAGGTTCACTGCAGAAAGTTTCGAAATTACTTTGATAATACAATTATTTGCATTTCTTTGAGATAAATGCACTTTAGATAATACTCGTAGTACCTACATTGCGATATAGATTTCACGGAGAATAAACACTAAACAGCATCCAACTTCCCCTAAAAGCGATTCCTTCCGTTTGCTTAATTGTATTTGAACCGCAAACTAAAAGGGTTGAAGCTAATGGGACAATTGTATTATTGTTAAATACGGGGAAGGGTTGTTGCTATGGAGCAGGAGCAGGAGCCTTGAGCTGAAGGTGGTGGACTCACAACTCACAAAGTCACTTAGAAACAAAGCAGATGGGTTGAATCGTATAAATATTATTCTTAATTGGTCCAAGTGCACTCATCTCAAAGAGCTTTATTCATTCGGGGCTCACGATTGTTCACTTTGTGTATTCGCATTATTATAATTATCAGAAGTGAAATAAATGGGATCTGAAACGTTTTTGTAATTCAAACAACTTGTGTTCTGTATCTGGGTGTAGATAGGTGGTTCGACATCGATTATAATCGGGTTGATGAAAGGTGTCCGGGATAACTTCGCAGAGTACATGATATTAAAAATAAAAATGATAAATCACGTTTTTAGATATTCTAACGCTGTAATAGTTTTCAGGGGAAACTTTAATTGTCTGTGTGAAAAAAATGAAAAAAAAATTACTGGAAAATATTTCTTTATGGAAAAAACAAAGGAATTTATCCTTCTTCCTTCTACCATCACAGAGAATCACCTATCAAAGACGGTGCACTTTACCCCCTCATCCAATATATCAATAGTTAACCATTGGTCCGAAAAAAATCTCAGTTCTTATTATTGTTCTTAGATTGCATTTATGATACAGCTAATATAAAAATATTTGATTTATTTAGGATAAACAATTGGGTTTGGCTTTGTAACCATATATTAGGTCCTTACATGTGAAATTGGCGTTTTGTCGTACTGGCAACTTTGATCTCAAATATCTTCTCTTTGGTTAGGAATTCCAAATTCAAATTTATACAGCTATTTACTGATATATTTTTGTTTCGAAAATTATAATTCATTTGTTTTTTCCTTGATTGTTTTTTTTCATTGCGTCACTTAGTTTACAAAATGGAAAACTTGAAATATCGCGTTATTTACGATTACGAGTTCCACCGTGGCACCTGTGCTGCAGAAACGGCTCGAAGGATTAATGATGTGTATGGCGACGGTGCCGCAAAAGAAAACACAGTTGTGTTTTGTTTTGTGTCGTTTACGGCAGCTTTCTTAAATCTGGCCAGACGATTACGGCAGATGTCTATTGTCAGCAACTGAAAACCATGATGGAAAAGCTAGCTACTAAACAACCGAGGCTGGTTAATCGCTCTAGGCCACTGCTGCTTCATGACAACGTTAGACCACATATTGCACAACAGACGGCTACCAAATTAGAGGAGCTTCAATTGGACATCCTCCGTACTCTCCGGACCTTGTCCCAACAGATTACCATTTTTTCGAAATTTTGATAACTTCTTGCAAGGCAAAAAATTCAACTCCGATGGGGCAGTCCAAACCGCCTTCAAAGATTTTATTATTTCCCGTCCGAATGGTTTTTTTAGTAAAGGGATCGATGAACTACCTATGAGATGGCAAAAGTGCATACATAGCAATGGTACATACTTTGATTAAATAAATATATTATATTAAAAAAAAAGACTTTATGGTCCTCCCATACAAAACGCCAATTTCACATGTAAGGACCTAATATTATTATCTAAGTAGTCAGGAAAATCCTGAATTGTCCACCCCCCTTCCAAATTACCTCACATTTTTCTCTCGACTTTCTTCATTCACTTTGCCATAGTTCCACAGGATCTGAGCCACGGGTTAGTGTTGTACGAAAAAATATCAGAATTCACGCCCCTCTTTGGGAGGAGTTTAAAAATATTGTTTATTATATTAACAATGAAATTTAAAATTGATTTCACGGAACCAAGCGACGCGGAGTTTAAGACGTTTATTCCCCGTCCCGGCTGGGGTCGAACTAATAAAAAATGGGTGTGGCAAGTCTGTAGTCCTTGGGTGGATGGCATAAAGTTAAAAATCCAAATTCGTCGACTGCCGCCGTATCGATTTATATCAAAAATAACAACGTGAAAATGAATATTTTATTTTATTTTGTAAAGTTCGGGCGCAAATATCATTTTTTTTGCGATTATTATAAAAGAAACTGAATTTGCCACATTAAACAACAAAACCATATCCGAAAAGGGTTGGATATAAGTAGGAGAGTTTGCACTCAATGATTTTTTTTATAGAGCTAATACTTAATTTTTTTTTAGGATCATCAAAAGACCTATAATACTTCTAAGCGATCAATTTTTTAAAATAAAAATACATGATTTTGTATGATTTTGCATTATTAACAGGTCTAACTAAAAGTAATCTCAGGATCAATTATTACCTTTAGAATCTTCACCCGTGGATGTCAGCTTGATTCTAACAAACGACTAGTGTTTTCTGTGTGTACTTCAAAATCCTGAACATCAATTAATTCATTGTTCCGAGTCCGGTGTATGGCGTACCTGTGATAGAAAAACATACTGAAGTCTTTGTTATCCTAAGGATAAAATCCTTTGTTATTTTAGGGATAAATATAGATTGAACAAAAGATTTCATGATAAGAGTAGGTACATTATTATCATAAACAATGTATGTCTACAAAATCATGTTTTCCTAGAATCCAACTTCCCGGTATAAAATCTTGAAATAATAATATGATATTATTGAACACTTTCCCGGATTTGCGAGCACGCATTGCGGGACATGAAAACGGAAGAAAGTTTGAAAGAAACGTGAAATCGACAAGTTAAAAAATTCTTAGATCTTCTAATAATAATACAAGATCACGTAAATACATTGATTTGCAGGGAAACTTTTAGCTCAAAAGTAATGGAGCATAAAATTCCTTTTAAAACTCTCCGTATTTAGTTCCGAGATATTTCAGGTGAATGAAATCCTGAAGATCATTA
The DNA here is from genome assembly GCA_917880885.1 of Limnephilus marmoratus. Lineage (NCBI taxonomy): Eukaryota > Metazoa > Arthropoda > Insecta > Trichoptera > Limnephilidae > Limnephilus > Limnephilus marmoratus. The sequence goes on along the minus strand of OU862921.1, from coordinate 53,213,415 downwards.
AACAGGAGTCGTTTGAGTGAAAGAAAAATTGCCGAGGGAAAGGCGGCCAACTCGTGCAAGGGGAGGTGGCTCTATACAGCAGCTTTCAACTGCCTCGCCAGTGCGGGGGTGGCAGTGGCTAGGGGTGCAACAAACATGCAACCTATTTTCTACACACTTTAGATGCTTAAAAACTTTGTTTATAATTTTTTTTTTTTTTTTTTACAGTGAATACCGCACAAGAATCTCAACTGCTCCCGTCTGGAGCCAGTGAGACTATGGCATCCCCAACTGGGGTATGTTGTGAGGCTGAAGGTAGTGGGGAGGGGAAGGAGGTGGGGAAGAGGAAGGTTGGGAAGTACCTGGCTATTCAGATCTGGTCACTAAACACGGCTAAAGCCATTTTCAAGCAACGTTTCAATTCTGAATGGTGGTCTTACACCAGGGCGATACTAATAGTATCTTCCACTCTGGAACATGCCGCAAATATACTATATATTATTTTAAATGAATTAATTGTGAAATAACACAAATTAATCAAATAAAATTTATTTGCGCATGCCGGGTTCGAACCCGCGACCTCCGGAATGTGAGTCAAGAGTCTTAGCCACTGGACTACGGAGGTCGTCGTATAATGAAAAATCGTTACACAAAATACAGTTACGTTAAAACGGTTTATGGGAAAATCACCTCATTAGATATTTATTATTCTCGCTTTCAGCCTGTTCGGTAAATATTTTTTTTTGATGATTTTTTAAAAAATATACAGTTAAGGTTATACGCCACTAAGTAATTCGAAATCATGTGTTTTTGATTTGAAAATTAGATCACTTAGAAATATGTTAGATGGTTTAATTAAATACTGTAAGGAAAACACACATTTGTGTTTGTAAAAATCATGTGTGTGTTTTTTGTTTATGTTTTTTATAAGCCCATGAAAACTGCCCTGAAGTTCAAAATCTCTTACTTACGATACACCTTTCAGTAATAGTTTTATTGTAGGTATAAAGTAAAAAATTAAATTCTTTAGAAAATAGTAATGAAATATTTAAACATTTTTGCATGAACTTCGCAAAATAAAGTAAAACACGGTTTGGGCGATCTTTTTTTCTTGAGTACGTCAAAACAGGCGGCTAGTGTTAAACGGGAATTTAAACCTTATTGCCATCTACAAAAGGAGTTTTATTATTAGCGATCTGATCCTGATATTATTTATAAGAAGTGGTATATCGCCTAGAGTGGTTTATTCGCAGTATTTAGTATAGTAGGAGTCAGGAGGAGACGTTCTCAAAAGTAGTAGATGTGTTCAAATGCACGGATTAATTAGAAGGCTACCTCAATAATAATAATAAAAAATTAGTGTAAAACTATGCATGGGTTCTATACGTATATCACTTGTTTGTAAAAGCCCGTAGAGGCGTATAATAAGAAGAAAAAACGTGAATTTCGAATTCAATCATTATTCATCTATAGTAGTTATCGATGAGAATAATAGCTGTAAAAAGTCACTAGAATGGAAACACGTGTATCTTCCGTCTTTCATGCTTTGAATAAAGTAGAGCGAAATGGCAACATTCGATGTGTATTTAGGACAGCGAAAACACTTCGATATTATGAGTCATTGTCCGATATAGCTGTGATTCGGACTGCAAATAAAGCACATGGCTCTCCCAATTTTCATTATCTCGCGTGTGATGGTAAAATAATATTAACAGTTTATTCCTTTTGTGACATGAAATATGTATTTATGGTATATTTATACCGTTAATAAATAAATAAATAAATTCCTGAATGTAGTTAGGACTACTTTAAGGCAATACATTCCAGATCCGTATCGCCGCACCTGGAACCATAAATTAGTCCTGGGTCGATCGATCGTTTTACACGACCCGGGTCGCTCACGACACACTGGCGTCACGAGCGGGTCGCGAAGACCCGCTCTTTTCGCGACACAAAATATGAAACTCGATTACGCTTTACCCAGCTACTTTTTACTACCTGAGTCGAGAGAGCGGGTGGCGAAATCCGGGTATCGACAAACCGTTCGCTCCCTCATACATCTATCTACCGTCGCTCGCCCCGCCACATCCGCACTCGTAACCCAGGTTGCAGTAATAGAGCGGTTGCGAGAAGTGGGTCGCGAGACCCGGGTGCTGACGAAAAAATAACCCGCTCGCTCTTTGGTGGTTCGTGAGCGGGTTTCAATGAGCGGGTTATTCACGACCGACCCAGGACTACCATAAATTGGAAAACCAACAACCCTGCCATAGGTCACAATTAGTAGTTCGCTATGTTTGGTGACTTAGCAGGAGTGCCCGGTTTCATGGGGTAAGGTTTGTCTAGGTCTTGGTAGCGATTGTGTTTTCCCACCTACTGGCGGGCCGGATCGGAAGAGACTGTTTGAGGGAGACCTAACCCAGCCCCTCCTCCTGGACTCATTACCCACCCCTCATACCTTTTTCTCTTTCTCTCCTTCTTTTCCCTAGAAAGATCATCCACACAGCATCCACAAAGATGAAACAAGCCCTGAGGACTTTTTTACCTCACGACTTCTTCTCCTGTACATTACACAAGAGGCCCGAAGGAAAATAATTCCCCTCATGGCCTATGTCATCTTTGGGAATGCTGTGTTAAGGGTATTTTAGGAAAGAAAGGAGAAGAACTTCTGGGAAGGATAAAGATACGAGAGGTGCATAGGAATCTGGGAATCAGTGCGATGAAGAATGACAGACGTTCAAATCCTCCCACTGCGGTACAAGACTATGTTTCGAGAGAGACTAGCTGGTTAGTCAAAAAATCTCTCAATCAGTTTCTTCCGATATCACTTGCCACGCAATCGATGGGCAGACGCATCCGCCGCCAAGTACCGGATAAACTTCACTTCTATGAACGCGGGCATCCCTGTTGAGCCACCAAATTGTAGCTAACGGGGTGGTCTATGGCAGAGGTGTTGGTTGTGCAACAAATGGTTCCCGGAGCGGCCTGCCTCCCAAATTGAAAAAATGATAATACATTGGAAGATTGGAAGACTAAAGAAAAATGGGATTGCGTGGAGATATTGTAAAAAAAACACATTGTATTATTAAGTGATTCGTTGATCGATGTTTCAGTTCAAGAGGGCACCCCTGTATGCCCGCATCGCCAGCTGCACCATGACCGTAGATGAATCGGTGAATGTATGGAATTCATGAGATTTATTTAGGATGTCTAATGCATTTCTCAGTAAGACTTCCGATTGCGGGAACTCCCCATACCAGGAAATGAACCTGCCGACTCCGCGTAGTCAACCGGACTCTCTTATAGCAGTTCTTCACCCCTAATTGATTAGATTAGGTACTATCGGTACTTATAAAAGTAAGGTAGTTTCACCGAATTCCAAGGATTCAGGTGGAAATCTTTATTTGGCCAATCATTTTTATTTTTTTTTATTTTTTATTATTGTATAAAAATTGCATACAATTGGAATTTACCCGCTAAGCTACTGCAAGTAGCTTGTCAGCGGGAGATTAGTTCCACAGATTAGTTACAATCACAAATTAAATAATCATAAACGTATTAGCGTAGCAACAACATTCACAATTACACATTATACACATATAACATACCTACCAACATTGTGATGTGGAATAGGAAAATACATATATATATCATGAAAGGCAAGATAGAGAGTCGCCGAGAGCCTGGTAGGAGACAAATGTCTTGGCTGCGAAATATACGAGAGTGGACCGGCATTAGAAGTGTGGAGGAGCTATTCCGGGCGCGCAAGACAGAGAGACATTTTCAAGAGTGATCGCCAACGTCGGGGGGACGGCACACAAACGTCCGGGGGACGGCACACAAGGAAGAAGAAGAAATATCATAAAAAAGTTGAGCGACGTTATAACAGCAATAAATTAGTGGTTAATCACATACTTGCAATTTAATGCATGGTGAGAAAGAGAAAAATATAATCTTAATACATAATACATAAGGTTACTCCATAAGAGCCATGATTTTAACATCAAAATGTTAATTCGCTTAAAACTAACAAGCTATTGAAAAATAAAAAGATGCATTTTTGGCAGTCGGTAAAGAAGGTGTACATTTTTTAAGCTGCTGTGTAATATAAATAATGCAAAGATTCTAAATACCCAGAACCACTTGGAGGATGGCATCCCAAAATTCGGGTATGTTGTGTTTTGTGAAACAGAATGAAGTGGTATGATGAGGGGAAGGAATTTGGGAAGAGGAGGGATGGGAAGTACCTGGCTATTCAGATCTGATCACTTACTACAGCTAGCAACGTTTCCATTCGGATTGGTGGTCTTTTACCGGTGGCATACTGAAAGAATCTACCACCATGGATTTGATTTTTAATATTCATTTAACGTAAATTGAAATTTCTTAGCAGACGTCATAAATCAGATAAAAATTTATTCAATTCTATATTATATTCATTTCTTAATGTGAATACCGAATAAGAGTCCCAACTGCTCCTAACCGCAGCCACTGAGATTATGGCCTCCCCAATTGAGGAATGCTGTGAGGCTGAAGGTAGTTGGGAGGGGATAGAGATGAGGAAGAGGAAGTTAGGGAAGTGCCTGGCTATTCAGATCTGGTCACCAAATACGGCTAAAGCCATTTAAAGCATTTCAACTCTGAATTGTGATCTTACACCAGGGCGATTGTGAGAGTATCTTCCACTCCATGCTACATATTATTTTTTATTACTAAACAAAATTGTTCCATACATAAGTTCAAATGGATAATTTGTGAAATAACACAATTTATACAAAATAAAATTTATCATTAAAGAAGAAGATAGCACTAATAATCTAAACGAAAATATAAAAGAGAACAAGTCAGAGAAAAAATAGAAAAGTCAGTCGTAATGTCAATTGGATCGGAAGAGAATGGCTAAGGGAGTCCCTTTGGCTTCTTCAGCCGTACTCTCTCGGAACATCGCCTTTAACCGCAGTGGGAGGGATGAATTCATACGTCCGTCACTCTTGAACACATTGACCCCAGATTCCTACTCACCCCTCATACTCTTTTCCTTACCAGAACTTCCTCTCCTTCCTTTCCTAACACACCATCCTTATCATTCTCCTCCACACAGCATCCCCAAAGACGACATAGGCCCTGAAGGGAATTATTTTCCTCAGGATCTCCTGTGTGGAGCTAATGTGAAAAAAACCTCATAGTTTCAAATTTTAGAATTGACAATATTTTAGTTGCGACTATTATCTTTTCTATTTTTCTGTGTCTTGTTCTATTTTAGTTAGATTATTAGTGTTATATTCTTCTTCAATGATATATTACGTTGATGGGAATAACCTTCAAACGTTATAAAAAGAGAGTTATCCTTATAAATTTTTTTTAAATAAAATTTACTCGCACACACCGAAATTTGAACACGCGACCTTCAGATTGCAAGTCTTGCAAGCCAGCCCTTTCAGCGCCCTTGAGGTGATTTTTCACAAAAAATGGCGATTTCTACAAATTATCTCATTATTTTTAATTATTATTAGTCCTCTATCACGGAGGCCGTTGTAGGCACCGCGAATCCATATTTTTGTGAGCGGACAACATTCCTAAACAAGCAACACTCTCTGCGCAGAAGGAATGCGCAGATGATGAAAGTGAAATTCGGTCGAAACGAAGTTTCCAGACGCCTTCCTCGCCAGCAAGTTTCGTAAATTCCTTCTGTACAATAATATTGTCGCGGATAATTAATTTATAATCGTGTTAACGCATTTAAAATAAATACATCAATATTTAAACAATGTTCTCATTTGATAAGATCCGTGACCTGTGGTGCTGGTTATTTCTGAAAAGGTAAGCGGAAATAATCACCTCCAAACCGTCGTAGATATCTAATAGAATTTTCCTCGTTACAAAAATGTAAGACACATTTCGAGGAAATGCATTATTCAGCAAAACACACCAGGCACTAGGCACTAGGCACTAGGCACTAGGCACTAGGCACTAGGCACTAGGCACTAGGCACTAGGCACTAGGCACTAGGCACTAGGCACTAGGCACTAGGCACGATGCATTCTTAAATTGATTCCGCAAAATGTTAAGTAATTGAGACCCGGTGCTTTCTTATCTTACCGAAATGCTTCCCAGTGATTTGATTTCGTTTCTTCTAGTTTCCTACATCTCCGATGGGGAGTGATTCACGCCTTTGTTTGCCGTTAAACCTTGCCCTATGTCAATAGCATCTTGATTAAATAAGGGAGGGGAAAAGTTTTTGATTGCTGTAACAAATGCTGTCGAGGGGGATAAGACAGGAATTTTATCAGAAAGCAAAATAAGGCCTAAGAGGCGTACTCTAAAAGTTACACTCTAAAAGTTAACTTAAGTTTGGAAAACCAGCCGAGTTTCTGTAACGATACGATGTGTGCTATTTGCTGTGTAGGCCTGAACATATAACATAAATATGTATGTAACATGCATCGGATTAATCCACCGGCCTAGCCGGTGTGCTAGTGCCAAGTTGGTGTCGTTATGGCCATAAACTTATATCTGTATCGCTGAAGGAAGCTGGCAACTGGCTCACAGCTCGCAGCTCGCAGCACGTGCTACTTTACTTTACAAATAATATTATACGGTTATCCTAAAGCTGGTAGTTTCCAAACTTATTTATTTCTACAAATAAGACATAGAAAACTGTGTTATTCATAATATTACATAGATGTGTGTGTTCCAATAATATCCACTTTTTAAAGAATTAAATAACCCTGATAATTTGCTTTTGCTCGTTTTATGAATTCCGCCATGAATTAAGGAAAGCGGCCGCCATTTCGTCCAGAAAACCGTATTTCCTCTCTTGCTTCTGACATTAGTGCAAATATTTTCTTATTTAATTTAGATATCGACCACTAGCGTGTCGGTGCGTTTTGCTTTTTTGATTAGTTACTTTTTATAGGAGTTAATCAAAAAATATCTGGTTTGAACGCCATCAATAAAGGTTCACTATACAAACTAGACAATCTGTTCTTAAAAAAATCAAAACGAACAGACATTGAATATTTTCTTCTTATATACAGTTGGTTAAAAAATCTTAAAAATCGGTCCAGTTTTGGAGAAGAAAAATTGGGAGTACAAAATATCGATTTTGACGATTTCATTTAGGTATTATCAGCGTGAGGTGCGGTTGTCTCTTTCCCTCAGAATTCGGGGTGGGGGAAGGGCGGTAATAGCGACAGCGACAGCAACATTTTGGTAAAATATCTTTTATTCTAATTTCCCAGTAACCGTGTTTCCGCTTAAAAAAAAATATATTCTAACCTTTTTACGTGAAAAACTAAGTTTGAATTCTTTATATAAAAAAAATATAATTAAAACTACAACGTAACTCCATATTTCTGAAATATAGCCTAGTTTGGTTTAAACGATAAATCTTCTTCAGTTTACCGCTGACGTATTATTTAATTTCTAATAGTATTGTTACCGTCTATTTAGAATATTTCATTGAATTTAACTTCATTTACAAGGAAAACAATTTCCGCAGGATCTATGTCATCTTTGGGGATGCTGTAAAGGAAGGACAGGAAGTTCTGGACAGGAAAAAGAAATGAAGGGTGGGTAGGAATCTGAGGTTCAGTGTGTCCAGGTCATCCGCCGCCAATATCTAGACTCTAGACAAACCCCATGAACCCGGGCACCCCTGCTAAGTCAGCAAAAGTAGCGAACCACTTGGGGTGAACTATGGCAGAGGTGTTGGTTATGCAATAAATGGTTACCGGGGCGGCGTTACCCATTCCCGGTCCTAAATTGAAAAAAATAAATAAATTAGAGGTACATCCTTTTATTATTTTTTAACTGATAGAAAAACATTATATATAATAAGAAAAGCTAGGTTATTGTAATTTATTTATGACGATGAGTAAATTGTTTTATTTGATTAAATATCTTATGTCTCTCTCGTGTCACGACCAATGTCGTGACACGAGAGAGATGTGGACTGTATTTCTGAATTTTGCGAAAATAAGACAATTGACTGAGTTTTTATCCCAATCACTGGAAATGGCAAATAGAAGGATAAGTCCCTACCTTTTGATGGATTCATCCGCTGTTTCTGGACCGATCTTGGTGATGGCTGCACCTCACTTCCATAACTGCATAACTTGGTCATAATTACCGACCCTTTGGAGTTCATTAATTAGTATTTTATGCGATTATTAGCGAGATTTTAACTCATACAAGTAGGTAATTTTAAATTTTGGTGCCAATTAATAAAAATAATGAATACATCTTCTTCTTTTCCTAATAAGTAGGGACTTTCAAGGAAAGAAGGAAGACAAAGGAAGAAATGAACAATGAAGGACTTGGGAACATGGGTTTAGCTTTTAAACTGTTTCAGAACTAAACACTCTCAGACATCACTTTTTTTTTTCAGATTTATTTTACTTATAAGTCATCTAATATTTTTGCAGAGCGTAAATAAAGCGCTGGCGTGCGCTATAATTCTGATATTTTGTTCTAACGAAACAGAAAAGCTAGGCGTCCTTTTAAGGCGCCCCTCACCTTCAAAGTACCTCACGGGCCTCTAATGTGTACGTATTTGTCTAGTTGACATTCTGGATGGAAGCAAAGTTTTGGCTTTTAGTTCGGGCCTTATCTGAAACCGTGGTTGGATGGCTCTCCATTTGTAAGATATCACTTATGGATGTCTAAGCAAACACGTGTTCCAACTTCCCCGTGTGTGGGACACTTTGCTAAAGATACGGCGGCGATGCGAAAACAAGACTACTTTGTGTTACGTATTTAGACACGATTGTTTTGCAAAAAGATTGTTTAAATCGTAAGGATACAATAACGAAATATGTGAGATGGTAGCAAACACAGAAGGACTTCTGTAAGAATAATACAGACCGACCTGTATATAATAATACTTATTGGAAAATACAGACTGGCCTTGCCATGATTGACTGCCAAAGCTGACCAAAGTGGAGAAGAACTCTCAATACCCGCTGACTCAAAATTGAGGAAACTAAAGCACTACGACGAGGAATATATAAAATTAGTCAGTATAATATTTTTCTTTGCAGGTACATACTATATAAATGGTACAAATATCCGCGTAATTGTGCACAATGCAGTAATGGGCGACTACTAATTTTAATTTTAACATCACAGGGGGTAGGAGGTATCATAAATTAACGTTTCTTTCGAGGCTACTGTAGGACTTGTGTAGGAGATGCAAAGAACTAAATCCCGAATCGTACGTTAAACAAACTTAAAAGTAGTATTAATCTTCTATACAAAACCGTAATTATGTTAAAATTTTGATGCTATTGCAAGTTCTAATTTCTAATTAAAAATACCAATTTCGGTTGTGATTTTGTCTGCACTCCGGTTCAATAATCCCTAAACCTTGAATTCACTTTTAATTAAAGTGTCATTTTCAAAATTGGAGACGATTGTCGAACCAATTCAGATAAGCAATAAAGTAAGTACCAACAGACATTTATTTTACTAAATTAATCCCATATTCGAAATGTGTATTTGTTTTGTCAAAATTTGGGAAAATTTAATTTTTCAAACTACTAATGGTGTTCAATCGTATGGTAAATTTGTAATCGTCTCTAAAATTGACAAAGTTTGATTTTAAAGATCAATGATCCTGATGCAAATACCTACTATTTTTATAAATATTTTCATCTCCAAAAAACCTCCGTAGTCGAGGGGTAAGGGTCTTGACAAGCAATTCAAAGGGTTCAAATCCCGGCATGCGCAAGTAAATTTTATTTCATTAGATAGTGTTTTTTTTTAACGCCCTGGTGTAAGACCACCATTCGGAGTTGAAACTTTACTTAGTCTCGTTACACTCCCTACTCCCTTCAGCCTCACAACATACCCCAATTAGGAGTGCCATAGTCTCATGGTCCAGGCGATTGGCAGCAATTGGGACTCTTGTATGGTATTCACATTTTATATAATTCCTACAATTTTTATAACATCCCGTGATTTTAACACATTAACCAAAAGAGTGGGTATTAAAAATGTAGAACCCTTGCTTTATTAGGTAGGTATCATTAATAGCAACAAATTGATTAGATATTCTTTAAAAACATAAGGAATTTGAAAACGATTTTTCAAACTAGAACAACTCAGCTGCAAAACGTTTTCATCAACTTTTGCAATTCCAGGATATGTGTATTAAACAATATAAACTGGGGATGATATGCCAATAAAATAATATAAATAATAAAGTCAATACAATCATACAACGTAACTTCGAAGATAGCATCGCTCAGTGGAGTAATGCAGCGGTAGGAAAATAAAATAAATAGCTGTTCGGGAGATATGCTTGTGACAGAACAATAATTTTGATAAAAGGCAATAAAATATATGTCCATAAAGGGGAATGGAAACCACCAACAACCCTCCCTTCGATGCAAATATAGGGTTCCATTTTATGACATTTCTTGCCTCAACCTATCTACGTACGAAATATTTATTATGAATTGGTTTGGTATTGCTTCTAAATTATTAAACATTAGATTAATTTTATCCGAGTCGTAAACAAAAACAGCATCCATTAAGTAGAATAAATTTATTGTAAGCCAAGTACCTACTATATAAATATTTAACCAGAGTACGTATTCTTAGTTTGTCTTATTATATAGGTAATAAGCATAAAAATCATTTGGCCAACGGAGTCTACAGTATACTCTTCAAGACAATTTTAACGTGGTTGACGGCTCTTCCTCCTCTCCGCACCAAATCAATACTGGGGTGCCAAAAGGATTTGTTTTGTCACCGACGCTATTTTTGTTGCACAAAACGATCTACTGCTACGCTGACAATAGCACCGTTCACGAGGGTTATCTTTTTGATAAGCCCTCGTGTGATGTCCGAACAGCTCGGCAAGTATTGAGACGACAAGTTGACCACCTCGAGAAAAGGTAAGGCAAACCTTGTCAGTTTTAACGTCTCAAAAACCCAATCGTGGCTGATTTTGGCAAAGAGAAAGATCAATTACTATCTAGTGCAATTTCAATAAAGACTCAATTGGAGTAAGTATGAGTAAACATATCAAAATTGGCTTAAAATAAACTCGCTTACCCTTAAAATAAGCAAAACTAAATATATAACTTTTTCAATGAACTCAAGGAGCCAACCAGCTTAATCACTAGAGCTAAAACTACACGAATGCCATATAAATAATTTTCAATGTCACTGCCCAGTCATAGAAAAAATTCAAAACATAAAATATCTCGGAGTAATAATTGACGAAAATCTTAGATGGGACCTACACATCAAAGGTATTACTGAAAAACTCACAAGCCTTATATATTTCTTTAAAAATCTAAGATATGTGATAAATTAAAAGGATTTGAAGAAGGTTTACTACGCGTTATGTCATTCTCGAATTGAATATGGAATTATAGGATGGGGATCTACTACACATATATACATACACAACCTGAATACAATTCAAAAAGGAATCATAAAGACCATACTGAAAGTACCTATTAGAACGCCTTCGATTGAAATTTTCAATTGCTTTGACGTACCAAATGTACAACGCATATATGCTAAAAATATATTATTGAAGCTATTCAAAAATACTGAATCCTCGACCAGACCGCGTATATATTCTTCCCTAAGACATAAAACTAATAGAAAAAATTAATGTGTACAAAACAAGAATAAAAACATGGCTGAAAGAGGTAAACGAAAACACCCTAATAAAGACACTAAAAACGACATAGAAGACAAATAAACTATAATTAAAAAAATTTTTTACGCCTCGGCACAGGAACCCCTAGTGAGAAGGACTAAGAAATACAATATCTTAACTTAATGTAACCATTGTATTTTGTATACTTATAGAATTATTTTATATAATCGCATAAATAAAAAAAATTAAAAAAGTACAGCCATCTACGGTTACGGTTATCTACGGTATCGGGACTCCGAGAGAAATTGGCCGCCTCGTACAGGGCTAGCACATTCTTCTTTAGTGACCAACTCAAGTACGTAAAAAATTGAATTTCGGAGCCACCTCTAGGCTGGAGCCCCAAAAATACTTGATAAACCTACTGGATGTGGGCTCAATGTGGACATGCTGAGTTTGCTCTACAGGTATTTTAACGGAGTCTACTCTAAGGAGCTAGCAGCATTGATCCCCGTTGCACCGGTAGAGCGGAACACCCGTTCAGAGTTGATGTTGGCTTCACGAAAACGGGTTGTATCTTCGACTTGTTTTTTGTGTAAGTCGGCTCGTATGAGGAACGAGTTACCGGCATCTGTTTTTCGTCCTTCATTTAATCCTCTTCAAGACACTCTTTTTCAAGGGTCTCTTTAAGACACGCATTAATAAATCCCTTTCTAAATCCTCTACCTTAACCCGCCTCACAACGCTGACCAACCGGGTGGCGACATAGTTCCCCTGTCTTTACACTGCAAAGACAGGGGGGCTCTTGTGAGGTATCACATAGATATAAAAAAAATAAAAATTCAAAAGAGTAAAATTCTACGTATACTAAATACCTATACTAAAGAGTAAAATTCTAAAAAAAATTCTACGGAGTAAAACCAATTTTGCAATAGCTAGTCATAATAGTGTAAACTCGGTAACCTACGCGTACCTATATATGACTAATATTTATAACCTACGCGTACCTACATATATATATGACTAATATTATTAATATGACTTTAATATATTATTAATTTTATCAATACTTTTTGGTTTGTTTATTAGAAATATTGGTTTTCAATAAAAAAAGTTACATTAAAAAATAATTCCGCTACGAATAATGGTTTCAAAATTTTTAATTTTCTTAAATTTTTTTTAATAATATATATTCAATATTCCACAAACGAGATACTCCTTAAACGAGATTCATTAGCACGATAACATACGCGTAAACAGTCGTATTTTAGCTATTTAATTCATTAATGATTTGATATTTCAACGGCCAAAAGTTTTATAGTGATTTATTTTTGGGGTATTTTGCCCTTAGAGTAACAATATATATATTGTTACTCTGAGATTTTGCCGTGTTGCGCTATCTCCTTCTTTAGTCGACGCTATGTCCATCATCACTGCCCTACCCTAATGGCTCTAATACTCTAATATTGGACACCGTAACGCTTTCGAAACGTGGCCAAATAAAAGGGGGTAGCGCAACACGGCATAATACCCCAAAAATAAATCACCCTTTAATTCATTTTTAGATTATTACGTAGGAACCTATCACTTGAGTGCAGTGCTAAGGAAATTAAAAATTAAAACTAAATATTATGGACATACTCATATGTTTAACCATGACACTAATAAATTCTGTCCTCCACTTTACCACTCCTAATAACTAAAGCCCCCCTTTATTAAATAAATGTGGAAATGACATAAAATAAGGGAAGTTAACCAGCAACCACCCCGGGGGGGGGGGTAGGATGAGGAGACTTGTGCCCGAGAGGGGTGCGGGCGGCGAGACTTAATCGACTGTAAAAATAATTTAAAGAAGTGCATGAGAGTCCGCGAGATTATTTATGTGTCTGAGAAAACGAAATTAAAAATCTTGGCAAGTTTCAACCCATATTGAAAGCGTGTTGGTAGACAAAAATCTTCCGATACAGGCTGCATACTTGCTTCAGTATGTGATTGTAGATTTTTTTAAATAAATATTATAATTGTAGGATCAGTGAACTTGCAAGTTTTTTTTCTTTATTCATAAAATAACTTTTGCATACAGTTTTAACAGGTTCTTTCACTACCACTCTAAAAATTAATAAATAAATATTCAAAGAACTAACACTTATTACATTTATATAATTAATAGCTGACCCGGTGAACTTCTTACCGCCTCAGAATCAATAACTGTTGTGTATAATAACTTATTAGCTGCATTAAATTCAGTTTTTTTAAGTTAAAAATTACACAAGAAGCAATTATCGATGAGCAACTCTCAGTTTTTTGTTTTGATGGCGTTGCGTACGGCTTTATTGTTTTGTGATTTTCTTACTTTTTCACTTACATATATATATGCAATTTGGGAGGTGGGTATGGGTACCGCCGCCCCGGGAACCATTTACAGGATAACCAACACCTCTGCCGTAGGTCACCCCAAGTGGTTCGCTACATTTGATCATTTAGCAGGGGTGCCCGGGTTTATGGGGTGAGGTTTGTCCAGGTCTTGGCGGCGGATGTGTCTGCCCACCTGCTGTGTGGCGGCCCGGAGGTTGAGGAGTGAGATTGGTTGAGGGAAGCCTTTTGGTTGGTTGACCTTTCCAGCCGGACTCTCCCGACCCATCGCCTTGCAACTCAGTTGGAGGACACATCGCCTTGCATCTCAGTTGGACCCCATACGTCCGTAACTCCTGGACACACTGACCCCCAGATTCCAATCCACCCCTCATACCTTTTTCCTTCCCAGAACTTCCTATCCTTCTCCTCTTTAAAAAGACCCTAGGATGACATGGACCCTGAGGGAATAATTTTCCACAGGGCCTCGTGTGTAAAGCTGATGTAAAAATAAAAAATACATTTAAGGGATATTTATTATAATTATTGTATTTTTCCTGTGGAGGGGTGCAGACATACGTTCATCGATTGTCCCATTTTCGATTATTAAATTTGAATTTTTTCGCTGTTTTAATAGCTATTCTGCTTTTCGGGGCGAAGACAAATCCAACAAATCCAAGATCATTAAAATCGGTCCAGCCGTTCTCGAGTTATAAATGGTATAACTAACCCGATTTTATTTTATATATTAAGAGCGTTTAACCAGCCAGCGGACGAAAATCCACATTTCGTCGAAAGTTGTTCTTACGATCGTGCAGGGCGGTTACAATGAGAAAGATTAATTATTCTCCGTACCAGCTTTTTAAAATTATAACTCAATATCGAATTTATTTCAATTCAAATTAGCTTTAATTTATACCTTCATCCAAAAATGCTGAAAGGCGTGATGAAAAAACTATTAAAATAATGTACTTTTTGTAGTTATTTTTTGATTATAAGTATTTATCATTTTTCAATAATGTCTAAATTTAATAAGAATGTTAAAAAAATCTGAAATAGGTATATTAGTTTGTAAGTGCGCAAATAAATACACAAACGGATCAATTTTCGCTAAGAAACACACGTACGTACATATTTTTTAATGATTTTATTGAAACTAAAATTAAAATTCTAAAACATACGTTTGCTAGATAATGTATTGATTTATTTTACTGCATGATTTTATTATTTGAAATGGGTGTGGTATAATACAAAAACTTTTTTGAAAATTGAACAAATCTACCAACGACCTATGGAATAACCTTATTATACTAAAAATTAAAAAAATTTCTCAAAATTTATTACATACGAATGCTAGATAAAAGAACAATCTTTCGAAATCCATTTATAATTTTTTGTGGAAAAGAGTCAATACGTTTAAAAACTTTTTTGAAAATGACGTATTTCCGGTTTTCTCTGGTAATGCCCTCTTAAAGACGTATACGCATTTCTACTACCATAATGCTAGTGACAACTTGGCTATAATTACGCTAGCGTTATTTGGCTTGGCCCATTTCAGCATATCATTCGCCATGCATTCCCGACGGGAATAATATAATATAATATCAGAATTTTGCCTTTCGATCGAACACCTTTAAACATTGAAATTACCAAATCTACTAAAATTTTAACAAAAGAAATACAAATTTTAAATATAGATTTAAATGAATTAACTAAAATTATTTTTTTTTTGATTGTAGGTGGGTACTTACTTTATTGCTTACCTGAATTACTCTTCAAATGATCGGTTCTAATTTTGAAAATGACACTTAAATTTGAGTTCATTGAAGGTGAATAATTTCATAAATAAGGATAACTAACGAACGTCATCACATACAACCGAAAGTAGTGTGTTTAATCATATTTTCTATGACCTTTTATTCCCAAGATCCGAAAAGCGGGTCATTCATTGGGTAAATTTTGCACTTGCGACTTTCGACCGCCTGGCATTTACCGCACAAGAGTTTCATCTGACCGGATACCATGGGACTACTGCAACCCCATTTGGGGTAGGTATATGAATGGAGTTGGGGGGAGAATATGGAGGGAACAGATTGATTGGTTCCTAGCTATTCAGATCAAGTCACTAACCGTGGCAAAAAATCTGAAAGCAACGTTTCGATTCCGAAATCAAGTTTTTTCTTTGGATCACTTTGCAACTGGTGTCGTTAACAAATACGAAAACTTATATTAAACTCTGTAATATATAGAGCGTTTACAAGAGATACTAGGCATTGAGGGTACCGACTCTTGGATTTCCAGCAAAGTACGAAGCAAAAAGAGTAATATATAAGCACCCATAAACATTATAAAGCCTCCCTGTGAAGCAGGGCATCCCGGCTAGTTAAATAATAGCAGGCATTAATATAAAGCTGCTTAAGAAACTTATTATTAAATACAATGTAGTTAAAAAGTGTACCCAAGATGCAAGGGAGTTTAATTGGATTTATTAATTAACTGCGACTGCTGAACTAACTAACGATTCGCTCAAAAGTTAATTTTGCGTCCAGCCCTACACACTAGTATTTATATACAATACACATAAACCCTCCCCACTAGTCGGGTAGGTGCGGGAAGGGTAGAGTCACCGGTTTAGAATCAGCGGAGAAAAAGTTGAAAGAGTAGGCTAGCTGGAATCATTAGTGGGACAATTAGTACATGTATAGAGGAAGGGTGGTAGCATGGGGTAGGAGGGGGTAGACAGGGGTTTTCAATACATTAAAAGCAAAGTTATTTTTTCTGGAAATTTGTTTTCAAAATTTCTCTTTTGAAAAATTTGCGTATTTTAAATACCTGCAAAAGATACACGAACAATGTATATTTCACCGCACGGTCCCGATAAAATGATTAACCATTGAACTAGTTTAGATATTTTTTTAAATTACAAGGTAGGTAATTATTTTCCTAAAATATTCCTCCCACGAAACTGTGGTCATACTTCATTTACATTTTGGTAGGCAAAAAAATATTGTGCTAAAGAACTCCATTTCTAAGTCAAAAGTTAGAATGTTTAATAAAGTTTTTACTTCTCCATTCAGGCACTCGAAAGTAGGGTGGGTTTCTTCATTTACCAAGAAATGCTAATTGTAAAAGTAAACAATCGAAATTTAAAAATTTCTATGCATTTGACCGTTTACTTTTACAATTAGCATTGCATTTAGCATTATCGGTAAATGAAGAAACCCACCATATGTTATCAAATTTAATTGATTTATTTTGGAGAACCCAAAACAATTCTGAAATGAGAATGAGAAACTATCATTGCGACTCATTACAAGTGCTGTTCCTCTGGTATGTTACGACTGCATTCTTAGGGTGAAGTTTGTCCGATAATAGCAAACTTCCGATAGGAGGGGACACTGCAAGAAGAAGAAATAGAAATGTTAATACTCACCTAGATGTTAACGTTAGCATCCGCATCTCGGCGCATAATTTACGCGCTTGCTTTAGAATGGGAACGGGACCTGACAATTAAAACTAAATTCTGATAATAATATATTGTTTTGAACATTTTTTCAGGAACAAGATATAAGGGAAGTACTCCATGTTTTACGAGGGCTTGATGTTAATAAAGCTAGGGGCCTGACGGAATACCTGTCCTGGTACCGCAGAGGTGCGCTTTGAATTTTGACGAAGCTTTTTAAAATGTCCCTGAAGACTGGCTCTGTGCCCTCTGGTTGGAAAAAAGCGGTTACCCATCCTATTCCAAAGAAGGTTGACCGCTCCAACCCGGCCAACTACCGCCCCATAGCGATCACATCAGTGCCGTCTAAGGTGATGGAACGTGTGATCAACGACAAACTGCTCACATACCTCGAAAAGAACAAAATTATTAATGACCGTCAATATGGATTCCGGCGGAACCGCTCGTGCGGTGATCTTCTCGCGTATGTGACGCATGTTTGGGGGCGGTGCCTGGAACGTTTTAGTGAGACACAAACGGTTGCACTGGACATTTCCAAGGCCTTTGACCGGGTTTGGCACCGAGAACTTGTCAACAAACTGCCTTCTTACTAGACTGAGAGGTCACGGGATTTTTCATAACGATCATGGATACGGATAGATTTACTTTTATAGTTTGTAGAGTAGTCCCCTAATGTGAATGACGTCGGTCTGCCTGCTCTCAGTGGTTGCAACTACGAGTTACAGAGCTTACAAGAGGCTTCATTGTTGCGAAAAAAAAACGATCAGAGAAATGGTCAGTTTTAGTATATATTCAAAGTATGGCGTCTCCGTAGATGAAATAAGTTGGTCTGCCTGCTCTCAGTGGTTGCAACTTCGAGTTATAGAGCTTACAAAAGACTTCATTGTTGCGAAAAAAAACGATAACAGAAATGGTCAGTTTTAGTACCTATTCGAAGTATGGTGTCTCCACAGGTGAAACGAGTTGGTCTGCCTGCTCTTATTGGTTGTACTTCAGAGAAAAAAAAAATAACAGTAATCAATAAAATAAATAATTAAATTGAACAAATCCAATTTTTATTAATTCAACTTACATAATCTAAATCATCTTTGGGTAAAATCACAGATCACTTTGGGTAATCATGTTGTAAAATATTGCTAAGGTTAAAGAGTTAAATAATTACTTACTTCTAATATTCTTTTAATATTTTTTGAGCTTTTTCATTAGTCACATTAAAATCTATACTAAACCACAAAATAAAGTATTAAATCCAGTTTTTATAAATTGCAATATAATCTAATAATTTTTGGGTAAAATCACAGGTTTATCATTACTTGAGCTAAGTTGCGATTTGCGATGCTCCGTTGACAAATGAAACCAAATGCAAAATTGAAAAATTCATTTGTGAGTTACATGGTGTGAAGAGTAAATCTGTAAACGGGGCCCGCCATAAGATTTTTCCTAAAAAAAATTAAGCCCAATAAAGAGATTGAAAAATTTTACAAAACTCTTATGAATTTTGATGCTCCTTTTTAGCCACCGTCTGAAATCGAACTAGTTCAACAGATACTTAGGGCTAAAAACGCATCAAATATCTGGATAAATTCAACCAAAAATCCTCCAAGCTATCAATTGAACATTGAAAATATAAAGCGACTGAACCGGTATAGGTTTTGGAAATACGCGGTCCGGCGACAGTTGGTCCGGCGGACAGTTCGTCCGGCCGACATTTGGTCCGGCGACAATTGGTCCGTCGAAAATTGGTCAGGCCGAAAGTTTAGAAGACGTTTTCTTCAAATAAGTATTCAAAGAGGATATACGACCGTAAAACCAACGTCGATATACTTACATATATCTGATGGCATCTTGAGTGAAAATCCGCTGTGAAAATATTTTTACTAATAATTTCGACTCTCCGAAGGAGCATGCGGCAATCACAAAATACGACATACTTATACGTGCAGTCAGCTTAGCAAAAAAACGCTAAAGATTCCTACTTGCATAAAATATAACTTTTATATCTGAATATAACACAAGAGTCCTAACTGCTCCCAACCGTCTCGAGCCAGTGAGACTATGGCATCCCCAATTTTGGTATGGTATGATGCTGAAGGTAGTGGGGAGGTGAAGGAGATGTGGAAAATGTACCTGGCTATTCAGATATATTATCAAACACGGCTAAAGCCATTTCAAGTAACGTTACAATTCTGAATGAATACTGACGAATAGCAAAACACGACATACTTATACGTGCAATATCTACTTAAGATTTAGGAGGTGGATGTGTTTACCGCCGCGCCTCCCCGGGAACCATTTATTGGGTAACTAACGCCACTGCCATAGTCCCATCCCAAGTAGTTTGCTACGTTTGGTGACCGTGTTTACGGAATGAGGTTTGTCTAGGTCTTGGCGAGGGATGCCTTTGCCCACCCAATGCATGGCGGGCCGGATCAGAAGAGACCGGTTGAGGGAGACTTTTTAGTCTCTCCAGCCTGACTCCCTCGACCCATTGCCTTGCACTGCAGTGTGGAAAATTACCTGGCTATCCAGATCTAGTCACCATACATGGCAAAAGGAATTTCAAATAACGTTATAATTCTGAATGAATACTGACGAATAGCAAAATACGACCTCCTAAATCTTAAGTAGATATTGCACATGTCGTATTTTGGTATTCGTCAGTATTCATTCAGAATTGTAACGTTACTTGTAATGGCTTTAGCGGTGTTTGATGACTATATCTGGATAGCTAGATAAATTTTTCACATCTCCTTCCCCTCCCCACTACCTTCAGCATCATACCATACCAAAATTGGGGATGCCATAGTCTCACTAGCTCGAGACGGTTGGGAGCAGTTGGGACTCTTGTGTTATATTCAGATATAAAAGTTATATTATATGAAAGTACGAATCTTTTGCGTTTTTTTGCTAGGCCGACTGCACGTAAGTATAAGTATGTCGTATTTTGTGATTGCCGCATCCTACTTCAGAGAGTCGAAATTATTAGTAAAAATATTTTCACAG
Source organism: Limnephilus marmoratus (assembly GCA_917880885.1). NCBI lineage: Eukaryota > Metazoa > Arthropoda > Insecta > Trichoptera > Limnephilidae > Limnephilus > Limnephilus marmoratus. The sequence goes on along the minus strand of OU862921.1, from coordinate 53,193,004 downwards.
CGGATTTTCACTCAAGATGCCTTCAGATATAAGTATATTGACTTTGGTTGTACGGCCGTATATCCTTTTAGTAGAAAACATCTTCTAAACTTTCGGCCGGGCTAATTGTCGCCGGACCAAATGTCGGCCGGACGAACTGTCGGCCGGACCAACTCTGCCGGACCAACGGTCGCCGGACCAATTGTCGGGTCACCACATACAAGAGTTCGTTTCCTTATGTTTTTTACATACAGGGTGTTAAGGGACGTACTTGACTTACTTTAACCAGTGATTCCTGACATCATTTGGAGTATAAAATGTAAATAAAATTTTGGTCTCCGGTGACATTTTTGATGTTTTTTTTTTTTTTTTTTCTACAAAAACATAAAAAAATGGTAGTTGTTGAACAGTTGGAGGCGGGGAATGGGTTCGTCGGATACCCGGCCGAGTAACCAGTAACGACATGCGGAAGAATTTTTTTTTTGATTGATTTTGAAGAAAAATTTTTGAAAAAAAAAAAAATCATCAAAAAAGTCACCGGAGACCAAAATTTCATTTACATTTTTTACTCCAAATAATGTCAGGAATCACTGGTTAAAGTAAGTCAAGCACGTCCCTAACACCTTGTATACATTTGTATAATAATTTTCGTATCATCATAATCGTCATTTTTTCTATCAAACTTTACAGTTACTTTATCACATTACAGACTCCTCGTCTACGTGCCTAAGCAGTGAAGAAGTAGATTCTGAAGATGACCAAAGGGTCAAACACTTCTCTTACAGCCTGTAGGGATCTTCCGACAATGTTAAGGTCATCTGCGTAGCCAACTATTTGATTGCTTCTGTAGCAGATGTTTGAGTCGGTACTGATCATTGTCTTCCTCACGACGTGCTCCAGTACAATATTGAAAAGGGTGGGTGCTAAGCCATCACCTTGTTTCAGCCCCTGAGAAACGTTAAAATCCTCCGTTGTTTCACCTCCTATCCTTACTCGACACCGTGATCCAACCCGGGCGGCACTTTTAAGGGGGGCGGCAATTTTCACAATAAATAATAACATTATCTTGGAAAAATTTAAACCATTTCAAATCATTATTTGAACATGTTCTACGATCCTTTCGTTTACGAATCTAACTCTTTTTTTAAATTCATTAAAAATATCAATAACTATGTTTTTTTTTTTTAAATATTATGAGAGTAATATTAATTAAAGCTGATAACTCGCAAATACTCTTAATTAAAATCAGAATTGTGTTCAGAATGTATTAACGACTGAATTTAAGTTGTGTATTCATCTGCTGATATATTTCCAAAGAGACCATTATTTTATTCGAAGTGCAGTTATAAAATTCTAGTTGTAGATTTTGTATGTGCTGCCAGAATCAAAGAGAAACCATTTTCATTTTCTGAGTGTAGTTTTAATTCGGAAAATACAGATTAAATTTGACCCGTCTTATCACAGGAGACGCAAATTATCCCATACATTTAATTTCAAAATAAAATTGTGAAATTATGTCCCACACATTTAATTTTAAATAAATTTGTGATTGCGATAAAAGTTGAGATACAGTTTTAGAACATTTTTTTTTAAGAAAAGGAATCTGTATTTAAAATATTAAGATTATTCTATTTTAGGTTCTTTAATTCGAATATTCTCAGGCGTGTATTTTTGAGCCAATTCACAATTCCAATATGAAAATTTTAATGTTTAGAAACAATAATGTTCTAATAAGCACGTCGAAAAAATTACTTTATCTAGATTTTAGAACAGTTTTGTTTTAATAAAAAGGAACATTGCATGGGAAGAACCGGAAATTTTGTGCGCAAACATTAACAGGCAAAAGTTTATAGATATTTTTTTCTTATTATTCGAAGGGTTAAACCAGTTTTCAGGATGTAAAATTCCATTTCAGAATTCATCTGCTGACACAATTCAAAGGAAAACATTATCTTATTCGAAGTTCAGTTATTAAATTCTAGTTGCAGACTCTGTATGTGCTGCCAGAATCAAAGAAAAACCATATTCATGTTCTAAGTATACTTTTAATTCGCCGCATACAGACTTAATTCAAACCAATTTTGTGTTGAGAATGTAAATTTCCTGTTGTGGATTCATCTGTTGACACATTTCGAAGGAAAACATCCTCTTGTTCGAAGTTCAGTTATAATATTCTATTTGCAGACTATGTGTATGCTGTCAGAATAAAAAAAAACATTTTCATGTTCTGAGTGTAGTTTTAATTCATCACATACAAACTGGTTTTGTGTTCAGAAAACAACGATAAATTAAATAACGAGCTGTAGATTCATTCTGCATCGAGTGAAGCTTTACATTTGAGATACATAATGCTGTAAAATTCTGAGAAATTGATTGTTGCGTGTCTAACTATTGTTTGGGGACTCTAACGCAGTATCAATCAATCAAATTTGGAGTAGAATTTATATACATGATTTTCGTTGAAAGAATACTAGTCAAATGTGATTATTAAAAAAATCCGGCTCGTGCATATACAACCCCCCCCCCCCTCGCTTGAAATACCTAAATAAGGGGGCGGCGAAATTTTCATCCGCCCTGACGTTCTGAGTGTAGGTTTAATTCACCACAAACAGATTTAATTAAAACCAGTTTTGTGTTCAGAATGTAAATGCCGGCAGAATCAAAGAAAAACCCTTTTTATGTTTTGAGTGTAATTTTAATTCACCGCGTACAGATTTAATTAAAACCAATTTTATGTTTAGAATGTAATTGCCGGCAGACTTAAAGAAAAACCATTGTCATGTTTTGAGCGTAGCTTTAATTCACCACATACCAATGTAATTAAAATCAGTTTTGTGTTCAGAATATAAGTGCCGCTAGAACCAAAGAAAAACCATTTTTGTGTTCTGAGTGTAGTTTTGATAAACCGCATATTTATTCTAATTTAAACCAGTTTTGTGTTATCAATATATCCATAAGTTGCCAATTCATCGTGTACCGAGTGAAGCTTTGCATGAGTTGCATTCCATACGTATGCGTGATGAAGATGCGAAATTCTATTACAGGCATACCATTTTCGTTTTCTGAGAGCAGTTATATATAAATTTGTAGTAGAATTTATAATCGTGATTTTATTGTAAGAGTACTCGGCACATAGGATTATAAAAATCGGCATAAAAAATAGGATATCAACCCCCACCCCCCCGGTCAGCGCTTGAAAATCTGCGGAAAAAATACCTGTAGAAGTTAGGGGGCGGGTGGGGGGGGCAAAATTTTCCTCAGCCCCGGGCGGCCGAAACCCACGCTACGCCACTGAGTTAAAGTAATGATGAACCTGTGATTTTACCCAAAACTTATTAGATTATATTGCAAGCTAAATATTTATAAAAACTGGATTTAATACTTTATTTTGTGGTTTAGTATAAATTTTAATGTGACGAATGAAAAACTCTAAAAATATTAAAAGAATATTAGAAGTAAGTAAATATTTAACTTTTTAAGCCTTAGCAATATTCTACAACATGATTACCCCAAGTGATCTGTGATTTTACCTAAAGATGATCTAGATAATATGTAAGTTGAATTAATAAAAATTGGATTCGTTCAATTTAATTATTTATTTTATTGATTACTGTTATTTTTTTTCTCTAAAGTACAACGAATAAAAGCAGGCAGACCAACTCATTTCACCTGTGGAGACACCATACTTCGAATAGGTACTAAAACTGACCATTTCTGTTATCGTTTTTTTTTCGCAACAATGAAGCCTCTTGTAAGCTCTATAACTCGAAGTTGCAACCACTGAGAGCAGGCAGACCAACTTATTTCATCTGCGGAGACGCCATACTTTGAATATATACTAAAACTGACCATTTCTCTGATCGTTTTTTTTCGCAACAATGAAGCCTCTTGTAAGCTCTATAACTCGAAGTTGCAACCACTGAGAGCAGGCAGACCAACTTATTTCATCTGCGGAGACGCCATACTTTGAATATATACTAAAACTGACCATTTTTCTGATCGTTTTTTTTTCGCAACAATGAAGCCTCTTGTAAGCTCTGTAACTCGTAGTTGCAACCACTGAGAGCAGGCAGACAGACGTCATTCACATTAGGGGACTACTCTACAAACTATAAAAGTAAATCTAACCGTATCCATGATCGTTATGAAAAATCCCGTGACCTCTTAGACTATACGGACTTCCCGCATCCTTGTGTACGTGGATTGCCGACTTTTTGAGGGAGAGTTCGATTCAGACGGTAGGCGATGGTTTCACCTCTTCCTTACACTCGATAAATGCTGGCGTCCCACAGGGATCGGTTCTGTCTCCAACTTTGTTTTTGTTGCACATCAACGACCTTTTGTCATGTGCACTAATTCACTGTTACGCGGATGACAGTACAGTCCATGATAGCTTTTTGTTTGACAAGCCCCCAAAGGGCTCAAAAACTCCAACGGCTTGGAGGGCTTTGAAGCAAAGAATGAACGGTTACCTCGAGAGTGTTTTCTCTTGGGGTAAAAATATTCTCGTTGAATTTAATGTTTCAAAGATCCAATCTTGTCTGATTACGTCTAAAAGGGATCGAAATGAAAATCTGGTATCATTCAACGGAAGCAATCTTCCGAACAGGCCCTCCATTGATATGCTTGGTGTAACCCTAAGTGACCAGCTCAGGTATAGGGGCTCCATCGAAGCCAGAGTAAAGTTAGCCTCCCAAAAACTAGGCGTACTGTACAGGGCCCGCAGATACTTTCATAGTTCACAACTGCTAACCTGTACAAATCACAAGAGCGCCCCACGGTTGAATTTGGCAGCCACCTCTGGTCTGGAGCTCCAAAATACCTGAAAAATACCCTCGACTCTGTGCAGAAACGGGCTGTCCGTTTAATAGATTCTCCCATCTTAACAGAGGGATTGCAATCTTTAGAACATAGGCGTCGGGTGGGAATGCTATCCTTGTTTTACCGGTATAACAATGGAAGATGCTCCGAGGAACTAGCATCATTGATTCCTCCGGCACCGGTGCATAGTCAGGAAACACGCCAAACGCGTGCCCAACATTTGTACACGGTTGACATTTGTCACATGAGAACGGGTCGTTTCTTCGACTCGTTCTTGTGTTCAACAGCTCGGCTGTGGAATGATTTGCCGGCCTCTGTGTTTCCTCCTTCCTATAACATGGGTCTCTTCAAGACCAATGTACATTCCTTCCTCTTCTCAAAAAGACCCTCTACACAGCATCCCAAATGACATAGGCCCTGAGGGAAATTATTTTCTTCAGGGCCTCCTGTGTGGAGTTAATGTAAAAAAAGGGAGTCCATGAAAATGTGTTGCTTTAATATCCCTGCCAGCAAGGGTTGGTTAGTTGGAAAGAGGCCGCTTTGTGAATGCAACTCCTGCATTAAAATTCATAGCCATTTAATGCCCCTGCACCGTTTCCGGCCGCGGGTGAAAATCGCTGGAAAACTGCATTTTTCTAAATGATTTTTTGCCTGCAGCTTTTTGTCACTTGGCCGATTTGTGCGTCTTTGTGGCGATTTTGCCCCATTGAATTTACGGTCACCTGACAACCACTGACCGTTTATTTTTTCAGCCAACTATTACTCCATCGTTTTCGACGTAGAATCAATTTTTAATCGATTCTGTACATTATTATTGATGACTTTAAAAAGAACAGCTGCGCCGCCTTTTTCATATTATGCTAAAATTTGGATGAAAACGCCAAAATATTTGACCAGACGGAATAATTTTTTTATTCAAAAGGTATAACACATTTCTACCACCGGTTTGTGCTACGATTTAAATTATATCATATACTCCATTAAAGGATTCTTTTGCAATTATTTATGAGTTTTTGATGGTGACCATCTGTGTAAATAATGTAATGAAATATAATTTTTTTTTAATATAAAATATTAAGAACATCATTTTGATGGTCTTGAATTTAAAACTGAAAACGACCGATTTAGTTTGGAACACAAATTTATCGCGTGTAAACTTATAATTTCGGCTAAAAAAAGTTACTGTCAAAGTTGCTTCTAAAATCATTAAATTTGAATCCTTTTATAGCCTATATTTTGTAACTTAAAAGACAAATAAATAAAGTAGCACAAATGCTATACCCTTTGATTAAAAAAGAATTTTTCAACTTGTTTAAAAGGTTGGCCTCAAATCCAAATTTAAGTTTTGAACGAAAAAGGTCGCGCAGCGGTTCATCTTAAACATTATCTCGGTACAACATTGATAACTAGTTTTGACCTTCCAGTCTTTTTGGTATTAGAAAAACTGTGATTTTCTATCCATTGGTGTTGCAATCGTAAAAAAAGCGCCAATACGTTATCGGCAGATTTCTAAAATATCTACCTATTTGAAGGTAAGATCGTTAAATTCTAGTCATATATTTTGTTAGGTTTAATAAATTGCGGAAGCCATAAATTCCTTAAAGAACTTTTTGCATAACCGGAGTACAATTTAAATGGGTGTATTTTAGTGCTTTTCCGTGTACTTACGATTGAATTGTAAATGTAATGTTATCAGTACCAAATCAGTACCTACTCTACGTTTTATAACCCTAGTGTCTATCTGAACACTTCACGCTTCTAACCACCATGAAAATGTTATAGTTACCCTCATAATACAAGCTATACAATTATTCTCTTCACGGATAATGGATTAATGGTTAGAGAAAAAGATTTTTTTATGATTCAAAATAAAGTTTTAAAAATATCGGAATGTTGAGTATGTTCAAAATGTAATGCTTGTTAAAAAATATCAATGTGTGTAGGTTTTTAATTGGATTATTTTGTACTTATCGCGTCCGATATTATCTCTTTCAAAATTCTACCCAAAACAGTCAGGCCTCCCCAATACTACATAAAATAAACAAATTAGCGATAGCAATAATTTTATTTATTGGAATAATTTTGAAGGTTATATCAAACAGCAATAATTCACCAATCTTTGAACTTACCGCCTTCATTCTGCAAAATGAATAAAATCCTTTTTGAATTGTACCGAGATAATAAATAAAACGATTTATGTTTTTAGAGCAGTTCTTACTTACAAACCGTTCAATTGCAAATAACCTACTAAAGTTGTTCATCTGGAAAATTTATAGCAGTAATTTAAAAAGTTTCGTTTATTATTTTAAAAAGTAGATACTTCTACATAAAACACAATAATAGAATTCCAATGTAAACTCTAACAATTTGATCAAAAAATGTCTAGACTGCAAAATAAAGCAGAATAAAAAACTAGCTCGTAAAAACCTTTCAAATGGAAGATTTAAAAGGTTTTTACATGCTATTCGACTTCAATCTATCTACTTTCAAATTTTTTAAAACGCGTCATTCTTTTCTAAGGGTTTAGATGGATTTGATTTTGGGTTTTTCGCAAAAGTGTTCACATCTTCTCTATTTGAATTTTATGGAATAACGTCTCTCTGCAGACACTCATTTCTCCGTCACATAATCGTGAAAAATTCGCAGCTTTGCTTCTCCTCTCCCCTCCCCCCAGTCCGGTGGTGAGCTTTGCGCTGATCTGTGCTGTGCGCAATTCTGTGCACTCTGTCCTCTGTATTCTGGTCTCTGTACAACTATGCATACTCTGCCTCACTTACCGCTGCTCTCAAGTACCCGCCCACAGAGCTGCCAGCAATAAGACTGACATTGCTGGTTCAAATAATATATTCCACGCGTTCTGAAGGATCCTAGGAAGCTTCAGATTAAAGGGGAAAAAGATATCACATTGGGCATTTAAAAAGATATATAAAAAGACTTTTTTTTTTAAATTATTTATTAACCAAGATAAGCACAAATACATTGTTTTTTTTTTTTTCTACAGTTTGAAGTATAATACATATTTTTTGTTTTTGGTTTTTGGTAAACACCACCTCACTAGGCTGAGCCTGTTCCGAGGTGGCAGGAATTTAGTCAAATTTTGATTACTTAATCTTGTAGGAAAAGAATAATAATAGTAATAATTAAAAATGATTACATAAGAATACTAAGAAATTTAGAAATAATAACAAATATTTGAGACGAAAAGAGAAAGATACAGTTTAGTGTGTTGTTATATGGTATAAATTATCTATTCAAAGATATCACTGTCACTGCATCTTTATTATTAATAATTAATACTAAACAAAAAATCAAAAAATGGAAGACTTAGTAGATTTATTAGAAGACACAACAGTCATCCCATGTTTTTCAACTAACGATTCTGAAGTAGTACGTCAATCATTATTAGTTTATTTCGCCCTTACGATATTTTCTATGAATATAAGAAGTATTAACAAAAATTTTGATGAACTATTAATTCTTCTTACTGAACTTGCCTTAGATTTTGATGTAATTATCTTGACCGAATGCTGGATCCAAAAAAATTTCATTCCTAAAACGATAAAAAATTACAATCACTACAACACACTGCATAACCTAACTCAAAATGATGGCGTTATTGTGTTCATTAAAAACCACTTAGCACACTCAGTCAAAGAAGTCAGAATTATAAACACAAACTGTCTTCAAATTCAACTTGATAACTTCATTACTATCCTTACCATATACAGATCACCGAACACACATAATATAACCCCATTCTTACATTCGCTGCAAGATATATTAAAAAACATAGAACACTGCCAAAACACATATTTAATTGGTGACCTTAACATAAACATAATCAATAAAATGCATCCTCTGGTCAATGAATACCTAAATATATTAACGTTATTAGGATATCTGCCAACTGTCACCGCTCCAACAAGAGAATCAGACTCAAACGATAGTAGTTGTAAAGATCATGTCTTTGTTAAGAGTAAACTAGAAAATAAATCCATTGTATATCAGTCAACTATTACAGACCACTATGCAATCATTACTTCCATCAACAAAAAAACTCTTAAACCACCCCAAAATAATCAACCCCAAGAAAAAATTTCTTATGAAACTCTCCTAAATCTTGTATAGAAAGAAAACTGGGAACTTATTTACGCTTGTACTGATACCACCTCTGCATGCGAATTGTTTGTAAATTCTTTACATAACCACTTGGCCAATGCAACATCATATACAAAAAGTAAAATAAAACGATCGGACACAAAACTCAAACCATGGATCACTAATGGTATTCTCCAATCCAACGTGATAAGATTCACAACTTCTGTAGGAAAAACCCCAGTGACTATGCATCTCTCATATTCTACAAACGTTATAGAAACAACTGTAAAAAAATAATTGACAATGTTAAAAGGGATTATTACAAAAAAAAATCAATGAAGCTACCAATGATAAAAAAAAATTTGGAATATCATAAAAGATATAGCCAATATTAATAAAACTGACACACCTATTGTTAAAATTAATATCGTAGACCAAACAATACATGTAAATTCTAACCCTGAAAAAATATCTAACCATTTCAATCAATTTTTCTCCAACATTGGACCCAACTTAGCAAAAAAAATTTTAGACAGAAACAGCATCTCAGAGAAAGATCTTGCAAATAATATACCTATCAATAACCAGTTTCACTTCACTCCCACCACTGAACTTGAAATTATAGGATTAATAGAATCTCTTAAAAACAGTAACTCCACAGGAATTGATCATATCTCGACAAAAATAATCAAACACATTCAAAATTACATCGCATCCCCTCTTAAACACATAATCAACTTAAGCTTCAAAACTGGTATTTTTCCTAACCCCCTAAAACAGGCCACATTAATTCCAATCTTTAAAGCGGGAGACAAATTATTTGTAAATAACTACCGACCGATATCCTTACTAAGCATAATATCTAAAGTTGTAGAAAAAGCGGTGAAAAATAGACTCTGCAAGTTTCTTGAAGATAACAAAATATTATCTGACAATCAATACGGCTTTCGCAAAGGTAGAAGTACTTCAGATGCAAAAGCCGCCCTCACAAAGATCGTTTCCTATAATCTTGACATTGGTCGCAAACCACTTGCTGTTTTTCTCGATCTCGCAAAAGCATTTGATATGGTCTCACATCCATTACTGCTAAAAAAACTGCAGCAAATTGGAATAACTGAAGTAGCCTACACATGGTTTGAAAACTATCTATCAAACCGAACACAACAAACTCTCATCCAATCTGACAAAATACATATAAGCAATAAACTATCTGTGTCCTGTGATGTACCCCAAGGTAGCATACTAGGACCAATTTTATTTCTTATATACATCAACTCACTATGTGCCATGAATATTGGTGGAAAAATATTATCATTTGCTGATGACACGGTCTTAATATTCGAAGATGAAACATGTCAATCAGTTATTAACAAAGCTAATAATGCTCTAATAAAAGTAAAGCATTGGCTTGACACAAACCTCCTCACATTTAACATCGACAAAACACAATATATGACATTTTCCATACGCAAATATAATATACCCAACAACTGCCCTAAACCAATCATCCACTCGTGTCCACTCAATTTAGACAATCCGGAAACCATATCTAATATTAATTGTACGTGTTCGACCCTCAAATCATCAAAAGTAGTTAAATATTTGGGAATAATCATAGACAACCAACTACGTTGGGAAGCTCACATCGGTGACACAGTAAAAAAACTTCGTAAACTCTGTCATATATTGTTACGTAACAGAATCGGCTCCCGAGCGGAAGGTTAAGTGAATCGTCCCCACTACACGTGCCTACCGTTTCCTCTCCCCGCACCGCGCGACCACCCCGCGTCAGGCGCCAAAGCGCCGGGCGGCCCGCCGGCCGCCATTCCTTCGCTAGCCCTCGGCCAAGCAACTGCGCCACGCGCGATTCGCGCTGTTTGTGCTCCACGATATTAACTCCGCGATGTATTGTTTGCAATTGTGTTGTGAACGGAATCCAGAAAAGATGGCAGACCACGCATCTAGCTATGTGAGTACCAACTCGCTTCCTCCCCCCCACCGTGTGCTTTGAACCGTTTGTAACTTCATTTAAACGCATAGAGAGAGGGAGAAATCCTCGTTAGGTCAGTAGGGTAGTTTAACTTGTGTTTTGTGCCGACACTGGCCGTATGTGTATCACCCTGTTCTGTTTATTGAATAAACCCTTTAAATGCAAATACTGTGTACTGATTGAAGAGGGAGTCCCGGGGATTTTGAGGAGAGGAGGGGAAGGAAGAATTGACCAAGCGAACCACTGGCACTCGCCCTGTTTTTTAGGAGGAATCATGTTCGAGCCGGTTTGAGCTAACCGACGGCTGTTATTGTGTGTGTTTTACAGGAATAGGGCCTGGGGTAGGCCGCTGCAGCAGCGCGCCCCCAGCACTGGCGTTCCCAACTTAGGGGCAATTTTTTTTTTTTTCCTCCCTCTTCACAGTCGCTCGCCTCGTTCTTCAATCAGCCATTGTTTAAACTGTATAATCTATAATGTTTTGTCTTGTTTTTTTTCCCAATTTGTCTAGCATTACCATCAAAAAACATCGACGCGAGTGTAACTTCGAATTGCAAATTTAAACTATCGCGGGCACATTCCTTCATTTTCGAGTCGTCACTCGACAAAACATTATCACCGGTATTCCTACGTAAAGTGCTCAACCAAGAAAGTTGCCGTCGTGAATAATATAGTGTTTACAAGTGTCGACCGACTAAATTTGCTAGTTTCAAATACAAGATTAATAGTGGAAATGTACACAAATATTTAAAACAAAGTTATTCAACAATTAAAATCCTGTATATGATAAACCAATTACCCGCTTCGTTTCCCGAAAGTTAATTAACCAGTTTTCATTAATAAACTTATTCCGCAGTGTGCTGGTCTGTATTTGATATCGACATATACTGCGAATAGGGGTCTATTTCGCAAAATACTGGCCTGTATATATAACGGCATATTTTGCAGCTTAAGGGAAACAAGTGGATTAAATTCTTTCTACCTTTTGACAATTGAGCATTTTTCTAATTTTGCCGCCTGTTTCATCATTTAGCTTTTTTTTCTTTCGTAAGAAACAGACGACATAATTTGAAAGACGTTCGGTTCGCGTTGACGTCGTTTCCTCGAGTCAGGCATTACATTACGTATGCACATCTGCATATAACTTGTTATGACAAGAGGAAGTCGGCGGATAAATACCAGTAATGGTGTATGCTCAAATCAGGCTGCAGTATAGCCACGTTAAATAAAGAACAATTCCCCAAGACATTGTTGAATTTTCAAACATACTTCCACGAAAACTTGTATAAAAGAAAAAATATTTCCTTTCCTTTCTAAAGAACCCCCCCTTTGGAAGGCTAATCGAAATATTCCAAAAAACATGTTCATTTAAGGCGAACCTCGTTTCCGTTTTTTTTATTTTTTCTTTTCCGGACTTTTGCTTATTTGCAAACCCTTTTCAAAACATCGGGATTTTTTCTCAAAATTACGTTTTTTGAGGGAAACCGCTGCCCAAATTTTTCTCGTTTTCGGACTTAGAAAAATTTTCTACAAATTTTCAAAACATCTGGATTTTTTCTCAAAATCACGTTTTTTGAGGGAAACCGCTGCTCAAATTTTCTCTCATTCCGGACTTAGAAAATTTTCAACAAATTTTCAAAACATCAGGATTTTTTCTCAAAATCACGTTTTTCGAGGGGAACCGCTGCCCAATTTTTTTTCTCGTCTATGGACTTTGAAAATTTTCAACAAATTTTCAAAACATCTGGTTTTTTTCTCAAAATCACGTTTTTCGAGGGGAACCGCTGCCCAATTTTTTTTCTCGTCTATGGACTTTGAAAATTTTCAACAAATTTTCAAAACATCTGGATTTTTTCTCAAAATCACGTTTTTTGAGGGAAACCGCTGCCCAAATTTTTCTCGTTTTCGGACTTAGAAAAATTTTCTACAAATTTTCAAAAACATCGGGATTTTTTCTCAAAATTACGTTTTTTGAGGGAAACCGCTGCCCAAATTTTTCTCGTTTTCGGACTTAGAAAATTTTCAACAAATTTTCAAAACATCGGGATTTTTTCTCAAAATCACGTTTTTGTAAGGGAAACCGCTGCCCAATTTTTTCTCGTCTATGGACTTTGAAAATTTTCAACAAATTTTCAAAACATCGGGATTTTTTCTCAAAATCACGTTTTTGTAAGGGAAACCGCTGCCCAATTTTTTTTCTCGTCTATGGACTTTGAAAATTTTCAACAAATTTTCAAAACATCTGGATTTTTTCTCAAAATCACGTTTTTTGAGGGGAACCTCTGCGCAAATTTTTCTCGTTTTTGGACTTTGAAAAATTTTCAACAAATTTTCAAAACATCTGGATTTTTTCTCAAAATCACGTTTTTTGAGGGGAACCTCTGCGCAAATTTTTCTCGTTTTTGGACTTTGAAAATTTTCAACAAATTTTCAAAACATCAGGATTTTTTCCCAAAATCACGTTTTTTGAGGGGAACCGCTGCCCAAATTTTCAAATAAACCAAACACTTATAAAAAACGCGTTTTTTTTCAAAAACTTTTTGTAAAAATACGTCCCCAGTGGTCAATCTCTGCCCAATTTCTTTCCAATTGCGAGTCTAGTTCTCACTTTTTCCAACATAAGGTCACTCTGATACGACCTTATACACCATGGAAGTTCCTCAAGTCACGCTGGGTATAATCCCACACATTTTTACTTCAAAAAAGGAGGAACTACTACAGGCCCTGAGAAATAGAAAGATTTCTCCTAGGAATAATTCCAAAATGCCTTACTGTGACGGAATCAGTAAATTCCATCACATCAAGTACTCAGGCGTTATCAAATTGGCAAAACTCTTGTCATAAGTGACGTGAGTTACATGTAAATATTAAATGTAAATAATCACCCACATGGGCATTCGTAAGGAAATCCTTACACCCGAAGGCACATTAATGTCAACGGTAGCCTAACTCCTGTACATTTTTTTTTTTGTGCATAATTTTATATGTTCTTTTACATCCTGCGCGCCTTGCCTGCTGTACCACAAGAGCACCTCTTGGGGCACTGTTTTCATGCTTGTATGCATCCTCTTCCTGAAATTGATCACTTCGGGAAAGGGACTCCTTTTTCCTCCTACCATCAACGGTTCCAGAAAACTCTTGCTCCGAGACGTCGTTTTTCCTTTCACAATTCTTGCAGCATCCGCGCGTTTTTTTTCTCACCTCATCGCCTCATCTTGTCATATCACCCCTTTTTTAATTTTTTGTTTTGTGTCGGGTTTTGTCGTACCAGTACGTCCCTACCCTAATGTTGTAAATATAAAATCATAAGCACAAGTCTGTATAATAACCATTGGTTTCAGACCTTTGCCGCGGGCTCGCTACTATGGTCACAGCACCATATTGTAAGAATGTCGCGACGATTTCTGTTATAATAGGAAATCCTCCCGTTTTTCCTTTCTTTCTTTTCCCTCTTCACCCCATCCTACACATTCATAGTAATGTTGTATATTGGGAATCGTTTCGAATACACCCAATGTACTCACCTATCAGGTCACATTCGCTGGATTCGAGACAATTCAAGAGCAACCTTGTTGCTATTTGTGGTTTTTTCTTCTTTTTCCAAAAAATTAGAATGGCGCTCAACCCAATTGCTCTTATTTTTCTAGAATCATATTTTGTCGGATTCGGAAAAAATTTTTTTTTGTTGTTATAAAAGTGACAATATGTTTTGTCCCTTCATTAACTTTGTTCCTTGTACATATACAACTTCATTATGAGGTACATATTTTATCATGACATCAGTTTCTTTTGTCCTTATTGTACCATTATTCTAGTTTGAAGTTTAAAATCTTGGCCAGATCTTCAATAAAATTTGTGTTTATCGCCTTTTGGCAAGTCTTGTAACGTATGCTAATATGAAATTATTAAGCTACAGCAGTGCCGTATTAATTACATCATTGTAACCCGCCGTCTGTATTGAATGGGGACCCACTTTTTCGAACGTAAGTGGGCTACTGTCTTTCAATACTGGGCAAATTTGTTGTAAATCGTTCATTCAACCCGCCGTCTGTATTGAATGGGGACCCACATTCTCGAACGTAATTGGGCTACTGTCTTTCAATACTGGGCAAATTTGTTGTAAATCGTTCATTCAACCCGCCGTCTGTATTGAATGGGGACCCACATTTTCGAACGTAATTGGGCTACTGTCTTTCAATACTGGGCAAAATTTGTTGTAAATCGTTCATTCCTGTACATGAGACGTGAAGACGTTACAATACTCACCATGAATCGTGCGAACGAAATAATATCTACCCCATGTTTGTGTGACCTACCAAGCGTAGATCACACGCCTTTTATTTTCTGTTATCAGAAAATTATTGCTTTTGCAGCAGAGTACTCATTAACATGCCCGTGGACTTCCTGTCACAAGAACCCAGGAACTATCCACTATCTCAAAAGGACTAATCATACGCTTCACTCATGATTATGGGGCATCGTGTCGTAGGAGTTAAGTTGATGGACACAAAAACACCTAACTCGTTGTCTGGGGGACGAACAAGAAAACCCCCAGGTTTGTGAGATTTGAGCAAGGGTCTGTCATTTCTCGCAAACAAGTAGGAGAATAAAACGACCTTCTAATCTTCTGCCCAATACACGTAGTGGATTAGACTCTTTTTGTCAGTGTATCCCTTTTGTCCCACTCTACCAAATTGTATTGTAATGTGCCAGGAAAGTTGCTGTAGACCTTGTTTCACCTTTCACTCAGAGGTCGAATTTCGGAAATAGCCGAGTCCTCAGCAGTTTTCTTCGTTCAAATGTTCCCAATTGTCACTCTTTCCTTTCCTCGAAATTATCCGTGAATGGGGATATATGCGTTACGCACTTGGCGTTTCGTTTGTCAAATGGGACAACCTTCATTCACGGATCTTTTCAACTTCCTACTCCTTTCCCACTTTTCATAACTTATTTGTACTCAATGTTTTGTTCTTCGAAAGTAGAAAAAATGCTACCGTATAGACGTGAGCATAGGTCATGGAAGACCAACTTCTTTCGAAAAGGGGCATTTTGTCATACGTACAAACCCTTACCTACGTGTTCTTGGAAATGTATTTAGTTTAAAAAAAAACTAAATGGGTTAAACAGAACCTTCCTTGAATACGTACCTTTGTAATATGTATAAGTCTGTAGTTGCATTTAGTTAACTCTCTCTCCGTCTCTCTCTCTCTCTACGCGTCAAACAAATCCAATTTTTCTCAACATGCACACCTTGTTTCTCTCCAAACCTTTTCATCATTGGTCTACCAGGCAGGTAAACTTCAAGAATTTTGCTCTAATAATAATTTTTTCCCGGATTAATAAGAAGACCAGCAGCTCTTCACCCTATCTACACCTGCGCCTCTCTTCATGCTGCCTTCACTACCGTCACGGAGGTCCCATGCCTTCAAACCCTGCGTACCAAAAGCACCCGACCACACCTAACATAACCAAGTGTGAGTCGTGCGTGTAGTTGCGAATTGTATCATCACAAAACCATCACTCAAACAAACCCGAGCACGTCAGCTCTAAGTTGGTTCATGTTCCTGTTGCCATTGTACAAATGTTCCTGCGGCACCTTGCAAATGTTCCTGTTGCCATTGTACAAATGTTCCTGCGGCATCTCGCAAATGTTCCTGTTGCCATTGTACAAATGTTCCTGCGGCACCTTGCAAATGTTCCTGTTGCCATTGTACAAATGTTCCTGCGGCATCTCGCAAATGTTCCTGTTGCCATTGTACAAATGTTCCTGCTGCATCTTGCAAATGTTCCAGCTGCACCTTGCAAATTGCTCTGTTGCCACCATGCCAATGCTCCTGTGCCTTTGCGCAAATAACAATACCAACGATTGTTCACACAACAATCCCACTGTATACAAACCAGTGTACCAACCACCATCACAACAACGGCTGTCATGCACACAAACCACCTCCTCTATAAAGGACCAACCACCAATTACAATTCCACCCTCCAGTACCTCAATGACGTCATACTGGCCCACCCACAGGATCCGGAAGCAGCTATCTTCTTGACCTCTGTGACAGGTAGAACCCTCTCCACCACCAAGAAGCCTCATCCTGCGTTCTCTTCTTCGTGTTTTCTTTAAGGCCCTAGTGTTCCTTGAGTGTAATCTCAAACGGGCCAGGTTACTGTGACAAAGTAACCGTGTAACTTCAGTGCAACGTCCCAACACCCCAAACATCCTACGCAAACCACGCTACGCAAACATAGCTCACAGACCAATGATACAATTAGAGTCATTTTTTTTCTATCACTGCATAACCCTTGTACCTTTCTCCAACAGGTCCTTGTTTATATTTATGTATGTCACTGCTCTTTCTTGTTCATTCATGTATAATTCCTTGTTCACCATGTTTTTTTTCTCTTTTGTTTTTGTTTCTACTATTTTGTAGCTAGCAACCTTTTTCTCTCTCTCTCTCCTTTTTTCTCTTAAATTTTTTTTTTTTGTTTTGTTTTGGCACAAGTGCTAGAAGGGTAAGAGGATTTCTTAGCCCTACTGCTCCATTACCACGTCGCTTTTTTTGCGGCGAGGGGGGAAGTGTTACGTAACAGAATCGGCTCCCGAGCGGAAGGTTAAGTGAATCGTCCCCACTACACGTGCCTACCGTTTCCTCTCCCCGCACCGCGCGACCACCCCGCGTCAGGCGCCAAAGCGCCGGGCGGCCCGCCGGCCGCCATTCCTTCGCTAGCCCTCGGCCAAGCAACTGCGCCACGCGCGATTCGCGCTGTTTGTGCTCCACGATATTAACTCCGCGATGTATTGTTTGCAATTGTGTTGTGAACGGAATCCAGAAAAGATGGCAGACCACGCATCTAGCTATGTGAGTACCAACTCGCTTCCTCCCCCCCACCGTGTGCTTTGAACCGTTTGTAACTTCATTTAAACGCATAGAGAGAGGGAGAAATCCTCGTTAGGTCAGTAGGGTAGTTTAACTTGTGTTTTGTGCCGACACTGGCCGTATGTGTATCACCCTGTTCTGTTTATTGAATAAACCCTTTAAATGCAAATACTGTGTACTGATTGAAGAGGGAGTCCCGGGGATTTTGAGGAGAGGAGGGGAAGGAAGAATTGACCAAGCGAACCACTGGCACTCGCCCTGTTTTTTAGGAGGAATCATGTTCGAGCCGGTTTGAGCTAACCGACGGCTGTTATTGTGTGTGTTTTACAGGAATAGGGCCTGGGGTAGGCCGCTGCAGCAGCGCGCCCCCAGCAATATTCTGCTCCCTTAGGTCTATCTTAGATTTACAGACTCTAAGAAGCGTATACTTTGCCCTTTTCCAATCCATAGCAACATACGGTATAGTGGGATGGGGTGGTTAGGATCTTAGATATTCGATAGCTATTTACTAAAACAAGCATTTGTTATATACGAAAAAAATAATCTACTAATCGCCCCACAACATCAAGCACACACCCGCTTTTCATCAAACCTGGGTTGCGTGATCCCAAAACTAACACCTCATTCGTTCAACGACAATTCTGGTTCATCGCTCCTAAAATATAGAACGCTCTGAGTACTGACATAAAGTCAAGTAATTCAAATTATCTTTTTATAACACGTGTACAACATTGGATTTTTGAAAGGGGACGAACGTACTTTAAAGAATTCATGAGTTCTAACACTACATTTTAATTATTCATTTTTGCATTTCAAAATTTTAATTTCCATTTTTATTTCTATTTTTCTTTAAAATGTTGTTTTTTTTTTCTTAGTTTTTCACTAAATTTTATTTATGTTTTTAATTTTGATTTATATACTCATATATTTTAATTTATATAGAACACTTGAGTTCTTAACATTTAATCTTTATTACTAATTTTTGTATTTCAAAATTTTAATTTGAATTTTCATTTTTATTTCTACTTTTCTTTAAAATATCATTTTTTTTCTCTTTAGTTTAAAGTATTTCTTAATATTTTTTGGAATGTTAAAATATTAAATGTACGACAACCACAACGCGGGCATTAGCCTAGTGTGGTAGCCAAAAAAAAAACAAATATCTGTAACTAATAAAAAATTTATGAAATTAAAAGAAAAAAAAAACTCTTTTTATAAGAAAGCTGTAGATATATTATTTTTGACTGCATGTGATATCTGGGATTGGATGCTTTCTAAATTTTGTTTTGGTGTCCACTGAGATTTATATTTTTGTTGGTGCTGAAGATTTCTTGAATGCCGGGGCAACTGTAGTGTACAGTTAAAATTTTGAATGTCTCCATCAAGTCACCCCTTTCTCTTCTTTCTTTTAACATTGGTAATCTTAGTTTCTTCAGTCTGTCTTATTATGTGAATGGCATACAAATATAAGTGACATGTTAATGGTATATTGCAAGTTGAAGTGGTCCAAACTTTCAAAAGTAACAAATTGATATTTTGTTATGTATGCAGCTGTAATAATAGAAATTGTTTTAATAAAATTATTTCCTTTTCAAGTATATATTCCACGGATAAAGTTACACAAAGGCATTTTTTACACTTTTTAAAGTAGTGACTTACCTTTTGGTTTACATGAATGTTATTCGGTTTATTTCAGCGCCCTCGAGGTGATTTTTCACAAAAACGGCGCTTTACAAATCAGCCAAATATTATTATTATCTGCAGATACATTATTATTGACTAACCATGGCGAAACCCAGTTTTTACTAGACCATTCGGAATATTTCATCTGTCAGTAAATTTGTGCGTTACGTTCCGGTTCCTGTTCAAGATGGTGGCTTTGTTGGAAACTACCTTTTTGCTCGGCGCATCAGTATTCGCATTTTCGTGGTTCCTACTATGAGCTGTCAAATCGGATTAATGAATATTGTGGTACCTGCCGGACTGAAAAATTTCCATTGAGTAGGTGACATTTATGGTTCATAATTTAATTAAGTAGTTAGGTTTTTAAGTACCTACAAACAAATCTTACGATTTCAGGGAAAATTATGGCGTTGATTTATTAAATAAGAGAAAATTAGAAATATACGTTTTGGACGCAAGATCTACTACTGTTACTACAGAACAACTGGTTGTGTAGAAATGAAATCCCGAGGCTTAATAATATCTGTGGTAAAATCACGTATGATCGTGTGTGAAATGTGAAGATTTGCAAATAATGCAAACTGATTTTAGCGTAATGAGTAAGTTTAAGAAATGAACGCTAAGATGATTTGGGCATGTAGAGTTAAGCAGGATAATATTTGAGGTGAATGTGAATGGCAGAAGTCGGGGACGCTCGAGAAATTTATGGCACGATCGAGTGAACAAAATATTTGAGTCGAGCCATTTCAAGAGTCAGAATAGCAGATGGGTATTTACCTATTAAACGATGCATATAATTATGTATGAATGTGAACGAAGCAAGGAGTGTACTCTATGACCGAATTGTTTGGCGGTCCATCCTCTCTATCTACCCTTGCGTAAATTAAAAAAATGTGTCTGGTGACAAAACAATCCTCTTTTTCAACAAACATTAGGACCAAATTATTGTAGCAAACACAAGTATTTATTTAATGAATGGATAAAAATATCATTGTAATGTTTGACAATACCCTTCTTTATCCTACTTCTTGTTGGCGATCACTCTGGAAAATGTATCTCTGTCTTGCGCTACCCGGAATAGCTCCTCCACGCTTCTAATACCGGTCCACTCTCGTACATTCGCAGCCAAGACATTTATCTCCTACCAGGCCCTCGGCAACCCTCCATCTTGCCTTTCAATACCAATTGGAGCAAGTGATACTTCTCCCCTCGAAGTATGTGACCCAGATACGAAATTTTCCTGACTTTCACCAATGTAAGCAGCTCTCTATCTGCTCCAGCCCGCCGGAGAATTTCTGTGTTGGTGATCATGTCGGTCGATGGGACCTTGAGCATTCTCCGGTGAATCCACATTTCAAAAGCCTCTAACCATGCCTCTAGCCATGTCTCACATCCATATAGCAAGACCGACCGCACATAACATTTTAACATTCTCTGCCTTCGTTTTAAATTGATATTGTTATTGCAGAAGAGGGATTTCATTGCATTTTCTTTCTCCTAACTTTCTCAAACAGAGGTTCGGTTTTAAGCCAACTACCTTGAATTAAAAATATTTTTCAGTGGGAATGGAAATGTGTTTAAGTTTTTTAAAAATACCGTATAATAAAAAAGCATGCTTTTTTGTAAAATATATGTTTAATAAATCGATCGTTCAGTTGATTAGACAGACTTCAAAAATCGAAATTAAAATTGAGTTAGTAGTTAGAGGCCATTAATTTATTACGTAAGACGATTTAGGGGGGGAGGGGGGTCGACCATGTCTTATTTTTTCTTACAAGGGGTGGGAGGGAGTCTCGAAAGTTCTTACGTACGATCACAAAAATGCGCAAAGTTAAAATTATTCTTTGGAAAAGCGCGGGCAACCGCACGAGTGCCGAAGATCGCTCAGATGCGTATAGGTAAACGATTTCCATTTCCGTGGCAAAGAACCCGCGCAAACAAACATTAAAACAAACCAAACGTGTAATCATTTTTTCTTTTAGATTCTTCGTAATAAATATTAAACAAGGGGGAGGGGGTCGGCCTAATCTTATTTTTTCTTATAATAGGGTGGGAGGGGGTCGAAACCTAGCAAAATTCGTTTTACGTAATAAAAGAATGGCCCCTTATGTGTACAAGTGTGCCCTCTATTGGGTACAATAATACTAAGATTACTCATAAACACCACCAAATCAATTATAACATTATAATAATGAAAAACTTGTAGCGAATTAATCAAAATGTTATTTTTTTCAGGGTCACTTTTAGGATATTTCAAAAACGTACGTAATATACCGGGAAGCTTAACGTCTCGGTGGTATTTTATGGCAAGTTTATTATCTAAAATACAGTCACGTGTAAATAATAACAACTAATGTTCAACGAGTGGTCAATTATAATAAAATTATAAAATTTTCCTCTAGAATTAAATAAACTCGGTTTTTATTGGCTAATTAAGTTTATTGACGTTATTTGTGGACCGATATATTTAATGCAATGTACAATTGATTTCACAATCTAAACTCTTGTGGGGGGGGGGGAGCCCACGTACCTAAATCACTTTATTTTCGAATACTTGTGAATACTGCACAAGAGTCCCAGCTGCCCGTACCGATGGGGGAGAAGGGGGTAATAAAACCATTAAGACGATGTTTAAAAAAGGTTTTCTAGGTCAAATGTATCTTTTGCGATGTTACTCGTATTAATATTCGTTAAAAAATGTAATTATGTTAATAATGTTTAGCGCGAAATCGATTGACAGTCAACCCCAAATCTGTCTTTCGAATTCGTATTTCTAATTTTTTATGTGAATATCGCACAAGAGTCCCGACTTTTTCAAACCATATGAAGCCAGTGGCAACGTGACAATTCTAATAATTGGTGTATATGATGATGTGATGAGAAAGAGGAAGGTGGGAAAATATCTGGCTCTATAAATCTGGCCATTTCAATTTCGAATGGTGACCATTCACCAGGGCGCTAACAAGAGATCACACTATCTGTAATGTTCTTTCCAATAATATATTCTACGAAATAATTCAACAAACCTATCCATTTTTCTAAACTCATAAAGTTAAAAAACTCTTTTTTGAAAGACTTATTTTTAAATACGTATCACGGTCACTCGGTCTCCCTAAAGTAATTCGAGAAATAATCAGCATTTTTGATAACGTTTTTTTTAAATACGCTTAATGCAGCCAAGCCGTGTAAAAGGGAATAGTTGTGTTATTTATAGCATTTATCAATCTTGATGTGACATTTTCTCCCGAAGACCGACAGAAAACTGCTCATCAAAAAAAAATTAGTGCAAATAGCTCTTGCAAAGTCATCGCAAGAGCTATTTGCACTAAGTACACAATTTTATTTCTTTTCTTCGCTCATGTAGGTAAGTAAAATGGTTTCTATAATAACGACAGATCGTAGGTACACATTGTTTTTTTAAATGTTATAACGACGACACGATACCGTATGCTCACAATACCTGCTAGCGTAAAACCAATAATATATTTATAATAATAACTAGTTTCTCATAGCTTAAATTATTAACAAATTGAATATGTACCAACCTACTGGTTTATAAAGCCTTTAAGAACGATTACCAATTCTTTTGTTCGCTAATGAATATTTTTCAAATTCAAATGCGAGTTAAGAAGATTCAAGAAGAGCTAAAAAGAGCCAAGAAAAGAAAAGGAGAGTCATGAAGAGTTAAGAAAAGCCAAACAGAGACAAGAGGATCCAAAAAGAGTAAAAAAAAAAAGTCACAAGAAAAATGAATAAAAGACCAAAAGAGGCAAGAAAAGCTAAGAAGAGCCAAAAAGAAATAAGAAGAGACAAAAAGAGGAAAAAAGAGACAAGAAGAGTCAAGAAGAGTCAAAATGAGACTATATTAGACAAGAGGGGATAAAAAGAGACAAGCAGAGCGAATAAAAGACAAGAAGAGGAAGAAAAGAAGAAATAAGACAACTGAAAAGAGGCAATAAGAGACAAGAACAAGCAAGAAGAACTGTAAAGATACCAGAAGAGCCAAAAAGATCCAAAAATATATGTATAAGAGTTACTGGGAACAATTATATATTAAACAATGTCACTGTTGTGTTTTCTAGTTAAGTTTCAAACCAATTATGGATTATTTATTTATTATTATATTTGTAAAAATAGTGATAATTATTAACAACAAGTTTTTATTCATTTAGGCCAAAGATGGCGCCAGTAATTTCAGATGTCGGTGTTGTGTGATCATTTTTTGAACTTCCTCCCTTCTCAATATATAATGGAATTAAACTACAAAAAGCCCACGCTATCTAAAAATTAACACTTCTCTAACTAAACTTGCATTGAAAACATATCGTCTTACTCATCATCGCAAAATAAGATACAACCTCGGAGCAAGAACGGGTTAGGTGTTGTTACTCAACATGATGGGTTAATCGCGCGCATGCGCGTATTCTTCCCGCGTCGCTGTACGGGAGATGTAGTAGCTGTCAGAATTTAAACCACCCGATCACCAGGGTTAACTCAGTACCCCGTGCATTGTAACTGACGAAATGGCGAACTTTTATGAGAATCTTGACGTTTTGAACGGGGCTTTGGCAAATATTGACCGTATTCGCGGCATTCGTACACCACGGCTACGAAAAAGGTTAAAAATGTACGATCCATTTGCGGCACTTACGGAAGGAGATTTTAGGTCTAAATATAGATTTACCAAAGTCAACATGAGAGGTTTGATTGATTTGGTACGGCCGTATTTGGATGTGAATAATAAACTGAAACGCAGATAGCCGAGCCTGTAGACGTCTCCTATCTGGACTGCCCGGGCTTCACCCTCGCAAGCAAGTTCAGACCTAAAGGAGGTGTCTGTCTCTACAGTCGAGCTGACGTCAACTGTGTGCGACTGTTGAATCTGGAAAACTCCAGATTCGACGTAATGTGGGTACGCGTCAATCTTGCCAGTACGGTAAGGTTCTACGCGTGTTTATACCGCTCACCGAATCTTAGCGAATCAGACACGTCCGAGCTCTTCAAACATTTAAGCGATACTATTGATGACCTTCTGCCCCGCTACCCTACGGCAGAGTTAATGGTCCTGGGGGACTTCAATGTTCATAAAGAACCTTGGTTGAAGTTCTCAGGATCAACAGACTCGGCTGGACGCCAAGCAGAATCCTTTGCCCTTTGCTACGGATTGAAGCAAATAGTTCAGCAGCCTACAAGGGTTCCTGATGTCCAGACTCACCGTTCCAATCTGTTAGACCTATTTTTAACTACTGTGCCACACGGTTACAAGATTGAAGTTACACCGGCGCCTGGTGACGACATCAATCCCTGTAAACTTCAGACCACCAAACGAGAGGCTGAAGACAAAAGTGTGGCACCATAGGTCAGCAGATTGGTTCGGTCTGCGGGCATATTTTAATGCTTTCCCGTGGTCAGCTGTCTGTTTTCGGACTTCGGATCCCTCAAGATGTGCCCAGGAAATTGGTGAAGTCATCACATCCGCGATGGATGGCTTCATCCAATCTTCTGTTAAGGAGTCTGGTGTAGGCTCAAAGCCGTGGTACAGCCAACAATGCGCTGAAGCAGTGCGACGAAAAAACGCGGCTTACCGAGCCTACAACACATCTAGAACATCCGAAGACAGAACAGTGGAGGTAATCCACCTCTTACCCGCCCTGGTATAAGTAACTGATGGTTACTCCTTCAAGGCTCTCGCAAGATTCTAATTTTTTTTATTAAACCAAGCTACATTTATTTATTTTGAACGAATCTCGACCTCCAGTGTCCATGCATACGTTGTTAGTAAGCAGTATGCAAGTGATTAACAGGAAAAAAAAATGCGAAAAATAGGTAAGTAAGAAAAAGATAAATTAAACAGGGCAAAAGAAAAACTCATTCATGAGACTTCATGACGCGGAATTGCATCTGTAAAAAACCTGCAAGCACCTGTATAAAATAGAGAACATAAGAAATACAATAAATCTCAAATCAATTGGCAAGTACCAACAAAAAATGTGAATGGCTTTCGGTCTGACCATAAACTACACTTAGCTTCTGTGTCCCTTAGCCAACCACTCAGTGAAGCCTCAAAGAATGTTAACTGAATATTTGGGATAAAATACCCGAAGACTAAAAGAAAATTCAGCATTGGGTAGTCAGAGGCAGGACAAAGGACAGTCAAGGTCGTGTGATCAAACCTCAAGCCTGCACATGTCATTGGGGGAGGCGCAGATAGATTTGAGAAGGATCTGCAAAATTAATAATGTAACTAAAGATGAAGCAGGGACGAGGTCCAGCACACCCCCATACGGGAATAGGGAAAAAAATAAAAATTTGGAGTTCAGTTCATCCAAAAAACATTGAAATAGTTAAAGACAAACAAAACACAACAAGGAACATGGCATAAATTAACAGGTATTATGGTAAATATAAACAAAGCAAATCGTAAAGCACTTATATACATTTTTGAAAATATAATGAACAAAATAACATAACGCAAATGTAAAATATAACATATAACTTATGATATATAATAAAATAAAAGAAAAAACATATTACAGAAACACAAAACACACAAATCATAAAAAATAAATCCAAGCGGTAAATGTAAATGAACAATGAAGAGTGTCCGTGAATTCAGAAGCAAAATACACCTGGTACATAAGTTATTTTACAGCTACTCAGCGACTTTAAGAACCGGCCATCTCTCAACCCAGATTTTCGTGAATTTCCTCAGGCACTCAAAATTCACCTTACTCGAGACGAGATCTGTATTCCAAGCAGGTCTCGTAATAACTTGTAAACCATCAATCATTTCGTCTCGAGCATCCGTCAAAATCTCACAGTGCCACAAAATGTGCTCGGCTGTTTGGTCGGTATCACCACAAGCACAATTGGGATGGGATGATAGAGCCAGTCTGTGAAGTCTACCTCTAAAATCCCCATGCCCAGAAAGCAATTGGGTGATATGGTGGTCCATTAAAAGATATGCCCCTTCCATTCTGATTTTAACTGATGGAAAGAAGGAGAAGGTCCATCTTCCCATATTCGATCTATCCCATCTCATCTGCCATTCACTCAGCGTTTTTATTCTCATCATCTTTAGAAGTTCAGGGAGAGGCACTGCTCCACCAGGTATTAATTCAATACCAAGGTGGTTTACAGGTCTTCCTCTTTTCAGACACTTCTTTGTCAAAACTTCCCTAATTTCTAAATCAATTGGCAAAATGCCGGCCAAAATTGGCAAAGCATCCGATGATACTGATCTGTAGGCTCCTGAAAGCGCCAGTAAGGGGATTCGCTGGCCCCTCTTAAGCGCTGAATGAATAAGTGAATTACCCAGTCGATGTTCCCATACACAGGCACCGTATGAAACTTGTGCCACATATACGCATCTGTATAATAGACGGAGCGCAGGGAACCCCATTCAGCAGTTGAGATTCTTTTCAGTTTTAAGAAGAGAGCCTGGGCCTTACTAGAAACGCTTTTAACGTGAGTCAAGAACGAGGATGATCTGTCTAATGTAACGCCTAAATATTTAGAACTCTCTACAAAACGGATTGCAGTATCTCCCATTTTTATGAAAGGGTTTCTACCTCTACTGAGGGAGCCCCTATGGGGAGCAAAAGTCAGTCTGTTTTCCTTTCCCCAGTTAAGAATCATATTCAAACCTTCTTCAGCTTTATTTTCAACTTCTTTTCTACTGTCCCCAGAGACCAAATAAAATTTGTCTGCGTATCAATCAGCGTTATAATCAATCGCAATAGTGCCTTCAGGTAAGGGTAACCTGAAGGAGTCATCGAATAAAATATTCCAGAAATCCGGTGCAAGGGGAGAACCTTGGGGACAAGCCATGTCCACTTCTCTTTTAATGATGCAATCACCAAAAGAAATTATAATTTTTCTATCTTTAAAATAATCGCAAGATATTTGAAAAAGTTTTCTTGGACAATTACGATTCTTTAATTTAGTAAAAATTATCTCCCACCATGCATCGAAGGCACCAGTTATATCTAAGAAGATACCGATTACGTACCTCTTTGTGCAGACCTTCACCCAGTCAAGCGCAGTCATAAGGGCGTGCTCCGTGGACTTACCTGGGACGAATCCATATTGATGTATATATGATGGTGTTAATGTTTCTCGTAGACGATTTTGAATATTTTTTCCAATATTTTCCCCAATACAGGAAGAAGTTTTATTGGTCGATAAGCTTTAACATCAGTTCTTTCTTTGTCGTTCCCTTTAGGTATGATCCTGAGCACGCCTTTCTTTCATACAGAAGGGAAAACTCCTCTTCTCATACACGTTTCCATAACCTGAAAGAGTTCTTCCTTGGCATGGATCCATACATACCTCACAATTATACAATTCAGTTTATCATGCCCTGGTGCCTTCCTAAGACTCAAACCCTTAATTATAATTTCTATTTCAGCTCTAGTAATTTTAGAAATTTTTTCCTCCTGGGAGAGGATTGGAGGAATCCGTGATTGATTTCTAATCTGTTGGTGGTGGTCGCTTTCCCCAATGACTGAATCTAAGGGAACTAACTTTCCCAGAAGTGTATTGAGAGTAGTCATCACGTTAATACTCTCAACGTTCCCGTTATCATTGTCGATAACACTAGATAAAAACCGATCAGAACCTTTACCCGTTTTTTCAATGGTGCTACAAATATCCCAAGTGTTAGAGTTACCAACATCTTTAACCCAATTATGCCAAGCAGCTCGTTTAGCCAAAAGTACAGCCGATTTGAAAGCTTTACGAGAGCTGCTTAGTTGTCTCTTGAGGGTGGATGTCTCCTCCTCCATACATCCAACCCGTCTAGAGATTCCTAAAGCTCTGTAAGCTCTCTTAAAGGTGCCCTTTAGCAAAGTCAACTCATTCGACCACCACGGAGACCTAATAATCGTCTTCGGGTTTGTTCTTCCCAGAGCCGATTCAGCAGCTGATACTACGGCTGCGTTGAAAAATTCTCCAAATTGTCCGGATCTCTAGCTGCTACATCATGAAAACCCCTTAAAGTATCACGTAGAGCATCCCCAAAGTTATCCCAATTCGCCCGAGTAGTTTTGAAGTTCCAGGAGGATCTTGGAGCTTCGGTCTTCTTGACACCCACCATATAAGTTATTAATCTGTGATCAGAATTAATAGCACATTCGTGGACCTTCCATTTAGAAATCTTGGCCGCAATCGATCCAGAGCAAAGAGTTAAATCAATATTGCTCTCACCATGTGTGTTACTGAAAGTAAAAATACTACCAGATTCATTTATTAAAGAAAGACCTTGCGTCGCAATAAGGTCTTCGACGGCGTCTGAACCTTCCGTCCATTGTTCAAAATTGTCAAACCACATCGGTGAGCGAGCATTAAAGTCTCCTCCAATAACTATGTTACGTCCTTTAAGCGCGTTTAGTGCGCGCGTCAGGCTCAAGATATGAGGTCCAACTGGATTACAATGTATGAAATAGACTGAAATTAAAATAATTTCAGTGTCTCCAAAATTAAGTAAAACACAAGTTTGGTACTCGTTTGACAGTCCCACCAGAAGGAGGGGACTAACTAACGAAATGTTAACCAGGACTTCCGCCCCCGGTGCCGGGCCAATTTCGAGTACCGCATCCGGATATTGAACAGGCGTTCTACCTAACCAGGTGTATTGCTACTGAATGAGCAAGATGTCAATTTTTTTGTCAGTCATAATCTTCAGTGCCTCAAGCGTGGCCACTCTAGACCTCTGAAGATTTATCTGACCAAGGAAAAGAATGCTATTAGAAGCCATAGTCGGTTAGTCTGACTTGTGCTTCAATTGCAGCAATTTGTGCTGGACATAGCCGATCACCAGTAACATGTGAGGCAGGTTTTTTAAATCTTGTGCAGGTTGCACAGACAGCAGCTTGCGCTTTCCTGGGGCAATTCTCCACATCGTGGCCAGTAGTTGCACAGTGGCGACAAGTAGAATTCTCCTGCGTGCATGCCTTACTAATATGCCCATATTGTTGGCACTTAAAACAACGGGTAGCGCCAATATAGTCCCGAGCACGGCAGGCATTCCACCCAAGGAAACACAAACCACTATCAATTAGAATTTTCCTTACCTCGGGATGACATGTTAATATCATATTTATATGGGCACTGTTTCTCTTACCAAAGAGTGAAACTCTTCTCATGGTCCTCAGATGGTCTTCTTTGGAAATATTACATTTGTCGACAATATTTATTTATTTATTTATTTTATTTATTTATTTCTTTACATGGTACCTAGGTCTAATGTTTACAATTCAGTTTGTAACCTCACTAGGTCAAGCCTGTGTTGAGGTTAACAACTCTACAACTTAATAAAATAACACAAAAATAATACAGTTATTGAAGAACAATATTGTTGCATGATATTATTATTATAGATTTCCTCAAAAAGAGCAGCGTCCAAAGATAAATCTCCTTTCGGCACATCATAAAGGACAATTTTAGGTAGACGGCCCTGTGGACTTACCAATTTAATTCCTTTAGCAGAAAGTTTCTCAACTGCCTTTTTAATATTATTAACTCCCACTGAAGTGGTAGTTTGTAATGCAATACTCCCTGCTTTTATTTTCCTAGTGCGGACAACCTGAAAACCATCATTATTTGGATTAAGTACAGTGGTTAACTTTTTTTGGAGGTCCTCCGAAGACAGAACAGCTTTCAACAAAATGGCAAAGGAAACCAAGAGAATCATAAATAGGTCAAAATTCGAGCACGACCAGCAGATCAGCAGAAAGCTGGCTGCATGCCCGCATGGCAGCAGGCAATTCTGGTCGCTTGCGGGCTCAATAGGTTGCAATTTCTGCAAATACAGTCTGCCACCTCTTACCAGACCTGACGGCTCACTGGCAAACACCGCCATCGTAAAGGCTAACTTATTAGGTAAAATGTTTGCGGATAACTCAACCCTCGATGACCAAGGTGCTGTCCCGACGTCAGTTCCTCACTGCGGTTTTCGTATGAAAAAGCTGAGGATCCGGCATCGGGAAGTACTCCATGATTTACGAGGGCTTGATGTTAATAAAGCTAGTGGGCCTGACGGAATACCTGCCCTGGTACTGCAGAGGTGCGCTGCAGAAATAGCTCCAATTTTGACGAAGCTTTTTAAAATGTCCCTGAAGACTGGCTCTGTGCCCTCTGGTTGGAAAAAAGCGGTTACCCATCCTATTCCAAAGAAGGGTGACCGCTCCAACCCGGCCAACTACCGCCCCATAGCGATCACTTCAGTTCTGTCCAAGGTGATGGAACGTGTGATCAACGACAAACTGCTCACATACCTCGAGAAGAACAAAATTATTAACGACCGTCAATACGGATTCCGGCAGAACCGCTCGTGCGGTGTTCTTCTCGCGTATGTGACGCATGTTTGGGGGCAATGCCTGGAAGTTTCGGTGAGACCCAAACGGTTGCACTGGACATTTCCAAGGCCTTTGACCGGGTTTGGCACCGAGGACTTGTCAACAAACTGCCTTCTTACGGATTTCCGGCATCCTTGTGTACGTGGATTGCCGACTTCTTGAGGGAGAGGTCGATTCAGACGGAGCCGATGGTTTCACCTCTTCCTCACACTCGACAAATGCTGGCGTCCCACAGGGATCAGTTCTGTCTCCGACTTTGTTTTTGTTGCACATCAACGACCTTTTGTCATGTGCACCAATTCATTGTTACGCGGATGACAGTGCAGTTCATGATAGCTTTTTGTTTGACAAGCCCCCAAAGGGCTCACAAACTCCAACATCTCGTAGGGCTTTTGGGATTAAGAACATTTATTGTTTTAATTGTAATCAAGAATTCACAAGTCACAGAATTTATAATTGCCAAAAGTTTTTAAATTTAGAATTAAAAGATAGATAGACAACAATAAGTCGTTTGAGAGCTTGTCTGAAATTTTTGTCGGTAGGTCAATTTCAAGATTGCAAAAGTAAATTTAATTGTCGCAAATGCATTCACACAATACTTTGTTACATTTACAAAATGCGGACAAAATGCCAAATCATGAAGGAAGCTATATATCTTCAAATTCCTTTAATGAACCTCTAGTTAACAATCATGCATGGAAGCATCCAATAATTTTATTTCATTATCAACGGCAGTCATCAACGTGAGAAATAATAAAGGAAATCTAATTAAGGCTGGAATTTTGCTGGATTCAGGGGCAAAATATAATTTTATTAGCATAGAATTCGCTTTAAAATTGCAATTAAAAATTAAAAGACCTATTACCGGGATTCACAATAAAGTGTAGCTTATTAAAAACATTATGGAGTTGGAAATATCTTAAATATTTCACCATATTCAAAGAGGATTAAATGCCTAGTGTAGGGGCGTGTAAATATCCCCTGACACGAGGGAATGACTACCCTATGTAAATCAAGGAAAATTGAATTCTTTCCTATGTGACACAAAACAGTTGACCAAGCAATTCCAAAATCCAAAGTGAAAACAAAACAATACTCACTCAGAGAATGTAGCTCATGCACGATGTCCAACACAAAAGACACTTCTTTTCATTAAAAATATCAATTTCTGCCAAGGTGGTATTGCATAATCTCAACTGATGTTTCGCACAGCAAGGAAGTTTCAACAATGAATAAATTTGCATATTAATAATACGTGCCAAAAATCTTGTACAACAATAATTCAATTATTGGGTGAATTATTTGATAACGACTGACTAGGAGAGACATCTCTTGGCTTTGACTCACACTCCCGTCGGAAGTAATTGCGTGCTTCACAGAGGTAAGAAAATGCATGAATATACTGAATTTCAAGTCACATAGGTAAATTCAATATAATACAAAAACCATAGATGGCGCCCTCATGGTCTCTTAGCATAAATTATTTATTAAAAGAAATTAATTGCCAAATGGAACCAAATATATTTATGGCGCCTATCCATATTCCCCGCCTTGGAAGTTTGTAGAACTTACAAAAGAAAGAGTATAAAAATACAAATGAAACAAGAAATGAAATAGAAATTAAGTGACTGTATTCACCGGTAATATTCAGGAATGACACGCATTGGAAATTTGCAGAATCTCACAAAATAAAGAAAAATAACTAAAAAATACAATGTAATAAAGTTCAATTGACCAAGATAACGGATATTAAGTAATGCCATGTCTGGGTCAGAGATCATTGAAACAATGACTAAAAACAAAAAATAAACAAATAAAAATAAACAAAAATAGATAAAATATTTAATTATTGCGTTGGAATGGGATATAATTTGACAACCGGACGTTTAAAAGAACCAAATCGTGTCTTTACCGTCGCAACGCGAACAATTTTATCCATTCCGGGATGGATTTCAGTTATCACGCCTAAAGGCCAATTTAACGGAGGGGAATCTTCCTGTCCCACTAGTACGACAGTTCCGATACCAATCGGATGATCAGAAGTAGTCCACTTCTGCCTGACTTGCAAGGTGTGCAGATATTCTGAACGCCACTTCTTCCAGAAGGACTGAACCATGCTGTCTAATAATTGCTTACGCTGAGTCAAATTGATTTTACCGTCTGCCAGGACAGAAGCAGGCAAGTACTGCAATGGTGTCGACATTAAAAAATGCGCAGGCGTAAGGACTTCTGGATAAGGGTCAGAAGACATAACTGTAAGTGGACGCGAATTCATTATGCACTCAATTTGAACTAGCACAGTCTGTAACTCCTCATAGGTGAGAAGCTGAGTTCCAATCACACGGTACAAGTGTGTCTTCATGCTCTTTATGTTCGACTCCCACATACCCCCAAAATGAGGCGCGCGTGGTGGAATCATTTTCCACTCTATACGACGCTTAGCGAGTTCGCGCTTTAATGAGGGCTCATATTCAGATTCAACCAAAAACTTGTAGAGGTCATCTAATTGTGCCTTCGCACCCACAAAATTAGTACCATTATCTGAATACAAGCATGTTACCGGGCCACGCCGAGAAATAAAACGGCTGAAAGCAGCCAGGAAAGCATTTGAAGTTAAGTCAGAGACCAACTCAATATGAATAGCCTTGGTCATAAGGCATACGAATAGACAAATATATGCCTTTTGAGAATGTTGTCCTCTCCGACGGGTCAGCGTAATACGGAGGGGACCTGCGTAATCTACACCGGTATGTACGAAAGCCTTTGTTTCTGCAACACGATATGACGGTAAATCTGCCATCTTCGGTGTAGGATGCGATGGATTTAAGCGGAAGCAACAATTGCATTTCCGCACCATCGCCCTAATAACAGTCCTAGCATCTAATATACAATAGCGTTGACGTAAGATAGACATAATAAGTCCTGGGCCTGTATGACAGTTCACGACATGAAAGTGAGCGATGATCAGATCGACAACACAGTCATGTTTGGGAAGTAAAACCGGATGTTTAACCTCAAAAGGTAAATCCGATTTAGAAAGCCGCCCCCCAATACGTAACAGATTATCTCCATCAAGAAATAGAGATAAACTCTGAAGTCTTTTGGAATGAAATTTGCCTTTCTGGAGTGCAGCAATATCTCCTGCAAAATGAATACTCTGCACAGCACGAATCACAGCCTTTTCAGCAGTCATAAGATTATTGACCGTTCCAGCGGAAAGTGATATCTATTTTATGAATCGGAGGACATAAACAACAATCCTTAGTAGTTTATCCCAAGTGGATATACGCTGAGCCAGTTCACTCAGGACCGATTTTTCACCCTGAAATGTTGCAATGAGCACATTCGCTTTGTGTTCAGGCATTTCACCAGTATTGGTAGGCAGAAACGGTTTTAATGGCCATTCCAAAGGTGGGCTGCGAATCCATGATGGGCCGTTCCACCATAAATCATGTGAAACGAGTTGGGAAGGAAGCATGCCACGAGAAAGGCAGTCGCTCGGGTTTTCACTACCAGCAACATGGTAAAAGTTCTCTGGAGACAAATTTTCTTGGCACTGAGCTACGCGATTACTAACAAACACCGACCAGCGATGCGGTGAAGAATGTATCCAAGAGAGCGCAACGGTAGAATCGGAAAACGCTCAATAGGAAGACGCTCAGAATAATTATCTTGAACCGTCCGTATTAATTTGGACATCAATACTGCGGCACAGAGCTCCAAACGAGCGAGGGTCGTCACTTTGGTGGGAGAAACCTTTGATTTTGCGCACAACAATCTCACTGTAATTTTCCCAAACAGATCAGTGGTGTGCAAATAAATCACACAGCCGTAACCATTCATGCTTGCATCGCAGAAAGCAACAACGAGCACCGTACTGTCTTTCAGGACACCAACATGGCGAGGGATTTTCATCATTGAAATTAGAGGAAATTCCTGTGTAAGCGCCGAAAACCGACGAATAACGCTATCAGGGGGTGTATCATCCCAACCAATGTTGCACAGCCATAGCTCTTTGATAAGTAATTTAGCGTACAGAATGACAGGGGCGACCAAGCCGAGGACATCAAATAAGCGGGCGACTATGGAGAGTACGCCCCACGGTCACAAGTACGCCCCACGATCACAAGTACGCCCCACGGTTGAATTTGGCAGCCATCTCTGGTCTGGAGCTCCAAAATACCTGAAAAATACCCTCGACTCTGTGCAGAAACGGGCGGTCCGTTTGATAGATTCTCCCATCTTAACAGACGGATTGCAATCTTTAGAGCACAGGCGTCGGGTGGGAATGCTATCCTTGTTCTACCGGTATTACAATGGAAGATGCTCTGAAGAACTAGCATCATTGATCCCTTCAGCACCGGTGCATAGTCGGGAAACACGCCAAACACGTGCCCAACATTTGTACACGGTTGACATTTGTCACATGAGAACGGGTCGTTTCTTCGACTCGTTCTTGTGTTCAACAGCTCGGCTGTGGAATGATTTGCCGGCCTCTGTGTTTCCTCCTTCCTACAACATGGGTCTCTTCAAGACCAATGTTCATTCCTTCCTCTCCTCAAAAAGACTCTCCACACAGCATCCCAGATGACATAGGCCTTGAGGGAAATTATTTTCCTCAGGGCCTCCTGTGTGGAGTTAATGTAAAAAAAAAAAAAAAAGTATGCTACGCTTTGTGCACTTCTCCTGAACATAAGATGTCGTAAAAAAGAAGCTGTCATCAGCTGGTTCCCACGAAAGGCCCAACACCTTAGAGGTATTGTTAGAACTAACAGTGAAGTCCACTGGGCTGCGGTGAGAATCCGGGAGGTTCTCAAGTACAACTTGAGAATTACTAGTCCATTTTACTCAATCAAAGGCACCGGACTTAAACAATGAGATTAATTCTCGAAAAAGACGTATGGCGCTGGGCTCATCTGCAATAGAATAGACCAGGTCGTCCATGTACAGCTTGGACTCTGCCACTTTGGCAGCGTCCGGGTAATGTGGTCTCATATCCTGGGCCAACTGGCGAACCGTCCGCATTGCTAAGTATGGACTTGCCGTCAAGCCGAAAGGAACTCGATTGAACTGAAAAGTTCGTATGAGACCATTATTTGAGAATCGAAATAAGATCCTCAGGTATCTTCAGGAACTTCAATCTGTAAATACATTTGCTTTATATCCGCAGTCATAGCGATGGGAAAAAGACGAAAGTCAAGCAAAAGCAGAAACAAATCGGCTTGCAAATTGGGACCAGTATGAATAATGTCATTCAGTGACAGCCCTGTGTGTGTTTTAGCACTAGCATCGAGCACAATACTAGGCATTGGTTTGTCTGGACGAGTGACAGCATGATGTGGGATGTAATATCCATCTTCTGTGATATCAGACTCTGAGACTTCTGATAGGTAATTATTTTCAATATATTCAATGATAACCTTGTTATAATTCTCCTGCAAAGCAGGGGAATGTTTAAATTTTCGCTCCAATGCCAAAAATCGGCGTTGGGCAGCAGTACGAGAATTACCCAATTGTCTTGGATCTTTACAGAAAGGTAAAGCAACAAAATATCTACCACCATCAGTGCGAGAAATTGATGAAGTAAAGAGATTCTCACATTCTGTCTCCTCCGGACTTAGAAATTTTATATTAGGTATCTCTTCTAACAGCCAAAATTTTTGCACTAAATCATTCAGTGCGAGTGCCGAAAATGATGTGTTTGTGTTGAGCACATTATTGGGGTAATCACCCATCAACACGAAACCGAAAGCGGTCGATAACGCGGGGGTGCACTAGTACCCGATTCAACCCTGTTCCCTAAATAAATATATGGGAACACTTGTGCACCGATGACGACATCCACGCATCCAGGAATATTCCACGTTAAGTCTGCGAGAGGTATGCCCTCTAAGTACCTCATGTCACCCTCGGCTATATAGTGATTAGGTAATTGGTCGGTGATACTGTCAACGACAAGCGCGTATATATTAAATTTATTCTCCGTATACCCATACGCGAGACTCAATGTCCAAAAACACGTAACCGAAAATTGGTCGAGACGTTGATCCAATTCCTTTGACAAACGAATTACTCAAAGGAATTATTGGTAAATTCAGCGTCTTACAACAATCGACCGTAATCAAATTATTTTGAGAGCCATTATCAATTAGGCACCGAACAATAACTTTATTTCCGTTTTTAAGCTTCGCGTATACTTGTGCGGTCGAAAGTAAAATAGAAGAGTTCGGTGTTACTTTGGCAGAAAGCGAACACGAAGGATTGACATTTGCAGTCCCCTCCACTTGCTTATCACCAATGCCAGTTCCATTGATGCTATCTATAATATTTTCAAATTGACTTCGCATTTGATCAATCATCTCTGACTGAGCCATAAACACTTCGTTATTTCTTGACTCAAAATTAGATATATTATTTGTTGCATTATACAGATCGTTCATACGAAAAAAAAGATTTTCCTTTTTTGCGGTTAAAAGAATAAGCGATCTGTCTTGAGCCTCATCCAAACCCTCTTCCGTAATTCTTGGCATTTTTTATATATGCGAAAAGATTACCACAAAATTTTACAATAATGTTACAATGTTAATAATTAATTAATAATAATGTTCCGAATAATTATCCAAAATTACGACAATTCTGCGAACAATGTTAACAATTAATTAATAATAATAACAATTATGCGAACATCCAAATATGTCATCCAAAAGAAAAAACAAGACCAGCTACAGGTAGTTCTCAAAAAATGAGAGGTACTTCAAATTTACCAAAAAAAAACGTAAATTCAAACATCCATGTAATATCAGCTATAATCTCGAATTGAATGTATGTATAAATGAATAATCCGGCTCGAAGGACCATTAAATATGTAGGGGCGTATAAATAGCCCCTGACACAAGGGAATGACTACCCGATGTAAATCAAGGAAAATTGAATTCTTCTCTATGTGACACAAAACAGTTGACCAAGCAATTCCAAAATCCAAAGTGAAAACAAAACAATACTCAATCAGAGAATGCAGCTCATGCACGATGTCCAACACAAAATACACTTCTTTTCATTAAAAATATCAATTTCTGCCAAGGCGGTATTGCATAATCTCAACAGATGTTTCGCACAGCAAGGAAGTTTCAACAATGAATAAATTTGCATATTAATAATACGTGCCAAAAATCTTGTACAACAATAATTCAATTATTGGGTGAATTATTTGATAATGACTGACTAGGAGAGACATCTCTTGGCTTTGACTCACACTCCCGTCGGAAGTAATTGCGTGCTTCACAGAGGTAAGAAAATGCATGAATATACTGAATTTCAAGTCACATAGGTAAATTCAATATAATACAAAAACCATAGATGGCGCCCTCATGGTCTCATAGCATAAATTATTAATTAAAAGAAATTAATGCCCAAATGGATCCAAATATATTTATGGCGCGTATCCACCTAGTATTGTCGGAGGTGACCAGTAATCTGCCGCAAATCTCATTTCAGAAAAAAAGACACCGGTATTCCGGTTTTAGATGCCAGAAGGTTTGAAATTTAAAGGTTTGCAGATGCCAGATCCTACCTTTATTGAAACCAGCCCGATAGACATGTTGATCGGAGCTGACACCTTCTGGGGGTTCCTACACTCTGACCGGATGAAGATTCAAGATTCCGGACCAATATTACAACGAACTGAATTTGGATGGCTAGTATCCGGATCCATCTTCAGAAAAAAGGCCAGTAAAAATTTGTAATCTTTCACTCAACTTAATCCATAAGCATATTGAAAAATTTTGGAAATTAGAGGAGCTAAGTCCTATTAAACATGAGAATCAGGAGGAGCAAGCATGTGACGAAATCTTCACAACTACTCATAAAAAAGATGGCAGAGGCCGTTTCATGGTAAGTTTACTACAACGCCCTTGTGCGAAACAGTTTGGCGGAACTCTCCCTATGGCGGAGAAGAGATTGTATAATATAGAGAAAAAATTATCTTCAAACCCAAAACTAACGAAAGACTACAAGAATTTTTTGCAGTAGTACAAAGACTTAGGTCATATGACGCGGTGTGAACCACCGTCACAAAATCGAATACATTATTATCTGCCGCACCACATGGTGATCAAGGAATCTAGCACAATTACTAAGACCAGAGTCGTATTCAATGGTTCGGCTAAATCATCAACTGGAATTACCCCAAATGATACCCCCATGATTGGATCGATATTGCAAAAGGATTTATGAGCACATCTATTGAATTTCAGAAAGCATCAGTACGCGTTAACGGCCGACATAGAAAAATGTACCGGCAGATATTAGTGCAGCCAGAGGATAGAGACTTAAACGAATCCTCTGGAGAGACTCACTCAGCGAGGAGATTCAAAATTATCAGCTGAATATAGTCACTTACGGTCTGGGATCATCATCATTCTTAGCCACCAGATGTTTGGAACAGCTAGGAAATGAAAATCAAAACACAAATCACAAGGTAAGTCAAATTTTTAAAGAAAATTTTTACATGGATGACTTAATTGCTGGTGACATTAGCGAAGAGGATTGCTTATTAATCAAGAAGCAACTATCTGCTATTCTAGTATCCGCTGAATTTAAGAAAGTGGCTATCAAATTTGTCTTCGCTATGCTCAAATCAAGAGAAGTTTAGCGATATGATTATAAAGGATAACTCAAAGGAAGGAAAGATATTAGGTCTTTCTTGGAATCATCAGCAAGATTATTGGAAATATACTGTGGGGCCGTTAGCAAAACCAGTTAGAAGCAAGCGTCAGATGTTATCATGAATAGTATCCATTTTTGATCCCCTGGGTCTGATAGGACCCGTAAGAGTAGTAGCGAAGCTATTAATGCAACGTCTGTGGCATTGCAAAACTCAGTGGGATGAGGATATTCCCCCTGGCATTTTGATAGTTTGGAGAGCTTATGTAGGAGAATTGCCGCAGATAAATAATTTGAAAGTACCTAGCAAAATCATTTATTAAAATCATGTGAATTTACATTTGCATGGATTTTGTGACGCATCGGAAAAGGCCTACGGGGCCTGCGTATTTATGGTCTCCACCGATGACTCGGGTGGGATCCACTCCAATCTAATAATTTCTAAATTAAGGATAGCGCTTTTAAAAAGCATATGTCTACCTAAACTAGAATTGTGTGGAGCTATATTGTTAGTAAGATTAATTGATTATGTGAAGGGAGCTATTGGTATGCAAGAAGTTTCTACTTTTTTTTTTTTTACAGTGAATACCGCACAATAATCTCAACTGCTCCCGTCTGGAGCCAGTGAGACTATGGCATCCCCAATTGGGGTATGTTGTGAGGCTGAAGGTAGTGGGGAGGGGAAGGAGGTGGGGAAGAGGAAGGTTGGGAAGTACCTGGCTATTCAGATCTGGTCACCAAACACGGCTAAAGCCATTCTCAAGCAACGTTTCAATTCTGAATGGTGGTCTTACACCAGGGCGATACTAATAGTATCTTCTACTCTGGAACATGCCGCAAATATACTATATATTATTTTTAAGTGAATTAATTGTGAAATAACACAAATTAATCAAATAAAATTTATTACTGGTGTGATTCTCAGATAGTCTTGTGTTGGATCAAGGACCAGCCCGCTCGGTGGAACACCTTTGTTGCCAACAGGGTGGGCGAAATTTAAGAATCAAGCCAAGCAGAACTATGGAAGCATGTGAAATAAGAAGATAATGCTGCTGATGTACTATCTAGAGGTATTAGAACTTTTCAATTATTGACATTCAAAATTTGGTGGCACGGGCCCGCTTGGCTAACGCTTGCAGAATCCAGTTGGCCATGCGATGAATCTACGTACTTAGATCCACCTGAGGTGAAAACAAAAACCGTACTGTTGGCAATAGTAACACAAGATTGGGACATTTTTAAGAAGTTCTCATCTGTAACCAAATTGTAAAGAATAACCGGTTATTTAGTTAGTTTTTTGTTTAATTGTAGGAACCCAACGCTCAGACGTTATGGTCAATTGAAAGTAAGTTAATTGAATGACTCTTTGAATGTTTTAATATCCCGAGCGCAAGCGCATTCCTTCAGAAAGTAGAAAAGGAGATATGAGCCTTGCAGTCGGGCAAGGATGTTATCGAAAGAAGTAATCTACATTCACTAAATCCTTATTTATATAATTATGTTCTTCGCGTAGGCGGCAAGCTTTACAAAGGAAAATTGCTGTCAATAAATCAACAACATCCAATTTTATTGCCATCGCGTCATAGTTCAACCGAGCTAATTATAAAAAAACTACCATTATTTGCATTTGCATGCAGGCACTCGGGCTTTAGTGCCAATAATCAGATTGAAGTTCTGGCCGACCATGGGAAAAATGTATTTAAAAAGATAATAAGTAAATGTGTAATATGTTATAGATCAAATCCAAAGACGATGCAGCAAATAATGGCAGACCTTCCAACCGAAAGGATAACGGAATGCAAACCCTTTACGATGACCCGTATCGATTACTGTTGATGAATTCAAAGAAAAACTAGTAACGTAAAAGCTTATACATATATGTTTATTTGTATGCATGGTGTCAAAGGCCATACACTTAGAACGTGTACTGTCTTTGAATACAGAATTTTTTTTAAACGCCCTACTGCGTTTTATCGCGCGCCGTGGAAGGCCGAGAAAATTATTTTCAGATAATGCTTTTAATTTTAAAGGCGCAAACAATGAATTAAGGGAAATTTACAATTTTTTTGTCTAGTTCTGGCGATGAAATCGAAAAATCATTATGAAAACTAGCAATACAATGGGAGTTCATTCCGCCGACAGCACCCCACTCTGGAGGCCTTTAGGAAACAGGAATAAAATCTGTTAAATATCATTTGAAACGAGTAGAGAGTAACTCCATATTAACAAATGAGAAATTTAGTATCGTTTTGTGTCAGATTGAATCCTGTTTAAATTCTAGACCTCTTACCCCACTGTCAACCGATTCAAATGACCTAAGTTCCTTCAGTCCCGGTCACTTTTTCGTTGGTGAAAGCTTGGCAGCAACTCCGAAACAAAATCTACAAAACATTTCAGTCAACAGACTGAATAACATACAATACAATCAATACAATCTTTTTGGTCGAGGTGGTGAATAGATTACCTGGCTCAGCTCCAAGGCAGAACGAAGTGAACCAGCGGACCTCATGAGCAGCTGAGGCCTGACGACAAGGTAGTCAAAGTAATCCTGAAGGAGGACAACCTACAACCATGCGTGTGGAAACTCGGACGTGTAACTGCAGTCCATCCAGAAGCTGACGGAAGGGTACGTGTGGCAACGCTAAAAACATCTAATGAAACTACTCAGGAGGGCAATTTCAAAGCTGTGTCTGTTGCCAATAGACCATAGGTTCCCAACCTTTTTTTGCCCACCGCCCACTTTGAGAATATTTTTTTTTCTAGCGCCCCCCAAATCTGAAACAGCAATTGTCGTCACGATTATATTTACCACAACGGCGGCGGGGGGGGGGGGGGGATAGAATGGGGCAAGATGAGTTTTTTAATTTTTTTTATTGTATATTTTATTTGGTGACCGGCGGACTCAGAATGAAACCAACTCAGAACCACCTAATAAAGGTCACTAAAGAGTGATGATAAAAAAATATTGGTTAAGTTAGGTTAGGGTTACCGGCAATTTTAAAATTATTTTGTCATAGCTTTTAATGACCTTTCAGAGGTGTTTCTGAAATGGTTTAATTCTGAGTTGGCATGGAACCGTTCTGAATTATTTTAATTTTTTTTACTTGGGTTTTATTGCTCAGAAAGATTACACTTGTGCAGTAATTCACGTGACACGCTACAGTGGTATTTTAGCCTAATTTTCGTGTTTTGACGTCTAACTTTCCCTTTATCCTACTTTTCTATTTCTTTTGAACTTTTTCTGCATTTTTTTAATTTAAAAGTTAGTGTTTAGTTGTAATTTGTTATAGATTATGATTCGTGAGTATTTAATTTCTTCTACTTCTTCAATATTTTGATTTTCTATATTTAGGGTAGTAATTTCGTTGAGTTTCTTCTCTAATACCAGGAATTTACTTTTAGTTACATTTGTTTTCAGTTTATTCGAAGAAAAAAAAAATTATATATAATATAGAAGTATTCTTTAAAAAAAAGTTTTTTTTGACAATGCATCTTCGATATTATTTGGTATAATATATAAAAGTGTGTCATCAGCAAAAGTTTGATAGAACAGTACTTTAGGCACTTCACTATATCATTAATATATATACTTAATAAATAGGAGCGGTCTCAACACAGATCCTTGAGGAACTCCGAGGTTTACTTGTTGTTCTTCAGGTATAGCATCTCCAATTTTGTTTCTTTGTTTTCTATTTTTAATTTTATTACTAGTATTTCTCTGTCTATCGTTTCAAAAACACGTCTAAAATCCAAGAACACTACTATTGTGATTTTCTTCTGATCCATACTGGTTTTCCATTATGAATATTTGTTTTTTAAACCCTGCTGTTTTACAAGATTGTTATTTTTTTTAAATAAATTTTCTCATCTGTTCTTTAACTATGGATTCTAGTATTTGTTCATATTTAGGTTATCCATTTATTTTTCTGAGGTCTTCGAAATTTGTAGTATTTATTATTTTGGGCACTGGTGTTATTATGGAAGTTTTCCACGACTGCGGAAAAATTTCCTTTAATACAGATTAATTTATTAGTGCAACTACTTAAATTTAATTATACCTATAATAATTCCAGACGTCGACGATTTTTGCGTCATCGTATTAAAATTTTTAATA
Organism: Limnephilus marmoratus; assembly: GCA_917880885.1. Classification (NCBI taxonomy): domain Eukaryota; kingdom Metazoa; phylum Arthropoda; class Insecta; order Trichoptera; family Limnephilidae; genus Limnephilus; species Limnephilus marmoratus. Next base: position 53,149,426 of record OU862921.1, on the reverse strand, counting down.
AATACTCACTGTTACCTGAAAATATTATTATTCTCTCTTCTTTCCGATGATTGAGAAGAAGTATCTGTGAATAATGAAATACTCTTATTTATGTTTTCGACACTAAGTATTAAATTTGGCTATTTTAGTTTTATCATCTTCAACTCCATCGGGAACCGAACTTCCTTAATGTTGCCCCTCTGTTTGCCACTTATAATTTCTTTTAGTCCACATTTTTCTTCAATCTCTTTGGGAGGTAATAATTTTTAGCCTAGAATGCGAATTTTTGGTATGTTTTATTTCTGTACCTATACATGTTTCGAAGTTTTTTACAGGTTTCCCACCTTTCTTCTGGAAATTGTATTTTTTAGGATATATAAGGCTTTATAGGCAGTATCCCTTTGTTTTGTTAGAAGATGTAGGGATTTCGTAGGTAACAATTATTATAAGCAATAATTATATCAGCCTGAAAAACTCATCTACATTGAAAAATCTTCCGAGAAAAGATTTTCAATGTAGATGAGTTTTTCAGGCTGATATAATTATTGCTTAAAATAATTGTTACCCTTGGTGCTATGCATAAAAATCTTGTCTTAACGTTAGTTTATCAATTACAAATAATAATTTCGTAGGTATACTATTTATTTGTGTCTTTTTATATACTACTAGCTGGTTCCCGGCATGCGTTGATACACCATTTTTTAAGAAATAAATTGTTTCCCTGTTCCCCTCCCGCATTCCCTTTCCACCTTCCCCGCCTACCCCCTCCCTTCTTCCACTTCCCCGTCCCGCCAATCCCCCTACCGCGTTCCATATAACAGACCCAGCACATTCAGTTTTCAAACATTTCGCGTGCCTCCTATTACAATTTTTTTATTAAAATTTTCGCTTTTCATTCAATACAAATATTCATTTTTATATATTATGAGAACAATCAATCAAATTTGGTACCTAACGTAGGTATCTTTATAAAATATCTATAATTTTAATAATCTATAGATAATTCTTTTTTTACAAAAAAAAAACGTTCAAAAATACAATTCAATTTCGTCAAACGCGCTAACTGTCAAACGTGTGAAGTTAAAATAGTCGTTAAGTTTTCTGAAATTATCCAATTTTCTTAAATTTTCTTTCCGTAAGAACCTTCTACAAAGTATTAGGAAACTTAAAAAAAGTGAAATGAAGGCGTGACCAAGGCAAACAGGAATTCATTTTTTATATAAATACTAACTGGTCCCGGCATGCGTTGCTATGCCATATAATAAAGAAATTGTTTTTCCCTGAGTGTCCTTTCCCATCCGTCCCGTTCCCCTTCCGCCTCCCCTTCTTCTCCTGCGTCCTCTTCCCCTCTCGCGTTCCCACTCCCCCCCCCCCCCTTCCCCCGTCCCGCAAACCCTTCTCCCGAGGTCTCCTCCCCCCTCCCAGGTTCCCTTCCCCCTCCCAGGTTCCCCTCCCCCCTCACGCCTTCTCCTTCCACCTTCCCCGCCTTCCCTCTTCTCTTTACCGCTCCCTCGTCCCGCCAAGCCTCCCCCCGCGTTCCATATATTCAATCCCAGTACATTCAGTTTTTAAACAGCCCGCGTGCCCAAATTACAATTTTTATTCAAATTTCCATTTTTCATGTATATTAAATTTGATACCTAACATAGGTACCTATTTAAATTATCTAAAATTCTTGATTCGATTCAAACTATTAGGGGAGTACCTACTTTAAATAAATTTATCAACTTAAAGATTTTCATAAATAGAATTTTATTTAACAATCATTGTTTTGCAAAATGTCATTCTCAAACACGCGTACTGTCAAACATGCGATAGTCGTTAAGGTTAGTAATAGGTTTTCGGAAATTATCCAATTTTCTGCGCAATTTTCTTAATTTTTCTCTCAGTAAGAACCATCCTCGTACTTCAAGGAATATTCTAAAAAAGAATTACTTAGCGAAATCGGTTCAGCTGATCTCGAGATTTGCGCTTAGCAACACATTTAGCGGTTCATTTTTATATTATAGATATATTCGTTGTAGGCATTAGTTCATTTACTACTGTTTTCAGGTGTCCTATTAGTTCATCGGCTTTTCTGTCTAAATTTCCTTGGTTATCGCAAATCCACTTTTTGTTTTGTAATGCCGTACACAATTTATCCTTATTATAGTTCTTTTTATTCCTGTATATATATTATACTTCGTGTTCCCTGAGGCTTCGGACTATTATATCTAATTTTTGTAATAATTGTTTCGTGATCAGATATTTTGACTTCTTTTGCAGCATTAACTTCCGCGTAAAAGTAATTTGAAATTTCCAAATCAATCAGGGTTTTAGAGTTTTTTCATATTCTTGTATAATTTTTGACAAGTTGCTTCCTACCTAGGCAATTTATGATGATTTTTAATCTTGTGCTTTTTGTATTAAATATTAAAATCTCCACAGATGATTTTCAAGTCTCTTGTATTTATTTGCTAACGGCACCATTCTTCAAAAAAATCTAAGAATTTTGTATCATTTTGATATTTGGGGAATGGTAAATAGCTGCATAGGTTCCCAGCTTAAAATCCTTCAATAGCCAGTAGGTATCCAGGTATTATTTTTATCTAGTACCGCATTTGTTGTGACTTTGTAAGATATATTGTTTACACTCTCACACACATATACTACAGAATTAATGTGATAACTCCACCTGTATGCCTGCTAAATGAGTCGCATCTAATTTTTGAATAGCCCTGAAATGTTGTTTCATTTTGGTTAATTTCTTCAGTAATACAGGTTTCGCTCATCATCATTATGTGCAGTTCGTATTCTTTTAGCATGTCTTCGACTTCTTCGATATGTGCTAGTAAACTAGGTATGGGTTTCTCTGGGTCTCCTACCGCCCCCCTGAAAGTCTGAAACGCCCCCCAATTTTCTCTTTGCCTTCTACCGCCCCCCTGAAGGTCTGAAACGCCCCCAAGGGGGCGTTATCACCCACGTTGGGAACCTATGCAATAGACGATGACGAGGAGTTGAAGATGTCAACACCCCCACCCAACGGACTAGACGCTGTCTAAGCACAATATACAATAAAAATTGCGCGTAAAAGATGAAAAACAATGTGTGCGTAGAAAATGACAAACAATAAACAGAAGAGCTTGTGCGCACTGGCGGCTAGCCGCATAGGCGGTCAACCGCGCGGCCTGCCACATTTTTATTTTAGCATGCAACCGCTCATATTCGTACACGCTACACCGCCTAAAAAATTGAACCGCGGCGGTTGAACGGAGGGCAGCGCCCGCTTCGCGGCAGACCGCCATATTGGCTGTACGCACTAGGCGGTTGGGGTTTAGTTCGCTGCTATCCGCTGCTGAGTTGTCCCCCCAGCCATGAATTTCGACACAGAAAAAATTATCGTTGAAATTTAAAAACGAGAAGCTATTAGGAATTGTGAAGGAGCAGCATATAAGAACAGTGAATTGAAACTCAAACAACGGGAAGAACTTGTGGATATTTTTGTAAATGAAGATATGTCGATAATGAAAAAAATAATCTTGGTATGTATTCATTTCAATTTAGGATGTGGGTAGGGATACCTTAATGGACAACCAACACCTCTGCCATAGATTACCCCAATTAATTCGTTACGTTTGATGACTTAGCTGGTGTGCCCGGGTTCAAGTGTCTGGGTCTTGGCGGCGGGTGTGTCTGCCCACCAGCTGCTTGGCCGGATCGGAGAGGTTGGTTGAGGGAGCCTTTGTAACCTCTCAAGCAGAACTCTTTTGGAACATCGCTTTGCATCGCACTGGGAGGGATGGATTCATACGTTCGTCACTCCTGGACCCAATTACCCCCAGATTCCTACCCACCCCTACTTCCTTATACTTCACAGAACTTCCTCTCCTTCCTTTTCCTGAAAAAATCCTCCACGCAGCATCCCTAAAGATGACATAGGAAATGGGAATGACATGGGAAAACATTTCCCTCAGGGCCTCCTTTGTGGAGCTACTGTAAAAAAAAATATTAAAAAATCATTTATTCAAAAGAAACTAACTTTAACATCATCCAATTTATTAATGATCAGACAACGCAGTTTTTTGTTACCGCGGTTGAACCGCCGCAGGCAGTTGGATATCGGCTCGGCCAACCGCCTTTTTCAACCGCGACAGGCGGCTAGCCGCTTAGCCGAACCGCGGACGCGGCTGGCCGCTAGTGCGCACAAGCCCTAACAAAAAAAGTTGTGCGTAGAATGTGAAATACAAAAAAAAAAAATTTTTAAAAAACTCGAGTGTAAAAAGTGGAAAACAATAAAAACTTGTGGGTAGGAAGTGATAATACAAAATAAAAAAAGATCTGTAGGTACATAAAAAAACCAAAAAAACACTTTGTAGTGAAGGCTTATAAACTGAAGATAGCCTGTTAGCTATAGTCACAAACTAGATGAATACATCTGAAGAGTCTAATTGTAAATAATTCCAAAATGTGTTAATGAATTGTGTAAAAAATAACCCCTTGGGAAGGATGACCAGGAAACCACTGCTCCATGTTGTGTTGTCTATATTATATGTTTATGAGTAATTCTTGTTATAATTCTGTTGCACTACACAGGATTGTTGGAATTATCTTAGTTTATAGTATTGAATAACTTTAGAATGAATTGCATGAATTTGATTTTGATCTGAACAAAAGTAATAATCTCATAATTAGTTTGTATAATTTTATTTGTTTATGGTTTGAAGAAAAATGCGAAAGGTGCGGGCCGAACAATACTTCACAGGCAATTGCGCAGGCTGCGGGAACAAAAGAAGTGAATCCAAGTGAATCTCAGTGCGAACACACGCGTCAGAGTTTCGTGTTACAACAATAATCAGGCGCAAGTAAAACGAAACAAAGCATTTTGTTTTGACATAATCATAGGTAAGAATTGGAATAAGTTAACGAAGCAGTTACTCAGTTACTATATCTATAGACAATCAATAATCCAAACATAAATTGGCGCAACCAAATTATTTTCTTGTTAAGTTACAAACCAATTTTTCATGAAAAATGTAACTATTTTTTTAGAATTGTATTGAATAGCTGCTTTCTGCAGAATCGATTTAACTGCTTAGCCTATATTTAGATGTTGGTTTAATGGGTCATATAAATATTAACATTAAAATTAAGTATTTTTTCACACCAGTACAGATTGTCCAGTTAACCAAACAAGTCCCTGTTAAAACGTCGCAGGGAGCATGGAAAGAAATATGAAATGTTTCTCACTAGCATTAGGTAACTTTTTTACTGCTAAATGTATCGCATTCTTAGTAGAATAATTTACTTAAGTATGATAAAGCAATTTACAGTTTTTTTTATTTACTCACTTCGCGATCCAATTATATTTTAAATGAAAATAATATAGATGTTTTCTATATTTTTCCGACTAATTTCACAACAACCGTAACATCACCAGAGCATTATAATATTTAAATATCATAGTTTAGTAATCTGGATGCCCAAAATGTGGTTTACTAGATGCACCCAATATGTTGAGATCTATCTTTTATAGATACCCAATATTACCCTGATGTATGAAGACAATAAGAAGTCGTGGGTTGTCTTGTTTACGGTTATTGTGAGAGGTGTACAGTATGTTCTTCCAGGAAGCCTGTATGCTAAAGAGGACGAATGGATAACAACACAACCTTTTAAGCATTACACATGCTGTCTCACTCATAAACGCAAGTCTATTTCATACCTTAAGATGAAGCCATACTAAATAATGCAAAATCACACAAAATCACATGTTTTTGTTTTGAAAATTTGATCGCTTTGAATTATTACATGCTTCAATTAAATATTGCGTGTAGAACACATCTTGGTCCCTAAAAATATCGGCAATTTTTTTAATAAGTCTTTTAATAAGCCTAAAAAAAAATAAAGTATAGGCAGATATGATTTTAGATTTTCACGGCCAAAAATTTTATGGTTATTTCCTTTTGGGGTATTATGCCGTGTTGCGCTAAAGGAGGAGGTAGCGCAACACGGCATAATACCCCAAAAGGAAATAACCATAAAGTATAGGCAGTCTTTTAAAACACTTTCAAGTCCAAACTATCCTATTTATAAAACCCTTTTCGGATACTGTTTTATTGTTTAATATGGTAAATTTAGTTTCATTTATAAAAATTGTAAAAAATTATATTTACGCCCGAAATTAACAAAATAAAATAAAATATGCATTTTATCGTTGTTAATTTGCAATACGGCCGGCAGTTGACGAATTTGGATTTTCAAAGTGAACCCTATGCTGTCCACCCAAGGACTATATACTTTCCACACCCATTTTTTTTATCAGTTCGGCCCCGGACGGAGCGGCGAACAGACGTTAGGCTTCGCGTCGCTTGGTTCCGTTAAATCAATTTCAAATTTTCGTTTTATTACCGTAATCAACGCGTAAAAAGGAGATAATGTTTTTTACAGGCCTTTACGAAATCAACCTGTAAAAAAAATTCTCAAATACCTTTTCCAACCTTTCCAAAAGCTTTTTCTCAGGTATTTTTAAACTCCTCCCATTAGTGGACGGACTACTGGATCGCATTAAGACATATGTTTACCATATCCTTCTACACTTAAATCTAGTACTATCTGTTTGCGCATTTTGTTATATGGGATTGATTGGGTATTGCATTCGCAGACTTGGTGAGTAGCATGTCAAAATCCTGAATTTATCCCACCTACCTAATCTTTCCATCCAAAATGTCACCATAAAAATTGTTGCAAGAAAGTACTCAACTTTGGAGAGGTGACAGTGTGCTTTGCTGCTCAGTACAAAATAACAGAAAATAAGACTAGCAGAAGTGGAGCAGAGAACGCGTGAAGACACCCTTGAATTTGCTGGAATTTCAGAAAAAGAGGGAGAACAGCCAGCAGAAATAATTAAACGAGTGGTCACAGTGACAGGTGTTGACTTAAAAGGCGATGATATTCTCGATATCAACAAAATTCCAGACCGACGACCAGGAGTCCCCCCAAAATTCCACGTTAAATTTACTAACCCCCAAAAAAGGCGATAGATTCTACTGAACAGGAAGCTACTCAACCCTACCACAACCCAAGGAAACGGATATCAGAAGATTTTTATTAGCGAAATCCTTGGTGCCTATTTCAAAGATCTTCTGTGGAGGTCGAAGACTAAGATGAAAGAAATGGGATATAAATATGTCTGGTACAAAGAATGTAAAGTGATGGTTAAAAAAATGAAAATGACAGAGTAATATATATCAAACACTCTGATGACCTTAAAAAATTGATTAATTTTTCTAATTGAGAGTCTCACTTTTACCGGTCATTCACTGGGTCGATTCCCCTCAGTTCGGTGAGTCATGTTGTATACTATTATTTTCAAATTGCAACAATAATTCACCTCTACCTACTTTCAAGTAAAGGTTGTAATCCTCAGTGATGGCTACGGATTAGTGTTTCTCTCATTTAAGGAAATTAAACAATTTTTTTTTGTAATATAAATTTTAATATGGCTATTACCATTAATAATACATATGAAGAACTAGGTGATCAAGACAATTTGTTTATAACATCAGATGCAAAAATGTGCAAATACCTAACAACCGATTCAAAAACACTATTATTATGCACCAAAATATTAGGTCAATTAATTAAAACTTTGATGAACTCCAGATACAGCTTAACCACCTTAATATAAAATTTGATGTTATTATTCTTACAGAATGTTGGTTGACAAATATTTACACATCAAAATTTATAACTCACCACTCTTCATTCAACTCGTCAAAACATGATAGTCAGAACGATGGAGTAGTGGTATATACAAAAACGACCTAAACGTATGCAAATAATGTATAATAATGATACGTGCATTCTAGCAATATATCGCTCTCCATCGATTCGTAATATAACACCATTTCTTAACAGTCTAAATAGCATACTTCCAAATCTTTCCTACACAAAAAACATAATAATTATGGGAGATTTAAATATCAATATACTTCCAAATAACCCACACCATCAATGCCACGACTATCTGAACATATTAGAGTTCCATGGATTAATTAGTACCATCAATACACCAACAAGAATAGCTAATGAATCAACATCATGCATTGATCACGTTATGGTCAAAACTAATAAACAAAACAAAAGCATTGTCTACAAATCGACAATTACAGATCATTACACAACAATATTTACATTGCAATCCGACACCACAAAAAATAAAAATAATCAGACAATTATATAAAATAATATTAATTTTGAGAATTTAAAAGATATAATTAAAAGTAAATCTTGGCAAGAGCTCTTCCAAATAAAAAACTGAAATTTGAAAAATTAATTAATTAATAATACTACAATTCTGACAAAAAACATTCCAAACAAAATTAAACCTTTAAAATCATGGATAAATTATTCAATCATCAACTGCATTCGTAGAAGAAACGCATTACACAAAAAGTGAAAGAAAATCCTTACGACATAATATCACTAAACATCTACAAAAGATATAGAAATACATGCGGCGAAGTCATTAGAAAGGCAAAAGAAATCTACTACAGAGACAAAATCCAAGAAAGTAACAATGATCCCAAAAAAATATGGCAAACTCTAAGAGAAGCCACAAATACACAAAACATTGTCGCCGTAACTGACTTCATTATGAAAAACCTCGATAAAAGCAAAAAATGTATTTCAATATTTTTAGACCTTTCTAAAGCCTTTGATACAATGTCACACAGTAAATTAATAAACAAACTTCAAATAATCAGTATAACAGGCAACGAACTTAACTTTTTTACGAGCTACCTTGATGACCGCAAGCAACAAGTGAAAATAATGAACACACTTAGCAATCAGTGCTCAACTCACTATGGGATACCTCATGGTAGCATATTAGGACCATTTTTGTTCCTTTTATATATCAACAACTTATGTGACATTAACATTCAGGGAAAAATAGTTAGTTTTGCCGATGACACTGTTTTACTATTTGAAGCTGACTCTTGGCAAGCTGTTTACAAAAAAGCTGAAACGGATATAAACATTATAAAAAAGTGGTTAGATACAAATACGCTCACATTGAACACTGAGAAAACTAAATATGTCACATCAATCATAAATATAACAGGTCAACCTCATGATGACGCCTCTATTAGAATACACACATGTTTAAATTCCGAAGAAACTTGTCAGTGTCCCTACATTGAGCGCACTACACAGATGAAGTATCTCGGCCTCACAATTGATCCATATCTCAAATGGAATATTCACACTCAAATAATTGCAAAACAAAATAAGAAAAACCATGCACTTTTTCAGAACAATACGAAACTTTCTCAACTTAAAATACTTGAAAATGATTTATTTTGCAGTCTGTCAATCTATTATTGAGTATGGTATCATAGCATGGGGAGGCGGTAATGTATCAGCACTAGACCCAATCATAAAGGCACAGAAAACTATTATAAAATTAATTCTTAGACTACCTCTAGTTACAGACTCGAACTTAATCTTCATTATTATGAATGTGTTTGACGTTCGGCAGATATATGCAAAAACAATTCTCACTCATCTATACACAAATATACACAAATACTATGAAAAAAGATTAAATACTCGCTGTACTCGAAACAATAACAAAGATTTACTACAAATTCCCATAATTCATACTACTTTTGGTCAACGAAGCTTCAGATACCTTGCAACAAGACTTTACAACATTCTTCCAATTAATATAAAAAAATGTGATTCACAAAAAAATTTAAAAAAAAAACGTAAAAATTTGGATAAAAAATAATGATAGAGCATTTATTGGTGCACTCACCCAAATTCGAAATTAGTATTGAACCAATGCTGTTATTATTGTACCGATATTATTGTTATTATTAATGCAACGATTCTATTGTGTGATTTTATTCTAATATAAGTGTAGGTATGTTCACAGCATAATAAATTGACATAAAATTACTGCCTCAACACAGGCTAGCCTAGTGAGGCAGGTTACGAGAAACCTAAATTTATAATTATAAATCTCTATTCTTTAAGCACCTACTCTATATATGTATTTTGTTTTCTGTTATTAACTTTTGTACTTACGCAACTTTTAAACTGTACTTTTACTGTACTTATGACGTACTTTTTGTTTTTGTAGATAAGTCTTAGATGTAAGTCACTAGTTATAATTGTAAATCTTAGTTATAAGCCAGTAATATTAATTCTTTTATATATTTATTTGTACAGCGCCCTTGAGGTGATTTTCCACGAAAACGGCGCTATATAAATTAGCCAATTATTATTATTATTATTATTATTAAATCTTATTTTTTTTTGTTCAATAAAGATATATTATTATTATTATTATAAAGTATCAATGTACTTAAAATTAAAACAAAATAAGGTTAAATAATATTAAAAAAAAATAATAAAAAAACATCTCAGATATGGCGCAAGTATCGTAACCTCTTGCTGTAAGAATATTGCGATTTTTAAATTAAACATTGAGAAGTGTACACCAAAACTGGAGATCAGCGAGGCCCCATCTGCAACGGTGAGTCCTATTTTCTTTATTCTTATCTAATCTTATTGGCTTATCTAATTTTCCAAAAGCACAGATCTGAACTATCGACAAAACCATAGATAAAACTTACTACTAATATATAGACAGTGAACAATCTCGATAAATTTTATGTGTGCTTTTCCAACAAACCTCTTACATGTCCAGTATGCATCCCTATTTATGAATAGCTATCAAGTGTACCGCTAACGCAGGAAACCTCTTGAATGTGTTTACTGCTACACTAACCTAAGGCTTAGAAATTGCGCCATTAATCAGGAACCGTTTACACGTTCGTACTGCAACCACTCACTAGTACGGGAACAATTTGTTTTCTATTTTTATTTTTTGTTTTTTTTTTCCTATTTATTTTAAGAGACCACTCGCATGTACTGTATGCTTCCATATAATAAGTTATCACTAAAATGTTTATTCTTGATTACTTCGCTCTTTGTGTTCTCTGATAATAGTATTTACTGAGAGCATCTACAGTAGCCACTTCGGTTTCCTTTCTTACCGTTTCTATTATTATATTTTAATTAGTTTTCTTTGTTTTGTGTACTTGATTTTTATTGGTTTTGTAATTGTTTATTGGGTACCCGGTTAACATTGCAGCGGAAAAATTCTTTAGAAACTCCCAGAGATGAAAGCTGAACCAGCGTTATGTCTCGTCCATATCCCCACTATTGGGGGTGGTTTGTGACCCCGTCCCTGCATGTGGACACTGGAGAGAAGCCGACCCGGAGCGCTGTCTCATGGATCGCCCGCGCCTCCCCTGGGGAGAGGTGTGGGTCGTAAGGGTGTCTCGCGCGAGTAAGGGGATCCTCCGCCCTGCCTCCGACAATCCGACGCTGTCCTTCCTAGAGTCTTTGGGCGTTCTGCCACCCACTTCCAAATAGCCGTGTCGTCAATGCATCACCGGGAAGTCGGCTTAGGGGCGCGGAAACCGACCCTCAAGCATGACTTTCCTGAAACATGCACCTCTCAACAGGACTGCCGGGTGTATCTGTGACACACTCCCTCCCTACCAGCAACCACATGAAAATTGAGTGATGTCTTTTATGTACAATAAACTGGCAGGGTAGGCATCCCGCCTACACTTGAAAATTTTATTTATCTCCTCTGCTTTTCCCCAAAGAAAGAGGTAATGTATATATTTATTTAATTATTTAATACTAACTTGTACATATAAAGCACTTGCATACTGCTCGTTAACACCATATGCGGGGACATCGGGGGTCTAGCTTTGTTTAATTAAATGTAGAGACGTTCAAATAAAAAAAATAGCTTCCTTGTGAGAGCTCTGAAGGAGTAACCATAAGTTACGTATACCGAGGCGGGTATGCGGTGGAAACCTCCAGTGACCATCCATCAGGTTTTGTGAGTGTATGCTATTTAATCGTCCCGTATAACTTAGCAATTTCGCGTAGTTTCGGGACCGGTCCTTTGAGGGTTGCATAGGCTTTGCTCTGCAGCAAAAGAACAGCGCCAATTTTCAGTGGAGTCGCAGTTTCGCGACCCCACTATCTTTACTTATTCAAACTTCGCAAAAACACTTTGTGGTGTCCTTATTGATTTAATGAAAACAAAGAACTTTGTAATCACACTATATTATATTTTTAATATTTATCATATACTTTCGAAATATGTAGATAATATTAATAATATAGTGGTGTTTAAAAAGTTATTTGTTTTCATTAAACTAGTACTATCTGATTAAAGGTGTAATTCTGGCAGCTACCATGGCCGAGGGGTGTAAACCAAGGCCAATAGTCCCCCCGTGTTACTATTGTGGAAGGCCACCACCTTCGCCGTACCATTTGCCACCACCACGACAAGGAGATTATTTTTGCGGGCTGCCATGTGACCGAAACTACTACTGGATATGCGGCAGGTATAGAGGAATGCGGGCTCGGTTCGAAAACATTTGCATGATGTATCGGTTCAACTGTCTTCATAATACTGGTGAGAGCTAAACTATATTAAATTAACTTAACTAAATTGGCGTAAATCAAACATGACGGAGGTAGAACTGTCCCAAACTTTTAACTTTTCTGGTCACTTATAAAAATTATCTATGTTGTTTACAGAATATCTACTAGATCCGCACTGGTCTGGGAAAATAGAAGATTGTTCCAATGGTGTCGTAGGGAGGTACACGTCTCTTGGCAAATGATCGGTGCTAATAAACCACTATGATTTTATCCTATCAGAAATTCCTGAGAGATTATTTATAAGTTTAAAATAATTGTATTTGCTGTCTTATGATTACCCCATTCGCAGATCTATTTAAGTCATACTCCATGGAAACTGCAAAATTGTATGACTCGCTTCCAGTTTCCTTAGTACTACATATCGAATACCATACAAAAGATAAAGATGTCATGTTACATCAAGCACACGGCGCTCGAACAATTGTTATCGCACGTTTTCCAAAGAAGCACAGGAAGAACGAAAAAATCTTTCCAAAAACTAATGGATGAAATCGACAGGCAAAGGCGAGCACTAAATGAAAAATTAAATATGGTCATCAGAAGATTTCGGCTCTGTTTTCTGTACCTCACAGGTACAGTAGAGTTACGCTCTTCCCTGAGATCTGGGCCTACTATACAAAGAGAGCCATTGAAAGGCTTCGGGTGCTATATTATAATGCATACCGTATGCTGTTTGGACTTCCCAGGCACTGCAGTGCCATATCTTAATCTTAATATATAAAACAAAGTCGGGTTAGTTACACTATTTATAACTCGAGATCGGCTGGACCGATTTTGATGATCTTTGATTTGTTGGATTTGTCTCCGCCCCGGATAACAGAATAACTATTAAAACATCGCAAAAATTCACGAAAAAGAAAGTTACGAAGAAAATTAATTTTTTCATACATTTTGCATGGAACGAATTCTCATATTTTGAAAGAACTGCAGCAATATTGTGATGGGTATAATAATTAACTGTGCGTGAATTCCTAAAATTCAAACATGTCAAACGCCAATGCACTGATTGTTTTGCTTTTATTCTTAATCATATAATGCTGCCCCTCTTTCTTACACACTAAATGTCATTAGTCGAAAATGAGACAAACGGTGAACGTATGTCTCTGCACCCCTCCAAAGGAAAAATACAATAATAATAAATCTCGGAAATGAAATGCATTTTTTTACGTAAGCTCCACTCAGGACCTAAGTCATCTTAGGGGCTGCTGTGTGGAGGGTTTTTTAAAAAAAAAAAATTATTGGGAACATTTACAGGTTTATAACATTACATGCATTAGAAAACCACAAATTACAATAATTAGGTTATAAACCCAATAACTAATGTTCACATCATGCACCAATAGTAATGAAAAAATCTATAGTTATAAAGTTTTTTTTTTACTTAATATTATATAGTAAGGAGCTAGATAAGCTGTCTAGGGATAACCTAGCTATACTGTCTAATAAATAAAGATACAAACAAGATAAGATAAGATAAAAAAAAAACAGAGAAAAGTTGAAAAAATAACTAAATATATATATATATATTCAGTAATTCCTTCAACCTTTCTATGTTTTCTATGTTTTTCTATATTATCCATAATAATAATGAAAATTGAAAAACACCAGATGTGATGTCGAAAACGTTATATGTAAACATATATAAACAAAAAGGAAAAGCAAAATAAAAGTGAAATGAAAGTAAAATAAAAGTAAAATAGTAAAATAAAGTGTGCCAGTTTTATGTTAGATTAAATAAGTATTTTTAAATAAGATAATAACAAAATAAAAATAAAAAACTAATAAACACCAGACGTGTTTAATAGCGTAAAGTGGAAAAACAATATACATATACTTATATACATTATTTTTAAAATTTCAATACAAAAAAATACATAAGAAATTTCGGTATCAATTTATCAGTTTTGTTACAATGAATTAAGTTATTTGTTAATTGATGGATAATTATAAGACTCCATTAAGTATTTGTCTAAAAGTACTTAAAGTACACGAAAAAATATCAGCATCGATACATTTTTTGTTATAAAGATTGCAAGTTCTTAATAAGAAAGAATTTTGCTTGAGACTGGTTGAAGCACTTTCGATATGAAACAATGACTTGTCTCTAGTTTTCTTACTCGGGATTCTTATATTAATTGATGACAAAAGAGCTGGACAGTCAATATGACCACTCAAGACTTTGCATAAGTAAGTTATATCCGCAATGTCTCTCCTACTTTTTAGAGTTTTAAGTCCATAGTGCTTTATATAGCTGTCCATGTCATAATAACGCACATGTCTCTTAAAGTTCAAATGGTGTACAAATTTTCTTTGGACAGCTTCTATGCGCTTTGTGTGTATATTATACAGCGGATTCCATACAGAAGAAGCATATTCAAGATGACTACGAACATAGGAGTAATATAATATTTTGAGGGTATGGATATTGGTGAACTCTTTTCCAATACGGAATAAAAATCCTAACATGCTCATGGATTTCTTAACAATAATATCCACATGTGCCTTAAACGAAAGTTTATTGTCAATAAGAACACCGAGGTCTCGAATTTGATTGAGTTTTTTAAGTGCTTGACTGTTTGTAATATGATAATCATGTTCGATTGTTTTTTGGTTTTGTGTAAAGGTAATAACGTAACATTTGTCGGTATTCAAGTGGAGATAGTTGACAGTACAATAATTATTAAGTCTATTAAGATCTTCTCGAAGTTTATAGCAGTCAGAAATAGAGTTGATAGAAAAAAATATTTGCATGTCATCAGCAAAGAGCAAAACTTTAGAATGCTTAAAGCATTTTACAATGTCATTGATAAATATAGTGAAAAGCAATGGTCCCAGATGAGACCCTTGTGGGACACCTGAAGGTACATTGACAATTTCAGAATTAAAACCATTCACTGCTATTATCTGGGAACGTTTGTCAAGATAGAAGACTAGCCATCGGTACAAATCATCATGTATTCCTAATGCTAACAGTTTTGACAAGAGTAGACTATGGTCGATTCTGTCAAATGCCTTGGAGAAATCTGTATACACTGCGTCCACTTGGATTCGTTTATCCATTGATTTAGAAATAAATTCAGTAAATACAGCAAGATTGGATACAGCTGATCTTTTTTTCGTAAAGCCATGTTGGTTCTCAGTTATTACAGACTGAACACAGTCATACAGTTGTTCATGAACAATTTTTTCAAAAATCTTACTAAAGATAGATAATTTTGATATTGGACGATAGTTCTGAGCGTTGTTCTTAGACCCAGAACTTTTTTTTTAAGGAAGGGTAGGATAGGAAGTTCTAGAAAGGAAAAAGGCATGAGGGTCAGTGCATCCGGGAGTGAATCCATTCCTCCAACTGCGGTGCAAGGCCATTGCCTTGACCGGAATCGATCTTTTTCCTTAACCTTTCCAGCCGGACTCTTTCGACCCATTGGTCGAGAGAATCCGGCCGGAAAGGTCAAAAGGCCTCTCTCAACCAGTCTGTCTCGATCTGGCCCGCCACGCAGCAGATGGACAGACGCATCCGCCGCCAAGACCCGCACAAAAGTCACCCATGAACCCGGGCACCCCTGCTAAATCACCAAACGTAGCGAACTACTTGAGGTGACCTATGGCAGAGGTGTTGGTTATTCAATAAATGGTTCCCGGGGTGGCGTCACCCATACCCGCTTCCTTTTAAAAATTCCCGTAAGTAAGTGGAAAAGTAAGAAAATCACAAAAAATATAAATCCGTACACAACGCCATCTCTGATACTGACAAGAACAAAACACGGACAGTTCGGCATCGTTAATTGCTTCATTGTGTAATTTTTAACTTAATATAAAAAACTTAATTATTATTTTTATTGTTAAACTAACGTTTAAGACAAGATTTTTATGCATAGCACAAAGGTTAACAATTATTATAAGCAATAATTATCAGTCTGAAACACTCATACACATTGAAAAATCTTCCGAGAAAAATCTTCCGTCATGTATCTTTTCTTGGCGTCATGTATCTTTTCTCGGAATATTTTTCAATGTGTATGAGTGTTTCAGACTGATAATTATTGCTTATAATAAAAAAAACTTAATTAAATTCAACAGTTATTTTTCTGAGGTGGTACGAAGTTTGTCGGGTCAGCTAGTATTATAATAAAACGAATATAAAACTTTATTCCACTCACTTTTATTTAACCGTAACCGGTTTCAGCTCGTTAGAGCCATCTTCAGACTGGTACAAATAATTCTTAGTCTACGGTCCATATGTATACATAACATATGGGGGAGGGGGAGAGGGGTGGTCTATACTTCATAAATATAATAACGATTTGACAATAAAATTAGGTCATTAGTAACTCATATTACTTGTAAGGTTTTTCCCTAATCAACTTTGAAGTGAGCTATAAACCCAAAGTAATTAGCTTACTGGAATTACCAAAATATTTAGAATAGGCCAGTGCAATTAGCGATTCGCGATCGGAATTATTCCGGTAGTCCCAATTTTTTTATATGTTTTATGCATTCATCTTGTGATAAAAAATCTGAGTTTTCGACCTTGGGTCACTTGAGCTTTCGCCGTCATTTTGAAAAAACCAGCCGAAATCGAGCCAAAATCTAGTTTTTCTCAAATATCTCGTTTCCAATAAAAATTTCGGATAAAGTACTTTTACAAGTTTAGTAGAAAATAAAATTACCTACAATTTTGTTCATAACATTTTTCTTCCATCTCTAATAAATATCGAGATGTGCAGGCGTAAAGATGTATACAAGTTTATAAAAACCGGTAAATTGCTCGACTTGGTTCGGTTTTTTGGGCGTATCTCTTTTCCAGTACAATTTTGAGGAAAAATTATTGATATCAATTTTGCAGAGAATAAAATTTCATAAAATACATAGGTATATATTTAATGTTTTTACCGCAATTAGGCATCCCGGTTCTAATACAAATAAAATCACAAAAATTAGTTCAAAAATTGAATCCGAAGAATAGTGTTTCAATCTAGGCATACCTTGAGTATTATTTTTTTTAACAATTATTGTTGATATAACAAGTAACATAAACAACAGCAAAATCAACCATCAATGTAATCACAACATATAAATAAAAAAAAAATAATTAAGTACATAGTTGTGGTTAAAAAAAGAAAAAAAATGTATTTACTTAAAATTTATAATTATTGACTTTAGTTTCTTGCTGCCACTTACAGGCCCCGAACAGCTTCAATATAGTATTCCCATTTGCCGAATTTGTGGCAACTGGGGCATCAAATTCCTCGTCATCATCATGAACGAAAGCTTCCACAGTATTCTCGCACGCGCTTCCATTACAGTGAGTAGGGAGCATTTCGAACCCGACTTTCTACATGCGCACTTTCCAGCGCAACCTTTTTTGCATTGGCATCATAGACATATGATAAATTTGGATGTCTATGATTGGCGTGACATAAAGTTCAGTAACGCCTGAGGTGCAGCCTCCTTCAACGTTAGTACTGGAGTTAATAACCCAACAGCGTCCTTGTTGGATTATTAACATCCCCATTCAGTTGGATCTTTATGGTGACCAAGTCAAGTCTGCACTTTGAAGTATGTTCTTAAAGCATGTTGCTGGATTGCATCTTTGGTGGGTGGTAGCCTAGATAAATTGAATTTGCTCTTTTTCACTCCTTTGTCAAAAATAATGTATGTATCTTAAATTTTCCAAATTTAATTTCTCATTGCCGCCATACAAAAGTGTAAAGAATTGTTCGGCAACCAAAGTGATTATTATATATTATTATTATATATTATATTATAATAAAACTAATATAAAACTTTATTCCACTTAATTTTATTCGACCGTAACCGGTTTCAGCTCATCAAAGCCATCTTCAGACTGGTACAAATATTTCCTAGTCTACGGTTTATATACACAACATATTGGGGAGGGTTGTGTATATAAACCGTAGACTAGGAAATATTTGTACCAGTCTGAAGATGGCTTTAACGAGCTGAAACCGGTTACGGTCGAATAAAATTAAGTGGAATAAAGTTTTATATTAGTTTTATTATAATATATTGTAATGGAATTCCACCATGAAATATCACTCTCAAAAATAGAAATATTAAAAAGTTATTATTGTTTCTCCTTTGCTTTTAGATCTTGAAATAAATGAACAAGTTTTATTCACCTGAGAAGAATATTACAAAATTTGTATATACCTTGAACGAATGGAGCACCAGTTGTGACGCAGCCACTTATGGCATGAATGAATAAAATGTTTTCAACTATTTCAATGTGTTTAAAATATTTGTCAGAGTACAACGCGTCAGGTAATTTACCTTTACCAACTTTTTGGTAATATAGGTTTGGAGGTGAGAGAGTCGATATCCTGATCAATTATTACGACTGCATGATGTTGAGATGACAACGAGTTTGCTGTGGTTATTACGTGAACATCAGCATCATGTTCAGCTTGTACTGTCGTTATTTGCGATCGATCAAATGAGGCTCTGAGTAAGGAAATAAAACGGGACTTGTTCTTCTCATTTCCCAAAAACTTTTATTAGTGCTTTTCTTTTCAACCGACTCTGGGTATCCTCGAATACCACTACTGCATTGTCTCCATAATGATTTTGTTCATATTCTTGGAAATATTCTTTTAAGTTCAATTTCACACTTTTTGGCAATAAACATACGATGGAATAGCGTTAATGGATCTATTTTTACAGTCACACCCTGATTTTTAGGCTGCTGGTAAAATATCGCATCCTTACGTTTTAAGTGTAGGTTTCCAAAGTTCTGGTTAATACCATTAGACATGGAAAATTTTCCCATATTTTCCCATTCTTTTCATCGTGCCACTGCTTGTAGACATAATAACGTTTGTTTTAGGAAATTGTTCATGGCAAGCAAATCAATCAATGAGAGTTTGGACGTCTTCGTCATCCCCCTAAGTTCATATAGGCCTTATCTCCACATGTTGCTCTGACGTTCCTGATTCAACCCCACAGAATGACTCGATACCCTCGCAAATGTTATGCAGATAAACAAATCCATAATCCTATAAGAGTTATAATCCTGTGTAGCTAAATCCATTCTAAATTATTACCGACTAATGGAGGCTGGCGACTAAAGACAATTTATGAGAAAAAAATAACAAAGATTTGAATTCAAAAATAACCGATTCCCAAAGAAATAACTCTAAAAATTATCTAAAAAAACATCCACGAAACTAAACCACATTTTTCGAGTTGACGACCTCGATTTAGAACTAAATGTAGCTCTAACACTGATCCAGACAGACGCGACATTGATGGCAACTGATGGCCCCAGAGTCCTGGAGTTGCCTAGGGGGGGGGGGGGGGGGGGGTCGACCACCCACTCTCGTTAATTTTATAGTTATAATTTATAATATGTAAAAATGTAATGTGAACAAAAGTCGAAAACGTGGTAATATCGTGATAAATTTTCTGTTTTCACCTACCAATATTTATTTACATACCTATACTTTATTTTAGTAAAAAAAAACTCAAAAAACATGAAAATCAAACATTTTTTTCGAAATTTTGTTCTCTACAGAATTGGTATCAGTAATTTTTTCACAAAATTGCACTGGAAAAGAGATACGCACAAAAAACCGAACCATGTCGAGCAATTTACCTGTTTTTATAAACTTAAGCACATTTTTACGACTGCATATCTCGATATTTGTTATAGATAAAAGAAAATTATTCAAATAAAAATTGTAGGTAATTTTATTTTCTACAAAACTTGTGAAGCAACTTTGGCAGAAATTTTTATTGGAAACGAGATATTTAAGAAAAACTAGATTTTGGCTTGATTTCGGCTGGTTTTTTCAAAATAGCGGCGAAAGCTCAAGTGACCCAAGGTCGAAAACTCAGATTTTACATCACAAGATGAGTGTATAAAACATATGAAAAAATTGGGACTACCGGAATAATTCCGATCGCGACCCCTTTTTTTGCGCTAATTGCACTGGCCTAAAACGACTTTCAATAAAAACGAAATTCAATAGTCTAAAACGACTTAGCAACAAACATAATTAATATAATTGATTAAAATCCTTGTAGACCACCCCTCTCCCCCTCGCCCATATGTTATGTATATAAACCGTAGACTAAGAATTATTTGTACCAGTCTGAAGATGGCTCTAACGAGCTGACACCGGTTACGGTCAAATAAAATTAAGTGGAATAAAGTTTTGTATTCGTTTTATTATAATATATTGTAATGGAATTCCACCATGAATTGTCTGTCTCAAAAATAGAAATATTAAAAAATACTGCAGTGCCACCTCTAGGTTCGCGGCAGGAAGAGTTCCCGAGTTTGCAGCCTGAATGAGATCAAGAGTTTTTTTTTAATTTTTATGTGACACTTCACAAGAGCTCCCCTGTCCATGCAGTTTAAAGACATGGGAACTATATCTCCACCCGGTCGGGCAGCGTTGTGAGGCGAGTTAAGGTAGGGCTGTAAGAAGGGATTTTATTATGGTCTTGAAGAGGACCGGATCATATAGGAAAAACAGACGCTGGTAGCTCGTACCACATTCACACTTATACAAAAACGAGTGTAAGAAACGACCCGTACTCTTGAAGCTGTCATCAACTTTACTGTACACGTTACACTCTATATGGGCTGTGTACAATTACGCTATCCTCCCCACATTTCTGAATTAATTATTATGATTATTGAAGTAAAACTTCTTTAACACCGCTGTGATTTGAAACGGAAACGACACTAAAAAGAGGCAAACACATACATCTGTAGGATTTAGCCTGCGAGAGAATGAGTTTGAAACCTTACCTACTTACAGTACCTACGAAGCGTCAAGCAGCGCTCATTACGCGTTTGATTATGGGCTCACTTTTGGTTGAGATTGTGTGAGTGTAGTTTCACTTCTACCGCGTCTGAAGTGCACTCGATTTTTTTATCGTTATTAAATACATTGAAATTGCGCAGGGGCTTCTCGAGGAAGTGTTCGCGAATAAAAAAACTTGATTACTTAGACCGCATTGTTACAAGAAAAGTGTGCACAAGAAAAGCATTTAAAAAATCTTTCAAACTATATCTACGAGTATCTAAAGACAAATATTCCCAGGTTACAAATCGCCTGACTACTACTACCATCACAGTAAGCAGAAAATATTGCTCGTGTAGTAATTGAAGATTTAGCCAGCTGAGGAATTGCACACATGACCCGTCAATTAATATCTTGAACAACGTTTGTTATAAAATCAAAAAAATATATATATAACCAATATATATATATTTTTTTGGTTTTATAAAATAGATAAACAGTTACCTACGTCCTAATACTAACCTTATTGTAACTCGGCCGATTCGCGATCGTATTTCGCTTGGGCCTACCTTAAGGTACCTACGGGTGTTTTACGAACGGCGCGCGGGAACGGGATACTTTACGTGTTTTGCACTATTATATAAAAGTATATTTATATTATATAAATATAATATAAAAGCCGCCCATAGAATAATATTTAAATCTTTACGAATCATTATAATATTTTAATCGTTTACGGTACACATCATTCATTGAAATAATTTAACAGTAAAATAAAAACTTATGGTGCCGTTAAAAATCGTAGTATGCAAGGCCAAGAATGAGAATTTTGAAATTGAGAATCAGGTCGAGTGTCTCACAAGATTGAATTTATTTATTTAATTCAGTCATTCAATTTTGCCCACGTCTATTATACAGATTTATTTAAAAACTCTTTTTTGTAAAATAAATTAAACATTTAATTTTAATTTTTGTAAATTTATTTAAGTTTGTTATTCTAATTTTTTAAATTTAAATTTTAATTTGTTTATATTTTCTACCAATTTCATTTCCTCTGGTAATAACCAAACATCATTGCTCTGTAAATCTTCAATATTTGATTTGTCCTATTCTTTTATAGATTATCCTCAAAATTTTAACTATCTTCCTTAACTTTTTCGGCCCAAAGCGCTCTCTTTAAGGTGAATTGCGTAATTTAAAAAAAAAACTTTTTTTCTAAAAGAGAGATTAAAAATAAAGTATTGAAATAAATATTTTTTTGAAGTACAATGATATTTTTTTTTTGTATTTCTTGGGCATTAACTATGAAACAATTTCTAGACATTTTTGTTTTGAAGTGTTTTAATTTTCAATGTACATTTGTTACTTTAATTTTAAATTTTTGGCGACCGGTTTCGACCCATCCGTGTCATTTACGAGCAAATTTAAACTTAAGTTTTAAGTTTAAATTTGTGGATTACGGATGTGTCGAAACCGGTCGCAAAATTTTTTAAATTAAAGTAACAAATGTACTTAACATGTAATTTTTAATGTACCAAACATAAAAAATTAAAACTCTTCAAAATAAAAAAGATATTAACTTCTTTTTTTTACATTAGCTTCACTCAGGAGGCCCTGATGAAAAAAATCCTTTTAGGGCCTATGTCATCCTCGAGAATGCTGTGTGGAGGGTCTTTTTAGGGAAGTAATGAGAGGAAGTTCTGAGAAGGAAAAGGGTATGAGGGTGGGTAGGAATTTGGGGGTATTAAAGAGAGATTAAAATACTCCCTCTACCACTCTTTCCCGATCCGGCCTACCACGCAGTTGGTGGGCAGACACATCCGCAAGCCGGGCACCCCTGCTAAGTCACCAATAGCGAACCACTTGGGGTGACCTATTGCAGAGGTGTTGGTAATCCAATAAATGGTTCCCGGGGCGGCGGTACCCATTTCCGCCTCCCAAATAAAATATATTTTTAAATATTTTCGAGCTTCCTTTCCTGAACTCAAACACCACCGTACATTAGGAAAGAATATAATGTTGCAAAAATTGTTTTTTTTTTTTTTGTAAAACGATTCTCAATCTATATAAAAATGAAAATTTGTCCATTATTAGTTCCCATACCATTAATCCGATTACGATAAAACTTTGGTGATTTATTCGGCGCATGACCTCGAAGATTTCTATGGTGAGCTCGGTGTTATGAAATTTTGTGTAAATTTTTTATAATAGGTGGTGCGCGAGTAGTTTGAAAAATGGGTGTATTTCATACAGTTTAGCGGCAGGGATGGAAGGAAAAGGAGGAAGCGGGGAAGTTGGGAGGGTGGGAGGGGTGAAGCAGGGTAGGTGGAAGGTGAATGAGGGAGGGGAACAGGGGGCAAAAACGGGAACGCATGGGAAAGGGCACGCAGGTAGAAACAAGTTCTTTCTTTGAGAGGCATTACAACTAATGCCGGTTAATCGCTATTAATTTATGTAAATAATATATTCTTAGAATATAACTTTAATCTCTGATTTATAAATTTGTATTGCTTTCTTACTGCACAGCTTATGTTTAGTATTCGGTTTAATGGATTATATAAATACAGGAAGGCCGTAAAGATGAAAGAATTTCAAAACATTGTGGCGGGGATCAGCAGCTCGGTTCACGGAAATTCAGTCGCAATGCGCTTCACGGGAGAACAGCATGCATTTTGTGAAAAATAATTTACAAAAAAAAACTATTTTTTATTTAAGTATATAAACAAATTTGCCGTTATTGGGCAGCAGAAAATTCATAATCAAAACTTCAAAAACCCCTACATTCGCCAAAAGTTAGATTTTGTGCAGCAATTTCATCCCATGGAAACATTGGTCCATTTTTCTTTGAAAAACAGCGGGGAGAATCTATGATCATGAATTCAGACTGGTACGCAAAAATGTTAATTGATATTTTCTGTCCGCAGCCGCATCAATTTTAAGGTTATAACACTAGCACATGGTTTCAACGAGATAACGTGACGTGTCATACTTCTAACTAGTCAATGGCAGTTATAAACGAGAAGTTCCCAAGAAAAGTGATTTCGCGCCGAGGGGATATTCCATAGCCTCTCAGGAGTTCAGACTTAATTCCCCTTGACGTCTGTCTATGGGATGTCGAGTATACATAGGGAAACTAACATCAATTACTCAATTGAAATAAATCATCATTCAAGAAATGGCTGCCATTCCACGCGCAATGTACGAAAGAGTTGTGGCAAATTTGGGCCCCAGGTTCAACGAATAGTTGCGTTGAGTAAGGTCACACTATGATGCTATTATTTAAATAAAGTAAATTTCCCATCTTTTTTTAACTCTAATAAATATTTTTTTTATGTCAATATTATGACCATTTGCTTTTTTATGATTTTTTAAAATCTGCGCAACTTTATGGCCCTCCTGTATGAACAGATAAGCCTGCGTCCCACTGGGTCCGTATAGGTAAGCAATCGTCGTATAAACCATAATCACTGCGCAGAAAAGTAACGTTCGCTATGGATTTCTGCACAGCCATTGAAGGAATTTTCTGTGCAGGGTCTTCGGTTATGTCGATAGCTTACCAATACTGATTCAGTGGCAGAGGGATGACGGCTTAGAAGAAAGTATTTTTCCTACCAGTGCACACTGAACAGTCTCTGTCAAAACCCCACGAGGAACAGGAAAATAAACATGAAATTTTTCTCGCTGGTATTAGGTAAGATTTTTCTACTCAAATTCACCACATTCTAGCTAGTATTATTGCCGGTCACTCTTTGTCTGTGATCAGTACCGATAAAGCAATAGAATTTTTTTTATTACAATAGCGATAAGAAAATTAAAATAGGTTTTCATTTTATTTAGCCACTTACAGAATATTTGTATATAATATGAAAATTTACTTATTTTCTCTTTTATGTATTCAATAATATTATTGTTCAATTTATAAAAACAGTTTATTTATAAACTAGCTCTGCTGTGTAATTATTTTTATGCGTGATAGCTGTTTGGCCTTCTGAACAGTTATAAAATTTACAATAATACAACTTTGTTTCAATACCACTTTATTAAATTTCTTTCATATATTAACCAACCAGTGTCGGTACATCCTAAACCTTCATCAGGGGTGTACGTTTTTATATACCGCTGATGAAGGTTCAGGTTGATCCGTTAGTTTGGTTTGGTTAGTTTTTTTTTTTTTTTTACACGATTACCGCACAAGAGTCCCAACTGCTCCCGTCTGGAGCCAGTGAGACTATGGCATCCCCGACTGGGATATGTTGTGAGGTTAAAGGTATGGGAAGGGAAGGAGATAGGGAAGAGGAAGGTGGGGAAGTAGCTGGCTATTCAGATCTGGTCACCAAACACGGCTAAAGCCATTTCAGGCAACATTTCAATTCTGAATGGTGGTCTTACACCAGGGCGATACTGAGAGTATCCTCCACTCTGGAACGTGCAGAGGTATTGGTTATTTTTTTTTTTTTTATTTATATATTTATTTCTATATATTACAGTATTTACCTATTTATTATAATTTTTACATAATATATTTTGAAAACATTTTTACATAATATATTTTGAAATTTAATTATGTTGGGTGTAAGGTAGGTTTGAGAAGGTGAAACTGTGGATGGGTAATTTTGTATGTTTCAATAAAGGTTATCCAATAAAGGTTCCCGAGACGGCGTCCCAAATTTACTTAATGCATTAAATCTAATTAAAGGTGTGATTCTGGCAGCTACCATGGCCGAGGGATGTACACCAAGACCAATAAAGTGTTGGGATTGCGAATCGCCACGAATTTCGTCATTCCGTACGCCATTACAAAGAAGTGGTAGGGATAATTTTTGCAGTAAGTCATGTGATGAAAACTACCACTGGATTTGCGGCCGGTTTAAAGGATTGCGGACCCGATTCGAAAATCTTTGCATGATGAATCGGTACAACTGTCTTCATAAAGCTGGTGAGAGTTTTAAAACATATTTAATAAGCATAACCACCAACGTCAACAATATACTCATTGCACATGGTGAACCACCTCACTGCATATATATACATATATATATTTATATAAAAAAGACTCACTAATTCCCTTGGTCACGCCATAACTTCAGAACGACTTTACCAATTTCATTAATATATATTTTTGAAGTTTTCTAATACTTTGTAGAAGGTTCTCATGGAAAGAAAAATTAAGAAAATTGCGCGGAAATTGGATAATTTCAGAAAACATAACTACTATTTTAACTTCGCACGTTTGTTCGCGCGTTTGATGAATTTGAATTTAGCAGGCAGCTGTTTTTTTGTAATAAAAGAATTGTCTCTGGAGTTTTTAAATTATAGATATTTTAATTGGGTACCTATGTTAGGTACCAAACTTGATTGATTGTTCTTACAATATGAAAATTTGAATAAAAAAAATGTAATTGATGGCACGCGAGCTGTTTGAAAACTGAAAGTACTGGGACTGAATATATGGAACGCAGGAGGGGAACGGGAGAGGGGAGAGGGTAGGCGGGAAGGTGGAAGGGCTACGCGGGAGAGGAAGGGAATACATGCAGTGAGAAACTTTCTTGCGTTAGTTCCACACAGGAGGCCCCGAGGAAAATATTTTCCTTCAGGGCCTATGACATCTTTGGGAATGCTGTGTGGAGGGTCTTTTTAGGGAAGAAAGGAGAGGAAGTTCTGGGAACGAAAGCGTATGAGGGGTGGGTAGGAATCTGAAGGTCAGTGTGTCCAGGAGTGAAGGACGTACGAATCCATCCCTCCCTCTGCGGTGCAAGCCGATGTTCTTAGAGAGTACGGCTGTAGAATTCGAAGGACTCCCCCAATCATTCTCTGCTGATCCGTCGTACCAGGCAACTGGTGGGCAGACGCATCCACCGCCAAGACCCGGACAAACCTCACCCCATATACCCGGGCACCCCTGCTAAGTCACCAAACGTAGCGAACCACTTGGGGTGACCTATGGCAGAGGTGTTGATTATCCAATAAATGGTTACCGGGGCGCTGTTACCCATTCCCACCTCCTAAATAAGGACGTCATTAATTTGGCAATTCTTCTGAAAGGAAATAGCATAATAATTCGGAGCGCGCCATTTCTGGCCGCCGCGCAGAAAAGCAAAGACCGAAAGTAAGATAATGGTTTACAGCGCAGTTCACTGTGAGAGTTTTGTGCGCGGCGCCCTCTCGTTGCGCGCTCCGAAGTGAACGTGTGGGGGTGCTATAGTGTCATAGACTAGGAAAACCCTACGTCATCGAGTACACGGATGAAACTACTTTTGTAGTGAGAATTGTAATGAACGTTTAGAATGTCTTAACCCTTTATAGCATCATGTGACAGTTCTGTTACAAACCGTTTCAATGCTCTTAACATCTAAAATAATCATCAAATTTAATAAGATAAAATAAAATCAAAGTAATAGCACGGAAACACACCATTCTTCATAATACAAGTAGATTTTAGTTAGTACCTAGCTAAAAAGTTCAGTTGACCTTCAGTCGTCGTGAAATTGACAATACGCGTTATACGCGCGTTTGAAACATTTAAAGTCTTTCGGTGGATAATATATTTTAATGGAATAAAATAGTGTATAATAATATGCTAGGCCGTCAATGTGTGGAGAATTCTCTCTTGTGTGGAGGATTCTGGAAAAGAATTCTCTCAGGGGTTTAAAAATATGCACTTTTTTATTATTACAAAAAGCAGACAGTTATAGATAATAGGAACAAAGGAGACAGGCCGTGAACTATTCTCAGAATGAATAGAGAACTCCAGTACATTTTTTTTTAATGAATAAAGACCTTCAAACTTAAATAATTGCACTTTTATTTTTATTTTTATAGTTAGTTTTAATAGTTAAAATAATTATCAAAGTTTTAATTTTTCAAGACCCCACGAAAAGCACCGTATCTATGGTGGATTGTGTGACATCTTCACCCACCGATAGTTTATTTACTTTCAAGTTGTCATTTTGTTTCGCTCGAGGCCAATCGCGTTCTGTAGCTGGTGATCCGTTTTTTTATTAGTGTTCGGAATCCGGGAGCGCGCCAGTGATGTTCTGTCTAAGGAAATTTCCCTAGATCTAGGGGAGAAACATATTTTTTAGGGAAATCAGGACAAAATCTAGGGAAATTTCGAACTCTTGCAAATTTTTTATTACATATGACATAATTACTGGTATTATTTATATATTTTTTATATATATTTTACATATATATTTTTATATACGTATGTATATTTTTTTGAATTCCTATGAATCTTAATTATTGTTCATGTACTTACATGCAAGTTATTTTTAACAATGACAACTCAAAATGATATTATGTATCTAAAAAGATAAATGGGACCTCAGAAAAAAAAAAAATTTTAAGTTCCGTTTTATCGGTGATTACGGTTGATTTTTATTGTGCAAAGTATTTTTTTATATGGAATTCAGTGGTGAGTGTATTCGTACTTTTAAATTATTATTTCACGTAGCAAAAAGTGTTTTATTTGGAAAAGCACAGTATTATAAGTACATTTACCAAATTCCGGTATCTTCCCAATTAATTAATCGTATTAATTAACATATAACAGGATTAGTGTTACACAATCAGGTGGCTACGTAGATAATTGCGTAAATGTGAAATTCTAGGTAAATTTCACTTCGAAATCTAGGGAAATAATTTTTTTGGGCAGAACATCCTGATTTTGAATATAAGAAAATGGTGGAATATAGGATGACTCGATGACTTTTGTGTGAGAAATCGAGGCGTTTTTTATTCAAGATTAACTGCTTTTAATATAGAAAAACATTGGTAAAATGTCCACATTTTACCGGTACTGTTATTGTATTTTAACAAAGTGCAATATAAAAACAATAAATCATCTTTTTCATTGCAAATACAAGTGACATCGTAAGCCTCGAATTTTGTGTTCAGGCGTGACTGTACATTGTTTTATGTATAACACATACAGAAACACTGGTATTTATAATATACTGATCATGACGATTGTGCAATAACTTTTATAAAAAGCCCTTGATACTAAAAACAATTCGAAAATACGACTGATGTATCGTAAACCAAATGTCAAATATGACATATGACCTATTTATGACTATACTTAACCTCAAATATAGCCCTTTTCCGTAATAATTTTAATTGTTGAGAGCCTAAATAATGTTTCTAATAAACACAATAACTATTATTTATCTAAATCTCTTTAACAGTATGAAAATAACCAAAAAACACGAAATGTTGAATAGCGTGCGTGTCTTTCATGGAGCAAGGCGTAAGATTTCAAATGTCAATACATCTTGATACACTTCGGTGAATTGGTTAGCAGGTTAACAGTGACGTCACCGTTAACCATTTCAGTAATGCCAACTTGACGCTGTGTTTTGAGGAGAGGTTTAAAAATGCACTTTTTAATATTTTTTTAAAAACTCTGCGTTTAATATTATGAAATAAAACTTATATATTCAGAATCAGCGTTTATTGGTCTACATGGACATATTTTTTTGAAGCCATAATATTTTTCGCTGGACTTCCTTATTCGCGCTACTGCTGCTATACTAGTCCAAGCAAGAGATCGTGCATTATCATTCTAGTATCGTCTGTCTTTATCGTTTTCAAAGTAGATGCGTGATAAGAAAGAGAACAAACATCGTTAACATCAGTACGAGCTCTCGCTGTGACTAGTTTTACTGCACTTCGCACATCGCAGCGGCACCCTGCCTTGGTTTCTACCTACACACAAACACATGACTTCCATTACATGCTAAGCAAGATGCAAAGCCATTTTCATGGCGTCTGCGCAGTTTGGTCACAGCTTGGTCACAGATGTCAAGTTTCCATGCCGCTGCCGTACGCATATTTCTTTTGTTTCTATTTTTTATACTGAAAAAAATTGCAGAAATCTAAGAAATTTTGGTTTGGATATCATAAAATCCTTCACATTTCAATGGCGATCAGAAAAATTTTTAGCGCTAATCTAGTTATGACGTTGAAATGACCGAAATCTTGAACATTTACCTTTCTGGTATATTATAAATATTATTGTTCTTTATAGGATATATACAAAATCAACGCTGGTCTGGGAGAAAGGAGGATTGCCCCCATGGTACTATAGAGAGGCGCACGGCTCTTGACAAAGTGATCGGCGCTGCTGACGCACTATCAATTTTTTCTTGGCATTCCCGGTCATAACCCCTAATGATGATATTTGTTGTTGATCATTCAAAACCCGCTTAAAATAACTGCTACATGAGGGCAGGTTTCGATATCAGGCCCGCAATTTTTTCAAAGCCCTCTCGTTTCTACCGAAACTGATGAGGTAAATGAAGAGCTTATTAATAGGTTTAAAATAATTTTAGTTGCTGTCGTGTGATTATGATTACCCCAGTTGCTGATTTATTTAAGTCATATACCATGGAACTGCAAAATTATTTGTTTCGCTGTACCCTTGGTACTACATACATATCTAACATGTCATTTCACATCATGCATGCACGTGCCGTTCGAACAATTGCACGATTTTCGAAGAATCGAAGTACAAGAAGATCGTAATAAAGACATTGGAATTATGTGGGATCTTCTCGAGGAAGTCTTCTTGAATAAAAACAGAACAGGTGTTGTTAGGTTGTTTTCTGATACCGTTGTTTTAAGTGCACATACAAATATTAATACATAGCGAAACCCTTTGGCCTAACTCTAATAATATATTGAATTTGAAGTGCAAAATTTGAGATTATGGTCAGAAGTTTTGAATAAAAAATCCTATTTGTGACATGAAAAAAAATGACTTAACATTGTTTAAAAGAATTAATACAAACACTAAAAAATTAGATCTCTGTAAATAAGTACGTATTATTATTTACATCTATTTATTATTTTGGTTTTTAAGAAGTTTGATGACGATATTTAGTAATTAGTTAAATATTTTTTTCTTGTTTTTCTTCACTATTTTATCATACCTAGAATCCTATTACCTACTCAAGTCTTAATCTTTGTAAATTGTAAACATCACTGAAAGAAAAACAAAATTCAGTAACCAGGCGTTGTAAAAAAGTAAAATTTTGTAATCTCCGACTTAAAAATAATGCTCTTTACGATATTGACCATGTACTTTACCATACAATTTGATAGCTGTCGATGGTACTTTTCTGAATTATAATAGGATATTTTAGTTCAACGGTGGATTCGTAACTTTAAATTCCAGACTTGGCAATCCATGAAACATTTTATTTTACAGCAATATTTTCTGTGCAGCATTTATATTTCAATAACGCGGCACCAGTTAAATATTTCACACCAAAATGTGCAGCCGCTGCAATACTTTTATACCAAATACGCTTTTATAGAGCAATAATGTAAAGGGACGTACACACGAGAGAGCTTCCTTAATCTTAATGGTGACATTAAGGAACTGTAGGGAGTAGGGAGCTGGGAAGCCGCACCCATGGGAAATCTTAATCTTTTTACTTTATTCTGAGATTACGTCGTAGGTGCGTTATACGTTATACTCTATTATTATAATATCCATGTAGGCCGACAGTTTGCTGAGCCTGTACAGCGAAACACTTTACTCGAGGATCTTTGTAATAAGAAAATCTTTCTTACAGTTATTTGGACAATAAAATCTATCTCATATCATGTTAGATTTCTTAATTTAAATAACATTATTTTATTTATATCGAGGCACGTTACTACAGGTGTAACAGCACGTACCTGATCAACGATTAATGAGAACATTTTGTAAGATATATTCTTGTCAGAAACCAAAAATTAGAGCAATCGACTACCATCTCAAGATAGTGGGGAAAAGGCTGAGGTCAAAATCGAATGTTTAAGTAAAAGAGTAGTTAGAGATATAAAAAACAACTTAATTTATTACTTGAAATTGGCAAACAAATAGTTGAATATAATATAAATACCTGCATTATTCAAATAGGTTGCGATACGGAAAGAGAGAGAGATTGTTTAGGCCGTTAATTAAAGGTACGCCGTTACGGAGTGTCGTCGCGGGTAGAATGGCCACCAGAGGCGAGGCTTCGGGGCTCCAAACCAGGGGGGCCAAAAATCAGGAATCTCGACAGGCCATCCGCGTGTCCAAACGGTCTTCCTTCATCAACAGGAAAGAGGCTCCAGGCTCCGAACCAGGGGGCCAAAAGCAGGAATCTCGACAGACCCTCCGCGTGTCAGGTTCATCAACAGGAAAGAGGCTCCATCAGCCTAGCGTGCCCAGAATACAATAAAGCCACCTCTCTATTATCGGTCGGCAGATTGTTAAAATTTCACGGCTCCAACGGCCAAAAACCACGCGCCATTAGCAAAACGCACCAAGAAAATCTCCAGGCATCTGCCGATAGCACGACGCGAAATCACTCGCTCTTTCGCCATTACACGGTATCACTAACTCGTGATCAAAAATAAAAATATTTAAGGCTTCCAGCACTTAATAAAAATCAAACTCGCCTTCAAGGCTCAAAAAATTGACCTTCCGGTCAAAGACGCAAACTGACACCCGCCGCCATGATTGTCGGAATCCCGACCATTTTCGTTTTTTATCATATCTCCGGTTGACAGACCAACCACACCAAGATTTAAAATCGAACAAAATTAAGAAAACTTCGCCAGTACCTACTGGCAAAATACATACAGTTTGTCAAATAAGAGTAGAAAATATATGAGGGCGCCAGTGTTGATCAAATGGCAATACTAAACACATAACTCATGGTGTTAAAGTAAAGCTGTGTAACCTACATTTTTATAAAAAATTAAAAAGGCATAATAGTGGAAAAAATATTTTTTCATTGCATAATAGATACCCGCCGATCTCAAAATTAGAATTGCGTATAGGTATATTATTATTATACCTTTGCAATTTTGTGTTAACATAATGAAGAATAACTATAATGTAATAAAATATAAAGCACAGTTTAGAAATTGCTCACATTTATATAAAACTAGATAAAGTACCTAGCGTTGCCTAGGCTTCAGATCATGTCTCTAATTTTAGATCTGAATATATTTAACTCGTTCAGATCAAAAGAAGTGTAACTAAACTTACCATTAGTGATTCTTCCTTTCTATCTATTGTTAAATTCAAATTTATGTTAAATTAAATTAAAGCAAATCGCTTTATAAATCACCTTTTAATCAAATTTATGGCATGAAGAAAAAATGTTTTTTAAAATGTAGTTTACTGTGTTCTATACATCCAGTGTCATTGCACTTCAAAAAAATATTTGACAGTTAAATTGGTGTTGCCAGTCTACAAATTTAGTAGTTCAAGTTTTTATATTTTCTACTATTATTTGACGGACTACATGTTACAATTTTCTACTGATTCCACTGCTCGTCTGTCTCTCTTATCTGTTACCGTGCTGCTAGAACGTGACGGAGTGCGTATCACGTGACCCTCTACGCTTTAGCCATCTACCCAGTGTGATTGATGTTTGATATTGATGTTTTCTATTGAAAAAAAAATGGTTGTGCAGCAAAATTACGTTAACATTTTTTACTGCTGATATGCTAAGGAATCGGTTGTTAAATTCATTGAGTACGTGCTGTCACGCTCTTTATAATGTAAATGGAAATCTCAGATAATAGTCAGTGATATTGGTAAACAGTGCTTGAAATTCAAGTAAGGGAACGTACCCATACTACGTGATAAACGTGTCACGTAGTATGGGTACGTTCCCTAAATGCGTAGTGCAATTTGATCTATCAATTAAATTTCAAGCAAGCAGTGGGATAGATAAAAGAAAAGAAAGAGATGTGGTAAAGAAGCCAACTGTCACCGAGCTACTACCAAACTGCGCAGACCATTAATAAGGCGGCTATTTTTTATTTTAAAACTAAACAGCAAAGATGGCCAAAACTTACATTCCTAATGAAGGTGTTTCAATCTTACACAATTTATAAACAAATATTTATCCCACATTAATGATTATTTACCAGTCGTGTAAAATTAAAACACCTTTATTATGAATGTAAGTTTTGGGCATCGTGGCTGTTTTTTTACTAAAATATAAAATAGCCGCCTTAATAATAGTCTGTGCAGTTTGGTTCATTTTTTTATTTATTTTTTATTCGTTTTTGTATACATACACATGTAACATAATCATGAGTAATTACACACGCAACATTGATTAAAAAACTGTAAAAACACATATATGTATAAATGTATAACCTTTACGAGAGTGAAATTACTCGTGTGTAAAGGCAAGAACATAGAGAAGTTTATAAAAAATAAAAATTAAAAATTATAACACAAATATATACGTGCATAGATAGAAAATAATAATATTTATATTTATAAAATAAAAAATAAATTAAAAAAAAGAAACTGTCAATTAAGTATTTTTAATCAATTGCCAATGCGACTCTAGGTAGCCAAACTATTTAAGATACCATTGTTTAGTCTATTTTTGAATTTATTATAGTCAGGGTCCAACCTCAGTTCCATTGCCAATTGATTAAACCACATCACTCCATTGTATGTGTAGAAGTGTTGTGCAAAACTGGTATGCATTAATGGCGTACTTGAGCGACCCACTGTGTTTTGTCTATTGCTCTCTACGCGTGCCATGGCGTGGTGCGGCTTCTTAAAAGAGTCTTTGTGTATTTGAAGCAGCGTATTTTTTATATATGTATTTTATAGAGGTGGGACTTGAAGTCTTGAAAAAGTTGAGAGGTTGAATAATCTGATGGTTTCCTAGTAATCATTTGTTGTGTAAAATATAAAATTCTTTTTTTAATAAAGTTAGGCCTATATTGAATATTGAGTTTCGTGTTCAGTCGTGGAGATGAAATATCGTAGTTTGTATGGTAGGCTTAAAAATATGAAAATCGTCATTTATCCTACTCGTTGATTTTGTTGACTGTGTGTTAATGTTAATTTCTGGTGCAGAAATAAAGGCGTTGTGCCACTGTGCGTAGATGCGTAAAATCATTCATAGCTATGGTCAGTTGTTAGGCAAATCATCTTATGTCGTTGCGGTGTAATATTGTTTGAATTTCATTTAGAAACAAATTTTGTTTTCATTTAGAAACAATATAATATAAAAGCATTTCAGAAACATTTGAGAGGCTCTAATCTACTATTCCTCCTGTGTCTGCCGTGGCATAGCGTGCAGTGGTGAGCTACTCAGTGCAAACAGTCTA
Organism: Limnephilus marmoratus; assembly: GCA_917880885.1. Taxonomy (NCBI): domain Eukaryota; kingdom Metazoa; phylum Arthropoda; class Insecta; order Trichoptera; family Limnephilidae; genus Limnephilus; species Limnephilus marmoratus. The sequence continues at coordinate 53,114,024 of OU862921.1, read as the reverse complement.
TGTGCTTTTGGTGCACTTTTAATAATTGCTTCAAACTGCACCACGCCTGCGACCAAGGCAAGACGACCCGCGAAGACTGGACAAAGACGAAAGTATCTGCACCAAGAATCTCAATCCCGCCCTAAAATAAGTTAGGTATTTCGGAACACCGACTCCGAACGATTTATTTTATTGTATTATATCAGATTATTTTTTATAACCAAAAATAAAAGGCTTTGGAAGACCCGATAGCGGAAGAGGCTGTAAATATCTACATATTGTACCCAGATAAAATTTTAATGTACAATAAGTAGCATTTTTTTCTATTTTTCCTCCTTTTAAAAAGTGATGTGGTAATTAATCTCCGTTATGATTAGGTTTGGACCTGTAATTTTTAAAATATTTTGAAAGAAATATATTGATTTTTAATTATATGTAAGCAAAGGGTCCTGGGTTCGTGTCCCAGAAGTCCCAATATCTTTTTCTGATTTTTATGTCTCCACATTTTCGATTGAGTTTCGCTAATATTGTCTTCATTTTTTAAAAAATAAATACATTGAATTAAACAATGGTTAAGTTACATTTACTTTAAATGTTATTTATTTAATTATTTATTTGTAAGAAGCAAACAGCTTTTACATAATGTCAAGGGCGGATCCAGGACTTTTTTCAGAGGGGGGCACAAGGGGCGGACGGGCGAAAAAATCAACAATTACTATTAGGATTTTTTTTCTGGGGGGAGCACAAGGGGCGGATGCGCAAAAAAATTAACAATTACTGTTAGGATTTTTTCTGGGGGGAGGGGGGGAGGGTACAAGGGGCGGACGCACAAAAAAACAACAATTACTGTTAGGATTTTTGTCTGGGTGGGCACAAGCGGCGGACGGGCAAAAAATCAACAATTACTGTTAAACTTGAAGTATCATACTTCAAGTTTATTTCTACGAGTTCAAGTATGTATAGGAAGGTTTATGAAAGTGTCAAAATAATCGAAAAATTTAATGTTTAATAAAGACAGTTTTAGCTTCTAAGCATGTGCTGTGATGGAATTTCCACAGTACACAAAAATATCGTCTGGGGGGGGGGGGGGGGGGGGGGGCACGTGCCCCCGTGCCCCACCCCCTAAATCCGCCCTTGCATAATGTACAGTGATTATTTTTTATTATTTTTTTATTTTAGTTTATTTAGGAAACAAACAGTTATACATATTTTAATAAGAAAGTAACATATTACATGGTTGCATTAACCAGCGAAGTTTCCGGTAAAATTTATAATATATATAAAAACTTAGATTAAAACATTAAAGAAAACATAAAAGACTCATTAACATTCCATAACCTTAGAAGATAGAAGAAATATATCCGACCAGAAATTTTTATTCAAAATCATTAACAACGTTGTTGACAACAACTATCTTCTAGAACACATTAATTTCCACTGTCCAATAAGAAACACAAGGTTAAACCAACTATTCCACATCCCACACTCAAAAACAAATTACACACAACATTCATTTATCCGAAGGACGTGCATAAAATACAATGATATCTTTTACGACGCTGATATTTTCCATTTGTCCTCAGGTCAATTTATTAAATTCATAATAGAAAAAAATAAAGCAAATTGTTAATTACGAACTCTCCACCCTTGCTGCATGTTATTTTTCTTTCATTCTCATTCTCATTCTCAGCGATTCAAAATATAGCGATTTTTCAATACCCCAAGGTACAGTTTTGGGACCATTGTTATTTATTATATATGTTAATGATATATTCAATATTTCTAAATATGGAGACATTGTCTCCTACGCTGACGACACAGTCCTATTACTAAAAGCAAACACCTGGTCTGAATTAAACAAAATGGCAAATACAGATATCAATGCACTAAAATTGTGGTTTGATAAAAACCTGTTGACTTTAAATTCTAAAAAAACCTATTATTTACCATTTTTCATTAAAAAACAAGAAACACCTAAAGAAATAAACTTAATAATCCACTCTGTGACAAATACAGAAAACCACAAATGTAATATATCATGTTCAAAAATAGAAAGCAAAACTGATATTAAGTACCTGGGCATAACAATAGACCAGCGTTTAAAATGGTCTCCACACATAAATATTCTGAACAACAGAATAAGGAAACTAACATATATATTTAGATGTTTAAGAGATATTTTAAACGAAAAGTTACTTAGAGCCACATACTTCGCTTTCTGTCAATCAATTATACAATACGGCATTATAGGATGGGGCGGTACATATAAAAATCAAACACAAACAATTTACATATCACAAAAACTAATAATAAAAACAATTTTAAAAAAACCCTACTCATATTCGTCAGAACTTTTATTCAAACAATTTAAGGTCAGAAAATTAAGTGCATTATACTTTTATCATGCAACATTACAAATTTATAAAGATAATATTAAAAATCAAGTTGCACCCTTTAAAAATAACAGAAGTCTTAGACAAACATCAATACTTCCCACTCCAAAATGTAAAAAAAAAATTGGACAATTGAGTCATAAATATCTCGGAGCAAAATTTTTTAATTCATTACCAGAAAAAATTAGAAACATGAATACCAATATAAAAAGTTTTAAAACTCACCTAAAAAATTATACTGAAAACTTAAACTGAATGATATTAAAAAAGCAATACAATAACACCCCCCCATACACACAAGCCTTGCTTAATTATGGGGGTACATCAAATATTCTACTATGTAATTAATTACTGTATAAAATTTATTTGTAATTTATGTACCTTCTATTACTAATAAAAAAAAAAAAAAAAAAAAAAAAAAATTCTCATTATGTTGGTTTTCCTTCTTTTTATAATAATAATAATATTGGGATGATTTACATATCCCACATGCTTGAATTTGTGTTTACATGATTTATATATATACCTAAAGTGGTAGAAAAAAAAAAGAAATAAATATATACGTATATATATATTTTTTTTTTCTTTTTTTTTCTACCACTTTAGGTATATATATAAATCATGTAAACACAAATTAAAGCATGTGGGATATGTAAATCATCCCAATATTATTATTATTATAAAAAGAAGGAAAACCAACATAATGAGAATGAAAGAAAAATAACATGCAGCAAGGGTGGAGAGTTCGTAATTAACAATTTGCTTTATTTTTTTCTATTATGAATTTAATAAATTGACCTGAGGACAAATGGAAAATATCAGCGTCGTAAAAGATATCATTGTATTTTATGCACGTCCTTCGGATAAATGAATGTTGTGTGTAATTTGTTTTTGAGTGTGGGATGTGGAGTAGTTGGTTTAACCTTGTGTTTCTTATTGGACAGTGGAAATTAATGTGTTCTAGAAGATAGTTGTTGTTAAAAACGTTGTTAATGATTTTGAATAAAAATTTCTGGTCGGATATATTTCTTCTATCTTCTAAGGTTATGGAATGTTAATGAGTCTTTTAGGTTTTCTGATGTTCGAAAGGATTTAAAGTCTAGGTGTTTCAATATCTTTTTTTGAATTCTTTGTAACCTTTCAATATTAACTTTGTATTGGGGATTCCATATGACTGATCCGAATTCTAATATTGAGCGAACAAAAGAGACGTACAGTATTTTGATTACGTGTGGTGACCTAAATGGTTTGGTCACTCTTACGATGAATCCTAGAAGTTTATAGAATTTCCCTGTCACAGATGGAATTTATATGTGCTCGGAAAGACATTCCGGAGTCCAAAATTATTCCTAAGTCCCTCACTTCACAACATCTTTTTATCTCTACGTCATTGATTTTGTACGGGAATATTTGGGGGTTTATGCTTTTGGTGAATGATATTGTGTTACATTTTTCCAGGTTAAGGAACAGTTGGTTGTTCGCACAATATATTCCAAGCCTATTAATATCATCTTGCAATTCTAGGCTGTCGTTAGTGTTAGTGATTTTTTTGTAAATTTTAGTGTAATCAGCAAAAATTTGGAATTTGGAATTAAAGCATTTACCTATATCATATCTAACTAACTAACCATCACGCCGTTTCCCCGCAGGGGTAGGCAGAGAGGACGGACCGCCAAACATCCCGGTCTTGGCACACATTCCTTGCCTCGTTTACATTCATACAACGTCTCATACATTCTCTTCTATTATTCTGACTCTTGACATGGCCCGACTCAAGAATCTGATTCACTTGGTCGTGCCATGTCTTTCTTGGGCGTCCTCGACTTCTTCTACCATTCACATTTGCGTCATATATTCTCCTTACACTCCTTTCCTCGTTCATTCGCTCTACATGCCCAAACCATCGGAGCGTTCCTTTCTTGATCTTACTCATTACGCTTACATCAGCCTTGCATTCTTTGCGGATTTCCACATTTCTCACACGATCGTACACGGTTTTACCACACATACGCCTCAGGAATCTCATTTCTACAGCGTTCAGTCTACTTTCATCCTTCCTCTGCCAGTTCCGTGCCTCACTGCCATACATCAGGATAGGTACCAGTACTCCATTATGGACGGCTAGTTTCGCGTCTTTGGACAGTTTTTTGTTGGTGCCAACGGCGTTCAGTCCTCCATTAATAGAGTTACCTGCATTCACCCTTATTTCAATATCAGCCTTCCCATCTCTCGTAAACATACTTCCCAAATAAACAAACTCATCCACCTGCTCCAAGTATTCATCATTCACAACTATATTGCTTACTGTTTTCGTACTCTCTCTTTCAAACACCATGAATTTAGACTTACTTACATTCATCATTAACTCATTCTTCATAAATACTTCGTTCATCCTTGACAAGAGAGACTGTAGATCTTCCATACTGTTAGATATAAGCACCGCATCATCAGCATACAACAGGCAACATACTTCCAGATTACTCAATTTCGCGCCCAATCCCATCTCTTTCAATTCTTGCATACAATTATCCATATATAGATTGAATAACCACGGCGACATTACGCAGCCTTGTTTAACACCTTTTGTGATGTCAAACCACCCCGTAAAATCGCCGTTCACCCTAACACATGCAACGCTTCCCTCATACAGAAACGCAATTGCCTGTATGAGATACTTATTCACTCCATACTTTGATATATCATTGATTGATATATAAAATAAACAAGAGAGGTCCAAGATGTGATCCTTGCGGGATTCCTGAAGGTTTATTGTAAAAACGCGAGGAGAAACCCTTAGCTCTAACTGCTTGACTTCTGTTTGTTACATATGATTCGATCCATCTGAGAAGGTCACCATTAATCCCGATTTTTAACAGTTTCTTCAGAAGCAGTTCAATGTTAATTTTGAAAAGTCTTTTGAAAAATCCGTATAGATAGAGTCTACTTGATTTTTTACCACCCATAGAATTTAAAATTAAATCTGTGTATTCCAGAAGGTTTGTCTTGACCGACCGTTTTCTGAAAAAGCTGTGTTGATCTTTGGATATGATTGTGTGTACTGCTGGAAAAGGTTGATCAAGAACTATGTTTTCCATGATTTTGCTGACAATCGGGAGTTTGGAGATGGGCCTGTAGTTGGTGATGTTATTTTTGTCCCCGCTTTTGTGGATTGGTATAATGACTGCTTGTTTCCAGACGTTGGGGAAGTTGCCTTCTTCAAATGACATTTTGAATAGCAAGGAGAGAGGATAAGCCAATTGGTCCCGGCATTTTACATAAAATATGGATGGAATTAAATCAGATCCCGCACTTTTATTCGGATCAAGTTTTTTTAAATAATTAAGTACACATGATTGATTGAAGTTAATAGTGTGTATATGTAGATTAGAGTTGTCGTCATCATTCTCAGAGTTTATAAGATTGAGGCGAGGGTTGGAATTTTCTACAAAAACTGACCTAAAATAATCTCTAAAATGGTCGCATATGGATTGTCCACCATTGTAGGAAATATCTCCAATACATTTGCTTTGGTAAATCGGAAGATGATTGCTTTGATTTAACAAATGACCAGAACTGTTTGCTGCACTTTTTTATTGAATCTTCTGCCGTCATAATGAAGTTTTCATTACATTCTAGCGAGATCTTCTTTTGACGATTTCTCAGTACTGAAAATGATTGATAGTCAGCCAGGTTCTTGTATTTTTTCCATTTCTTGTGATATTTTAATTTCTCTTTTACAATTTTAATAAGTGGTAAAGTATACCAGGGGGGAAACCTTTCTAAATTACCGTTATTTTTTTTTTCGGGAATATATTTGCGAATAATGTCATTTATGATATTATAAAAATGTAATACGGATTTTTCGGTATCCTTAGTTTGAAATTCGAATTTCCAATTTATTTTGGATAATTCATCAGTGATTTGACCGTAATCACCTCGGTGAAACATTTTAACTGTCCTAGATGAGCCGGAAAGAGACGGTACAGTAACAGATGATAACTCTATGTCTAATGCTCTGTGATGTGAATCTTCAGGCGTCAGAGGTTCGGTACAGTGGGTTATACTACAATCTTAAATATTTGTCATGATTAAATCAAGAATTCGTTTGTTTGTATTGATTACAGAATTGAATTGGCATAGTTGGGTGAATGAAAGGAAGTCTACCAAGGCACAGTTAGCAGTGTCTTCTGGAAAATTTGGTTCTAACTGGTTTTGCCCTTTGGTTAACTTCCAGTTTAGTTTGGGTATATTGTAGTCTCCAGCTAATAAAAACAATCCTTCCGGGTGATTTGTGTGCAGGTCTGATGTGGTGTTGAAGTGATGAGTTAGATTGTGGATGTAATTGGTGTTTTATGGGTGATATGTGCAGCAGATATATAAATTTTTGAGTTTATTATTGTTACCTAGTATTGGCACTGATATCCAGATCTCCTCAGTACATGTAGACCAGGGTAATCTATGGGCTTTAAGATATTTGGAGGTTGCAATTAGTACCCCCCCCCTCCCTGCTGCTGTCCAGACAAAAAGTAGTTCCGATCCTCTCTAAATACATCATACCTATTGTCGAACAATTCACTGTCATGTATTGATTTATTTAGCCAAGTTTCACTTTTAAGGTAAATATCGTAATTGTTCAAAAGGACCTGATTTAAGAAGCTATGAGTTTTTGTGCGAAGACCTCGCACATTTTGAAAATATATGTTAAGCATTTTTAAATATTATGTTCGTGGAATTGTTTAGAAAATAGTTTGGATAAAAATAATTATGCTGTGATTGGGGGCATTTTTGAACCTACGATTTTTTTTGTTTTTGTTTGTGGTAAATTAAAATGTCTATAGTTTTCAGAAGCCTTAGTTTTGACAGATTGATTGTTATATCTATGCACAGATTACTAACACAATTCAAACAAATGATAAAAAAATGTTTTAGCATTACTTGATAAGAGTAAAGGAAATTTTTAATTAACGTATTGTGATGATTCGTGTATTACGACTAAGTAGAAATGGTGTATTATGTTACGGTATTGCAAGAGGTTAAATTTAACATAAAAATTACTACGTTTGATATTATTCTGTAAATTTAGTTTCCTAAAGGGAAGGCCGATGTAGAAGCGTCTTGTGTGGGCATTGTCTTCAATGTTGAAAGTCTGTTAACGTCATCCTGATCAGCAATTAAAATTATGGGTGTTGTGTCACTTACACAAATGAAAAAGTTTTTTTCCAGCAGTAGAGAATTTTTCTGTCCGCTTTTATATCTCTACATTGTTTTAGCAGGTTCTGATTTTTGGGGGTTAAATGTTCATTGACGTAAATTCTGCTGGCACCAGGAAGCTGCAATTCTGAGGCAAACATTCCTTTCCTCTTCCTTATGGCAGCTAACAGGTTATCTTTAAGGTGTCGGCGTGTAAATTTTACGATAATGTTCCTCTGTTTTCCATTTGTCACTTTTCGGTTTATTCTGGGGGAGATTCTGCTTGCGAAGTCCACTTCCTCTCGGGTGTTTTTACATCCAGCTGTAGCATCAATTTTGGAGAGAATGTCATAAATATTTTCGTTTCTATCTTCTGAAACACCACTTATTATAAGGTTATTTGAACGATTATATTGATCGTTGTTTTCTATTTGTCCTTCCAAATGTTTAACTTTCTTTTTAAGCTCCTCAATTTCCTCCTTAATCTCCTTTTTTATAACTTCTACTATGGTATTTTTGAAGTCTGCAAATGATTTTTAAAGAAACTGGATTTTAAATTCATCGAACTTTTTATCTAGAATTTGCAGTAGTTCGGGATTAGGGTTATTGGCGGACTTAGAGTTTGCACGTGTAGTCATTGTTATATATCGCTTTTTATCACAATATTAATTTAAAAAGTGGAAGAACAAAATTTGACAGTAGTTTTAAACAATGTTATTATTGTACGTTGATAATAGATGTACCTACAATTGAGCTGAAGTCAAGCCACAGAAGTTTCTTATGCTTAAGTACATTGGAAATGAAGTTTTAATATCTTGTAATTAATTATTATATTATGTAGGTATTTTATATCTTATAAAATACGTACACCAGTTGACTGTCGCTAAGAGACCATCTCAAAAACTGTGCTAATTAGATAGGTACTCAATAAAGAGCCCTTACCGTTTTTTTGAAGACATTTTAGAAAAAAACTTTAAAACATGCCAAACTTGCAAAATTCTCACGTGCAACTGATACAATTTTGAGAGCTGTCACTCCAAATTTTTTTTAACATCACCTACACTTTTTGACAGTTGATAATATTTATAGTATGTAGCTGCACAGTGCACAGTGTGACATTTTGTAGAAACGATACTGTTTCAGCATTTTTGCAAATGAATCTCAATTTGTCAGGCGGGCAGTGCCGCCGACCTGAGCTAATCGGACTATGGCATCCCCATTTTGGATATATATAATATATTTTTTATGTTTTATTTATTTATCTATATAAGGTATGTTTACATTACATTATTCGATGCCTGTCTCACTAGGGTATATCTGTGTTGAGACAGGCGGTTATTGTTAGGATATTGTGAGGAAGAAGAGAGTAGGGATGGGAAGGAGATGTTAAAGGAGAAGGTTGGGATGTAAATGGCTGACTTGGGCGATTTCTTGCTTTGGAAATGATTGAACTTTATCAAAAATACCAATGTGGGTTGTGTTTCTTGTGCAACTCCTGTTGAATGGACTCCGGAACTCGAATTTGCATTAAATTTAAGTGTCATTTTGAAAATTGGAACTGAATGTGAGAGGAATTCATAAGAATCTACCTATATACTTTAACAAAAAAATATTTTAATTATCTTTTCAAAACTGACATGTCAAGAATTCAGAAAAGCAATGAAGTACCTACCTATAAATCAGTACATGAACGTGAATAATTTTTCTTGATATAGTAGCAAAGTACATATTTAAAAAAAAAAATTAATTGCCTTTTCAAAATTGGAACTGATATGTCAAGAATTCAGATAAGCGAAGTTCCTATCTATAAATAAGTACATGTATTGATCATTCTGTCGCAATATTGTCCTCGTTCTGATATGTTCTTTACATAAAAAAATTCAGCTTGACAAATCCCGCAATTATAATAACCGTTAGGCATCCACAACAGGCTTTCAAATACTTGCCAAAGACGTATTTTAAGATGCTTTGGTCGCGTTGGGAAACTCGTAATCCCTGGCAAAATGGAAGGCAGGAAAGCAGAGAAAGGTTGCCTTGCACCGCATTGAGAGGAATGAATTCATCGTCCGCCACTCTTGAACACAGTGACCCCCAGATTCCTACCTACCCCTCATACTTTTTTCCTTCTGGAACTTCCTCTCCTTCCTTTCATTAAACAGACTCTCCACATAACATCTTCAAAGATGAGATAGGCCCCGAGGGAAATTGTTTTCCTCAGAGCCTCCTGTGTAGAGCTAATATAAAAAGGACTGAATTTCGTTATTTTTGAATTCACAAAAAAAAGAATGATTGATTTTGCCTTGGCCACGCGAACATACCTCCATAACAAATTTTTATTATTAAGTATGTACTGGCGCAGTCTGTTTTTCACTGGCGCAGTTCAGTAAAAAAACACGGATGATCTGAATTCTCGATACTTGTCAAATAAGTTCCAATTTTTTTTAAACATTATACTTAATGTGGGTAATATAATATCATTGCCTGTCTGAATTCTCCACAAAACTGATTCCAAAATTAGACTTAAATTCGAAGCAAATTTTAGTTCATTGCACCATAACCATCACACACAGATAACCGGAATTAGAACTATACATAACAGATATTTATGTAGGTTTATTTACACAACTTTTTTAATGATTTTTTCCCTAATTTGACGTTTTCATCAACTTATTATTTTCAAAATTATGTGAATCATCACATTCAAACCTAGAAACCCAGAAATTTTATTTCTGTAGAAAATAAAATTTCTGGGTTTCACTCCAGACCTAGACAATAGTATTTCTCTTGAATCGCAAATTTTAAAAGCTGTGAGTTCTGGCTTTTTCCTTCTACGGCAGATAAAGTCAATTAGGAGATGCCTTCTCTCTGATAGAGCAAAGTCCCTCATAAATTCGTTCGTTGTCTCACGAATGGACTATTGTAATAGTGCATATGCTGGCTATCCTAAGAAACAAATAAATAAAATAGTCCGTTTTCAATGCTGCGGTGAATAATTTTTGGTGAATCTAAGCACTGTCATATAACCCCGCTTCTAAGGGATCTTCATTGGCTTCGATATCCTGAAAGAATAGAGTTCAAGATCTACTTAATGACCTTCAAAGCATTGCAAGGAATGACGCCAGCCTATATATCGGAACTACGTATCCGAGAGACAGCTTACTCTAAGGTCAACAGATCTAGATGTTACTAATTATCTAATCGAACTTTCTAGGTCAAATCGAGCTGTTTACTCTGATCGCTCTTTTCGCGTAACTGGCCCCTCTCATTTGGAATCAACTTTCCCTCAGCTCTTACTAATATCCAGAATTTGGCTGAATTTAAACGGGCTTTAAAAACCAAATTATTTAAAAAATCATACCATTCATGAAATCTTGAATCCTAACATATTTTCAATATACGTAATAAGCCATGTCCTCAAGTTTCCCGTAATTGTTTGGTTTCGGTTTCCTCTTAATTGTATTTTTTATATTTAATGTTAGAATTTAATGTCGGAATATTTCTCATTTCTGAACGCAAACTGCCTTATTTTAGTATTATTATATTTTAGTTTTAAAGTTTCTTGTTTTGTCCTGTGTTACAATAGCACCGTTATTGTCTATTATTATTATTTTCCTGTATGTGCTATAACCGCACTGTCTTTGTTAATTTTGTTCTCATATCATTGTTTTGTAAATAATTTTTTTTATTTTTATTTTTTTTTAACATTTCATTTGATAAATTTAAATATTTTTACAGTAAGCATAACAGTTCTTTTTAAATACATTAATTCTTCTTTCATTCTTCATACTTTCAGGCATTTCATCATACATCTTTAGTACATTAGGGAACGTACCCATACTACCTGACACGCTTAGGGGGGGGGTCTTCAAAATGTCACGCTCGGTACAAATGAGCAGCGGCAGGCTTAGATTTTCGGTCACCGGGGGGGGGGGGGGGGGGTTAAAAATTGCAAAAAGTTGGTCACGTAGTATGGGTACGTTCCCTTAGGCAGTTCTGTGATTTTGATTTCTTCATTTGTGGCAATCGAACTCTGTTTATATTTCTTGTTTCGTAATTATGAACGTCTCTATTAAAAAACAATTTCATCCTTAAAATATTTTGGCATTTGGTTTTTCATAATTTTATGCACAAAAAATTAACACATTAATTAGTAGTCTCTTTTTATTGGGATCCAATTTAGCTCCTCCCCCATTTGATTAATCCTTGCGTATTTGCCTTTCCCCTGTATATTCTTTATTTCATACCTTGAGAAGAACAAAATTATTAACGATTCCGGCGGAACCGCTCGTTCGGTGATCTTCTCGCGTATGTGACGCATGTTTGGGGGCGATGCCTGGAACGTTTCGGTGAGACCCAAACGGTTGCACTGGACATCTCCAAGGCCTTTGACCGGGTTTGGCACCGAGGACTTGTCAACAAACTGCATTCTTACGGACTTCCCGCATCCTTGTGTACGTGGATTGCCGACTTCTTGAGGGAGAGGTCGATTCAGACGGTAGTCGATGGTTTCACCTCTTCCTCACACTCGATAAATGCTGGCGTCCTGCAGGGATCGGTTCTGTCTCCGACTTTGTTTTTGTTGCACATCAACGACCTTTTGTCATGTGCACCAATTCACTGTTACGCGGATGACAGTACAGTTCATGATAGCTTTTTGTTTGACAAGCCCCCAAAGGGCTCACAAACTCCAACAGCTCGTAGGGCTTTGAAGCAAAGAATGGACGGTTACCTCGAGAGTGTTTTCTCTTGGGGTAAAAATAATCTCGTTGAATTTTGTTTCAAAGACCCAATCTTGTCTGATTACGTCTAAAAGGGATCGAAATGAAAATCTAGTCTCTTTCAACGGAAGCAATCTTCCGTACAGGCCCTCCATCGAAATGCTTGGTGTAACCCTAAGTGACCAGCTCAGGTATGGGGGCTCCATCGAAGCCAGAGTAAAGTTAGCCTCACAGAAACTGGGCGTACTGTACAGGGCCCGCAGATACTTTAATAGTACACAACTGCTAACCCTGTACAAATCGCAAGTGCGCCCCACGGTTGAATTTGGCAGCCACCTATGGTCTGGAGCTCCAAAATACCTGAAAAATACCCTCGACTCTGTGCAGAAACGGGCGGTCCGTTTGATAGATTCTCCCATCTTAACAGACGGATTGCAATCTTTAGAGCACAGGCGTCGGGTGGGAATGCTATCCTTGTTTTACCGGTATTACAATGGAAGGTGCTCCGAGGAACTAGCATCATTGATCCCTTCGGCACCGGTGCATAGTCGGGAAACACGCCAAACGCGTGCCCAACATTACACGATTGACATTTGCCACATGAGAACGGGTCGTTTCTTCGACTCGTTCTTGTGTTCAACAGCTCGGCTGTGGAATGATTTGCCGGCCTCTGTGTTTCCTCCTTCCTACAACATGGGTCTCTTCAAGACCAATGTTCATTCCTTCCTCTCCTCAAAAAGACCCTCCACACAGCATCCCAGATGACATAGGCCCAGAGGGAAATTATTTTCCTCAGGGCCTCCTGCGTGGAGTTAAAGTAAAAAAAAAAAATTTCATATTATTTTCGCAATACGGCACTGTAGGATTATTTTTAAATTTATTATAGTAAGCGCACTTGAAGTGAAATGACACAAAACTGCGCTATATAAATACATCGTTATTATTATTTATTATTCAAAGTCTAAGTTAAGTGATATAGTTTTTCTGCTGCCTTGATAGCTAAACAACCGAATATACATTCTAATGCTCCGACCCTCTTACGACACGACACCTGCGCGCGCCGCATTCACCTGCCGCGTCTCTGATCTCCTGGTATAAATAATAGAACCTTCGCCGTTGAAGCATTAGAAACGCGTCGTCTTCTCCTTTCATATTCGTAGCAATACAATATATCTACTACCTACCTACCTTAATACAATATACCTACCTATTCTAGAACTTAAAAAAGGAAAATAAACACATCTCTTATAAAATAAAATTATTTTGAACATTTTTTATTATGGTACAAGAAATAAACCTCTTATTTTTTTTATCTAAATAAAAAATCTATGAACTTGATAGAACCGAAAGCTCCTAAACATGGTTATTTCAACCTGTTCAGTTCTGCGCTCCTTATACGTGATCTCGCCCGGTGAGGAGGGCTATTATGAGTAGTGCCAAGCGCAAACCCGCTCGCTCGTTTCAAACGTTTTCACCTACGCTGATTTCTGCTCTCCTGGTATATTCCGAACGGTGTGTTGTAACAATTGTGTACATCGTCAAAGCGAGATCGTCCATCGTTGTTTCAATAGTTTTGTAGTTTAAGTTTTATAGAATATTCGTTTTATAGGAATATTATCGATTACTAAAGGCGAGAAAACAATAATTTTTTATTGCAAAATAGTGTTTTTCTAATATTTTATAGGCTTTATAAAAATATTTAAAAATAATGGTACTAAATTAATTTTGTACGAGTTTTATTCGATCTGCAAGCATGTTAGTAGTTTTCAACTACAGAACACTAATCATTCTAATCAATATCAGCTCCATGAAATAATTCACTGGAAAATAAATAATAAACCAGTTTGCGCAGGGTCGCATTTATTGCCGACCTTTCATGCTCACAGAACGTAATGCTATCTTCCTCTCTCGAACACTTTACTCTCTTCTCCTCGCTGGACAAGAAAGAGAAGACAAGAGAGAAACTATAAAGTAGTTTCACGCTAGACATCCTAGAAAATTTACCCGGCGTCTTCATGTTCTCCTGGTAGAAATAGTTTGCCATAGACCAGTAAAACGCAGTCGTTAACCCTATCCCACCGGCGCGGCGGCAAACCACTTTTCCTTCCGACACAAATTTTATAAATAATCATTTAAAATTTCACTATAATATTTTTTATTTAGTTATAATATAATATATATTATTTAGCGTTCGTTTTATTTGTAGACACAACCTGAATTCTTCGTACATTCCTTAATATTTTTCTCGGAATTCCACGCCGTATTCGAGAAAATCAGACGATATTAGAATTTATTGGTATGGGAGAAAAAAAAATTACACCATCATTCCATCCGTTTCCGACTTCTGCATACACAATAATTTTTTAAATTCTGAAAAACTTTTAGGGCGGCTCATCTTTGCTTGGCTATCCCGGGTGATGTTTTAGGAATGCGATGTTGAATAATTTTGTGTAAGCGCAAGCGATGTGAAACCTTCCAATCATCCGGAGCAAAGAAGCTTGAGGAGGTCGGTGGCTGCACTAAATTTGCAAGGCAATTGTGATTTTATTACCGCCCCCTATCGACGCCATATCAAAACTTTAAGCAAAGACGCTCGAATCTTTCAAAGGTTTATTTTAGAATCTTTTGGGAAAACTACGTTTTAGTTCCTATTTTTTCCGGTAGATGGCAGTAGTTATGTTTCTTATATTTGAAATTAATTTTAACGTAATCGGCAGATGGCAGTAATGAAATTCAGAAATGTTTTTGCATTTGAAATTAAGTTTTACGTATTTGACACAGATGGCGTTAATTCTAAGAAGTATCAGTAACGCCTCTAAACAAACTCGTTCGTAATGAATAAAATTATTGAACATCACCCGGACAAACTTGAAATTCTAAACTAGGTACCTACTGCTTAGTTGTATGAATTATTATGAAAAACTGATTATTGTGATGTAGTTTTTAAATAGTTTGTTATTTTGTGGAAGAATAAGTTAAGAATAAATCGATAGGTAGTTAGGGGTAGAGAGGATCAACTGATAACAAGCCTACCTAAAACACAAGCTTAATAATAATAATAATAATAATTGGATAATGGCAAAATTGTAGTATCCATATAGAGAAAGGCAAAATTGTAGATGGAGACGAGGGTATATTTAGAAATTTCAAAATTCAAAGTATGAAAGGGGATGAGGTTTATAAATATTTAGGATACCCGCAATCGAATAGATTAGATCACACTAGTATTAAAAATGATATTAGGATTAAATTTCAAACTAGGATCAGAAAAATTTTAAAATGCAATCTATCTGCTAAAAATTTAGTAAAAGCAATAAATACTTGGGCAATACCTCTACTAACGTACTCATTTGGCATAATTAAATGGTCCAATACAGATTTAGATAGTTTAGAACGATTAATTAGAACTACGTTAACAAAATTTAATTGCCATCATCCAAATTCAGCTATAGAACGAATTAATTTACCTAGAAATTTAGGAGGTAGAGGTGTAGTCAAAATAACATCTTTGAAACACAATCAGGTAGAAATGCTTAGAAATTTTTTCCATAGGAAAGCTAATAGCTCAGAAATGCACAAAATAATTTGCAAGGCAGATAGAAATATTACACCTTTAAATTTATATGACGAGAATGCCAACATTCTTATAAATACTAACCAGGAATTATTAGATTCCTGGTCAAATAAAATTATTCACGCAAAACACTTCAATTATCTTAACCAAACGTATGTTGACAAACTTTCGTCAAACAAATGGTTGAGTATTGGAGAGTTGGGCGCAGAAATAGAAGGATTTATGCTTGCCATTCAAGATAGAGTCATTAATACTAAAAATTATAGAAAGCATATAATCAAAGATATAAATCAAATTGATGATTTATGTAGAAAATGTTTGGCTTTTCCCGAAACTATAGAACATATTATATCGGGATGTTCTATATTAGCGCCTTCTGAGTATACATTTAGGCACAATCAGGTTTTAAAAATAATTCACCAAAGTTTGGTAATTAAACATAACTTGATTGATTGCCGTAATGTAGTACCTTATTATGAATATGAACCAAATTCATTTATAGAAAATGAATTTTATAAAATATATTATGATAAAACTATACTAACAGACAGAACAATTAGTCATAATAGACCTGATATAGTTTTACATGACAAAATTAAAAAAATAACTTATATCATTGATGTAGCTATTCCAAATTCCTGTAATATTCAAAAAACTGTTTCTGAAAAAATTAGAAAATACACAGATTTAGGAAATGAGATTAAAAGAATTTGGCATTCTCGGACTATAAAAATATTACCATTTGTTATTTCGGCCACTGGCATAATACCTAGGAATCTGATTCAAAATTTAAGCATATTAGATTTGTCAAAGAATTTGTATATAAAAATGCAAAAAGCAGTAATTTTAAATACATGTAGGATTACAAAAGATTTTTTAAATATTTATATTGAGGGATCAGTAGGATTTATAGGTTCAATTAGAAATGCCACAGAGCCGAACCCTCTGATATAAAAATATCTGGAGTCGGTGAATTATATTCCCATTTGGTCTCTAGTAGGTTGACATGTTGTTCTTGTATTGTTTTGTATTTATAATACTTATATAGTGCAATTGCATAACGTGGATTCACTAGATGATCATTTGGGGAAGTGTATGAAAGGGTTTAGTTTTTCCTTCTTTTTTTTTTTTTTTTTTTTTTTTTTTTTTTTTTTTTTTTTTTTTTTTTTTTTTTTTTTTTTTGTGGGGGGAAAATTTAACCCGGACATTTAAATCTGGTGCGTTAAAAAAAAAAAGTATAGCGCCGTTTTTGTGAAAAATCACCTCAAGGGCGCTTTACAATTTATTATGAATCCTAGGCTCTATCTAATTTTATTATTTTCAAATAGATACAGAAACATACTTACCTGCAGGACACTTCCGATAAAACACACTTTATTAGAAAGTTTATGCTTATGCTATGGGGAAGATACGACTTTGCACGTGGAGGACATTATATTCAAAACACTGGACATTGCATGGGTTTTACATTTATATTTATATTTAACAGAAGATTAATGCCAAATTTGAGTTAATATTTATTTTTAAAGTCTGGAGAATTTTAAGAATTTGCTTTTACACACTTAGTTTACAATGTTACGAGCCGTGAAGGCGAAGGTGAAAGTTTTTTTAAAACTTTATTATGGATACGACTGTCTGAAAAGATGAGTTTTAAGTTTAGCTCTAAATTGCGTGAATCTGTGATCATTCTTAACTCGTGTGGCAGTCCATTCCAGGCTTTAGGTCCCGACACTTCGAAAGCACGCTCACCGAATTTAGTATCTGGTGTGCGCTTTGGTTCCTTCAACCTTCCAATCGCTGATGTTGCTGCTGACCTGAGGGTTGATTGTCGAGAATTGGAATTTTCTGGAATACACATTTCCGATAAGTAAGTCGGAGCCATTCCGTTAAGAGACTTGAATACCATCCAGCAGAGCTTAAACTGGATTCTCTCGGGGCACTTGAGCCAGTGAAGATTTTTGAGATGCTCAGAAATATGGGAATATTTAGATACGCCGGTGATGAGTCTTGCCGCAGCGTTGAAAACAGACTGTAATTTGTTAATTTGATATTTTGGGAGACTAGCATATATTCCGTTGCAATAATCTAGACGTGAAACAACATACGAATTGACTAGTAATTTAGTTGCCTCTGTTGTCAAGTTTCTCCGTACTGCTTTAATTTGCCTTAATTGAAAGAACCCCGTGCTTACAGTTCTGTTCACTTGGGTTTTAAGGGAAAAATCAGCGTCCAGATTGACGCCTAGTAGTTTTATGCATGTCTTTGGAGTGATGTCACTTCCTGAAATGGTTATTGGGGAGTTATCAATGTTACGTTGACGTCTACTTGTGGCTATCCAGAGAAACTCAGTCTTTGCAGGATTCAGTTTCTGAGGTCATCCAGCGAGTGATTGCTTCTAGACACTCGGTTATGCGAGTTTTAAGACTGTCTATTTCCTCTGGTAAGCAGTAGAAGTAAACTTGCTGGTCATCAGCGTAGCAGTGAGATAGAAGACCAAATGATTCGATAATTTTAGCGACATCATTTGTGAAGAGGATGAAGAGAAGTGGGCCCAGAACAGACCCCTGGGGAACTCCAGATGAAAGGGTTGCATATTTTGATTGTTTTTTCCCCACTTTTACGGCTTGTACGCGGTTGACCAACTAAGATATCAGCCAGTCCTTTACACCGCAGTTTAAACCAAAAGATTCTTCTAATCGTTTAATAAGGAAATCATGGTCAATCGTGTCAAAACCGGCACTCATGTCTAAGACTGAAAGGAGTGCCAGTTTACCCGACTCGATAGCCAGCGTTATATCCGACAAAACACGTACTAATCCAGTTTCCGTCGAGTGAAACCTTCTATATGCGGATTGATATTTAGTCAGCAGTTCATTTGAGTTTAAGTGACGTATTATCTGTAAAGCAGTAATTTTTTCTAGGATTTTGGATATTAATGGAATATTTGAAACCGGTCGGTAATTTGAAAGATCTTCAGCGACCAATTGCAGTTTTTTTATTAATGGAGTAGCATATATATACACTTAGCATATATCCTACGATTATTTCTCAACACAAATGCATTACAGCAACAACGCAGGTTCCGCCATTGATTTCAAAACCCAACAATTAAAATTGTCGTGACAAAAACATCTGCTGCTGCGTTTTAATTTATTAACGAATAAAACGACTGCAGCGGGGAGGTTACCCGTACTGCAAATACATACACAGTTATGAGAAGACCACCATTTTCCGCCCCCTATCAAACGCTCCCACCCTTCTATCCGCATTACCTACGCAAAATAATTGCCCTCTCTCATTTACACGTGTGTCAAGGCTGATTTAAATAAACCATTTAAAAAATTTAAAAACTTTTTCAATTATATCCACCCAGTGCAGAAATATTATACATGTATTCAAAGTAAGCACAGATACACACAAATATTATACATGTATTCAAAGTAAGCACAGATACACACAAATAATCTCAAGTTTTTGCATTAAAAAAGTATACGCAAACAACATGTTTATTTTAACTATACCTAATAATCTATTTAGAGCTTCAGGAGTTAGCCTGCAGTGGTAAGTAAAGACACAGTAATTCATTTGGGAGTCAATCAAGTCTGAATCAAAGGTCGAAGTTTCACAGTTTTCTACTTTATTGCTTATTTTCAATTGGCAAAATGTAGTATTTTGTTGACTAACCACTTGTAGACACTTTTTCGATATTATCTGTAAAAAAATGTAAAATATAATAATGTCTTTTCAAAACATGCGATTTTTTGTTAAACTTACCAATAATGAACGTTTTCGAAGTGCTTGTGGTAAGTAAAAAGGAGTAGGTACCTATACCTACTGTGAAGACGGCACAAGAGTCGCAATAAATGCTCTCAGCCAGTACCTAAGACTTTGGCATCCCCGACTGATGGGGTATGTTTTGGAAGAAATATCGAAAGTCTCTAATATTTTTAGTTTATTTCTTTACCTACGTACTAATAAATGCATTTTACATTTTACACAACAGATTCACAAGGCCCATACCGTTTTAAATATATCAATCACAATTCAATCAATATTACATTTATTTATTTGAGACACAAACAGGATATTTATACAACTCTTTTGTGGGTAGTATATAATAAATTAAAATACAAATATAAGTATCCCTAGATTAATGTGTCTGCAGTAATCACATATGCATTTTCACAGAAGCAAATTCTTGAAAAACAATGCAAGTATTATTTATACATAACTTGAAAACTTAAATACAAAATTGAAATACATAATAATAACAAGTATACAATATTTATAAAGTATTTACTGAAAAGTAATATAACAACAATTTTTTTTTTTTTAAGTGCAGTGTGGAGATATTTTTTGAAATATGTTATATTATTTGCAAAAATATCTATGAAACTGTGTATTTTAACAAGATCGTTGTATGACCGAGACATTCTAGATATAGAATTAAAATATCCAGTATTATTCGTAAATATTTAGGAACAAAACTTTTTTTTTGAAAATTGAGGAAAGTCGTGTTTTAACCTCAACCGTTTGGCACCTGCCTGTAAATTTGTTTGTTACATTCCATTTTATCTATCAGTTCGCAAGAGTTACATTGTCGTCACCTAACGTTGTTGTCATTTCATGTAAAAATAATTAATAAAAAGGTTTATTAAGGTTTCATAATTTTTTTAAAAACAGTCGGAAACTTTGGGTTCCTAAAGTTGTACATTTTAATTCTTGTAGGGTTAAGTTTTAGATTTGAATATAAAACGTATTTTCTCTTTCTAACATCGTGATCTATCTATATGATATCTTTCACTATGATTATAAGGAAGACATAACGATTTCTATGACACCTATATGAGTTGTTCCTAAAAGCGTACAAATTAAAATGAGGGGTTAAACGACACAAAAACAACTCAAACAAATTGTCTATATTCGTAGCATAATATTATTTGGGAACCTGGTAATGATTTTTGACACCTTTTGCTAGCTAAAGTAGGTACCTAATTGACATTCCACGGAAAGCTTGCCCACTATTTAACGATCTAGTTAATACGTAATCAAGATCGCAAAACGGAATTAAATAACGATTTTTAGGGGTCGGTTTCAGCAGTCGGTGTTACACGGCGCAGTAACTTATCAAATAAGTGAATCATAATTGGGCCCTGCACGAACGGTTACAATTTACTTGCTATTTGTCATATCGCGAGGGGTGGGTGGGGAGATTGTTTGCAGGGGACTGGGGTGGAGCCAAACGCAATCCTGTCATGGGGATAAATGGGATTCTAGAGAATCTCTTGCACCAACGTTCGTAATAAAAATCGGAAGTTAAATGTATCACGTAATTTAATACATTAGTACCTAACAAAGACAATGAAATATAAGGAGATACGCTGTGATTCAATATATTTGGTAACTAATCTGGTAATAATGAGGAAGATAATGTCAAAAACTTTCAATAAAAAAACGTAACAGACGGACACAGAAAATAAAAAAAAGGTAACGGTTGCAACTGGCGCTCAATTCCAGACCCTCTAGTTTAAACGCGACCGTTAATCTGCAAAGTGAGCTCTTACTAGTAAACTTTATTCAAAGTTACCATGGTCGAATCAAAACCATGGGTTAAATTTGACCACAATATCGTTAGATATTGACGAAAAACGGTGCGAATTTAAAAGTTTTTCAACATTACAATAATGCTTGAAAAATTCCCTTTAGTTTCATAGGAAGAACTTTTCATTTTAATGATATTCTTTGTTACGTCATTTTTAGTTCAATTCGACAAGTGAAAAGGAGACAATCGCCTTAAATGATAGCACAAGTCATGTTTATACATTTTCTGTGGTTTTCGTAAGTCAAACTTGTTTTTTTTTTCGTTATCCAACTGCTGTAAACTTCTCAGTTTATGTAAATCCTCCACAATGGTCCAGGGTTCAAAATCCTGTACAAAATCTAAAAAAAAAATTGCGGTTAATTTTACTTGCTACGGATACAAACCGGACGCTTTCGACAACTCGGCCAATAGCTGGTAAAGGGTGCACAGCATATTATATTTTTCAGAAAGTGCTGTAAAAAATTTATTTAATTATTTAAGTATTATTAATTGGTCCCTTGATTCATTAGGGCGGACTTGGCTTGGGAAGGTGTCAACAGGCATACTTTGTCGGCGCCGCGGCCAACTAATCTGCTACCATCCATTTCCCGTCTGGAACTCTGATACTGGCTGGACTGGGTGAGGTTACTATGTTATATAATGTATCGCTGGCACACACCACACAGCACACAGCACACACCACACGTTACCGCCGCTCAATAATAATGCATTACAGTTGATAACATGCTTTAGCTAATGGTCGCGGAAGGCGTACAGCCGCTGTGATAACGATGTGACCTAATTGAAAAATTATGTGATTGGAGCACGCTGATTTCATAGGGATAAACACTCCCTGCTATTGTTTGCATTAATAGCTCGTGCTTGCATACGAATACTAAACTCAATGACTTTCCTTAACGCTTTTTTTCGCGCGTCTCCAATTTAAATTTTTTACTTGAAAGATCCCCTAAAACGTTGTAATTTCGAAACCTCTTTTACTTGTTTTAATAGTACCACGAGTCATACCCATTTTTATCTATTTTTTTGGGTTACGGACCCTTTACCCATTTGAAATATTGGATTAGCAGTGATATTGTAAAAGCTAATTAGCTCCACCCAGGAGTAAAATAATTCCTCTCAGATCGAGAGAGGCCAGCGAGGAGAGGTCAAAAGGTCTCCCCACACAGGCTGCTCCCGATTTGGCCCGCCACGCAGCTGGTGAGCAGGCGAATCCGCGGCCAAGACCTGTATACACCAATTCCGATGAACCCGGGCACCCTACCTAAGCCACATTGCAGGTATGGACAAAAACCATGCTTAGATACTAACTGTCAACGAGCAGAAAATCGTTTTAGGTGTCTCCGAATTTCCACGAAGATAGAGAGCAAGTAGTTAATACCACCATTTGTAACCGTGCTTTGCGAATAATGTTGGCTTTAAACGGGCAATCAATTATTGCTGAAAAAGTACTTAAAAAAATAGCAGAACAAATCGGGCTACAAAGTAGGCCCGAGCCACAGTAGAACAGTAGAACGGGCTGTCACTCGGACAAAGAGCGATTCATGTGTTTCGGCGCCATATTGCAACGCCATTAATTTAAACACAGGGGCGTACCGACGCGGACCCGCGGCGGACGCCTCGTTGACGCTAAAGCGCCACCGGAAGCGCGTAGGCTTTACAGTCCGCTCTTCCTTCCCCAAGGAGGCTCCTTGCTACTTGCTACTGATGGACGGGTGATATATATCCCGTCACCCGTCATAGGATATAATTAGTCGGAAGCCTTTCACTTTACAATACAAAATACTCGGACGCGAGCATTAGTCACTGCTTTTTTTGTGAAAAGCTTCGGGGCATAGGAACATTTCCGTTAATGCCTGTGTTTTTTCTATAAATAAATAATAAAACTAAATAAAAAAACTGGAATTCATTTAATTAGGTGTTTTATTAATAACATCACTTTTATATTAGCCTAAAAAATTCATAAATAATACATTAACCAATTCATATAAAAAAACAGTATTTAACATTAGTTAGAGATATCGGTTACCCAATGAGACCAACGGAAACAGAAATATTAAATGAGATTTAAGGATTTCAATACGTCACTCACCCTAGAAATTAATACATCCTTGTGTTTCCATAATTTCATATCCTCTGTTTTATTTGTTCTATACAAAGTGCAGTCTAATTCTTGTGCACATCCCTTGCGATAGTGGCTTAACTGGACATCTTGCTTGCTCATGGAATACGTTTTACTTAGATTTCTGGAAAAGTGTACCGGTAAATGGTTATGAACTGTAAGGACAGATTTCGTGTCGAAAAACGTTTTGACATAATTTAACGGCGGTGTAAACAACCTTGACCTGTAAGTTTGCTTTAAGAAATGCATGTAAGGCGGAATCCCTGAGTACAGGTTGACGGGATTCAATTCTTCCAAGAAGTACACATTCCGGGCATTAAAAGAAGCATATAGATCTTCCCCGATTTTTCGATTTACTCTGTCCATTAGTGTTGTCCAGTTTGAATCTCGGACAGGAAGAATAATTTCATCCGTGTCTAAAAGGACAACATATTTATGCGAGTAGATATTTCTATAAAAGCAGTCATTGTAAGGGATAATTTCGGAGAAACACTGTTGATCGTTGTTATTTACGAGATACTCATGCTGAAATAAGGGCAAGTTTGGTTGTTCACCGCAAAGGGTAAAATGAGTGACGTCAATCCTCCCTAACGACTTGTAATAGTCCAATACCTTGGCAATGTTTGGATGCACTTGTAACTGATAGAAGAAAACTTTACTTGCGCCCATAAGATTAAGAATTTCGAGCCATTCAACTAGTCTAGAAGACACGTCATTTGTAAGGTAATCCAGGCCCTTCACACACACGGCAAACTCGCCTTTTTCCTGGGGTATTTCGTAAATTACGCTTATTAAATTGGATGCAGCGTCACACGGTTTTTCAACAAGAGAGACGCAAGATGGTATTTCTTCTTGGTGAGTCCCCGGCAATTCACAAGTAATCATGAATGGAACGTAAACTCCAGGTTCCGGATCACCCCACTCTCTGTACCAAATATATCTGTACCTCTTAGTTTTAATTATCACAGGTTCATTTGTACTCTCAAACCAAAACTGGCAGTAAGTTTCAAAATGTAACTCCACCGCGTTTATCATAGCTAAAATGTGAACACTGTGCCTTCGGCCGTTGATTCTTCTGGTATCATAGAAAGCTTTATAAAGTTGAAATGTGTAATTACTTCTTTTAAAAGTTTGCCAGTATATGTTATTGAACTTCAGACGAAAAATATCCGGAAAAGCGGCGCAAGAACTGTTGTCATAATACATTTCATCTAAATAATATTCATGTCGTTCCCAGTAATCCATTGGGAGACTGGGCAGGAGTTGAATAATCTTTTCAGTATTTGTCGCATCAGCGTCTATGCTGTTCATATTTGGACCAGTGTATTTGGCGAAGTCTTCATGTTTCCAGTATACGGCAGGACCCGGACTGTGGTCAGAACCAGGAGGCTGCATGGGGATGTTGGGAAAGTAAATATCTTTTTCCAACATATCCTCGGTGTCGATATAGGTAAGAAGAAGAAATAGTAAATATCCACAAGCAATGAAAGCGCACCATCGTAGAACACTCTTGTTTCTAGCCTAGAAAAATAACTGAGAGTAAATATTTTTTCAAAATTTATATGCAATGTACATATAAAATTATTGTAATTTTACAGAATCTCTCACGTTGCTACATTGATAGGACTGTATATAATATAACAAATTGATAGGTACCTACGACATATTTTATAAATAAGTTATTTTTTGCTCACGTGCGTAGTTACAACACGATTTACAACGGAACGAATACAAATATTTACACAGAACATACTTGGAACTATATGTATATCGGTTATATATTAGTGATGCATACTAAGGGAAATTTGTTTATTGTTATTGTTTGATTCATGGAACTCCTTAAGTCACAGAATTTTCATAAATTAAAATAAATAGTATTTTATTATTAACCCCCAGGCTAATGTGTTCGGTTTTGTGTTCCCTTTCTGTCAGGGTCAGAAATAAGACCTAATGGCGAATTTCCTAAACAGCGTAGAGAAAACACCACGTTTTGTATTCAAATCAAAAATTTCAGTGTTAAAAATCCCTTTTAGGGGAAAATAATGGGTAGAAGAGGTTTGGGAACCATGTTTGTGATAGAATCTAGAAATAGAAATAAAATAAAACAATTGCGTATATTAAAATTTTTACCGGTTGGTAAAGTGAAACAGGTGTGCACACAGATTTAACAATCGAAAAATTCGAGTACACAAAAGTCACGTAAAATAATTATAAGAAGGCCGCATTTTTTATTCCCGGCTTCAATAATATTATGTAAGTGTGTAGGTTCTGTCGCACACTGAAACTCGATGATTGTGCGTAGGTATAATGGCAATGTCTCAAACAATAAATTTTCTTACAGTTGGGAATATAATACAAAAATGCAACAAATTAATTGTTTACTTACAATGCTGACGATAGCCTGAATCAATGGAATAAGCAGAGACATGTCACAGACATTAACTTCTCTTCACTCTATATCTAAGAAAACTGCCTACTTTAGATAGTTTTAGGCAGTGTGATGAGATACGTTTAAAAAAAGAGGAAATCAAGGCAAGTCACGCATTGAGAAAAATCTTACATTACTGTTAATTTTTTGGATATTTAGACGCAATTTGAGCACATGGTGTGAAGTATAATTAAATTGCGAAATATAATTATGCTAGTCTCAGCGCTGCCCGGGCTTTAAAATTTCGCCAAGAAATAGCAGAATTCTTCTTTAAGTGGTTGGAAAAGGTTATTAGGGTATTTTAGGAAAATTTCGTATAAATAGTCACTTTTATCTTGCTTTGAAGGTCAAGTGCGCAGAATAGCATCCCCCTTGGAATAAAACTGTAAATTTGAATAAAAAAACAAAGCCCCGCTGCCCGTCATAGATACATCTTTATATGCATACAAATATATACGTCGGTATCGAACGGCTTAATATACCTGTCAAACGATCAACCACAAATTGTAAATATATTGATCACATGGTACAACAAACATTAAAACTGTATCAGGCGGAATGATAGACTATCAGAAAAGCAGCTAAATTATAGTGCGGCGTTAGACAAGGAGGCTCGGGATATTTGAGCCACAGCTGTTCAACGTATATATAGATAAGCCTAGTAAAATTTAAGAAAACAAGAATCGAATGCCATTTCGTCGGAATATGTATGAACGATATTAGCCATACAGACGACATTGTCATACCAAGCCTTTCGGTAAGGAGCAATGAGAAAACTTCTGGCCATATGTGAATGTACAATTCCAAAAAATCATCGCTGCTGGTTTAGCAAATACCAATCCTATATTCATTCCGCCTTAGCGTCTCGGCTGAGCTAATATCGAAATCTGAAGTGAAATAAAATATTTGGGGCATGTCGACTTAGAACGTCAAAGAGTATTGAGCGTGCGAGCCAGCATGCTAGCTAGGAGATTCACAGGTGCAGTCTTCCGGTAAAGAAGCAACCATTCTATACATGCAGCATGAGCTTTTACACTAGTAACTATGGACAAGATGTTGGTAACAGAGGATTAACAGCCAATTTAATAAAACTTTGACTATCACTTACAAACAAACCGGTGTATTTTTATTGATTTCTATCATATCTAATAATAAACTCTTTAAGTAAATAGCCTCTTTGCAGGCTTCGGATAAAGCCATAATATACTCCGCTCCTATACTGGATAAAGCAATTGTTCTTTGCTTTTTGGATTCATGAGATATGACACGTACTGAAAATATGAAGCATAGAGAACCCAGTATTTTTTATTTTTTTATTTTTTTATTTTTTATTTCATACAATTTTTGAAAATACACTTATATGTTTTTTTCTTGATTACCATACTAGGCTAATGGCCGTGTTAAGGTAATCATACATGATATAAATTATACAATGTGTGAACTAGAACAAAATATAGGTTTGAAATAGAAATTATAAGATATTAGAAACAAGAGAAAGAAAAAAGATAAAAATATTTAAGGTAAAATATAACAAGATATATGTATACGTATGAACATATAAATACATACAAACACACATACATACATATATATACCTACATATACATACATATATATATATATATATATATACATCCCGCTATCATTTCTGGGTCTATGACCCTCTTTCTAAGGTACATGACGCCCAATCGGCATCCACAAAACCATGTACAGATTTTTCATTTTTCAAATTAATTAAATAGAATTTAAAAATTAAATGCCTTTTCAAATTTCATTTCATAATATTTAAAATTCAATGGAAATATAATTTATTTATTTATTTATTACACGCCCTAGTGGGCTTTTCTCATAAATTTTTTACAAACTATTTGTATAAAAGTAAATACTTAAAAATTTAAACAATAAAGAAAATATAAAGATAATAACAAAAAACATTGCAACAAAGCACAAAAAAAAACCCAGATAAAAATATAAACAGAAACTAAGAATCCTCACGCATATAATTGAATTTAAGAGATCCTTCCAAACAATATAGTAGTAGCATAGAGGTTATTTGGTAGGTACATAGGTCTATTTGTGTCTTAAAGAATAAAAGTGATAATATCACTAACAGCTCAGGGCGTTAACTTTTCCGTTCATACTACTGATTCAATTCTCCCCGTACTCCTCTTTTCTTACTTTTGACAGCTCATTGGCATTTATTCACCCAACAGGTGTTTCATATGATTAATGGCGGCTTTTCTTGCAAAAATGTTTATTTAATCAAATAAATATCAACACTAACATATGCACACGGATAAGAGAGGGAGCTAAATTGGAAAAGATGTTAAAGGAGCTAAATTTATGATGGTGAAGCAAACCATATATTTGAATGTACTCATTTTTATACACATAAAATTAACACAGGAAAAAATAAATCACAATCACCGATACACGGACACGCGACACTTATGTACTGGGCCTTTCAACTTTATAACCTAATCCTGATGGAACACACCGAGATTTATGATATGTTTAAACTTAAAAAGGAATTAAGAAAGTACGTCCACATCGTCGAGTGGGTTAATAGTTTCAGTATAGATATATAGATGCATACATAATAATAATAATAGTTTATACCAGAATGTATTTGCAATTGGGAAGTGCAATGCAATACATTCCATATTTTGAAATAACAAAAGAAAGACAAATAATAAGATGAGGTAAAAAAAATGATTAACAACAACACATAAATTAAATAAAAACAAATGAGCGTGAGAAATGAAACTGAAAAAAAGTATTTATATATACCTTATATATAAAAATCTCGTATCACGGTATTTGTGGACGCACTCCTCCGAAACGGCTTGACTGATTTTCATGAAATTTTTTATGTATATTTGGTAGGTATGAGAATAGGTTTTAAAGTATATTTTACACCGCTAGATGATTAGGGTGTCCCCACCCAGAAAAAAAATTTTTTTTTGACAATTTTTTTTTTGTAATTTCTTTTTTATTTGATATCAAAAAATACCTATAACCCCAAATTTTAACCCTCCTACCCCCACCCTAACATTTTTTAATCGCGATTTTAGTATTTTTGTAGGAACCAATTTAACCGTCTTTCTTATTTAAAACAGAACGAAGTTATTTATGTTGTTGAATGACAGATGGCGCTATGTCCGCCTCATCGAACTTTCATCCACACATGCGCGAGACATTCACAAGAAGCATTGCGTCATTTTGATATTTCATTCGGCATCGTGTTCTCGCGTGGGCAAACCATCGAGCTTATTTGTGTTGGCTAAAGTATCCTAAATATCGTACACTCAATTGCTCTTCGAAATTTATATTGTTTTTTTAAATTAATTTTCCTACTTAAGTTGGTGTTTTTTTGCTTTCATCGCCGGTCATCGTCTATAGTGCTCCATTCCTCTTTCTGTCATAGATCCCATCCCCACAAACTTACAATACATTCGTTATTTTTTTATTTTAACAACCAAAATATTAACTAGAAATAATTTATATGGCAGAACAATGTTTGTCGTGTCAGCTAGTATTAATATATATTAAACAATAAAATGAATGCACACAGCCGAGAGTTGAGAGTTGTAAAACAACTCCCATTTTATCTTATATTTATATATATGTATATAGGTCCCACTACACTTATTGCGTCCGTGCGTAAATCCGTCTTTGGGCGTCCATCACTTCTAGTTATTTTTTTCAGATTGTTTTTGTGTATATTTCCTTTTATAATGCGCACAATAATCGCTAATATCATGATTTTTTAATATTCATAACAATTCAGGATTTGATGTTTATTATACTTTCATACACTTCTTGCGTCACGTACATACTGACGTCCGGGTGTATATTTTTTGTATATTGTAGGTTTCTTTTAGTATAGGTTTCACGTCCTTTCACTCTAATTTAATTTTTGCGTCTAACTCTTCTAATAAACATTTCACGTCCATACTGAATAAAGTATTTTGTGCGTCCGAGTGTATATTTTTTATTTCTTATACCGCTTTTAATATATTTTTCACGTCCTTACACTATACATTTATTTTTACGTCTCCGCATATTGCTAACATTTCTAATAAAGGTTTCATTTGCATACTAAATTATTTATTTCGGGTTCCGAGTATACATTCCTTGTAAGCTCCTTACCGTTTTCTTAAGATAGGTTTCACGTTATGCACTCTAATTTAATTTTTACGTCTAAGCAAAATAAGAATGTAAAAAAAATCTTAAATATA
This sequence comes from Limnephilus marmoratus, assembly GCA_917880885.1. Taxonomy (NCBI): domain Eukaryota; kingdom Metazoa; phylum Arthropoda; class Insecta; order Trichoptera; family Limnephilidae; genus Limnephilus; species Limnephilus marmoratus. The sequence goes on along the minus strand of OU862921.1, from coordinate 53,083,780 downwards.
TTTGTTTGTAAGACCGTAAATAAATAGACAAACTGTTGTATTTTCGACCCAAGACATTTTTTATGATTTATCAAGTTTTTAAATTTATTTTTCGCGTTCTGTGTAAGTTTTATTTCTAATATATCATTATAGGCCAGTTGTTTCATAAAACCGAAATAATCACAGAACTCGAATAGAACCTTCATAGAACGTGAAAATAAACTTAGAGTCCCAACTGCTCACAAACGTCTCGAGCCAGTGGGACTATGGCATCCCTAATTTCGGTATGGTGTGATGCTGAAGGTAATGGGGAGGGAAAAGAGATATCGAAAATGTTTCTCGCTATTAAGATCTAGTCACCTACACGGCTAAACTCATTTCATGTAATAAGACTAAACCTAAATTCACTCTAAACCAGCGTAAAAATTTAAAAAAATCATTCAGTTTAACTTTTTTAATCCGACTACAATACAAGAGTCCCACCTGCTCCCAACTGTCTGGAGCCAACGAGACTCTGACATCCCCAATTTTAATATATTGCGAGGCTGAAGATAGTGGGGAGGGGAAGGAGATATGGTAAATGAAAGTGGCTATTCAGATCTAGTCATCAAACATATTAAAGCCATTTCAAGGAACGTTTCAATTCTGAATGAATACTGACGAATAGCAAAACACGACATACCTACTTATATGTTCAGTGTATTTATACGTTATATCTAATTACGATTTAAGAGGTGAATGTGTTTACCGCCGCCCCGGGAACCATTTATTGGACACCAGTACCCCTGCCGTAAGTCACTCTAAGTGATTGCTAGGTTTGGTGAATTATAACGGTTGCCCGGGTTCTTGGAGAGAAGTTTGTCCAGGTCTTGATGGTGAATGCTGTTCCTCACCTTTTGCGTGGCGGTCCGGATCGGGAGAGACTGCTTGAGACAGACATAATCAGGACCTCTCAGCCGGATTCTCTCGATCCATCGCCTTTTACCCCAGTGTGGAAAATTTACCTGACTATTCATATCTAGTCACCGTACATGGCTAAAGTCATATCAAGAAACGTTTCAATTCTGAAAGTCGTAGTTATACGAGGGCGATAATGAAACCTTTTAGATTCAATTTCTTTTAGCAATATTAGTTACAATTATTATTTTTTACGATGGGTCGAAAGAGTCTGGCTGGAGAGATCTAGATTATGTCTGCCTCAAGCAGCCTCTCCCGACCTGGACCTCCAAGCAGTAGGTGAGGAAAAGCATTCGCAACCAAGACCTAGACAAACCTCACTCCAAGAACCTGTGCGCCCCTGTTTATTCACCACACGTAACGCAACACTTGGGGTGACCTATGGCAGGGGTGTTGGTTATCCAATAAATGATTCCCGTAGCGGCGGTACACATAACCGCCTCCAAAATACTCTTTTATTTATGTAAAGCATAAATATACCAAATCCTATTAATAAAACAAATATTGTTAGAAGTTTGAATGAATATTTTGTATACACACGTACCTACTGGGCGCAGGAGTGTGACATTTTTGTTTGCCCTTATTCAAAATGTATCGTTTCATAACGCACCGGTTCGCGCCCTTGTAGTGCGCGGTTGAGCATTTTTAGGCCGGGACATTAATTTACCGCCCACTCTAAAAAAATCTTATGAGAATGTCCACCCGCGCAGACGTTTCTTAGTTCTGAATGGCGTTTGGCATCGTTGTAAATATACCCAGTGTTGCCAAATCTGGCGATTTCATTCATCAAGGGCTCAAACAATACATAACAATAATATTATAGGTATCTACTATCTACTCGCTAATGGCACGAGGACGCAATACTATCGTCGTCATGACTGTATATATGATAGCATAAGTATAATAACCATAACCTAGCAGGCATTAGCCCCGCACATCATCAGCTTCTATATTTTTTAAAGTGTAAAGTAGCTCTTGGTCTACAGTCATAACAACGATAATATTGCTTCCTCGTGGCTATTTACGAGTAGATAGTAGATACCTATATTATTGTTATGTATTTTTGAGTTTGAGATTTGCCAACAATGGGTATATTTACAACGATGCCAAACGCCATTCACACTTAGCATGCTACTCATCACTAAAAGAATTTCTAGCTTCACAGACATTTTATTTTATTTATTACATTACATTAGATACATATGTACATATAAGTAGCAAAAATAATATCTAGTAATAATATTGCAAAATAACTGTAAATATTAAAAATGTGTACACGTGTTATTATGTCATGTAGGTCGATATTAGTTCCTAGCTCGGCAGACTGCCCGTTATAAGGAACTAAATGCTAGTGTAAATGCCAAAAATTTATTCTGTAAAAAAAATTGTTTTTTCTTCTTCTAAATTAAATATACCTACTGCATATATTTAAATATTTCGACTGGTCAGTGGTTGAGTGGGCATAGCACTTGGGTCCCACCCGAGCGTCGCGTGTTCGATTCCTCGGCTGGCCAAGTCCTCCATCACAACACAAGCAACATTTTCGGCTTTCTGTGGTGGTAGTAGGAGATTTTCAAACATTGTTGGGTTATTCGTAACCCGGGAATGTTTGTCTTTCTTTTTTTAAAAAAAAAAAAAATTTTTTTTTATTAAGTGTGCCGTTAATGAAATGCCAAAAATTTATTCTGTAAAAAATGTAATACAAACCCCAAAAGTGATTATGGAATCATCATGTTCAGGTGTTTAACTTATTTTTTTCATATTATATTTATAAAATCATTAGTTGTACAGGGTGGCCCTTAACTGTATACCTAGTTTCAATTAACAATAAATAAATAATGGTAGAACTTAGACATGTTTTATTAACATTTTCAAAAACTACAATAAATGTAAATTTTAATGACATAGAGTTTTAAAAATTATATTGTCCAAGTGAGCTCCATCAGCCTGTTGACATTGTCTAAGGCGGATTCGAAAATTCTCAAAAAACATGTTGACAAGTTGCCCGTGGGATGGCGTTAATTTCCCGTACAATGTTTTGTTTTAACTGATTTATTGTTGTCGGATTGTCTTCATAGACTATTGATTTTAGTATCCCCACAAAAAATAATCACACGGGCTGACATCTGGGCTCCGTGAGGGCCACTCAATGTCTCCTCCTCGTGAAATGAGTTTTCCGGGGAACATCTCCTTCAAACGGACCATGGATAGTTTAGCAGTGTGACAGGTGGCGCTGTTTTGCTGAAACCAGTTCCTGGAATTGTGGCCTTGGAAATCTTGAAGAGCTGGGACCAAGAACTCCTGAAGCATCTGACAATAATTCTTAGATTTCACTGTCATAGCAACTCTCCTTTCGTTTTCAAAGAAATATTGGCCAATGATAACCCTAGCTGATATTGCAGCCCACACAACTTCGGGCTATGCAAGAGACGTTGATGCTTCTGTCGGGGGTCTTCTTCTTCTTCTATTCTCAGACCAATACCGGTGATTTTGTTTATTAACATGGCCATTGATATGGAAATTGGCCTCATCGCTGAACATTATGTTGAAAAAATTGTCAAAACGTTCCAACATCACTTTGGCAAAATTAAGTCGAAGATCGGTATCATTCGGCTTCAACTCTTGCGTCAGCTGAATTTTATAAGCTTTTAGACGTAAATCGTGGCGTCAAATTCTTTGTAAAGTGGTCCTTTTGATGGATAAGGCTTGGCTTCTCTTGCGAGTAGTTTTTTGTGGATTTTCCCTCGCTGATTCACTAACACGCTGAATAACTTCTGATATCCTCGCTGACTTCGAACGGCCTTCATTAATTGTTTTTACTGTTGAGCCGGTTGTCTCAAACATTTTGATCCATTTCCGAATAGATTTTTCTCTTGGTGCTTGATTAATGTCCCGTAAACCGAAATGAGCACGGTACATTCGTCTCGAAATCGTGACGGGATAATTGTTTATGTAATATGCACGAACACAAAATGCACGCTGCTCTCCCGTAACGGCTCCATGGCGACTAAAATTTCCACGAAATAACGCGTCTAACGATACCCCCCGAACCGCGCTCGCCCCACGCATTGTTCAAAAAATAACGAAACAAACCGCGAACACAGTTAAGGTCCACCCTGTATATCAATTATATACAAAAATATGATCTTGATTTCTAAAAACTTCAGATTCATTAGAGATATCCGTAGCTCGGGGCACCGCTGGGCTTTTATTTGAACATTATTTTAATCAGTAACTATTGTAATTTACGAATCACTTTTTAAATTTTGGATCTTGAAGAGACCCATGTTGTAGGAGGGAGGAAACACAGAGGCTGGAAAATCGTTCCACAGCTGAGCTGTTGAACTTAAGTCGTTGAAACGACCCGTTCTCACGTGACAAATATCAACCATATACATATGTTGGGCGCATGTTTGGCGTGTTTCCCGACTATGATGAGGGGATGTGGGGATCAATGATGCTAGTTCCTCGAAGTATCTTCCAATGTAATACAGGTAGAACAAGGACAGCATTCCTTCTTGACGCCTGTGCTCTAAAGATTGCAATCTGTTTGTTAAGTTAGGCGAATTTATCAAACGTACCGCCCGTTTCTGTACAGAGTCGAGGTTTTTTTTAGGTATTTTTTGGCCTCCAGGTGGCTGCCAAATTCAGCCGTAAGGCGTACTTGCGATTTGAACAGGGTTAGCAGTTGTGTACTTTTGAAGTATCTGCGGGCCCTGAATGTTATATTTTAATAACAATCGCGAATAGGTACTGTGGATACCAATTTTATCATTTTCTATGGTTTTTTTTAACAACCTTACGTCGGCGCGAGAAGGTAGAAAGAACCTTATTTTCTGATGTTCACGGGCACTCGCTGTACACATCAGAACTGTGGATTGACTACACTGCATCCCAATGGCATAAGTTAAAGGTTGCTTAAAATAACGCATATCGTCAACTTTTCCGCCTACCGAGATACTGCAGTGCTACGGAAATGTTCCTGGAGGAACGAGTGCACACTATCTGAGCACTTTTTTGCCACCGCATGGGAAGTTTATGGCGCAGGCTACGCCAATCGAAGAATGCGATCATCACCTCCATGACTGCCTGGATGGAGTACCCCCTGATGGCCCTCTGGAGACGGGAGACGACGAGGAAATACCCTCCGTAAACAGTTGCATGAATTAATTTTATTGTTTTATTTTTTCAGTTTCATTTCTCATGTTTTTCGTGCTTATTCGTTTTTATTTTTATTTGTGTGCTGTTATTTACTTTTAACCTTAACTCATTATTTGTGTAATTTCTTTTATGGAATATATTGCATACATTCTGGAAAAAAATACTATTATTATTATTATTATTATAACGATGGTGATGCTGAGTCTACACAGTTGGTCCTTCTTGAGTTCACACAGCAATATTATTTTTAAGACATAACGACGGTCGTGCTGCGTCTACACAGTTGGTCCTTCTTGCGTCTACGCTATTACCACGCTAGTATCACGCTATTATCACGCTATTATCACGCTATTATCACGCTATTATCACGCTATTATCATGCAGCAATATTATTTTTAAGACATAACTACTGTCGTGCTGCGTCTACACATTTGGTCCTTCTTGCGTCCACGCTATTATCACGCTAGTATCACGCTATTATCACGCTATTACCACGCAGCAATATTATTTTTAAGACATAACGACGGTCGTGCTGCGTCTACACAGTTGGTCCTTCTTGCGTCCACGCAGCAATATTATTTTTAAGTCATAACGATGGTCTGTGTCTATTCTGTGTCATATTACTTTTAGTCACAATGATGGTCGTGCTGTGTCCCCCCACTCACAGTCATTACAGCCATAACAACGATAGTATTGCGTCCTCGTGGCTATTCACGAGTAGAAATTAGATATATTGTTATGCATTGTTTAAGTTCTTGATAAATTAAATCGCCAGATTTGGCAACAATGGGCTCATTTACAATGATGCCGATCGTCATTCAGAACTAAGAACACGCCGTAGTGATAATGGCGCGAACCGGCGCATTATGAAATTATACATTTTAAGTAAGGGCAAACAATACTGTCACACTTCTGTGTCCAGAATATAATATGTATACAAAATATTCACTCAAACTTCTAAAAATATTAATAATAATATTTTAATGATTCGCATAGCGCCTCGATTTATATAGCGTAATCTACACAAAGGCTGGTAGAAATTGAAGGTTTAGTTTTATAATCATTGGCAAGTGATCAGATAACACTGCATCAAATTGTACATTTACGCTATTTATAGCGTTTCCCAGTGCTTTTGTGACGACGCAGTGATCTAACCAGCTTGTGGTGCTATGGGCATCACTCACATATGTAAAAGTATCACAGTTCATCAGCTTCGTATCGGCGCAAACGTGCTTAAACTCTTCGCAGAACTTTTGACTTTTGGGATCTGCATTGCAATCGCCCAAAATAATCGCACTCGACGAGTTCCTTTCATTGATTATTGCGGTTACCTTCCCATGCAGTTTATAAATTCCTAAAGATTTTCTGGTTTATTTGTCGTCATATAAATTGAAAAAAAATCATATTTTGTCGCTGTTACAGTTACTTGTATTGCCGCTATTCTTGGTTCAAAGCATTCCACTATGTCGGCAGAAAGTGAATCCCGCCATAAGTTGGCAGGTTAGTTATGGCTAAAAATAATATTGCTGCATGGACGCAAGAAGGACCAACTGTGTAGATGCAGCACGGCCGTTGGTATATCTTAAAAATAATATTTCTGCATGGACGCAAGAAGGACCAACTGTATAGATGCAACACAACCGTCGTTATCTCTTAAAATTAAATTGCTGCGTGGACGCCAGAAGGACCAACTGTCTAGATGCAGCACGGCCGTTGTTATGTCTTAAAAATAATATTGCTGTGTGGACGCAATAAGGACCATCTGTGTAGACGTAGCACGACCGTCGTTGTGTCTTAAAAATAATATTGCTGCGTGGACGCAAGAATGACCAACTGTGTAGACGCAGCGCTACCGTCATTATGTCTTAAAAATAATATATCTGCCTGGACGCAGAAGGACCGCCAATATTTATGAAAATATACACTGCTCAAAATATACTTCGTGTAGCGAACCTTTCGGCAAATCGTCAAACGTTCAATATACGATTCCAGACATTCTGAGAGATTTTTTGCTTCCATGACAATTTTTGCCAAATGATTCTACATGGGGTAAGCAATTGGCATGGCCAATTTTGAAGTCAAAACATTGTTGCGTCCGTATATCGGACGCCGTAAGTCGGTGGACGCAACAATGCTATGGAGATTTTAGGGGGTGGACGTAACAAGTGTAGCAGGATATATATATATATATATATATATAAATATATAAATATATGCGGTAGTGTTGAGTATCTCATACAAGAGGCACCTCAAATGTCCCATTCAAAAGCGTAAAATGTCCCCCCACCTCATAAAATATATTTGTAACAACTCTTTTTCTTTGTATTACTACAAATGTCATGTCACTTGTCACGTATGGGACAAATATGAGGTGCAAGGTGGTTGGTGTATTGGACTACAAATGTCATGTCACATATGGGACAAATAAGAGGTGAGGTGTGAAGTGGTTGGTGTATTGGACTACATGTCATGTCACGGTGTCACGTATGGGACAAATGTGAGGAAAGGTGTGAGGTGATTGGTGTATTGGACTACAAATGTCATGTCATATATGGGACAAATATGAGGTGAGGTGTGAAGTGGTTGGTGTATTGGACTACATGTCATGTCACGGTGTCACGTATGGGACAAATGTGAGGAAAGGTGTGAGGTGATTGGTGTATTGGACTACAAATGTCATGTCACATATGGGACAAATATGAGGTGAGGTGTGAAGTGGTTGGTGTATTGGACTACATGTCATGTCACGGTGTCACGTATGGGACAAATGTGAGGAAAGGTGTGAGGTGATTGGTGTATTGAACTATATATTACGTGACGTATCGTTTGGGACAAACGTATGAGGTGGTGAGGTGAGGTGATTCTTGTATTGCATGACATTTTTGTATTAGATCCGTGTGGTGTGAGATGGCGAGGTGAATTTTTTTGTTTTTTTTGTTTTTAAATTTCTTTTATCGTAGATTATTGTTATGTGAATACCGCACAAGAGTCCCAAATTTTCCATTTTTTTTTAAATATTTTTTTTTAATGTAAATTATTTTTATGTGAATACTAAACATTATTGTAGCGAGCCTATTGGAGTGACCTACGGCAGAGGTGTTGGTTATCCTATAAATGTTCCCAGGGCGGCGGTACCCATACTCGCCTCCCAAATGTAAATGCATCAATATTAATTTGAGTGAGTAAACAGTCAAGGTGGGATTTAATTATCTTGAGAATCTTATTATCATCAGCAAAAAGGCAGAAACGTGTGTGAGAAAAAACGTATGTCATATTGTTGATAAAAAGGTAATAATAACAAAGGGTTTCTAATGTCCATAGCATAAAGTAAGGCCATGAAGATCGAGTGATTAACTTTGTCGAAGGCTTTGTAGAGGACATCGTCCTGAGTGTTGTCTTCTAAGGCTTTAACAATGGTATTTGTAAAGGACAGTAAATTAGTTGTTGTAAATTTTGCCGATCTAAATCCATTCTGTTCCTCTATCAGAACATTTTTGGATGTAGGAGTGATTTCCTTTGTAATTATGGACGTGACCCAACCTTTATAAAATCCACACCAACCCCTTGCAAGCTGCCCGCTGCCCGCTGCCTGAATTGAATAATTGAATTTCTCTACTATAATAAGCATGTATTATACATATAAACCTTCCTCTTAAATCACTCTATCTATTGGTGAAAACCGCATGAAAATCCGTTGCGTAGTTTAAAAGATCTATGCGCATATACATTTTGAGCGACTTCATTTTACACTATGTAATGATAATGATAATTGATATTGGTCTGTCATTTCCAATATTTGACTTGTTTTCGGATTTAAAAATGGGTCGAATAAATGAAATTTTCCATGAGTCAGCAAATGTTCCGGATGAAAGTGATAAGTTGTACAGTATAAACATTGGGCTAGATAATGTATCTTTACATTCTTTCAGAAAGATTTCTGGAATGCCATCAGGTCCGGTACTTTTTTTGTTAGAAAGATAATTTAAGGATTGTTGAACTTCTACAAGTGAAATATGGCAATCATTCAAATCAATATTGTAGTCATAATTAAGTGGAGGGATGGTGCATGAAGCATCAGAATATACGGAGAAAAAGTATTTAGCAAAAATGTTGGCGGTGTCGTGACCGTTAGTAACATGAGTTTCATAAAAATACGTACTTGAAGGAAGATAACTATTAGAACGCGTTTGCGCAATAAATTGCCATAATTGTTTAGGATTTTGCATTCTGTCTCTATAATTTCTACAAAAGATTTACAGCATTTGGCTGATTTGATTTTGGACAGTTACCTAATTGAGAAAAAATTTGATAAAAGTTTAAGTTGCCAGTGTCTTTAAATATCTTATACTAGTAATTACGTCCACACGTAATAACAAGGTAATCATGTAATTTTTGGGGATGCTGTTTGACAGCTTTCCATCATCAGGGCTGTAGGCATTTGATTTTTTTTTCTTTTTTTCATTCAAACCCGCTAAACTACGTTTGTCAGCAGGTAACCTGCATGTAGACAACATGGTTAAAATAATAAAATTGTGTAAATATATAAATAGCAGTACTAGCGTTATAAACAAACAAGTACAAATGAACCGTCGCATCAATAATATACAAATAGGTAAGTACATGAAGGTATTGTAAGTCATAAGTCTTGATATGAATTCCAATTAGCAATACAGGGGCTTCAGTAGGGCGTGAATATAAATCTTCTGTTTCTAATACTCAAATTCTTCTTGGTTATGTTCGACCTTAGCAGTATAAATGGTACTGTTTTTAATTGTCGTTTGTACTTTATTAAATATTTTGAGTTCAATATAGTTTGGGTTTCTTTCACAATATTTATAGGTACATTTCGAAACCACGAATCTTGTATTATGTTTATAATGATAAACTCTTGTGCAAGAATCAGATAATATAACATGTTGACTTACAATATTAACGGCCCATGTGGTCCAGCGATGAGGACCTTGACTTTCAATCCGAAGGTTGCGGGATCGAATCCGGTGTGGGCGAATAAAATTTAATTTTGACTAATTTGTGTTATTTCACAATTAATTCATTAAAAATAATATATGGTATATTTGCGGCACGTTCGAGAGTGGAAGATACTCTCAGTATTATAGCCCTGGGGTAAGATCACCATTCAGAATTGAAAGTTGTGTGACATGGCTTTAGCCGTGTTTGGTGACCAGATCTGAATAGCCAGGTACTTTCCCACCTTCCTCTTTCCAATCTCCTTCCCCTTCCACTGTCTTCATCCTCACAACGTACCCCAATTGGTGATGCCATAGTCTCACTGGCTCCAGACGTTCATATAAAAAATATTAATAATAACATTATTAATGGTTGGGAGAATCATTAGCCAAACGAAGATTAAAAAAATAAACATTAGAATCAGGTCCTATTATAATCAGGTAGCTATTAAAACATCGGAAAAATTTACGAAATAAAAAGTTGTGAAGAAAAATCTTTTCGTTATACATTTTGTATGAAATGTATTATCATATTTTGAAAGAGCTGCAGCAATATTGTGGCAAGTATAATATTGAATATTGAGTGAATTCCGAACATTCAAAAACGTCAAATGTCAATGCGCTGATGGTTTTGCTTTTATTCTTAATCATATAAAGCTGCCCCTCTTTCTTACAAACCAAAAGTCAACAGTCGAAAATGAGACAAACGGTGAACGTATGTCTACACCCCTCCAAAGGAAAAAATACAATAATTATAATAAATCTCCCTCACATATAAAGAAAAGAAAATGTAACACAATTCCCATAGGTTAATTGAAAAGTAAGAAAATCACAAAAAAATATGAGTCCGTACAAAGCGCCATCTCCGATACTGACAAAAACAAAACCCGGACAGTTGCGCATCAATAATTGCTTCCACTTTTTTACATTTGCTCCATTTAGGCTCCATTTACTTCCTCCTGAGGAAAATAATTCCCAGCAGGGTCTATGTCATCTTTGGGGATGCTGTGTGGAGGGTCTTTGTAGGAAGGGATGGAGAAGAAGTTCTGGGAAGGAACTTAATAAAAAACTGAATTTAATTCAGCTAATAAGTTAACTTAACAGTTATTGATTCTGAGGCGGTACGAAGTTCGTCGGGTCACTTAGTTATAAATATAGGTAACATCTATCTACTAAGTACATGTATGGTGCATATTTGATATAAATAAAAAATGCCTTTTTCTCACCCTCTAAAAAAATAATCTCTTCCAAAATCAAGTTTTGTATCCTAAAAATATCTTAATCTAATTTTATTAAAGAACTAGAACTACAGAATCCTACTTAGGAGAAAATAATGGCTTAGACTATAAGAGTATGTTTGGGAACCACACTTTAGGGAACGTACCCATACTACGTGACCAACTTTTTGCAATTTTTAACCCCCCCCCCCCCCCCCCCCCCGGTGACCAAAATCCTAAGCAACCCGCCGCTCATTTGTATGGAGCGTGACATTTTGAAGACCCCCCCCCCCCTAAACGTGTCACGTAGTATGGGTACGTTCCCTTATGATAGAATCTAGAAATAGAAATGAAAGAAAATAATGAAAGTAAAAACACTACACACAAAACACTTAAAATTAAACCATGGATTACAACAGGACTAGTAAAAAGTATACACAAACGGAATATGATGCATGCAAGAGTAAACAATAACCCAATGGACAGTAAACTAAAACACAATTACTTATTATACAGAAACCTATGTAATAAACTAGTAAAGCAGGCGAAACATGAGTTCTATAGGAAAGAAATAGATAGTGCCGGAGGAGACACAAAAAAGATATGGAGAGTTATCAAAGATGCCGCCTATTCAAAACCTAAGAACAGTACTTCTATTAATAAATTGTTAGTTGATGGGGAAATCTGTATAACAAAAAACGAACCCAAAAAAATTGCAAATCATATTAACAATCATTTTACCAACGTTGGCTTTGATTTAGCAAAAAAAATACTTACAAAAAACCACACTACAGAAGAGCTTCTAGAGAAAGCTCTTCCTTGCGACCAAATCATTCCTTTAACATTTATAAAATAAATAAAACAGAAATTAATGAACTCATTCTTTCACTCAAAACTCATTGCGCACCTGGCCCGGACAACATATCTAACCAAATCCTGATAAATCTACGAGAATATATCGGTACACCTCTGCTACATATATTTAATCAAAGTTTCTGCCAATGTATTGTACCTGACAAACTTAAAATTGCCAGTATTATCCCGATCCATAAATCTGGAGATAAAACTTTAATCTCTAACTACAGACCCATTTCACTACTTAACTCTCTATCAAAACTCTTAGAAAAAGCAATGAAAAAAAGACTGATATCCTACCTCGACAAACACAACTTACTATCAAGTCATCAATTCGGTTTTCGGGCAAAAATGGGCACAGACCAGGCAATTTCTGAACTAACCAACTTCATTGTAAAACACGTAGATAAGGGATCTAAAGTAATTGGAGTTTTTCTAGATCTGGCTAAGGCCTTCGACACCATCTCTCATGATCTGCTATACAAAAAACTTAAAAATATTGGCATTAATGGAAAACCGCTTAAATGGTTCATCAGTTATACAAAAAATAGGAAACAAATAGTTGAACTAAACAAATGCCTGAGTGACACAGCAGAAATTAAGTACGGAGTGCCTCAGGGTAGTGTCTTAGGCCCTATACTTTTTCTTATATATATTAATGGTCTCACTAATATTAAAATTCCAACTCTCTGCTATAATGTGATCAGCTACGCAGATGATACTGTACTTCTTTTTAAAGAGCAATCGTGGGAAAAGGTCTTTAAAAGCGCAGAATTTGGTATGAAGGAGATAAAAAAATGGCTAGACAAAAATCTTCTTACCCTAAACACCTCGAAAACCAAATTTTTAACATTCAGTAAAACCAAAACTGGGCAACCTAAATCCGTCCCGCTTTTACATCTGTCTCCATGTACTACATTACAAACCACAAACTGCGACTGTGAAAAAATTGAGCATTCGGATAGTATTAAGTATCTTGGTTTAACAGTGGATTGCAAACTAAAATGGGAACTTCACATAAATTCACTTGTAATGAGAATCCGGAAACAAATATATATTTTTAAAACGATTAGAAACATTATGTCACCTAAACTATTAAAAGATGTATACTTTTCCCTTTGCCAAAGCATTTTAATTTATGGTATATCGGCATGGGGTGGAGCCGCAGACACATACATTAAGCTCCTTAATACAGCTCATAAATCTCTTATTAGAATTATGTACAAAAAACCATATCTTCATCCCACTGAAAATCTTTTAATTCAAAATAAAATACTTGATATCAGGAAGCTATTCATAAAGAAAATTATCCATATAAATTGCATAAAATCGTCACCTTCCCACATATCTCACTCCCAGAACACTAGAGCTAAATTTAACAAACATTTACAAGTGCCAAAAATTAAATCCACTCTTGCAAAAAAACATGAAACTTACCTCGCACCTTCCATATTCAACATTTTCTTAAAAGAAACACAACACATAACTCAAACCAATAGAAAACATACATATAAAAACTTCAATACGTGGTTACTGAACAAAAAAAGGAATTGCATTAACAAGCTTCTTGCAAACTGAACGTGTTAATTTTTTTAATTTTTTATACTTTGTATATTATTATTTAAACATATATTAAAATTTAAAAAAAAAAAAGAACTTTCATACTGAAAATGTTCATTTACTTTATATATGTCTGTAAATTTTTTTATATCTAGATTATTATATGTGGGTTATCTTTTGTATTTTTATTTAAGTTTTTCTTTTGTACTTTGTATTATTATTATTTAAGTTATGCTTTTGTACTTTGTATTTTTATTTATTATCTTTGTATTTTTTTGCTATATTCTTTATTGATATATGTAATTATAGATACTGCTACCCGGCTCAGAACAGATATTGTCTAGTGAGTCGGGTAGCGCACAAATATGTAAATGTAAAACTCTTGATATTAATAAACGCCCGGGTTACCGAAAAAAAAAAAAAAAAAAAAAAATCACGTGTATTTAAAATTTAACCGGTTGGTTTGGTAAAGTTAAATATATGTGCTCACAGATTTAACAATTCAAAAATTCCAGCAAACGATTATATGAAGGTCGCTTTTTATATTCCTGGCTTCAATAATATTTAGACGTAAGTGTGAATGTTCAGTTGCACATTGAAACACGTTGATTGTGAAAATTGGCATGGTCGCGAACAAATTATTTTATTCTAGTTAGAAATATATATTTCATAAATTAAGTTTATACTTACATCATTCGAATCAAGAGACATATCACAGACTTTGACTTGTTTTTACTCGGTACCCAAGAAAATAACCTAATTTAGACAGTTATGGACAGTGTGGTGAGGTATATTGAAGAAAAGAGGAGATGTAGGCAAGCCACAAGCAAAATCCTATATTTCGTATGTACGTTGATTCTACGTAATATAAGTTTACCAAAAGTTCCTTGTGTTTCCCGGGCGCGTATTTACAATCCCTAACGCGTTTGAGTCGCTTTAAATTTTCAATATCAAAATTTAAATATTTAGAAATAAAATTATTAATTTCTAATATACACATTGGAAAGATTATTTTATCTAGATTTTAGAACATTTTTTTGTTTTTGCAAAGTTAAAATATCAATATAGAGGTGTATTTACAATATATGGGAATAATATTAAAATTTAAATATTTAGAAATAAAATTATTAATTTCTAATACACACATCAGAAAGATTATTTTATCTAGATTTTAGAACATTTTTTGTTTTTGCAATGTGATAAAAAATAACCAATATAGAGGTATATTTAAAATGTAAATTGTCGTTACCGCGACTGAATCGTTATAGGTTTTGTAAATACGCGTCCCGGGCTTTACTCGGAGTTTTTGAAAGTCAGACTTTCGAAGTCAGACATATATTTTTATTTTTTTTTATTTAATAAAATAGTATCAATTACATGTTTATATACATTAAATAAAGTTTTCTATTAAAATACATTTAATAATACGCTTTACACCCTTTTTAAGAGCAGAGCTCGAGTTAAAAAGGCGGATAAACGCATGTTAACCACAATTTAGCAAACGAAAAATAATATTTTTTTAAATATATAAAACAAAAAATAGATAATTTACAGAAAATAAGAAAAAAATCATATTTGTACATATATATAAATATTTTTTATATATATATGTATAAAACAAATAATAGATAAGAAAAACAACAGATTGAAGCGGAGGAGATAAAAAATAATGAGAGAAAAAGGATAACTAATGTTATATTTAAGTTGTTATGTTGATAAGTTATATAAAAAGAGTTTTTATTGATTTTTTGAATTTTGTGTAATTTGTTTCCAATCTTAATTTCAAGGGTAATTCGTTAAACCATTTAACTCCAATATATTTGTAGAATTTTTGGGCTGTGGTGGTGTAACAGCGCGGTATAGTCAGAGAACCAAGGATACTTGTTCTATTGCTGTTCGAAAAAATAGTGTTAACATTATTGAGACAATCTTTGTGTATTTGTAAAAGCGTAATTTTTTTATAAATAATATGAAGTGAAAGGACTTTGAATTCCTGAAACAATTTGATGGTAGGGTAATCGTATGGCTTTTTTAGAATTATTTTTATTAATATTCTTTGGATAATTTCTAAAGGCAAAAGAGAAGTTTTGAAAGCACCACCCCAGCCAACAATTCCATATTGTAATACTGATTGAATTAGGGAAAAATAGATGGTTCTTAATAATCCAATATTTAGTATGTTACGTATTCTAATAAAAATGTAAATTAATTTTCTTAACCGTTCTACTGTTGTATTGATTTGTAATTTCCATTTTATGTTACTATCTATAATTACACCGAGGTATTTTACATTTGTTTTAACAGTGAGTATAGAGCAGTTAGGTTTACATATATATTTTTACATATAGGTTTACATATTATTACAACTCTTATTTTTTGAACTTCAAGTGTCCAAAATTTCGCCAAGAAGTATTAAAAATGGGAAAAGGTGATGAGGAAGGTTTTTCAAAATTATAATAAAAAACATTTAATTAAATTAAAACAAATCACTTGGTAAAACGCCAATTACCGTTATTTTTTTATTATTATAATTTAGTTTTAAAATTATTATTCAATTTTAAATTATTTTTATTTTATTCTGACGAAGAAACCATTGTTTTGAGATATTATGTTGATAATTATAATTAAATATTAAATTTCATAAAATTAAAATTTTTTTTTAAATAAATATTTAATTAAATGAGTGGTGTTTTACAAAGTGATTTTTTAAACTTAATTAAAATGACACCACAATGTGAATTTGCGAACATTGAAGAAATAAAAACATTCATTTAACAACAGATTTTTACATGTTTCTACAACTTATTTTTTATAACATTGGTTCTAGTGATAAGAGGGTTAGGCGACACATTCTGGATTTCTGCCGGAATGCAGCTGGTTTTCAGCAGTGCCTCCAACATATTTATCTAAAATTAATTTAAAGTAAATCGAAAAATCAAAATACAAATAATTTTAAAATTATAAATAGAGAATATAATCACAGCCATAAGAAAGTACACCTTTCATTGTAAATTCTATCAATTAAGACGTTGTGCGGTTAACAGATAGTAACCATTCGCTGCAGAGCTTTTTGTAGCACTGCAACGATGTCGATATTCAAATAGACAGTGGTATTTTATTCCAAATTTTTGATGATGAATAGCCGAAACTATCCCCAATTTCGTATGAACTGTACCTTTATCGTGTTTTGAAAGTCAAGATAACAAAGTAGCGTCACTCTTGGAATAAAACTAAAGATATGTATAAATAACAAAGACACGCCGCCCGCTCCAGACACTATATAAATTAGCATCAATTAAAGAAATAAAAATGCATTGTTAAATTTCATTAAATATATTTAAATTGAACAATATCACCGACTGCTTAGGCCGTTAACTTTTTCCATTCGTACTTCTGTATCAATTCTCCCCATACTCCTTTCTTGTACCGAACACAGCTCATGGGCATTTATTCACCCAACAGGTGTTTCTTATGATTAATGGCTGCTTTTCTTGCAAAAATGTTTATTTAATAAAGTAAATATCAATACTAACACATGCACATGGATAAGAGGCATGTTAAAGTAGCTAACTTTTATGACGGTGAAAGAAACTATACCTTTGAATGCACTTATTTTTATATATATAAAATTAACACAGGAATACATACAAATAAATTACAATCACAAGATACACGAACACATGATGAGAAATGCAAAGTAAATTCGATTGCCAACAAGGAAGAAAGCAAGCACCAAGAAATCACTGAGTACCAAGCCGTCCAACTTTATAAAAAATCCCTATTGAACTTGCTGAGATAGAAAATATGTTTATATTTAAAAACGAACCAAGAAAGTATGTACACCAAAAATAGTTATGTTTTGTTAGTGATTGAATAGAACTAAATTAAAAATATTTAAAGTTATATTAAGTACTAGCTGGTTCCCGGCATAAATAAATAGTTTCTCCCTGCGTGTCCTTTCCCATTCGTCCCGTTCCCCTTCCACCCCTTCGCGAACCCTCCCGGGTTCCTCCCCTCTCCAGGGTTACCCTCCCCCCTGGATTCCATACATTCATTCCCGGTACATTCAGTTTTCAAAAAGCTCGCGTAGCACAATAATTGACGATGTGAGCAAACTTATGATGAATAAATAAATTCTGTGCCGCCACGTAATATAAAGCGTAGGTACTGGTGAGTCGTATTTTCATTTTATACAACTGATAAACAATCATTTTACCTATATTATTGTAGTTCATCAGTTATATAAAATTTAAAATAAGTTTTTTTAAATGAGTCCTGTCAAATACGAAGTACTTGAACAAAATCTGTTATAATTACTCTTAATAATAAATAAATTAAACGTTACCTTAATATTTTATATTACGGATGGGTTGTTTGAACAAATCATCAAATATTTGAAAAAAAAAATTACAAGACGTTGTCAGTTCATCGTGAAAAGACTTTTAGGAACACATTTTTCAAATCATCAAACACGATTTATAAACACAAATAAACTCCTAAATTATTGAGTGAGAAACCCGTTCCCTATGATTAATTGTTCGGTAATGATTTCGCTAGATAAATATTTTTTTTCAGTAGATATTCACTGGAATTATACTTTTTAGTTTACGCGTAGATTATCTTTGAATAACGATCAGATTTTTTACTATCAGATGAGCTTAAGCATTTTCAACACTCTGGTAACTCGTGCAATCAAAGTACTTTTATGTCTCCATAATATTTTATCTTGAATAATATGTTTCCTAAATGGTTTACAATCTAATTCTTCTGCACAATTCTTGCGATAGTGGTTCATTTGGGCATCTCGCCTGTGGATGGAATATGAATGGGCCACATCGTTGGAATATTCAAGGGGTAAATGATTATGCACCGTCAGGACAAGATTCGTATCAAAGAAAGATTTCACGTATTCAAAAGGCTCTGTAAACTTATTTGATCTGTGCGTATGTTTGAGCATATGCATGTACGAAGGAATGTTATTATATAACCCTTCTGGGGTGGCGTCGTTGAAAACATATACATTTCTTGCATTAAAATTGGAAAAGTTTCCCGATGATGCCGCTTTGAAAAGAACTCTTTTCATCAATCCTGTCCAATTTTGATCTCGAGTTGGTAAAATTATCTCGTCCACATCCAAGGGCACAATGTAATCATAGGAATAGAGGTTCTTGTAAAAGCAGTCGTTGTAATGAATAAGCTCGTTGTAGCACTGATCATCCAGGTTCTTGACGAGATACTGATGCTGAAAGATGGGCAAGTTCGGTTGATTTCCGGGAAGAGTGATATGAGTAACATCTACTTTCCCGATGGATTGGTAATAATCCAACACTTTCCTCATGTTTGGATGTACGTGTAAGTCGTAGAAAAATACTTTGTGTACTCCCATTATGTTCAAAGCTTCGATCCATTCCACGATTCTATGGGAAAAGTCCACCTCATAAAAATCAAGTCCCTTTACACAAACGGCAAACTTTTCTTTCTTTGAAGGCTTGTCGTAAACAACACTGAGCATATTCGTAGCACGGTCACAAGGGTTTTCCACGAGGGAAACACAAGCCGGCGCCGGCAACTGGTCAGAATCCGGCAGTTGACAAGTGATCAAGTATGGAGCGTAGCCTCCTGGATACGGGTCTCCCCATTCCTTATACCAAATGTATTTGTACATGTGGGTCTCAACGATCACAGGCTCCGTTACGTTTTCGTACCATAGCTGGCAGTATGTTGATATGGTCAAGTCAACCGCGTTAATCATAGCCAATACATGTACGCTGTTGTCCAGACCGTTTAGTTTTCTCGTATCATAAAATGCTTTGTATAACTCGAAGCTAAGATTGAGCGGTTTGTACGCTTGCCAATAAATATTACTAAACTTCAGTTGAAATATGTTCGGAAAAGGGGCGCAGGAGTCGTTGTGGTAATAAATCTCTCCAATGATGTTACTGTGTCGCTCCCAAAATTCTATTGGAAGACTCGGCAACAGTTTAGAAATCCTCGTGATTTCTCTTTCCCCAGGGTCATAGGTGATGATTTCTGGTGGAGACATCTGAAGTGGTCTTCTGCGGACTGCATAGAGATCGGTCAGATGATTAAGGATAATAATCACCATCCCTATACAGAAAAGAAAGATACACCATTGGAATAATTTCTTGAACACCGGCTGAAAATTAAAAAAAAAACATATAGATAATACTGAACCACACATTTACAAAAGTCTTTTTGTTGAAAAAATATGACGGTTAAGCTAAGGTGATGATCTATTTAAAAGGACAACTCACGATTCGGTTGGACCAAAGAAGGGAAGGAATTGGTTTGGTCATTATGAACTTCCGTCTATCACAACCGTAACTAATGGAAATAGCTTCTTATTACATCATATTATTCAAATTCTGCCGCAACAGGGGGAGGGTGGGGTAAGATGGCGTAAATATATTTTTCTTTTTTATTTTACCCAATGGTTTTACAAGATTACAACGTACAATTAAAAAATAATAACTCGGGGAAAAATTATAAAAGGAATATTAACAATGGGAACCCACTACACGCACTGCCTGTGTGTATTGTAATAAATATTAAGTACATTATATTAAGTTTTTATATTTAACTTAATGAGTTAAACCTCAAATTGTAATATTTTATTAAATGAAGGCAATATTAGCGAAACTCAGAACCTTCGGCTTTCCTTGCCGAAAATCTATCAACCTTCCCTAATTTGTCCCTATCCGATTCGGTCACAGCTCAGTTGGTAGATTTGCGGCCCGGAAATTCGGTTCTGGGTTCTGGGTTCGAGTCACAGATGTGTTCATATCTTTTTTGGTTTCCAGATTTTCGATCAGGTTTCGCTAATATTGTCTTTATTTAATTAAATATTAAATTATATTAAGGAGAAATTAAATTAAAAAAAAAAAAACTTTTTAAATATAATAAAATTATAACTTCAAGCAAGTTTTAATGTAAGTTTTTTTTATAAATATGTAAGTATACAAAGTTAGTTTTGAACGAAAAGTGAAATTTTAAGCTTTACAAATAGTCTATAAGAAAGGCGCATCGACATCTATTCAGCCATAATTTTAGTTCTTTTATGAAATTTGATGTTTTATTTGCTATTTGAATTTGTTTTGGTAGAAAATTAAATGAACGAGGACCGACAAAACTGCTACGTGTTCGCATTAATTTGTTGTTGGTTTGGGTGTGTAATATACATCATTTGTCTTTTTGTTAATTCTGCAAATATTTTTCGAAATTATTTTTGTTTTTAAGTGCATAAATATTTCACGGTAGCAGTAATAAACCGATATTAAATATTTTAGTACCTTTGTATAATAAGTCGGTCGAGAATGAATTATTTCTAATTTACATACCTTACTTTATTAATGCGATTGTCAGGTTTTATAATTGCATCAAGCTCACCACTTCATCCAATGACGCCGTAAATGATGTGCACGCTGCAGGGAATAATGGATAATTTTTAATTATTGAATAATTCCTTAAGTTTATTAAATATCTATTCACTTAACTTTGAAATGGTTTTATTAATTTGTGATTTCTGATATAAATCTATAGATACACATCAATCACGCATACATTATTATTTTATGTGGCAATAGTATTTTTTCTATGATTGGCATCTATATTGTCTATGAAATTGAAAATGAAGTATATAAGTGAATTAATAAAAAAAAATGTAAAATGCATATTTTTTCTTCTCCCCCGACATAAATACTCACTTTTGAATAATAAATATTCGATATTAACCGAGAAGCGGAGTAAGAAAAGTTGAATATCCCCTTTTCAATCCTTACCCACGACAGAAAACATGTAAAAAAAATAAATAATCAATTTTCAAAACCAATTGAAAATAAATTAGGAGCAGGGATCAGTCCTTGGACCTCTATTGTTCATACTCTACATATATTAATAACACGATCTAAATATTTTCAAATTTCAAAGTACGACTATTTGCCGATGATACACTAGTGTACTTAAAAATAAATAAGCTTAAATTAAATAATAAAAAAAACTAAATGTATGGTGATTGGATATAAGAAAACATCCAGTGAAAACAAAATAAAAATTGACGTTGAAATTATTGAAAATGTTACTGTAACGAAATACTAAAGAGTTATATTAGATTCCAAACGAACCTTTAACATGCTGAATATACCCAAAATAAAATTGGGAAAAGTATATCTTTTTGGGAAGTATTCGGCAAAAACTTTCCAGGAAAACTGCGATCACTATTTACAACTCAATTATTGCTTCACACTTAACTACTGCTCATCTGTCCTTTTCCTGTGTAACGAACAAGAACAAAATGAATTTCAAATTCTTTAAAAAAAGAGAATAATACTTCGGCAAAATTGATTTTCAAAAGTAAATAAAATGTTAAAGTAACTAAATTGGCTAACCGTGAAACAGATGCTCACCTTGAACACGATGATATTTATCCATAAAATAGTAAACAACTTGTTGCAAAAATACTTCTCAAATAAAATTATTCACAACAAGGACATTCACAGACGTAACACAAGGACGCGCAAGGAAATAAGCTACAAAAAAAGGACAAAGCGTAAACGCAGAATGGTTCACTGTATAAAGGGATGAAGTTTTATAACACGCTTCAAGATTTATAACAGGAGCTACATCCTAATAAAAAAATGTAGAATGCAATATGAAATGTTATAATTAATCAGCAATTTGTAAAATAAGATGTATAAATTAATAAAATAAAATTAATAAATAAAATTTTTAAAAAAATCTTTTTTGCGCATACTATCACCCAATTCCAACAAACACCATTTCGTTTGAATTCTTTTTAGGTATTTACAGTTTATTACAAGTGCATCTGAAGCTATACTTCGTAAGCAGTTTTGGAAGCAATAACTTCATAATAATATTGCGCTGAAGAAAGTTAGGATTTAACAAAAATATATTGACACAATGTATAAAAATTACAAAAAAGTGATTATAAATAAAGTAAGTTTTAATTTAAGTCCAACGCGAGATTTTATTAACTAAAATGTAAGTGCATGCTTGTGTACGCCTATTGATACATATATGTATGTCAGGGTGTATGTATGTGTACATGTATTTGCACATGTATGCTTGCATGCACACATATAAAACTATGAATAAGAATTATGTTGTTGAATATGGACTTATAATCTTGTACATAACTTTTCTCTTTTCCGTTTTATTTTCTAGTTTCCTTAAAAAAATATTATTCTCATTATAAACTTTCTACTATAATTTTTCCAATTTTCAATATGTTTATATATTTAATCCATTTGTTCATACTGGACACCACAAAGTAACTATATTCCATTGGTCACCATGAAACAGGCAGCCGCCTAGTATGGTGATGCAATGTATCACATATATGAAAATGTTTTGATGTGTTACCATGTAATTTATAAATAAATAAAATAAAAAATAATAGATGTTCGTGTCCACAATGATCATGTATTAATCTGTGCAGCGAAATAAAAATTCTCAGCAGGTTTTTACTCTCATCTTTGTAGATTTTCAGGTAGCTCTACAAAGAACCACCTTGTCAGTCATCAGCTCACTCATGTCAGAACGTGAGCGGTAGAAATAAAACCTGTTTACTGAAAATATACTATTAGTCTTAATATATTGCGCATTTCCCCCCCATCTTCCTCTTTCGCTTTATTTACGCTGAATAATTTGTTTCCACATCTGTTTTTAATGATTTACGGCACCTATGTTACTAAAGAGTAACGTTCAAATAATTGCTCCAGTGTCAATACTGCGGATATGTGTTTAACCTTTCGATTTAGAATCTTTTACCGTTGCTTGATCCTCCATGCAAAACTTTATTATGAAACTTTTACGTTTCGCAAAGTTTTAAAAAGCGATTCCTGAGCACATTTGGAGTAAAATCGGGACGTCATTTTGAAATCCGGTTACATACTTTTTTCAATAATTTTTTTCCTTCACACGAAAAGCACGGAAACAGACGAGACAGACCGCATATCACGTGATCAGTGGCGACCTGTAAAATATAGTCTTTTACTCCATGTATGCGCAGGAATTACAATTACAAGGAATTACCGTTAACTACTTACTGTTACACTCTGTATATAAAGAAGAGTGTCCCGGTACCTATGGGTTTGTGGATTTATTGGTTTGTTTTTAAAACAAATAACATAAGTAACATAATATTAAAAGTTAATTAACAGTTTTATTATAATATTGATAATATTTTGCGACCTTACCTTCAAAACAGGGGGAAGGTTACTCTCTAGGTGACATGTTGAAATACCTCCTTTTTACACCCATTAGCAGAATTTTGATACTTCTGGATGAAACTTTGCACACTTGACGAATGTGAGTTAAAATTATTGTCTTGAGTTCCATTTGCCAAAATCAGAGTGCCACCATAGTTGTTTTGAACATTCACTTTGCTTCTTCATAGGTATAGTGATTAATGATGAATTATTTTTTAAATATTGTTGCAAATCTTTCTCATCTGGCGACTAACGTAATATTTTTATTTCTTTCTTTCTACATGTAATATTTTAGTTTTTTGTATGTACTGGTTTAAATAATGTTTCTTAACTGAAATTTATAAATGATAACCTCAATACAGGCTATTATAAGACCTAGTGAGGTTAATTTTTAATGTAAAAAATAACATATATACGAAAAGAAATTATAAATAAATTGTCTACAATGGATTTCGAAATTGAAAATGTAAAAACCCTGGGCTGTGCCAAGGAATTTACCTGTAATTTTGTTTGATATACGAGTATGTATGATGTACGAGTATAATATATAATTGTTTACATTAGTTTTTGAAGTGAAAATTTTTTTAGCCTTGTTGTGATTTGAAATTCGGACGAAACGGAAGTGCCTGTCTAAATGCCCTCGATTCTAATATAATGCGGTAAATTCACAGCTACCCGTGAGCCTCCGATAGCGCTGCGATATAAAGCGCCTGACTCTCAGCGCCCAGAGAGACATCTAGCGAATGGAAGTTTGAATCCTACCAAATAAAAAAAAAGACATCAATAAAATCAACAACCAATCTTTAAACCACTTTAAAATAAACAGGCAAAAGAAAGGAAAGCGACATCTAGCGACTTTCTAGTTTCACTTCTACCGCATGTGAATTGCACACTCTATTTTTTTTTTTTTACTTTCATCTGTAGGTACGATAAAGTATGAACCTAGGTTTCCATATAAAGTTGTCACCGCATTCCAGCTATACGTGCGTACATGACGCACAAATGGGCTCTTACGGATTCTGAATTGTTTGAAAATGGACGCATACAAACGCCCACAAAATATCCACTCCACAAATTTCATTGGAGGCACATCTGCGAAAGATTAACTGAATAATATTAGCAGGCTACTATGACTCTCTTCCACCGTACGAAGATGAATAACAATATTCCAAAGCTCCAGTCCATCAATCAGGATAAGTGTTTTTTCTTTAAATTAACGCCATTAACGACACACTGTCCCGATGTATTAAAACCTTAGCAAAGTCCTAACAAATATTCATCCACCTTTTACCTCTCTCCTTCCTACAGGAATCCTCCTTCCTACAGGAATCCTCCTTCCTGCAGAATTAGAATAATCCCAAATGGAGATGGAGAACATTTGTAGGGCGTGTCAATTATTTCAACTTTTGAATTCGGAAAGGCCCGCGGTCTCAAAAGTTGCGTTTTATAAATAAAATGAGAACTGAATTTAAATTTATTTTATTAAACATGGTAAAATGCGTTGGAAAACATAAACACTAAAACATGTTTTCTTAAATTATGGCAAATAATTTTTTTTTTCAATAATTTACCTTTTAATGTTTGTTATAAAAAAACTGCGAATTGCTGACAAAAATGTAAAAAAAATCAAATTTGTGTATACTAGTAAGTCTACAAAATACTGATTTTATTCAGAAAAAGCGTTATTTTCCCCCGTTATATTTTTAACAAACACATCACAAATGTTTCACAAACAATTTTTTTTGCATTTTTTGTACTTTTTTTCACATGAATATCGCACAAGACTCCCAACTACTCCCGTGGGACAATGGCATCCCCAATTGGGGTATGTTGTGAGGCTGAAAGTAGTAGGGAGGGAAAGGAGATAGGGAAGAGGAAGGTGGGGAAGAACCTGGTTATTCAGATCTTGTCACCAAACACGGATAAAGCCATTTCAAGCAACATTTTAATTCTGAATGGTGGTCTTACACCAGGGCGGTACTGGGAGTATCTTCGACTATGGAACGTGCCGCAAATATACTAGATATTATTTTAAATGAATATATTATGAAATTATTATGAAAGATTAATATTGCACGAATTGGAAAAGAGTTTCTTTGGCAGTTTGTTTGGTTTTCCACAATAGTTCCTTAAAGTAAGGTGAAAGCACTTCACTGATGTAAATCGGCGAACTCAAGTTAAGTGTTTTGGCCGCACTTTTTACTGAGAGAATCGAATCCCTAGTTTTAGGGTTGCGAAAAGCGATATGCAGTTTGTCCGGGGTGTTACGTCTGCGGTCTTGGGTCCTGGTCACCATACGAATGTCCTGTTGTAGCAGGGGCAAGCCCAGCAAGCTGGCTACCCGTAGTACAGCTTCCGTAGGTTGTTCGCCCGGCTGCAGCTCCACTCCCGCCATCTCCACACTGTCAGATAACTTCTCTTGCTCGAGTTCTGCAAGTCTACACTCAAGGCTAGAAATTCTAATGTTATTCTTATCGTTCACCTCACGTAAAAACTTGGTTTCTTTATGCAGATCCTGCATTTGTTTGAAGCTCGACACAAGGTCTTCATACTGGTTACAGATGAATTCGCTGCTTTTCTTTAAGTCTCTTATTTCTTCTTCAAACATTTTTTTCATTTCAGTAATTTTGTTGTCAAAATGTTTGGTGATTCGTTCGAATAAGACATCAGTTTCTGAACCGGACTTCGAGGATGGTGAGCTCGATCGGCTTTTGCATTTCGGACAGTTCCAAATAGATTAATATTGCATAACTATTTTTAAAATATTGGCACTAATATCATCTACTTTTGTTTGTTTCTTTTATTCTCTTTTCGTCACAACTGCTCTCAAGTTCACTCTTCTTGTATATTCTTTATTTTTTTTCTTTTTACTATAATGTATTATCCATTGCGACTTTAGTATATTATGATGCTCAACTTACCTCAACTTACTACATTGTGTCTGCATAATATTATGATGACTATCTCAACACAGCTACCTACACCTACTATATGTACAATACTGCCACCATGGGTGGTACCACGGAGTCCTCCTTGAGAGTCTCAAGGGGGATACTGTGCTATCACTTATGATGGCATGATAATACATGCGTACACCTCAGCACGGGTTCTCCCAGTGAGGTGTTCACAATCCATAACCACATTCGTTTTAACTAATTACATACAGTTGCCGATCACATTTCACTATACTACCTACTATGTTTCATATTAAGAATATTTTTGTTTTACTTCCACCTAATGTCATTGTCATTGCACTTATTAACTGTATATCATTGTATTTATTAACTGTATGTAAAAGCATAGAAATAAATAAATAAATAAATAAATAAATAAATAACACTAATTTATAAAATAAAATTTCTTTGCCACGCCGGGATTCGATCCCGCGACCTTCGGAGTGCGAGTCAAGAGCCTTACCGCTGGGCTACGCCGGCCGGCAGTACTCAGTGTACTGCAGTTGTGGAACAATAATTAAGTTTTTATTTATTTATTATTATTATTAATTTATATTCATCACATACATGTAATATATTCATTAGTAATTATATTTTCTAGTTACAATCGGATTAAACCGAAATCATTAAAATTTGCTACAAAATATAAATTAATGGACCCTTTAGTTTTATTTTTTTCCAAATCACTAAACGAAATCTATTTTTTTTCAAAATTCACGGCCATTTTAGCGAGCTAATAATGAACACCAATTTTATTTATTTTTATGTGTTCGAATACCTACAGATCATACGCCACTTTTGAGACCCCAGGCGTTTAGAAATAAGGTTTTTTTCTGTCCATGGAGAGCGACACAAGCTAGAGAACAATCCCACATACTTAGTTCCACTAGCTCCGGGCGGTCGTGAATCTTCTACGGCATCACATAAAAATACATACGTTATGTCTGTTGATGAGGTGCTCATAACAAGATAGTATTCATTAGTATAGTGCTATTTTTTTTTACATAGGAGGCCTGTCAGGCATGTCTCATCTTTGAGGATGCTGTGTTTAGGGTCTTTTTTAAATAAAGGAAGGGGAAGAAGTTCTGGAAACGAAAAGGTATGAGGGGTGTGTGGGAAAACGCATTCGCCCCGAAGAACTGTGTCCGGGTCCATGGTGTGAGGTTACCCCATGGACCCGGACACCAAAGTCACCAAACGTAGCGAATCACTTGGGGTGACCTAAATAAATGGTTCCCGGGGCAAATTGGTATTTGGGAGGCGGGCAGGGCTGGGCAGTATTTGAATTACTTCTTAAAAATTATTTTCTAATTGGTATTTCAATTACCTGATGCTGAGGTATTTTGTAATTTGTATTTCAAATACTTATGGCTTCAAAATACATTTTCAAATACATTTAGAGACCTTAATAATGATAATGAAAAATAAACTGACATAGATAATACGTAAACTAAAAACGCTAGAATCCAGAGCAACATAATAAGGTATGTTAATATTTAGAGATGGCAACACGTCCTGTGCTATAATAGCACTGTTATTGTACATTTTCTATCATATTTGTATCATATTATATTATACTTGTCATTGCTTTGTATTGTACATTTTTGTGTCATAGTATTAGATCAAGCACTATAGGAATAATTTGACTGAATTCTAGATTATTTTTAAGGTTACTACAGCAGAGCGCACTTGAAGTGAAATAACACAAAACTGCGCTATACAAATGTCGTGGTATTATAATAATAATTATTATTATCTAACACATGGATCCTATAGCACAAAACTTTACAAGCGGAGAAGAGGTGTCTTTTGGGAAATGCGATTGGTCAATTTTTGCACGTCTCTGTTTCACTCTGCTCAACTTTGCTTCTATGGAAACGCACCCATAAGGGCACTTACGACAATTTATTGCAACCAAAGGTTCTACCAAAACCAAATGTATTTTGTAATTTGTATTTTGTATTTGAAATAAAAAAGGTTAAAATGCTGTATTTTATGTCTTGTATTTCAAATACACGACTTGAAAATACGTTGTATTTCGTATTTTAAATAAACGCGGAAAAGTATTTTGTAATTTGTATTTTAATTACACCAAAGCATGTATTTTGCCCAGCCCTGGAGGCGGGTACGGCAGGAGTGCACCATGTTTCGTACTTACGTAGATTCTGTATGTTCGATAGTTTTCTTCATCAGGGCATTTGTCATTTGCGTTGTGGCTCATGATAAATATTAAGACCACTATTGGTCGGTAGAATCTTTAGAAAACGAGGAATAAAATTAATAAAAATAGAGTCAGGTACTTACCCAATTTCATAGAAAAATGTTTTAGCAGGATACTTAAAAATATTTATTTAATATACAAAAAAATTATATCCTTTATTCCAAACAATTTCGCCTCTATCAATAGACCCAAACAATCTAATACTTATGGCTAAGCCTAAAAGCAATTATCAATATAAATAAAACCTTGATCCTTAAATTAGGTCCAAATACCGTAGCACTCTATTAACCCTCCACATCAATTCATCTTTATTCCGCCACAATATTTTATCTTCCACAACATACTCTCTAAATGGTCCGCAATCTAATTCATCTACACAGTCGTCACGGTAATGGTTTAGTTGAGCATCGTGCTTGTTGATAGAGTAACTACATTCAGTAGTATTGGCATGTTCTATAGGCATATGATTTTGTACTGTCAGAACAGACTTTGTGTCGAAAAATGACTTTACATAACAATATGGATCCGTAAAATTGACCGATCTTTGGGTATGTCTCAACATGTGCATGTATTCAGGTATTTCAGGATGACTATCAGCTGGAGTCAAATCACTTAAAAAATAAACGTTCTGAACGTTATAAGAAGCCCATATATCACGACTTGCCTCATCATTAGCCTGAACCCTTTTCAGCAATGAAGTCCAATTGTTATCTTTCACTGGTAATATGATCTCGTCTATGTCCATAGGAATAATGTATTCGTACGAGTAGATGTTCCTGTAAAAGCAGTCATTGTATGGAATCAGTTCATCATAGCACTGTTGTCCGAAGTTTCTTTCGAGAAATTCATGCTGTAAGACTGGTATGTTTGGCTGCCCTTCAGGTAGCGTTATGGGTGTAACGTCAACTTTTCCAACCGAAATGTAATAATCCAACACTTTCTTTATATTTGGGTGCACATTTAGCTGATAGAAAAACACTTTGTGGACCCCCATCAGATCTAAGAACTCGATCCATTCGACGATTTTAGCAGATTGGTCAGATTTAAGAAAATCAAGTCCTTTAACGCACACGGCAAACTCTTCTTTCTTGGCCGGAACTTCGTAAGTAACTTTTAAGAAATTTGTGGCTGCATCGCAAGGCTTCCTGACAAGGGAAACACAAGCAGGACTCTCATATTGGTGGGTATCGGGAAGTTGGCAGGTGACCAGGTAAGGGCCGTACTTCTCTGCATCTGGATCTCCCCACTCATGGTACCAAATGTATTTATACATTACAGTACCGACTATGACAGGCTCAGTTTGACCTTCAAACCAAAACTGGCAGAAGGTTTCCTTGGTAAGGTCAATCTGGTCAATCATTACCAAGACGTGCACACTATTCCTGAGGCCATTAAGCTTTCTGTTATCAAAGAAAGCTTTATATATCTGGAATGTCACAATCGACGTTTTGAAGGCTTGCCAATACATATTATTGAATTTTAAGTTGTAAATATCTGGCAATGGAGCGCAAGAAAAGTTTTTGTAGAACATTTCATTATCTTTATAACGCTCCCAGTAATCATACGGGAGGCTCGGTAAGAGCTTAGCAATTTCCTCAGCTGTCGAAATACTCAGATCGGGGCTGATGAAATCAGGCTTAGAGACCTGGAGAAGATGACTTCGAAGAGTATATTGCCAACTGTACTTGTATTGGATAATAATAAATATCACTGGGATTGATACAATTGCAGACCATTTCCAATAATTTGTGTGCTTCGGCTGAAATCAAAATAAACCAGATAAAACATGCTAAATCAAATTATAAAAAATAGTTTTTAATTTTTAAATTCCTAGACAATTAGGAAGGTAGGTATTTTCTTGTACTACTAAAAGCAAACACCTGGTCTGAATTAAACAAAATGGCAAATGCAGATATCAATCCACTAAAATTATGGTTTGATAAAAACCTGTTGACTTTAAATTCTAAAAAAACCTATTATTTACCATTTTTCATTAAAAAACCAGAAACACCTAAAGAAATAAACTTAATAATCCACTCTGTGACAAATACAGAAAACCACAAATGTAATATATCATGTTCAAAAATAGAAAGCAAAACTGATATTAAGTACCTGGGCATAACAATAGACCAGCGTTTAAAATGGTCTCCACACATAAATATTCTGAACAACAGAATAAGGAAACTAACATATATATTTAGATGTTTAAGAGATATTTTAAACGAAAAATTACTTAGAACCACATACTTCGCTTTCTGTCAATCAATTATACAATACGGCATTATAGGATGGGGCGGTACATATAAAAATCAAACACAAACAATTTACATATCACAAAAACTAATAATAAAAACAATTTTTAAAAAAACCTACTCATATTCGTCAGAACTTTTATTCAAACAATTTAAGCTCAGAAAATTAAGTGCATTATACTTTTATCATGCAACATTACAAATTTATAAAGATAATATTAAAAATCAAGTTGCACCCTTTAAAAATAACAGAAGTCTTAGACAAACATCAATACTTCCCACTCCAAAATGTAAAAAAAAAATTGGACAATTGAGTCATAAATATCTCGGAGCAAAATTTTTTAATTCATTACCAGAAAAAATTAGAAACATGAATACCAATATAAAAAATTTTAAAACTCACCTTAAAAATTATACTGAAAACTTAAACTGAATGATATAAAAAAAGCAATACAATAACACCCCCCCATACACACAAGCCTTGCTTAATTATGGGGGTACATCAAATATTCTACTATGTAATTAATTACTGTATAAAATTTATTTGTAATTTATGTACCTTCTATTACTAATAAAAAAAAAAAATAAATAAATAAATTGTAATTCTGGTAATAAAAACCTTTTCCATTTTTCTAAGCGAGAGCACCTTTATAGAATTTTAATCTGGAGTAAAAAATATGTTAGAAAACGCACAATACCTTAAACACACAAATGAATTGAACATGTTGCTTTGACTATTTGAAATGATAAAATAAATGTTAATTCTCTAAATTTCTTTCTCGTATGCTGATAATCGATAACAATATACCATAATAACTAAATCACGACTTGTAATAAATATATTGATTTCAAACACACGCATTAAAGCAATAAATGCTCACATACGCTAATGGCGCTAGAAGTCTTTCGGAAACAATGAAAATAGTTGTATTTTTACTATAATAATAAATAATGCGGACATTTTGGCGCTTTTTAATACAATTTAGAAACTACATACCATACTGTTGAGTACTAAAACTACGAAATCGAAGACAAATACGACATTGGGGCGAGGCGTGGCAGTTGAGTACTAAAACTATGAAATCGGAAATAAATACAATTGCCTTTTCTTTGGCTTACCATATGACAAAACAAATCATGTGCAGAGCACTGTTAACAAAGAAATTACATTTTTCTAATATTTTGATTACTCCAAAGTCTGCAACATCGCTGGTCAAAAAAATTAACGTTTTTTTATGTTACCATGACAACACATCAATGCATGACATTTCAAAAGAAATTCATTATTCGAACACGAAGGAATCCTATGCATTTCTAGGTAGGTATTTCTTTACTTCTCTATAAAATTATTAAATTTACTCCATTTTGCAATAAAAACCATTAGAAAAATAACCGACTTCAAAAGAAGCATACAAAATATGGATTATGGACATGGGAAGGAAGAATATAGATACAATTTTGCAACCTATTAATAATTAATTCTTGTATTGTACTTTCTTTTAGATTTAACTTTATAATTTTCCTACGTAATATTTTAATATAGATATTTACTTATATTTCAAACAAGAAAACTTGTACAATGTATCCTTAGAACCTAAGGACATATTTTTCTCTAAAAAAACTGTAAAACAAAGAAAAAAATAAAAATAAATAAACATAAATATAAAGTCTTTGATTTTAGGTACTTTTTGTATTGTCATTAACACTTTCTGAAAAAAGCAACTGATTTTATTGACTATTTTGCATGAATTTAAGAGTGGAGCATTATGTAATAGACACTTCCAACGAAGACAAACAGGGAACATTCCAACCTAAAAAAATATCCACCTTTCCTAATTTTCAGAACCCAAGGGAATCTTCAAATGGTTGATTTAGTTCTTGGTTGTTGCAAAACATATTTACACTGTATATGAAATAATCAGTCTGAGAGGCAGGTTACGAGTAACGTAAGGTACGAGTATGGGCCACGGAAATCATTTATTGGATAACCAACACTTTTGCCATGGTTCACCCAACTAGTTCGCTACTTTTGGTGGTTCATAGGAGTGAAGAATGTTCGGGTCTTGGTAGCGCAAGCGTCTGCCTCCCATTTGCGTGGTAGGCCGGATCAGCACTCCCTCGGAACATCGTCTTGCACCACGTGCCGGGACAAACTGACTTCCAGATTCCTACCCACCACTTATACCATCTACTTCCTCTTCTTCCTTTCCTAAAAATACCCCCATACAGCATCCCCAAAGATGACACATGCCCTGGGGGGAATTACTTTCCTCCGGGCCTCCTGCGTGGAGCTAACGTAAAAAAATTTTGAGAAAAAATAAGATTCTTTATGTAAAAAAAAAAAATTATTGTGTAAAAATAAGAATTCTCTACGTAAAAAAAAAATCCCCGACACATTTGCAATGCAGATATATTACCACTGCACAATATTATTACATTTTCATCATAATGTCACGAGTAGTTTAGTCGTAAACTTCAATATTACTGCATGGACTAGCGATAAAAAAATCACTGTTTTTTTATAATTCACGGCTATTCAAATATTTATGGTAAAATTTGGAAGGAGGGCAGCAATTCCTTCTCCCTGGAATCTTCAACCAAAAATTAATAAGAAATATTGTTAGATGAAAGAAATGAGATTACGACATCATTTTTTAAGTCGTAATATCTCATCTATTTGACAAATTTTTAATAACCGTATCTATAGATGCTCATGCTCATTTCAATTTTTTATCGATTTATAATATAATTCTCACAGTTTTTAAGTTCTTAATATACATTTGTTATTTTTTAAGATAATATCTGTACAATTGTTGAACCGAAATATCAAATAGGTAAATGAAATTCACTCGACAGAAAAAAATTGCAAAGTACGCTCCAAAAATTATTAAAAACCCATTTTGGTCTGTTATTTAACATGTTAAAGGTATAAAAAAGTCACAGAGTATCTTTAAATGCTACTTTAAATTTGTCAAGAGATTTTTGCTCTATTTTAAACGAGGCGTGTTTTATTAAATACTAGCTGGTTCCCGGCATGCGTTGCTATGCCATTTAATAAAGTTTCCCTCCCGGGTTCCCCTCCCCCCTCCCAGATTCTCCTCCCTCCTCTCGACCCAAGTTCCCCCCCCCCACCTGTACCCTCTCGCATTCTATACATTCAGTCCCGGTACATTCAGTTTTCGCGTGCCACGTATTTAATTTTTTAAAATTTATTATTTCATAATGCCAGAGCTAGCCAGAGAAAACCTTGTCCTTACAATAACGAACACAAAAAACAAAGAATTATCCAATTTGGTGCAGTCGTTCGGAAGTTATGCGCGTACATACATTTTTTCAAAATTTTCGCTTAATTTTAATATTTTTTAACATTAGCGCGATCTCTCTAACATTCGTATTTACATATTTTCCTTTCAAACTATCTTCTGCTTCTTTTTGAATGTTTATTACCGGGCCGCAAACCAACTGGTTTCGGGAAACCATTTATTTGTCGTGTTGGATGGAAATGAAAGAAAAAAATTAATACATAATAATTGTTCGTTCATGTAGGTACTTAAATTACTTCCTAAGGTACATAATTAGGCAAAACTCTGTGAATAAGGTAGATACAGTTCTCAGGTACAGCCTGTTTAAAGCTGGGTTACGCGGATATTAATTCCATTACCTGCGCCGAGGCCTAATCCCGCCACATATCACGGGCTTACGGCTTTATTGCGCGCCACTTAAGACATTAAAGCCTATTGTAAATTTTGGCGGAGACACGAGATTGAAAGAGCATACCCTCGTATGCCAAAAAATCGGCCCATTATTATAAAAGCAAGACGATGTTATAGCAGGGCAGAAACGCCCGCCGGAAAATGTGACAGAATATTATTAGAATCACTTTCATGTCGTGACTCGCGAAGAGAATTCGTCGAACGTCACGAACTGAACTGGAGTTATGAAAAACTGTCGCGATTATAGTGGCAAACATACCACGCAGTTGCTAAGTGGAATATTTTAGCTGGAAAAAGTGGGATAATTATGTGATTGCGTTTGCAAGAGATATCGTTAATAGATTCCAGCCAAGTCTGGCTTTTTAACTTTTTTACTTGCGTTTTCAGTGAACACACAGGCTGGGATGTTTGTATTGTAGTCTGGCCGTCACCACCGTATTAATATGACCATGTGTGATAATTAAAGGACAGAAATAACAATTTTGAATATATTTTACTTTTTGGCGTTACAGTAGGTGCCTAATTGAAGTATGCTTTCAATATTTACACGAGTACAAGATCCTTGTTAAGTAAGTTTCTCTAAGCAAATATCTTTTGGCAACTAGGTACAATATGCTAAAATGTACAATTGTGAAACTAATTTTAGAAAAGGCTTGTAAACAAATGGGATTTATTTAACGCATTGCAAAGCCCTTTGCCATATCACACCAACCATTTTTTCCACGTAACATGACATATTATGTAAGATCGCAACTTAATTTTGCCTCCGTCAAATGGAATCCCCAATAACAAACTTACATTAATCGACATCGAAACATAAAAAAGTATTGGACCGTGTTGCGCTACCTCATTCATTAGCCAACGTTTCGGACACTGTAAACTGAACACTGTCCGAAACGTTGGCCAAAGAAGGAGGTTGCGCAAAAAGGCACAATACTCCAAAAATAAATAACGATAATACTTTGGCCGTGAAAATCTAAAATCCTATCAGTCATATCGGTTTAGTAATAACCAATTTATTAGTTTTTTATATTATTTGTGCAATGAGTAGGTACTTTGGGGTTAACGGGATCCTAGAAGACCTAAGGGAACGTACCCATACTACGTGACTAACTTTTTGCAATTTTTAACCCCCCCCCCCCCGCGGTGACCGAAAACCTAAGCCCGCCGCCGCTCATTTGTACCAAGCGTGACATTTTGAAGACCCCCCCCCTAAGCGTGTCACGTAGTATGGGTACGTTCCCTAATACATAAAGATATATTTTTATACGCAATTTAAATAATACATTATTATACATTTTTGTATAGAAATCATTACACTCGAAATAACAATGTTGCACATGGTCACCTAACTGAAAAATTACAAATTCGTAGTAAGTATTGTTTCGCTCATTATACAGTTATTGTAGGTTCATGCTGTCTATGCACGACATATTGTAGCGAGGAAAAGGCAGCAGGTACCAAAATAATATGCAGGTTTTAAAATGAAATCGGTTATTTTTTAAGAATCGTTTAGTTAACTACCAATATTGAATAAATAAATAAAAAGAAACCTAATTACCAGATGTCATAAATTCATTGTTAATTTTAAATTATTGACTCTTACTGGATACCTCTACATCACGGTCCTCAAGTTACAACTAAAAAGTGGTTTATTAGGTATCAAACAATGTTTTTAACCATTATAGGTATTGAAACCAAAGTGAAACGAAGGATTTGCATGGAAAATAAAAGAAGCCATGAGTAAAATGGAATTGGCTCTCCACCCAGCGCAGAACCGTGAGTTGAGGAGCCTTATCCACCATGGAAATTAGAGTGGGGTCACGAGCCTCAGCACTGAGGAACCGAAGATACGGGTAGCAAATTATTTAATCCACAAAGTCAATTAAACGTCTTCGTAACTGATTATAAAAAATGAATTCTCATTACGTCGCTATAATTAATATCTCCAAAACGGCCAAGCCCTTCAAGTTTATAATAATTTAGGGCTGAAAAATGTGAAGTCACTCAAAATGTTAGAATGAAACTGATTTACGACCCATTTCTTTATGACGGAATAATTTAGTATGTGGGTATCCCTTACCCTCGGGGGAGGGTGCCAGAGGGTTGGGTCACTAATTTAATAGAGATTTTAGTGTTGCAATAAGAGTGGCACGCGACTGGAAATACCAACCGGGGTCAATGGGCTCATGGCCGAGACTGTACCCTTTGACACTTTAATACTAAATAAACGACGCAAAAAATAACCGGTTCTTTCGAGAGAAAAGTGCTCAAATATATATCAGCGTTTTTTAAATATCTCATAATATTATCTGGCATCTCTCAAACAATTTCATAATCATATTTAGCTCCATCCGCATTTTTCAAAAGCCGCGCAAAATTATTTCACCGAACTTAACCATTCCGTTACCAACGGGGGTACCCAAAATCCTAAAACCTATAACCACTATCTTCTATACATAATTTCAAGTAGAGACCTTATTAAAGTTATACAGTTTTGGTTATTTTTTTATTTCTTCAAAACCTGTAAACACGTACCATAAAAATTTACTAAAATTCTTGGTAAATTAAAATAGAAAAATATTTTGTTGTGTAGGAATTATTCCTAACCACAAATAATAGTTGCAAGCATACCAAATTGGTTTCTGCTATTGAACGCATACTGTGACTGCCTAGTAAGTGATAGCCGCGTTGTCTCACTAGCCCGAGCTATACCAAATCTGCATGAGGGAGTAAGGTAATGTCGCCCTCCATCCGATGATGCCCCCAGATACGATACACGCGGAAAGTCAGTCCAAATCCAGTCGTTGATTTTTAAAAAATAAAAGAATAAATTAACCACATTATGATAATTCTTTAAAACTTGGGAGGCGGCTATGGGTACCCCCACCTTTAAACCATTTATGCGATTACCAACACCTCTGCCATAGATCACTCCAAGTGGTTTGCTACGTTTGGTGACTTAGCAGGGTACCGGGTATATGCGGTGTGGTTTGTCCGGATCTCGATGGCGGATGCAACTGCCCACCAACTGCATGGCAGGCCAGATCCGGACATGGCAGCGAGATCTTTTGACCTCTCCAGCAGGACTCTCTTGAAACATCGTCTTGCACCACAGTGGGAGGGATAGATTCAAACGTCTGTCACAATGACCCCACACAATGACCCCCAGATTCTTACCCACCCCTCACACCTTTTCCTTCCAAGAACTCTAAAAATCCTCTACACCGGATCCCCAAAGATGAGATAGGCCCTGTGAGGAATTATTTTCCTCAGGGCCTCCTGTGTGGAGCTAATGTAAAAAATATGTATGTGTATCTATATATTTGACGAAACCCCATTTCATGTGCAAGCAATAAGAATAATTTTGAATAAAATTTACGAATCAAATATAAAACTGGCGTTAAAATGCATGGGGTAACAGAGTCACCCCACACGACAAACTAAATTTTGTTTTGCTTCTCGGCATGCGGAAGGTTAAAAAAGTAGTGGCATCAAAAGGAATTTGTTTTATTTCTATAAAAAAACTTCACGCCATTTATTCGAGAAGCTTTTAAAGAAATGAGAAAATTATTTTATTTTACAGACCGCAACCGCTAAAAGCCAGAAAATTCCCCGTCTTGCAGCTTGCAGTATCTTCTACGGCGGGTGAATGAAGACAGCGATTTTCAAAGTCGAAAATTCTTAAAATGTTTAAGATTATTTACTAACGAAACATTACAGATCGTGAAGATTAATTTCTGTAGGTTACAGGATATGAATTGAATGCGTTATTAGTTTCTTCGCATCGTCTTTGCAATTTTCAGACACCTTTCTTCTTTTCCACTTTTCTTTTTCTCAATGCAATTTTATTGGTTTCCATTTTTTTTAAGTTAGCTGCACACAGGAGGCCCTGAGTAAAATAATTTTCCTTAGGGCCTATGTCATATTAGGGGATGCCGTGTAGAGTATCTTTTTAAGGAAAGGGAAGAGGCGATGGGTTGAGAGAGTCTGGTTGGAGAAGTCAAAAATCTTCCCTCAACCTTTGTCTTGATCCGGCCCGTCACGCAGCAGGTGGGCAGGCGCATCTGCCGCCAAGACCTGGAAAAACCTCTTCCCACGAACCCGGACACCCCTGTTAAGCCACCAAACGTAGCGACCACTTGGGGTGACGTATGGCAGAGGTGTAAGTTATCCAATAAATGGTTCCCCGGGCCGGCGGTACCCATAACCACATGTTGCTGTTCTGTGTTTTAGCCCAGTCAAGACATGCAATTATAACATTCCCCAAGTGATTTCTGAAGACACTTACGGAATACGGTAATAGTGCAGTAATTATTTTGGCAGATGGTTGGTCCCAATGTTGTTAGAAGTACCATGACCATAGTTGATTTAATAAAAAAGTTGAACATATTAATCATCTTCTTCCTTTTGTTGATTTTTGTGATTTGCTACAGGTAGAACTCAACAAACGCAATTGAATTAAATCTTAAAGTTTGTTTCGTTTCTTACGATTTTGAGCGATCTGATATGTGAGAATTACCTCGGCGTGCTTGTTTCGCATATGGTGCAAAAATCTTATATCAGTTAATATTATATTCAAACAGCACAAGTTTGTAAACCATCATAAACAAATTGTAATAATTCCAGTACCGTAATCGTTTGTAGTTCTTTAAGTTTTGCATGTCAACACTCCACCCTTTGTAATTTGCTATGCTATTCATTATGGAAATTTGCCGCTTAAATATCAATATTTCACCCTCAGTCAGAAGAGGGTGGCTAAAACGTAAATTAAACACAATCTAACCCCAACCCTTCAGATTACGATATTTCGTGACTTATAACGTTTGAACGTCAATCTAGGAAATTCAAAGTCTTTAAGCATACATAGGTAGCCCAAACCCTCTACTTAATAATATTGATTCATTTACAATTGTTCTTTTAGACAGCTGTAAAGATATTTTTCACCGAAAATATTGAAACAATCAACACCTCAACTCAGAGAACAAAATATCTATTAATTTTGCTTTATAGAGTTTTATTTCACGATGCATGTACATTTGATACTTAATTTTACAAAACGAAACAAGTTCTTCGTTTAAAACCACTTTATTTTGATTTATATTCTCAACCTTCTTCAGGATAATGAACATACAAACTAGTATAATGTCAAGCCTCAAAGTGTTTGCGTTCTTCGATAAC
Source organism: Limnephilus marmoratus (assembly GCA_917880885.1). Taxonomy (NCBI): domain Eukaryota; kingdom Metazoa; phylum Arthropoda; class Insecta; order Trichoptera; family Limnephilidae; genus Limnephilus; species Limnephilus marmoratus. Next base: position 53,043,516 of record OU862921.1, on the reverse strand, counting down.
TTAATTTCGGTTTCGACACATCCGTGTCATTCATTAGCAATCTTAAAACATACATCATGAAATAAAACTCTTCAAAATAAAGTGTATAGAAATTGTTATTTAATTAGTTAATGCCCAAGAACCAAAAAAATATGTAAGCAACAAATTTCGTAATGCTATTTACTGTCTTGTTTTTGAGTTCTGTACTTTCCGTTTTAGTGACAGCTGTTTTAGCATTTATCAAACAGTTTGATAATGGCATTGAACGCCGAAATAGTCGTCACAATAAAATGTGTATTATATTTGTGACGTTATGAATATTTGTAAATTTGCTTTTTTATTGTCTTCTTCCAATAATTGTTATGGCTAAGCATATGCCTTAGCGTACTCGATTTTTACCAAAATCGAGAAAAATATGTTTTGATCCGAAATTGGTCGCCGTTTTTTAATGTCTTCTTTTGGTTTGTTTTACTTGGGGTGGGCACATCTTTTCAGCTTTTATGAACTGCACGTCACTATTACCATAAGAATCTACGTATTTTATCTGTGATAATGGAAAGGTTAGTTACCACGTGAATTATTTCAAAGTCTATCACAAAACACCGCTTAAGCCACTTCAAACAACGTTTTATTATAATTATTATACTTACTTCAACTACTGCTCAAGTATACTGTTCCTATGTAACGAAAGAAAACAAAATAAGTTACAAATTCTCCAAAACAGGGCAATGAGAATAATTCTTCGACGAAACAGATTTTCAAAAATAATTAAAATGTTAAAGGAACTAAATTGGTTGACCGTGAAACAGATGCTGACCTTGAACACGATGGTATTTGTCCACAAAATAATGAACAACACGTTACCAAAATACTTCTCAAATAAAATTGTATACAATAAAGACATTCACAGACATAACACAAGGACGTGCAAGGAAATTAGGCTACAAAAAAAAGACAAAGCGAATACGCAGAACAGTCTACTGTACAAGGGAATGAAGTTGTATAACACACTACCAGAAACTTTAAAGTCCACACCAATTGGAAAGTTCAAGATGTATTGTAGGAGCTACATAAAACTTGAAAAAATATAGTGAATATGAAATATTATAATCAATTAGAAATTTGTAAACTTAAATGTACAAATTACTAAAATAAAAATTATTATTATTATTATTAATTTAGAACGAGTTGCAAATATAATATATCTACAGGGTGTTAAGGGATGTCTGCAACCAGTAATTCCCGGCATTGTTTGGAGTAAAAAAAAATGGTTTCCGGTGATATTTATGATGTTTTTTTTTTCAAATTAAAACATAAAAATATCAGTTGGTATTGGACAGTTAGGGTCGGTATGAGGGTTCATTTGGTTACTTGGCTGAGTGACTAGCAATATCATGCGAACAAAAAAAAAATTTAGGTTTCTACGAAAAAAAATTTTTTAAAATGTCACCGGAGACCAAAATTTCATTAACATTTTTTTACTCCAAATAATGTCACAAATCACTGCTTAAAGCAAGTCAAGTACGTCCCTTAACTTCCTGTATATATATAATATTGTTTAAAATATGTCAAAGAACATTTACTGGTCCACATTGGATTTCGACCCTTGACCTCTGGGTCAAAAAGGAAGAAACCTAACACTCTTTCACGGAAATGGCATGTATCTTTTCGCGGGAGATTTTTTCAATGTAGTTGAGTGTTTCAGGCTAATAATTATTGCTTAAAATGACTGTTGTAGTTGAGTGTTTCAGGCTAATAATTATTGCTCAAAATAACTGTTACCCTTTGTGCTATGCATAAAAATCTTGTCTTAAAAATTAGTTTATCAATTAAAAAAATAATAATAATAATCATTTGTAGTTTTTAGGGTAGACTCCGAGGGAATGTCATAATTAGTATCCATTAAATTTCTGATAACCAGCGAGGTATCACCACACATCTGATAATAATTATTAATTATTATGGTTTTTCAGTGTACCGATTGTGTATCGTGTTGTTCTAACTCAAACAAAAAACTAATTTACTCATTGTTAAGTTAACGAGCTCGCTCAAATAATATTGAATATATTTGACACGCGAGCGCTTCACGGAAGTCCCGGCGGAGCCAGTACCAAACGTGAGGTACCCCTCCCCCTCCCCCTCCCCCTCCCCCTGGAGCTTGTTATTTATTATTATGAAACAATTCTAACTATTTCGAAGGAACAGCTCGCATGCCACGCTACTTCATATCATTATTTTTCCGGACTTTATAATGATTTTAATTTGGCTTGATATTGACATACTCAGGACGGAGTGCTTAGGTTTTTATACTTATTTTCCCATATAAAATATTATAATGTTTTGAAATATTTTCAACGGTACACAAGGCGTAATCTAATAACATTTGAATCTTAGGAAAATACAAGTAGTTTTTAAATGAGTTTTCTCAATATATTGAAATTTTCACTAATTGTCCCCCCAATTCTTACAAATCACACCCACTTATTAATTTCCATTCGGATCTACGACATTTTAGGGTATGCTGTGTGTAGGGTCTTTTTAGGGAAAGGAAGGAGATAATTGTTTTGGGAAGGAAAAAAATGTGTGAGGAGAGGGTAGGAACCTTGGGTCAGTATTTCCGTATGAAATTCGTATGAATCCATCCCTTCCACTGGAGTGCAAGGTGTTATTCTGCTGGTAATAGTCTCCCGATCTGGCCCGCCAAGCGAACGGAGGGCAAACGCATCAGTCGCCAAGCTCCGGAAAAACCGCACCATTCGGACAGCCCTGCTTACCAACCTTGGCGAACCACGTAAGATGACTAATGGTTAAAATTGTTTGTTATTCTATAATTGGTTCCCGGGGCGGCGGTACCTTTAGTAGCTTCCCAAATTTAACTGATTTATTGGACAACAATGTGCATAAATGTGAAATCATAAGCACCATCGGATAAATTAATCAATAATCAACTCACACTAACATCAAGCCATTTAACAATCAAGAAATTCACAACCACGATACTCGAAATAGCAATAAAATCTGCGTTTCTCACACACACAAAACCAAACATGGGATAAAATCTCCGAACTATATTGCCTACACACTGTAATTCGCTTACAGATATTCACAAGGGAATCTAGCAAAATAAAGAATATTCGGGGTAATACTTTAAAAGAACATTTTTTAAGTACGTTCAAGGATAAAACTATGTAATTTTCTTGTCATATTCTGTTCTGTCCTGTTTCTTTTTCTCTCCTGTTTTCTATTTATTGTAATCATGCATATTTGTATAACCTTGGTCTTTTTAAATTTGTTTTTGTATTGTTGTTTGTTCTTCTTAACCTGTATTTTAGTTTTGTCTTAATAATCAATGTTAATGTCAAAATAATAATTGTAAGTTACTCCCATCCTAAAAATCGCGAGTTTTGTCACTTTGCCCTGAAAGAAACAATTAAAAAAAAGTTACATCACGAACTAAAGAAGAGATAAAAGTGACTTCTTCAAACTTTGAAAATACACTTTGTGGCGTCACTTTTAATTAAATGTAATCAAATAATGTTGTAAAAACCACTACATATTTAATACTAGCTGATCCGACAAACGTTTTTCTGCCACATAAATTATTTCTAGTGAATATTTTGGCTGTTAAATAAAAAATAACGAATGTATTGTAAGTGTGTCGGGATGGGATCTGTGACAGAAAGAGGAATGAAGCGTTGTTAACGATGACCGACGATAAAAACAAAAAAAACACCAACTAAAGTAGGAAAATGGAATAAAGAAAATCAATATGAATTTCGAAGAGCAATTGAGTTGACGATATATTTTGTCAGTCCGCCTTTAGCCAACACAAATAAGCTCGATGGTTTGCCAACGCGAGAATATGATGCCGAATGAAATATCAAAATGACGCGACGGTTCTCGTGAATATCTTGCGCATGTATAGATGAAATTTCGATGAGGCGGACGTAGCTCCATCTGTCATTAAACAACATAAATAATTTCTTTATGTTTGAAATACGAAAGACGGATAAATTTGCTCAAACAAAAATAATAAAATCGCGATTAAAAAATGGGAGGGTGGAGGTGGGAGGATTAAAATTTTGGGGTTGTAGGTATTTTTTGATGCCAAAAAAAAAAACAAAAATTTTTTTTTTCAAAAAAATCGATTTTTTTTTTGGATAGGGACACCTTAATCACCTAGCGGTATAGTAAAAACCTATTCTCATACCTACCAAATACACATAAAACTTTCGGAGGAGTGCGATCACAAACACAGTGACACGAGATTTTGTGTGTAAGATTATCAATATGTTTCGAAAACTAAGTTTTCTTCGTCAGGATAATATTAATATGTTGTAACATGTTGATAATATTGATTATATAATGGTGTTTTAACAAAGTTATTTGTTTTCATTTAATTAGATAAAAGTTTATTTATTTATTGGTTTTAAACCATTGAACTTTTGTTTAAAATCTACTTGAAAAGGATTGGATAGTTGTAATAATATTTTCTGCAAAAAAATTTAACTAAGATGTTGTTGCTGAATCAGTTACTGAAAAAAACTTTATGGTTGAATCAGTTTTAACTTCTAGAAAGACCAACAAGTATGTGAAAAGAAAACGGTATAAATGCGCAAAACTTTAAGATTGTAGGAGTGTTTCAATAAATGTGAGGGAATTTGAAAATTTTTTCAAATAATATGTTAAGCTGCTCTTTAACGGTTGCATGGTAAAAGGATTTTTGAAATTCCATATTGTACTTTGGCTTAAGTTTAATCTTTATTCCACAAGATCAGATCGCCGCAAAATTCGAAGCTTTCAGTTAAGAGAATATTGAAAAGCTCCCATTCAGAACATATTCAGTGTAATGATAAAGCCGGTCTTCAGGCTTCAGGCTTCAGGGGAAAGAGGGAGTAGTTAACTCGCCGGGCACAGCGGGCAAAAAGAGAAGCTAACTACTGCCTTTATCGACATGCAAAGCGGCGGGGAATTTCAAGATATGCAGCGCATTTCCCCTTTTTTCCCGCTCTTTAAAGGAAAACGGCATGCAGTCTATTTCTTAGTACTGCATAGCAAAATCTATAGCGCCTGCAACTGCATCCATAAATGCAGGCGTCTTACGGAACAAAATACACATTACTTTTGTTTTGAAAAATTCTCGGAGAGTCTGCATGGTTTTTTTTCCGAACGACTGGCCTTTGCGTTTTCATTCTTTACAAAACAGTTTTCATAATATTTCAAAGGGCATTTTATTTATATTGCGTAATTTTACAGGTAAATCGCTCTTGTTTTCTCATTTTAATTAATTTTTATTTTATTTGGGAAAGCTTACAGAGGCATATTGACGTATTGAATATTTACTTGGTTGCATCAACCATGGAAGTTTCCGCTAATAAGATAATTTTACGAAAATTCGGAAAATTTGATTGCTCAAATGAAAAAAAAAACATAATACATAGATATTGAAATTTAAAAAAAATGATATTATGCTCATCAAGTTTTTAAGACAACTTATTCATATGTATCCAGATAATGGTAAATCAAATTAAATACAAATAGTACAATATCATAAAACAATGCAAATAAAGTGATAAAAATGTAAACGACATTAAAGAAAAAATAAATAAAAAATGAAAATGAAAATAAAATATCTTAATGACATAGGGAGTTCAAATTGCATTTTAACTATGTGATTAATATTTTTCTATTCCGTATGTATGCAATTAGTTATTTAATTGACCTGAGAATAAATGGTAAAAAGATGTCAGTATTTGAAACTATGTTAATATATTTTATAGATGTTCTGAATGAATGTTGTGGTTGCTGCACGGTGGAAAAGATTGTACTCTAGATTCTCTATAGTAGTTATGGTCAACAAATGTTTTTCGATGGGAATTTTATTTTATTAATGTAGGCTACTAAATACGATAGTCGATAGTGGTTAGAAGTACAGCAACATCAAATTGTCAAATTGTCCGCTTTTCAACATTCATACCAAACAATATTTTTTCAATTTCCAATAAAAATGCTTCTCTAATCCCTGAAAATAACATTCACTTTATTAGATAAAATTAAGCACATTGTTACAGGGATAACTTGCATTGTTAATATTCGGAAGTCAAAGTTATTAGATTTAGTTTATCAAAGCTACTTGCAATAACACCCTACCCTCCCCGAGCCCTCCGGCGTTAATAACAGAACCTCCGGAGGAGATCGGCGCCACCAATATCGGATCACGGCACGAACGGAATTTGATCACGGAGCGACGCTCTTGTAATTTTACTTACCATTAAGCAATTACTCGCAGTGGAATCTCTACACATCAGGCGGAGTACTCACCCACACTTACTCCTCTCCTATCTGCCCTCCCGTTCTCCTTCCTTCTTCCTTCTTCCTTCTGACACTCTCACACCACAGATATTCTCCTCACTGCTCACTGCGGACTGCCCTCTAAGATTGGCATTGACAAAGGCGGGAGGCGATAAAGATTCATCGGGCGATTTCACATAACTGTTGGGTATATAACTTGTTTGCAAACATTCGGGATTAAGAGGAATTAGGCTTAAATGTTACAAATGACGTCATGGCTATACTAACTATGAAATAATAATGGAAGGAAAATATTTTGCTTTGTTTTCAATAAAGAAGTTCGAACACAGGTCATCTATTAATAAATATTCCAGCTTCGATCTTATTTGGAACTTGAAATCTGTATACCTAAAAATCTCGTGTCACGGTGTTTGCGGTCGCACTCCTCCTCCGATTTTTATAAAATTTTTAATGTATATTTGGTAGGTATGAGAATAGGTCGTAAAGTATATTCCATACATAGGTGATAAGGGTGTCCCCATGCAGAATTTTTTTTGTATTTTTTTTACCATTTTTTTTCGTATTTTATTTTTAATTGGCATCAAAAAATACCGATAACTCCAAATTTTCACCCTCCTACCCCAACACTCCCATTTTTTTGTATTTTTTAGTACTCCAATTTTAGTATTTTTGTATGTATAACCACATAACCGTCATGGGCAAACCATCGAGATTATTTGTATTGGCTAAAGACGGACTGACAAAAAATATCGTACACTCAATTGCTATTCGAAATTAATATTGATTTTTTTTTTTCATTTTCCTACTTTAGGATAAAAAATGTTAAGTCCTTACATACGAAATTGGCGTTTTGCTGTACTGACAACTTTGATCTCAAATATCTTCTCTTTGGTAAGGAATTCCAAATTCAAATTTATACAGCTATTTACTCATGTATTTGTGTTTCGAAAATTATAATTCATTTGTCTTTTCCTTAATTGTTTTTTTTCTTTGCGTCACTTAGTTTACAAAATGGAAAACTTGAAATATCGCGTTATTTACGAGTACGAGTTCCACCGTGGCACCAGTGCTGCAGAAACGGCTCCAAGGATTAATGATGTGTATGGCGACGGTGCCGCAAAAGAAAACACAATGCGTTTTTGGTTCCAACGTTTTCGTTCTGGAAATTTCGACCTGCAGAACAAGCCCCGTGGACGGCCGGAGACCAAAGTTGATAATGAAGAATTGAAGGCTATTGTAGAAGCGAATCTATCGCAAACCACGTTCGAGTTAGCTGCGGGCTGCGGTGTTAGTGATAAAACTGTTTTAATCCACTCGAAGCAAATTGGGAAGGTTAAAAAGCTTGAAAGGTGGGTACCTAACGAATTGAGTGAAGCAAATCAACAAACGCGCGTTAGAACGCTAGACCACACATTGCACAATAGACGGATACCAAATAAGAGGAGCTTCAATTGGAATGTCTAAGACATCCACCATACTCTCCGGACCTTGCCCCAACAGATTACTATTTTTTTCGAAATTTGGAAAACTTTTTGCAAGGGAAAAAATTCAACTCCGATGGGGCAGTCCAAACCGCCTTCAAAGATTTTATTGATTCCCGTCCGAATGGTTTTTTTTAGTAAAGCGATCGATGAACTACCTATGAGATGGCAAAAGTGCATGGATAGCAATGGTACATACTTTGATTAAATAAATACATTAATTTAAAAAAAAATCGACTTATGTTCCTCCCATACAAAACGCCAATTTCATACGTAGGGACCTAATACATATAATATATTACTTTTTTCACTTTACATTAATTTAACTAGATCAAACAATGAATATGTCCGTTACTTTAATGACATACATTGAATTGGGAAAATGAATGGTCGGTGTTTTTTTGTTTTTATCGGCGGTCGTAATCTACAGAGCCCCAGTCCTCTTTCTGTCATAGATCCCATCCCCATACACTTACAACACATTAATTATTTTTTTTATTAACAACCAGAATATTCACTTGAAATAATTTATATTGCAAAACAACGTTCGCCGGGTCAGCTAGTAATTTATTTATTTATTTTGAAATTACATATTACATCTTTATAATGAACTTTGGTTGTCCAACTATAGTGCAGGCGGTAGAGGTAGTTGAGTATGCAAAATGTGAGGACCGGCAACTATGACCGGATTCTTAATTTTACCCGAGACCCCAAATAATAACAAAACACATCTTGCCACTAGGTTTGATGATCCCTTCCCCCTCCCTTCACACCCCCTCTTCGCCCATATGGCAAGTGCAGGCGCTAGAGGTAGTTGATATATGCAAAATGTGAGGACCGGCAACCATGGCCGGATTGTTATACCTGAGACCCCAAATGTATGAGACCACTTTTCTGTTCCATACAAATACTGTAAACAATAGGGGCGCTAGACTCCGATCGTCACTTCGGTTTCGGGAGATAGTAATAACTCAGAAGTTTCTTGGATAATGAATGACTATTTATTTTTCAGACGGTTTTTATACTAATCTGTGTTAAAGGAAAACGTAAACATGTTATTCATTTTGCCACCTGTTGTTTATCTGGATGACCGCAGGTGTTCAGTTTCGTGAATAACAAACTTGTTTTGACACGATGTGTTTTTCTTGCATGGGTTGACGTCAGTTCGCACCTGTTGTTTATCTGGATGACCGCAGGTGTTCAGTTTCGTGAATAACAAACTTGTTTTGACACGAAGGGTTTTTTCTTGCATGGGTTGACGTCATTTCGCACCTGTTGTTTATCTTAATTACTCCAAGTGTTTGAGGCAGGTGTCCTGTGTGCTCTATTTCGTTTGAATAACGAACTGGTTTGGACATGCGTATTGTTTTCTTGCCTGAGTTGACCTGATTTCTCCAGGCGGATGAACGCACCTGCTTAAAATGCATCAATATAATGTAGGCGTTTTCGTTGCTAAGTGCTTAGTTCTTGAATAACACGTGCGGCTGCCAGCTGGGATTTTTCACGTAAACGAGCTAGTTTAGACACGAAGTGTTTTTCTTGCATGGGTTGACTTCATTTCACACCTGTTGTTTGTGATAATGCGAGGTATTTTGGTTTTTAAATAACACTTGCAGTTTTTTCATGTAACATTTCGCAAGAATTGACTTGTCAATAAGTTGATTACTGTTCTCTTGTAGGCAGTAATATTCTGAAGGAACAGGTGTGACGACCAGCTGCAAAAGTTTCACGTAAACAAGATCTAATGCATCAATGCGTCTGTTACACCAAAAATTAACAAATAACATCTTGCCGCTAGGTTTGATGATCCCTTCCCTCTCCCTTCAAACCCCCTCTTCGCCCACACGGCAAGCACAGCGCGCTTTTATGTGTTTAGTATATTTCTACATCTATTGACGTAAAGACGTTGCTTTGTTAAGCCGTGTTTTTTATATACGTATAAAATAATTCGATTTTCGTTCTTTTTGAGTGTATGTTTAAAGTATACTGTATTGAAAAACGTTAGAAATGTCGTTAAAAGTGGTTAATTTGCAAAGAAAAAGGCCAAGGAAAAAGCAATGCAAAGATGGTTGCTTTTGTATCCTTTCAAAAATGGTGTCCACTCAATGCTTACTTCATATCTTGGAATACAATCTGATACTACAGGTGACATTAATAGTTATAATGAATGGACACAATCTAGAATTAATACATATCTTATTTCAAATCTTGTAATCCATTTAATACTAGTGGGTCACAAAAATCACAGATCGTCGTTGAAATTAAAAAAAATTATAACTGTGGTACAACCGCTCAAGAAGATATAATAAATTTAAATACTTTCAAAATTTATATTGTTGATGTTTGTTTGTTTATGTTTCTCTTGTTCACAAAATCCAGTTAAATAAGTTCAATACTTTTTGTGATTTTGCCGAGGCTTTCTTCAAAAAAAATTATGTAATTCTTTACGTTGCAAGGCATGAAGAGAATAGATGTAATATTCGATAGATTTGACGACATTTCTATAAAATTTTTGGAGACAAATTTACGGCGTAAAGGCCAAATTATTAAAAATATCATAATTTCAAACCATTCAACAAAGATTCCTGTTGTAGACCAAAAAATGAAGAAGAAGGGAGAGGGAAGGGACCATCAAACCCAGTGGCAAGATGTTTTTTGTTATTATTTGGGGTCTCAGGTATACGAATCCGGTCATAGTTGCCGGTCCTCAAATTTTGCATATATCAACTACCTCTAGCGCCTGCACTTGCCGTATGGGCAAAGAGGGGGTGTGAAGGGAGAGGGAAAGGACCATCAAACCTAGCGGCAAGCTGTGTTTTGTTATTATTTGGGGTCTCAGGTATAAGAATAAGAATAAGGTTCTCACATTTTGCATACTCAACTACCTCTAGCGCCCGGTCTACTAGGCAAATTGCCAGAACAGTCAAAATGAACAGATTTTTTACATGTAATTAGTGTGTTGACAATTAACTTAATTAATTTTTTTCCAAAATCTAATAGAACTCTTCCAAAATTAGGTTTTCGGACGTCTTAGCTGAAATCGGCTTAAGAGTTTATCTCCTAAACTAGTGGATTGCTTCCTTAAGCGAAGAAAAAAATAATACCACATAAGGAAGAGTGGAGGTGTTTCTATACCTGTAAGACGCTCAAAGAATTACTACTGTATAGGTGAAAGACATAGAAAAAGTATGACGAGCATTCATACAAAGAGATAGAAATCTAGAATACAGATATTTTTGAAGGATACTCACAGTCAACAGTTTCACTCACTCTGGAATGACTAGCATTCATGCTTTGTTACTCCTACAACGTAAAGTCTTTTCAAGGCCATGATTCAATCATTCATTTTTTTTTTTAATTCTGTCCTCACAGGATTCGAGAGATGACACAGACCCAAACCTTCTGCCTTTCCTGTCTTCTCTGTGTAAATGTATAGTGGATGTAATGTTTAACAAATAAACCAGGTGGGTAAAATCAAAACACAATAGCGGTGAGGGGTCCAGATAGACTATAAGTAGGTGCTTTGCGTGCAATTTTTTATCTATTTCTTTAATTTTATCATATTATGCAATTCTTTATATACCCCATTCGTTTTCTATAACGATTTGTTAAGATTTAAAAAATACATTTTTCGATTGCGTTAGAGCGAGCCCGACACTGTTTCGACGGCTGTTCAATTTCAACTTTCAATGGTGCGCGTTTTTATACCTGCACATCTAGCTGACCCGGCGAACTTCACACGCCTCAGAATCAATGACTTATTGACTTAAATTAAATTCAGTTTTTTTTATTTAAATTAAAAATTACACAATGAAGCAATTATCGACGCACAACTGTCCGTGTTTTATTTTTGTCATTATTAGAGATGGCGTAGTATACGGATTTACAATTTTAGTGATTTTATTACTTTTTCACACTTTCTTTGAACGAGTGGGGTGGGGTGAGGGAGATTTATTATAATTATTGTATTTTTTCTATGGAGGGATGCAGACATACGTTCACCGTTTGTCCCATTTTCGACTGTTGACATTCAGTGTGTAAGAAAGAGGGGCAGCATTATATGTATGTTTAAGAACAAAAGCAAAACAATCAGCAAATTGACATTTGACGTTTTATATTTTTGGAATTCACTCACTACTCAATATTATACTTTCACTATATTTCTGCAGTTCTTTCAAAAGATAATAATTCGTTCCATTCAAAATGAATGAGGAAAATAATTTTCTTCATAACTTTTTATTTCGTAAATTTTTCCGATGTTTTAATAGCTATTCTGCTATTCGGGGCGCAAAGACAAATCCAACAAATCAAAGATCATTAAAAGAAAAGATCGTTCTTGAGTTATAAATGGTGTAACTAACACGACTTTGTTACATCAGAATAATTAAAGAGAATAATTCATGAGAACCATAACCAATGTTAATTTTTTCTTCAAATTGATAAAAGATTAGAACAGAGAAAATCAGCCCCAACGAAACACGAGTTGCGTATAGGTCTTGCAAGTTAAGTTGACTTCATCACAGTACTCACACAGATGCAAAACTTTCATACAGCGTGTTTCGTTTTGGGCTTTTAACAAAAAAGCAATTAATAATTATTTCACAATTGAGAATTCGAATCCAAAGCGTGTTTAAATCGGTAACATAAAACTAATGTTGTTTTACAACATTTTTATAGAAATACTGAAGGTTTAGGAAGAAAAATAAGTTTATTAACTAAATGCGATAATCTTCAGGATTGAATTCAAATGGGTATTCATAAATAACAACAAGGTTAAAAAAATATTACGTTATTTAAAAAGATTAATTTATTATTACATTCATACTTATATAATATTTTATAAAGTAAATAATCGACAAGCCGCCACATGCCGCTGACACGTTTAATAGGCATAGATTTTGAAAAGTAAACTACTGTTAAGAGGAATATAAACCCTAGAAATATTTCGAATATCATGCCTGCAAAATTTTAAAATCGAGCGTCTTTTTCCACGAGGCTAGTGAGCGAAAAAGTGGTTTTTATTTATTTTGTGCATAATTTTATAAGAACGAAAAAAGTTAGAACATAGAAAACCTCAAAAATAGTCTTAGCCATAAAGGGGTATTTTTTAAAAATTGTTTCTTGTATTACTTCATGGTTAAGTCATGAAAAAACTTTTTTTTTGTGGTTTACGCTTATATTTTTTGTTACGTAAATAATAATTTTATTGTAATTCCATTACATAGAAAGGCTAGTAAAAGCTTCGATTTATCCGTAGCATATTTTTTGATGTTCATAGTGTAAGCCGATTCGTCGTAAAGATTAATCAAAATAGTATCTAAATATGATTTCATGTATATATTCATCTTAAACTTAATTACCAAAAGAAACATCGGTTTCGGTCGGGATATACGGAAAAACATGCATTTAAATTCGGTTTTCATTCAAAGTTAAAAAATTCCCATATAAAACATCTCCATTGCCGCCATTTTTTTTACGGATTTGACATTTGTAAAGTTTCGTTTAAAACTCAATACGCATGAATTACTTGGTTTACCTAAACTAAGAACCTAATGTTGAACCTAAGTGTGATTTCCAAAACCTGGGCTTAAAAATTTGGCTGCTTATGGGTTATTCATTTTTTATAATTACGTGTTAGCAATCATCAGCAACACTAATTATTTAATTATGTACCAGTCATCATCAGCAACTATCTATACGCATATTATCTAAAATATAACAGATTACTAACACAAAGGTACAAAATATTAACTGTTGAATAGTTACAAGTCTGTGATACTCCAGTTGCCTTAGACGACAAATCATACAAGTCATTTATGCTTAAAAGTTGACCACCGTTTTTTTCATTATGAATGAGTAAAATAATTAAATATACGGAATAAAATTTCACGATTTGGTCCATTCAGTGATTAGCCACGTTCCGTTTCGTAACAGGACTCCATGATATCGTAATAAAAATTAAACTGCACACTTTACAAACACTATTTATTATATCAAATTTATAAATTTGTCATTATTTGTCACTTGCGAAATGTAGGTGCACGTATGTTTAAATCAAATTACGAACCGAATGAATAGGACATCCTGTAAGTATAGCCTCAAAAGGGTGTCGTTAAACTTGCCTCTCTTCTAACTAGTTACAATAAGTGGGCGTAAGCAAGACAGAGAGCCTTATCGGATTTGTGGGCGTCGCTAGACATTCACATAGATAGACCAATACATCAATACTAAGCATTTTTATTGCTTCCAACTTAAAGTGTTTTACCTATAATAATCATTCCTGACCCCTCACCGGAATCGACGTATTAAACAATATACATTATTTTTTGGTTATGATTATTGGTTGTTTACTTTTCATCATAATCAACAAGTACCTAAATTTTAATATAGGTATTACAGTTACGTAGAATGACACTGAAGCTTCGTGGTTTTTGATAAGAGCTTTAGCACACAGACAAATCGTGAAACTTATCAAAATGGCCTGATCTACATTGTATTTCACTCTATGTAACAACATTGTCTCCCCTGACAAAAAATATTACCATATTTATCATGATAGGCAGGAACAACCGAATATCCGAGTATATATAATATAAATACAAAGTAAATATTCCTTTAATAATGTTTACCGCAAACCGAAATAACAAACAACATTATAATGGATACGTATTCATTATTCGCCCATTGTTAATTACATTTGCACACTTCGCTATCGAAGTGGAATATTTAATTTGCAAATGGAAAAAAATACATTATGCTCTAAATAAACGATCGTAATAATTACTATAATGGATATTTTATCAAAATTACTGCTTTATATCAAACATTAAGGGAGAGTTTGAAGGCATTTTATGTTAATTTCAATGCCATAATCGCGTACTTTATTAAAATTAATGTCACTTTATTACTAATCGATTAAAGGGCGTTTCATGCAAAGAAAAATGTTGTAGGTACCCCTAAGATAACAACTCTTGCCTACTTACCGATCTTCTCAATTTAAATGTAAATTTGTTTAGCATTTTTCCACTCGACTGCTTTGAAAAAGTTAACAGATTAAACCAAGAATACTTTACAGATACTGCCGAATTGTTTGATAAAGATATACCCATACCTACCGAACATAAAATTTAATATTGGTATTGTGCGTTAAATATGAAATCAATATCTTTTCAATACATTAATGATTAACCATTTCAAACGATTTTTCAAAGGATTCGATACATTAGATAAGATCTTTGATCATTGAATCAAAATTGCGAAGCGTTCATTTAATTTGAAATAATATTCTGACCAAGAATTCCAACCGCGAAGAGTTTTTGATTATAATATCTTAGTTAAGTAGCTGGAGCTAATTTTGTTTGAATTTTACAAATCGTTACACCGGTAAAGAGAATTTCCGTAGATTTACCTCACTAAGTGTTCCTTTTAGTTAATACGACGGGATAAGCTGAGGTGGTGTGTTAAGGCTGAGCTTAACTGATCCCGGCCTTAATCGGGATACGGACTCATTTTTCAGCAGAATTATTGCCATTAATCAAAGTTAATCCATTGAACCAAAATTGATTACGAATATAATGTTGAAGCACCAATTCAAACGGGCTGGTTAAATAAAGCTTGCTTGTTACGAGTTTACATACGAAATTATTGAGAGTGTTCTAATACGTAACTTTTTTGAGATAAACACCGAAAAATTGTTTCATATATCACTTCATTACAATGAAAAGGGATACAAATTACGTTTAAAACATTCTGAAACTTACCCAACAGTATTTCGGATAGATTTATTATGGTATTGTAAGTGCTAAAATCTGGAAAAGTGAAAAACATACCAGAGTCATAAAATTTGTTTTGTAGTAAGTTTAAATTATTACGTTTCTGAAGAAGGCTAACTATAACCAAAACTAGTTGATAATTATGTATTATTTTCTACTTTTGAATGTAGCTATAACTTTGTGGTTATCCATTATAGATAAATGAAACAGTGTTACTTTGTTTAAACCACTTGTATATTTGAGTAAAGTCGACCGGTTTCGGAACGACCGTTCCTTCTTCAGGGCAAACGTATACTGATTTGACAGTTACAAAATGGTGGATGGGAACAATGTATTATTACTAAGGATTGTGGTAGGAATACTTACCAACCTATACCCCTATCCACCCACTCATTATTAATACCTAGCAACGGCTCCACCCCTACCACAATCCTTAGTAATAATACATTGTTCCCATCAACTATTTTGTAACTGTCAAATCAGTATACGTTTGCCCTGAAGAAGGAACGGTCGTTCCGAAACCGGTCGGCTTTACTCAAACATACAAGTGTTCAAACAAAGTAACATTGTTTCATTTCATTCAAATTATAATGTCAAGCCACTTTGTCTTTGATTTACCGGTATTTAATGGAAGGTACTCCAAAAACTTGTTCCATTAATCCTTTCTACAATATTACGAAGTTCCGAGGCGTTTTCATAAAGTTCATATCTACCATTTAAGTCATAATTGCGATTGTAGAGTAGCTTTAACTTTTGCAAAATCATTTACAAGGCCTGAACCATTTTAGTATATTACTCTATTTTATTAATAACATTGGAAAATACATTGTTAAAGCAAAATGAAGTGTAAAGTAGTTTCGGTTAGTTTACGTTAGGCCAGGTAAATTTTAGTCTAATGCGGTATATAGATTAGGTAGTCCGGTCTAATGAAGTCTATAGGTTAGGTTAGGTTAAGTTAGGTTTTGTTGACTTCAAACAGGCGTATGACAGTATAGATAGGGAGAAAATATATGAAATACTCCTCAATTTTGGAATACCGCCCAAAATAGTCAAGCTTGTAAAAGCAACAATGGTCGGATCACGGTGTCGAGTAAGGATAGGAGGTGAAACAACGGAGGATTTTAACGTTTCCCAGGGGCTGAAACAAGGTGATGGCTTAGCACCCACCCTTTTCAATATTATACTGGAGCACGTCGTGAGGAAGACAATGATCAGTACCGACTCAAACATCTGCTACAGAAGCAATCAAATAGTTGGCTACGCAGATGACCTTAACATTGTCGGAAGATCCCTACTAGTCCAGTAAAGGAAGGAGTTGTAGAGTGCGTGAGCAGGGACCTAAGCGATTCTTTCAGGACTTGTTTAGGATGCTTAGGGTGTGAACATACTAAAAGTCCTGACGTCTAGGTGGTGAGCTAGGGGGGGAGGGGGGGGGGGGGGAAGGTCCCGATTTTCGGGTTTCCGTTTATATCTCAAAAACGGTGCGTCGCAGAGGGAAACTTTTTTAGAGTAAGTGAAAGCTCATTAGATTATCTACAACTTTTATTCTATACATAATTTTGAAAATCCCAGCCGTTTTTGAGTTATACGCTCCACAAATGTCAATATTTTCTAAAAAAATCATTTTTCCTCACATTTTTCATCAAACATTCCTTCATATCGTCTAAAATATTCATCAAAGAAAGAAATTTATTCAAAAGAAGTTGTAAATAATTTAATTACCTTTTAGAATATATGTACATGTCTAAATAAATCTCCAACCAGTAAATATTTACAGCAATTTTCAGTTTTTTCGTAAAATGTCGTCATTTTCAGAAAAAGCTGTTTTTTCTTACCAAAATATTAAGATGGGTTTTTCTTCATGGGAAATTCCTTATTAATTTTTGCACGCAAGAAAGCAGGTAAGTTGTTCTCGAACAGATGATTAGTGAAATTCATTTTATAATCATTATTATTGTGATGGGTAATTAGGTTAGTCGTCGGAGATGCTACAATAACGTGCTACGATGCTGTTCGAGTTGGTGAAAAGGCATTGAATGCGATAGTGGGCTTGACATTCTCAGACATCAAGTTGTCCCGCAAAGATCGGGCATTCCCAATGTCTTTTGTTAGCTCGTCGATAAAAATTCACGTTGAAAAGGTTGCAGTTTACCCAACATTGCTGTTTCAGCGGATGTGTATAAACAAACGATCAGATGAGGATTTGATGAAATTCTTTGAGTATGAGTTGGCCCCATTTCCCTTGGCACTGTGTTCAATGAAAGTGGGATGCGAAAGACAAATAAATCTGTTCTGTATAGCTTATTCGAGCCTTTCAAAAAAACTGTTCTACTGTCTCAGATGAACATAGTTGAGGACGGAGGATTTCTATCATATTATACATATTATCTATATTATACAGAGTAATTTGACAAAAAGATGCCTACGTTGCCGCAATTTGTGATCGTTATATCACCTATGTCAACCACCACTATCCTGGAATGACTCGCACTGTGGTTTTTGCTGGGTACGCAAATCCAGTCAAAAGTACGAAATCACAAGAACAGATGCGACGATACAGACTGAGAAGGTCAGCCGACATCAATTTGACATGGAACAAATCAATACCCGTTAAACAGGAAGATTTTTTATCCTATCTTACCAACAAAAGTAATTTAATATCCTTACTACAGACTAAGTTTCGTGAGAATGGGATACAGACTCATCAGGCCACCGATGATGCTGACGTCCTTATCGTGAAGACTGCTGTAGAACTATCCTTTCACAACTCTGTGGCTGTCTTTGGTGAGGATGTGGACCTCACTGTCCTTTTGATTGCTTCCACTCCTCCCACCTAAGATATTCTGTTGCTGAAACCCGGACGAGGGAAAACCAAAACATTGGCACTGTCCACCCAAGAGATGCAGCATCGTGGATTTGAACACATCATATTTTTAAATTCATTTACCGGATGCGATACAACGTCTGCAAATTTCAGGAGAAGCAAGGTGGGCTTTTCAAAATTGTACTTGGAGTCAGAAATGATCAAGCAAGCGGCAATGATCTTTGACAACCCCTCCTCTACTCACGACGAGGTTGAAGAAGCTGGAAATAAATGCTTCCTGAAATGGTATGCGGCGCCAAAAAGACAGAGCTCCCTTAACCAGTACCACCACTTCCAGTCGTTCACAAGGTCCGTGGCAAATATATATGATATAGGATATGAAATAGGACATACCACCAAGTTCAGCAGTAGCTCGGGATTGAGCTGTCCCCTGAAGAATGGGGGTGGAAACACGAAGGAGACACCCTGGCGCCAATTACAACATAAGATCCTCCAGCACCGGAGGTCCTTCTGAAAATGATATTTTGCCGCTGCACCAAGGATTATGCAATTGGCAAATGCGGATGCCGAAAAGCAATGCTGACCTGTTCTGCAGCGTGCCTTCACTGCCAAAGGAGATGCCTCAATAGCTTGCCTGTTGCCGAGGACGACGATGAAGATGACGTAGAGCCCTTTCAGCAAGAACATCCCACCACTGAGAATGACGATGCCATGGATGAACAACGCTTGCCAGGACCCTCACTTCCAAAGAGGATATGAAAAATTTAATCCAAATAAAGTTGAGAGTGTAACATGATGTTATTAAGAACAGTGCCAAGGGAAATGGGGCCAACTCATACTCAAAGAATTTCATCAAGTCCTCATCTGATCGTTTGTTTATACACATCCGCTGAAACAGCAATGTTGGGTCAACTGCAACCTTTTCAACGTGAATTTTTATCGACGAGCTGACAGAAGACATTGGGAATGCCCAATCTTTGCGGGAAAACTTGATGTCTGAGAATGTCAAGCCCACTATCGCATTCATTGCCTTTTCACCAACTCGAACAGCATCGTAGCACGTTATTGTAGCATCTCCGACGATTAACCTAACTACCAATCACAATAATAATGATTATAAAATGAATTTCACTAATCATCTGTTCGAGAACAACTTACCTGCTTTCTTGCGTGCAAAAATTAATAAGGAATTTCCCATGAAGAAAAAACCCATCTTAACATTTTGGTAAGAAAAAACAGCTTTTTCTGAAAATGACGACATTTTACGAAAAAACTGAAAATTGCTGTAAATATTTACTGGTTGGAGATTTATTTAGACATGTACATATATTCTAAAAGGTAATTAAATTATTTACAACTTTTTTTGAATAAATTTCTTTCTTTGATGAATATTTTAGACGATATGAAGGAATGTTTGATGAAAAATGTGAGAAAAATGATTTTTTTAGAAAATATTGACATTTGTGGAGCGTATAACTCAAAAACGGCTGGGATTTTCAAAATTATGTATAGAATAAAAGTTGTAGATAATCTAATGAGCTTTTACTTACTCTAAAAAAGTTTTCCTCTGCGACGCACCGTTTTTGAGATATAAACGGAAACCCGAAAATCGGGACCTTCCCCCCCCCCCTCCCCCCCTAGCTCACCACCTAGACGTCAGGACTTTTAGTATGTTCACACCCTAAGCAACCTAAACAAGTCCTGAAAGAATCGCTTAGGTCCCTGCTCACGCACTCTACACCTCCTTTTGGATCATTCGTTTACTGGACTATACAGGCTGTAAGAGAAGTGTTTGACCCTTTGGAGACTGCGGCAAGAGAGGTGGGTTTGCAAATCAATGAAAATAAAACAAAAATCATGATGCAAACCAGAACCCCTCACCGCAGAATAAAAGACAAAGTGAAATTCAAAGACAATTATAATTTCGAAGTGGTCGAAGAGTTTACCTACCTGGGCTCCATCATAACGCAGGACAATGAAGACCCAGTAGAAGTAAGAAAGCGCATTACAGCCGCTAACAAAACTTACTTCGCGTTGCTGCCAGTGTTCAAATCCCGAAACGTCCATAGGAAAACCAAAATAACCTTATATAAAACAATTATCAGAACGGTCTTGGCCTATGGATGTGAGGCGGGAACACTGACAGCAAAGTCAGCGGAACGGCTGGACATCTTTGAAAGAAAGGTACTTCGAAGAATCTTAGGAGCGGTGCGAGAGGGAGAGGCATGGAGAATCCGCCACAATAATGAGCTCTATGATATTTACCAAGCTCCCAGACTCTCCACCCATTTAAGACTCCAAAGATTAAGATGGGCCGGACATGTGCACCGAATGCCAAGCACACGAGTACCGAAGAAGGTTCTGACAGGACACCCGGGAGGTAAACGAAAGGCGGGCAGACCTAGACTGAGATGGGAGGATGATGTCAGGAAGGATGCAAGAGGATTACTCCATGTTGCAGATTGGAAGAAGACGGCCGAGGACAGAGGGCGGTGGAGGCTTATTTTGAAGGAGGCCAAGGCTCGAAATGGGCTGTAGCGCCATTGAAGAAGAAGAAGAAGGTTTGAACAGATAAAAGATAATCTAATATTGTTAAGTAGTCAATGTGACTGAAATGTTACCGGCCTTGTAAACACGCAGTCGAGAGAAAAGTTAAATTCGAGACAACCGTGTGTATATGGTTGACATTGTTTAACTTCGTGAGAAATTATGGTTTCGAAACCAAGGTTTTATCCTTCCTTTTCTTAATGTTCCCTTATGCACAGTATCCTCAAATATGACAAAGCCTTAATTGAAACCTCAGAATATTATTTATTTATTTATTACACGCCCTAATAGGCTTTTACATTCTTCGTTTATAAGTTAAGTGTCACAGTTATTTTAAATACTTTAAAACTAAAACAATAAAGAAAATATAATATAATGAAAAAAAAGTAACAACAATAGCATATACAAAATATAAAATAAAACACATTGGTAAAAATGATAAGAAGTCTCACATAAAAAAAGATGTTCAATATAAACAAAAATTGCAGAAATTATCCACGACTATTTGTGTATAGATGTATAAAAAAATTGGATTAAGCAATATTTATGCTGGATATTCTTAATGTGAAATATATCTAATAGATCCGAATATTTATTTCCGAGATTATGAAGTCTCGGAATTTGGGGAATTTCGGTAAGAGAGCATCGTGGTGTTGTTAAAGTAAAAGAGTAGTAAATGTCGGCACGATCTTTTGGGAATATGGTAAGTCAATTTTTTAATGAGTATTTTATGCAATAATATTAAATCTGTGTTAATTCTTCTTTTTGAAAGTTTTAATAGGAACATTTAATCCAGTTGGTAATTATAATCAATATTTTGTACAGCAGTACCTATGCAATTTATAGTTTATAAATCTCAGGAACTGATGTTGATTCTTTGCAATGCTGTCGGAATGAATATTGTAAAACGAAGAACAAAATGTGGAGTAATACTCTAGTTGGCATCCGACAAGGGTTTTATATAATATGATAAATGTGCCTAAATTATTGATGTCTTTTGCAACTCTTAAAACAAATCCACAAGTTTTAAGGGCCTTATTGATGATATTATTAATACGGCAAACAAAGGTTAGTTTGCTGTCAAACAATGTATATATCTATCAAAATATCAAACAACCTTGTTTATTTGTTTTCAAATAAACTAGATCAATAATTTCACTAACGCCATTTAAATTTTTATCACTGCATATTGAAATAATATTGTAAAATGTATGAACTGACATTATTTATTGTGGAGATAATGTCGTATGTAATATAGCCACGTTGTTTATAACTACGAAGTAATTTCCTATTAAGTTGGAGGAACCAATGATCCTGGATTACATGAAATCACCACAATTATCGGGACGTTCGGAATGCTCCACAAATCTTCCATGGATTAGTTTGAATGCTGGATGCCGTGTAGGGACTCTATTCCCGCATTGGGTTAGGTACATCGGTGTACTGGTGGAATGGTATACCTAGACCTAGCATAAGTATAAGGTATAATGGTAGGATGGCAGAATGCTGCTAAAACTGGAATTAAGGCGTGCTTCTCTGAGAATATGCGCTGCCGCCTAATTCTTCGTTTCAGAGTCGTACTGTTCGACTGTTCCTGGGACTTAGCAGCAAGAGCCGAGAATTCCATTCAAATTCGCCTGTCATTGTTTTGCTTAATCCACTGCAGTGCTTCCAGTCTATTTACGTGAGAATATTAACGGAGAGGGTTGCGCTAAATATCTCGAATAGTTATCCTTCTTCATTCTGGCATTAATAGTGGCTACTCGCCTGCGCCTTGGAGGATCTCGACATTATTTTACTCTATCGTTTTTAGTCTCTGTAACGAAAACAATTTTTGTTAACCCCTGAGTCTAATTTGTCCGCTTTTCGGAACAACTCATATAGGTCTCATAGAAATCGTTGTGTCTTCCATAATATTATGGATAGAAATTTGATCTAAACGGTGTCAAAAATAACCACAAAATAATTAAAATGTACACCTTTATAAAACCAAAGTTTATCAAATTTAACCAAATTTGAAAAAAAATTCTGAAAGTTTGCGATTTTTCGTATGAATCCACAAAAAAGTGAGTTGACCAACATTTAAAATACATTTTTTTCATATGAATACCCCACAAGGGTCCCAACTGCTCTCGTCTGAGGCCAGTGAGACTATGGCATCCCCAATTGGGGTATGTTGTGGGGCTAAAAGTAGTGGGGAGGGGAAGGATATAGGGAAGAGGAATGTGGGAAGGTACCTGGCTATTCAGATCTGGTCACCAAACACGGCTAATGCCATTTCAAGCAACGTTTCAATTCTGAATGGTGGTCTTACACCAGGGCGATACTGAGAGTATCTTCCACTCTGGAACGTGCCACAAATATACTATACATTAATTTAAATGAATAACTTGTGAAATAACACAAATTAATCAAATAAAATTTATTTGCTACGCCGGGATTCGATCCCACGACCTTCAGTGTGCGAGTCAAGAGCCTAATAAAACATGTGTGCTTTTTTATATTTTTTCGTTATCGGTATTTTAGTAAGGTGAACCGTTTTTTAAACTTTTTTATGTTTGCATTAAATAATGTTTTATTTTAAAAATTGTATGTTTATTTTGAATTATACAATTTGAAAGCTTATTTCGTCCCCTTTCAAAAACAGTTTTTAGTTTTCAGGTGCATTCAGAGATGTTTAATTTATTTGGATTTTATTACAAAGCGGAAATATTTTGACCTTCCGACAAAATAGGCTCAAAATGAAACAAAATAATTAGTGGATGAGTAGCGTGTGGGTTGTAAATTATTATTAATTTTAAACCAACACAGTAAGATTCCGAATTCCTTAATCTATCTAAATATTAGTGGATGAGTAGCGTGTGGGTTGTAAATAATTATTAATTTTAAAGCAACACAGTAAGATTCCGAATTCCTTAATCTATCTAAATATTAGTGGACGAGTAGCGTGTGGGTTGTAAATTATTATTAATTTTAAACCAACACAGTAAGATTCCGAATTCCTTAATCTATCTAAATATTAGTGGATGAGTAGCGTGTGGGTTGTAAATTATTATTAATTTTAAACCAACACAGTAAGATTCCGAATTCCTTAATCTATCTAAATATTAGTGGATGAGTAGCGTGTGGGTTGTAAATTATTATTAATTTTAAACCAACGCACTAAGATTCTAAATTCCTTAATCCATCTAAATATTAGTGGATGAGTAGCGTGCGGGTTGTAAATTATTATTAATTTTAAACCAACACAGTAAGATTCCGAATTCCTTAATCTATCTAAATATTAGTGGATGAGTAGCGTGTGGGTTGTAAATTATTATTAATTTTAAACCAACACAGTAAGATTCCGAATTCCTTAATCTATCTAAATATTAGTGGATGAGTAGCGTGTGGGTTGTAAATTATTATTAATTTTAAACCAACACACTAAGATTCTGAATTCCTTAATCCATCTAAATATTAGTGGATGAGTAGCGTGTGGGTTGTAAATTATTATTAATTTTAAACCAACACAGTAAGATTCCGAATTCCTTAATCTATCTAAATATTAGTGGATGAGTAGCGTGTGGGTTGTAAATAATTATTAATTTTAAAGCAACACAGTAAGATTCCGAATTCCTTAATCTATCTAAATATTAGTGGACGAGTAGCGGGTTGTAAATTATTATTAATTTTAAACCAACACAGTAAGATTCCGAATTCCTTAATCTATCTAAATATTAGTGGATGAGTAGCGTGTGGGTTGTAAATTATTATTAATTTTAAACCAACACAGTAAGATTCCGAATTCCTTAATCTATCTAAATATTAGTGGATGAGTAGCGTGTGGGTTGTAAATTATTATTAATTTTAAACCAACGCACTAAGATTCTAAATTCCTTAATCCATCTAAATATTAGTGGATGAGTAGCGTGCGGGTTGTAAATTATTATTAATTTTAAACCAACACAGTAAGATTCCGAATTCCTTAATCTATCTTAATATTAGTGGATGAGTAGCGTGTGGGTTGTAAATTATTATTAATTTTAAACCAACACAGTAAGATTCTGAATTCCTTAATCTATCTAAATATTAGTGGATGAGTAGCGTATGGGTTTTAAATTATTATTAATTTTAAACCAACACAGTAAGATTCCGAATTCCTTAATCTATCTTAATATTAGTGGATGAGTAGCGTGTGGGTTGTAAATTATTATTAATTTTAAACCAACACAGTAAGATTCCGAATTCTTTAATCTATCTAAATATTAGTGGATGAGTAGCGTGTGGGTTGTAAATTATTATTAATTTTAAACCAACACAGTAAGATTCTGAATTCCTTAATCTATCTCAATATTAATATTCATTTAAAGAAAAATTCTGGGAAATTAGGAAATTTTGCTAACCAGTCAAACAACAGTTGAATTTACTTTGTATCACATACTTTACTTAAACAATATCCATAAAACCCTTTTTACGTTTATCTGCGGACGACTAAATGGTTGGCTCGCGAAAATAAGTCAATAAAAGTGTCAAAAATTTACTAGGCGGGTATGGGTACCGCCGTCCAGAGAACCATTTAAAGGATAACCAACACCTCTGCCATAGGCCACACCAAGTGGTTCGCTACGTTTGTTGACTTATCAGGGGTGCCCGGGTTCATGGGGTGAGGTTGGTCTAGGTTTTGGCGGCGGATGCATTTGCCCACCTGCTGCGTGGTGGGCCGGACCAAGAGAGATTGGTTGAGGGAGCTTTTTGACCTTTCCAGCCGGACTCTCTTGACCCATCGCCTTGCACCACTGTTGGAGGCATGGATTCATACGTCCGTCACCGCTTATACATTTTAATTCCCAGAACATCCTGTCCTTTCCTTCCTTAAAAATACCCTCCATACAGCACCCCTAAGGTGACATTGGCCCTGAGGGAAATTATTTTTTTCAGGGCCTTCTGTGTGGAGCTAATGTAAAAAAATATATTTCTGTCATAAATTGTTCGCCGTAATACCAATACAATGTTTTTTTTTTTAATTGGGCATCAAAAAAATTAAATTGTCTTCTTTAATGCGAGTATTATAAGTTCTTCGTATTATTATATATTTGTCATGGGTATCCAATACATTTATGAAAAAGAACAAGCGTTTCGACTTCCTTGGTTCGAAACCTTTTTAAATACTTTATTCCCCAGTAAAAAAACAGTTGTTTGTTTGATAATTTTGGGGAGCGTTTTCACAAAAATAAATTTCTGTTCTCTTTTGCAATTCTATATAATTCTATAGTAAGTAAAATAACTAGAGGATAAAATTGCAGATGACCATTTTTTTTTTCAATTTCCAAAGTCTCATTTCAAAGGCCCCTAGTTAAATGTAGGTACAAGCCAATTTTGCAAAACTTAGTGCAATTGCTGATAACCTTCAATTTTATTGAAAGCTTATGTATTTTATTTCACTTAGATATTTCTTTGTATTTATGTGACAACGAGAATTTTATTATAGGTTATATTTTTAAAAATAAATAAGTTACTGTTTATTTTTAACTTTAACTTTGACAGCATAAGTAAACAATTTTTATTTTTTTATTATTATTTAATAATCATATTTGCGTCGTGGTAATTAAACGTAAGATCGTTTGATCGTTAGCTCGCTACTTATTTCATTATAGTTACGTACATATTTCACTTTTGTCAAAATTCGCTATTTTTTTAATATTGACTTTTTTATTATTCATCACGTCCGATAGTTAATTAAATATAAATTTAAAGATTATTATAAAATATCAATCACAAAAACAATTGTAAATATTTGTCTTTGTGAAAACGCTCCCCATTTTTTTTACATTAGTTCTACACAGGAGGCTCTGAGGACAATAATTTCTCCCAGCGCCTATGTCATCCTTGAAGTTTCTGTGCGGTCTTTTGAGAAAAGAAAGAAGATAATATTCTGGGGAGGTAAACAATAAACAAGGAGGTATGAGGAGCGTAGGAATACATCTCTTCCTACTGCGGTGCAAGGCGATGTTTCAAGAAAGTCTTGCTGGAGAGGTCGAAAGGCCTCCCTCAACCAATCTCTCCCTATCTGGCCTGCCATATAGCTGAGTGGCAGATGGATCCACCGCCAGGATGTGGACAATCCTCATTCCATAAATGGGACAATCCTCATCCCGGCTAAGTCATCAAACGTAGCGAACCACTTGGGATGTTATTACCATAATTAACTTATTCATATGCTGTGCGAACAGGCATCTGTAACTAACGGACTCATAGTTTGGTGTTTGAAATGAGCTTAAGTGAAATTCGCCCTCCTCGGCTTCTGGGGCGATGTATCAATATGTGAAATCTTCCAAAGACCTCATACATCTCCTGTGGCGGGATTAATTGAGCCGAGATTGCGGAAGATTTGCAGAGAAGCTTAAGGAGCTATTTGCATTCGAAAATCGTCTTAAGATGTGGGTCGAGGGTTCTGAACAGTTTAATTGGAATTTGAATGCTCGCTGCAGAACAATGTCTTATCATTGAATTTCTATTACGGTGCAATAGAGTTCCGATTGGATTTGCATTCAAAGGCAATAATTTAAGCCATTTTCTCCCTGGAATCAAGGTCGAGTTATTCATCATGATAAACGTGGTTTTTATTTGTTTTTTGCTCTTACGATGGAAAATGAAAATAAACTGTTTGCAAATGACTAAAACATAACATGTGTACAGTTCACACGCGGTAAAAGTGGAACCTTCAGAAAACTAAAGTAGACAAGGGTGGGGAGGCTTCGAAGCACAGCACAAAGAGGAGACCGATTATTCTTTCTCATTCTCTCGCAGGCTTAATCCTATAAATGCATGTGTTGTCTCTTTTGTCGTTGTCGCTTTTTCGTTTCATCGAGTTTCAAATCACAACAGTGCTAAAGAAGTTTTCACTTCAAAAGGCTAAGGCCCAGCTTATTTCGCAGAAATTTAACTGTAACGTCATTAATTCAGCGCAATTTTTTTTTCAAATTTGGAAGGTGCCCGCTAAACCCTAATTTTAGGCGCATTTCAATTTTCTAGGTAATTTTAATATGCTGAAAAGCTTAACAACGCGATGTTTGTTCCTCACTTGCTGATCACAATTTGTTCAAAAGCTGAAACGGACTTAGGACGGATTATTTAAAAAAATTTGACAGATTCATAAAATTTTTGAAGTTATTTTTCACGTTCTGTGTAAGTACTGTTCAATATCTGCTATTTTATTATTATAGGCCAGTTGCTTCTTCTTCTCTTGTGCCTTGTTCGTTCAACGGACGTTGGCTATCATCTTGGCTACGCGGACTTTGTTTACTGCGGCCCGGAACAGCTCTACGGAAGACTGGCCAAACCACTGTCTCAGGTTTTTCAGCCATGAGGTTCTCCTTCTTCCAGGGCCCCGTCTTCCGGCAATCTTTCCCTGCATTATGAGGATCTCATACTTCTCTGGAAGTCTCATCACATGTCCAATATATTGAAGTTTTCGGATTTTTATAGTTTTAATTACTTCCTTTTCTTTATTCATCCGAACCATAACATCATCATTTGTAACCCTGTCCATCCAGCTTATTTTAAGTATTCTCCTGTAGATCCACATCTTGAATTCTTGTCCAGTTGCTTCATAAAACTCAAATAATAACAGAAATTGAAGAGAATTTTCACAGAACGTGAAAATTTCCTTAAAATATTTGATGAATCCGTCAATTTTTTTGAAACAACTCATCTTTAGAAACATTTCAATCGTCAAAAAAACTGAATGGCGCTGAGTGGCCATTTGTTGACTTTGTCACATGTGATTTTAATGGCCTAAATTAAAATCCGTCTTATATATTTTTATCATCATGCGGTGGATACATTTGCCAATAGTAGTTAATATGCCATTATTTCGTATTGTTTTAATAAAAGGTTCCGATTATATCTATATATAGTTATATAGTTGAATACCTCAAATAAATCACTGAAATCAACGAAGGCATAACTTTACATGAATAAAAAAGGTAAAAACTTCAATCATTTCAGTTTATTATGGGGGATTTACGAATAAAATGCACAAAAAATGGAACTCTGTTAAGTTAAAAGTTTTTTATATTCATTTCAATACCACCCTTTAGCCCCTTTAATTCACGGGGCGTTAATTTTAATAATGATTTCAACTCGCAGCCCTTTTCAACTGCAAATATTTTGTTTTTTCAGTTTTTGTCCAATCAACTTAAATGGAAAACGCAGCCATCGTTCATTGATATTGGAGACCAATTTGACTGTACTGTGTACCAACCGAGTACATATTTTGGGATATTTTTTCACAGAAGAGCCCTGGATGGACAAGTTTTTGAATTCATCTGAACTGATAAAATATGGAACTCGCAATTCAATGAATTGATGACGATTTCTGGACCGGTGACCATTTCATTCCACTTCACGGCCGAGCGAAATAGCCGATGCTGAAATTCTGTGCGCCAGTTGCATTAAAAAAATGTAATAATTGAACAGCTAACCCATAGAACTTGAATTTAGAGATACCAGACTTGACAAGACAAACACAAGTTAATTCATGACTTACCTTGCCTAAAAACTAATAATATTAACCTCGTATTAAGCAGAAGATCGATTTGAAGGTCTTATGATCGCATCACAAAATTTGCGATGCCTTTTCTGGACAATTTTAATGTCGGAAACATTTCCTCAAAGAGTTACATAATACTAAAGAACTCTTAAAATATGTGAAAAAATTAAATATTTTTGTTCTGTATTTTTTAATAAGTTCTCGGTTGCAAATAAGTTCTCGGATGATACCGGGCAGTCAAACATGTTGTTTTTAAAACCAAATCTCTGGTCACTAATGGTGTTAGTTTTAAAAATGTTAGGTTAGTTGAAAAAGTAAGAGTGAGACAAGTATACACAAGCGGAACTATTAAGCTTACCATCATATGAAAAAGGGGATAAGTAATGTATTGTGTGACCTAATTTAAGAATGATCACAGACTCGAAAACATTTAGAGAGCTATACTTTTCAGACAGTCATAGCCAAAAAGTAAAAAAAAAACCGTTCCCCTTCACATGTATCTAAATATTTAAAAATTGTAAATAACTATTGATAATTTCATATCCTATGTTCAATGCTTAATATTTTTAAAATCATTTTTTTTAAATCTCCGGTCTAACAATTGAATAATAACAGCCTTACTAATAAACGTGGTGAAAATTTTATTCAATTGATAAACGACCGTATGTGAAAACCTTACTAATAGAAACACTTAATAAAACTGACATTTTTCAACCATAATTCATTGAAAGATATTTATTGTTTATAAAATCAAAGAGGGTAGTTAATCTGTTGTACACGCTTTTAATAACAATAATTTTCAATGAATTTCGGAATATTTCGACGGTATATTATTTCTTCTTTTTGAAGTTGCCCAGAAAACAAGTACCATTTTAGAAACTAGATAAAATTACCCTTAAGATTTTAGTACATGAAATGTACTTGGACATTTAAAAAATAGAGTATTTATTTTTTAAACGCGAAAAACTTTGAAAAACAGACCACATAGGTATATTTTAAAAATAGTGGAGATTACAATTAATTAGATTATTAATTAAATGTAGAAAACGAATCTGCAAAAAAACAGTCCCTTCATTTTTTATCTAGTTCATAAAATTAAAAATTATAATAATTATTTCCAAAGAATAACCAAAAAAATTGCACACTTTTAATTCATTTTTTACAACATTGATTTCTTAAATTTGTATTTGCCTACATATTATGCTATTAAAATTTTCATAATTTTAAAAATTTTCTATAAGGGATTTTATGTTATTAAAAATATCACTGTCATGGAAGCGTTAAATTCACGCGGTAAAAGTTAATTAAAAATGTCAGAAATTACCTCGCTTTTCCGAAATTAACTAAATCCACAACATGAAACTAAATCCCCAACATGACATTATAATGGATTAAAACTGATGAAAAATAACACAATAATAGTAAATATATTGAATTATACTAATATAATAGTGAATTGGCCTTCAGAATATAAATGTTCACTTTGCCTGGAAATTCAAACGTAAGGCGTGTTAATTCCGTGTCTGTCAAAATGCAATGATGCCAGTTCTTTCAACATAATTAAAGACATTTTTTATTACTATTCGAAACACAATTTCTTCAGTCTTTATTTTGTGTGTAATTTATCCATCTTTTAACGGTTGTTAGCGTTTTTAATTAAAAACACTTTAACATATTTAAAATAAATAATATCAACTGTACTTTTTCCACCCAATCTTCAAATAAATGTTATATACTCGTATCAAAATGGGGGTTAGAATAACATCAATATCATGCAATGTCCAGTTTTTTTTAATATTCCAGGGTCCTCTGCGTGCAAAGTCATATGACCTCCAATCTTAAACTTTCTAACATGAATGTGTTTATCTGAAGTGACCTGCCAGAAGTACGTTTTCTGTAAATGTTTGGAAATAATTCAACAGAGTCTAGGAAGTCATAATATTTACACTTCGGCCTTTAGGTGTTTTTCCAATGATTTTATTAATGCAAATAGAAGTAGTATAATCAATTTCTGTTGGAAGTTTCTCATAAATGTTCTAAGTTTCTCATAACTCATAATGGTCGTTTCTCATAAATGATGATTCATAAATGTGTAAAATAACGAGGTATTCAATAATTATAACTTCAGGCAGAATGTAGTAGTTGGACCAAACTTTTTGAATACGTCTCCAATTGACTAACAAACACGCCGCAAATCGTTTGAAACTACAAACTCCGATTATTAATATTAATAAACTAAATCTAATGTAATCATTCAAATGCGAGCTCATTGCCTATATAATATTTACGAATCAAACTATTACTGAAGCTTTGATAGGAAAGTTTCCCAAAGCTATCGGCGCCGTGAGCAGTAAGCGGAGAGCAGTGGGACTGGGGACGGGGTGGGTAAAGGAAGGGGATAGGGTATTACAGAGGGTAGGCGAGCCTATGTTTACTCACTGGCCTCTAATTAGAAATGCTTCGAACTCATTCAGACGGAATAATTGCCTGTAAGGACCCTTTCCCGTTTCGGTTTGATGTTCCGAAAACCTTCTCGAGACCACTTTTTATATGAATATCTAAGTATTCCGGAACCCTATTGAGAGTGCTCTGGAAATGAAAAGTTAAGGTTATTAGTGGTCAAGATTTCTTCTTGGAATCATTGCGAATTCTAGTGATTATATTTAGAAAATGCCTAGCTGTTGAAAATATACTTTTTTAACTATTTAATTTCCACCCTACGGATCAATGTTATTGGAGATGAAATCAAGCCTGTATTAAACATTTATACAAAACCCAAAATATCTTCGATTCAGACTAACTTGGTAATAAAATAATTTTAAAATATTTTTCAGTTTATTATTGAAAAGCATTTCAAAATTTTACATTAAATATGAACACCGGGTATCAACTATACTGATAGTAACAGAGTTTGCTTTTTAAAACTCCCTGAATTGTGTTTCATTATGGCCTTATTTACTATTAAAAAGGTTAAAATAATAACAACAAAGAACAAGTACATAGTATGTATCTTCTTCTATTATTATTTGTTTTATTTTCATTCAATTAATTCTCAATGTAAAATAATGCGAAGTTATGAGATTCCACAGGAAAAAAACCCTTTGTTCACTTACTTTCTCAATAATCACACTTTATTATCTGTTGTTGAAATAAGAGACCTTGGTATTACTTTTGACACTAAATTAACTTTTATTAAACATATTAATAATATATCTGGTAAAGCTATGCAAATGTTGGGATTTATCTTACGAATTTCGAAGGATTTTAAAAATTTTAAAACTGTCAAACTACTATATACTTCTCTTGTTAGAAGCCAGCTAGAATTTAATTCCACTATTTGGAATCCATATTACAGTACATATGAATGTTCCCTTGAGCGTGTCCAACTTAAATTCTTACGTCACATTAATTTTAAATTGGGAATATCAATTGAAAATATTAATTACTTCTCCCTGTTACAACTACTGGGACTTGATACATTACAAGAAAGAAGAATTTGTTCTGATTTATTTTATTTATTTAAAATTGTTAATAACTTGTTGAACTCTCCTGAACTTCTTTCGTTAATATGTTTTCATGTACCGAGTAGATCAGTTCGTCACAAATTACCTTACCATTGTAATAATACAGGATCTAATGCTGAATTATATGCCATAATAAATCGCCTGCATATACTTGGTAACAAATATGTTGTTGATGAAATGATAAATATTGAAATATTTTCAACATACAAACATTATTTAATTGAAGCTGTTCGTCAGCGCTTCTCAGTTAGATTATAATCTAATATACTTTGTATGTTTATATTCTTCATCAATGTTTATTTCTGGAATTTTTAAATTAATTACTACTTACTTTAGGTAGTAATTTTTTAGTTCATAATATCTTGTATACATTCATGTTCTTTTTCTTCATGTTTGCTTTATAATAGCTTACTATTTTTGCTTTATACTGTCTCTTCAATATGTGCTCTTTAATTTTTTGTTATACTATTTTTTTTTCTTCTTAACTATGTTAAGAAAAAAAAAAACAATTTTTTGCAATTCCCGTGTAAAAGCCGTTAATCGGCGTTAATTCATAATAAATAAATAATTTTTTTGTTAATTTTCAGTAATTTATTTATTTATTCCTTTTCTTTTGAAAACATAATTTTATATGAAAAATTTTAATGTTTGAAAAAACTTTAACTAAACACGTTTTAGAAGCAACAAAAACAACACAGATCGTCCCCAATTCAAAAACAAAGAAAATTAAACCGTGGATTACTCTAGGATTAATAAAAGCCATTAGAAAAAAAATAAACTTTATAAAATAACACAAAGACCACTAGTTAATAATTAAAATTGTACTGTATTATAAAAAGTACAAAAATATATTAACTACTCTAATTAGAAAAACGAAAAACGACTATTACTCAAAAATTATAACAGAAGCTAAAGACAATAATAAAAAAATATGGTCAACGATAAATGAAATAATAAATAAAAATAAAACATATAAGCACATATCCGAAATATCAGATGGGAAATTAATATATAATGTACAAAATAACACAAAAAAATGTTGTAATATTTTAAATAACCATTTTAATAACGTTGGAAAAAACCTAGCA
Organism: Limnephilus marmoratus; assembly: GCA_917880885.1. NCBI lineage: Eukaryota > Metazoa > Arthropoda > Insecta > Trichoptera > Limnephilidae > Limnephilus > Limnephilus marmoratus. Next base: position 53,009,456 of record OU862921.1, on the reverse strand, counting down.
AAATCCATAAATTCGACCAATAGGTATATCAAATCCACAACACAGAACACAATGTCAAATAAATAAATTTGAGCCAGTCACAGAAGCCGACATTGACAGAACTATTTCGGAACTAAAAGGAGGTTCTGCCCCCGGCTTTGATAACATAAAGGCTAAGACAATAAAAGCGATGAAAACATACTTAATTCTCCCAATAACACATATAATAAACCTAAGTCTAGCAAATGGCGAGTTTCCCAATAATTACAAAAGAGCAATTATAACTCCCATTTATAAAACAGACTGTCCTAAAGATCCACAAAATTACCGCCCGATTTCCCTTCTATCAAATATATCAAAAATATATGAGAAAATTGTAAAAAAACAAATTTGGACATTCTTAAATGAAAAAAAAAAAAATTAATGATAATCAATTCTGCTTCAAAAAAAATACAAGTACTCACGACGCGATAGCAAAAATAACCAACTATTTATATACGGCCCTAGATTCCGATAAAAAATGTATCGAAATATTTATAGACTTGAAAAAAGCTTTCGACAGCATATCACATAAAAAATTAATAAATAAATTAAAATCTATAGGAATTAATGGGAAAGTCTTAGCATGGATAGCTAGTTATTTACATGAAAGACCACAACAAGTAAAATTACTAAATCAAGTCAGCGATTCAAAATATAGCGATTTTTCAATACCCCAAGGTACAGTTTTGGGACCATTGTTATTTATTATATATGTCAATGATATATTCAATATTTCTAAATATGGAGACATTGTCTCCTACGCTGACGACACAGTCCTACTACTAAAAGCAAACACCTGGTCTGAATTAAACAAAATGGCAAATACAGATATCAATGCACTAAAATTATGGTTTGATAATAACCTGTTGACTTTAAATTCTAAAAAAACCTATTATTTACCATTTTTCATTAAAAAACAAGAAACACCTAAAGAAATAAACTTAATAATCCACTCTGTGACAAATACAGAAAACCACAAATGTAATATATCATGTTCAAAAATAGAAAGCAAAACTGATATTAAGTACCTACCTGGGCATAACAATAGACCAGCGTTTAAAATGGTCTCCACACATAAATATTCTGAACAACAGAATAAGGAAACTAACATATATATTTAGATGTTTATGAGATATTTTAAACGAAAAATTACTTAGAACCACATACTTCGCTTTCTGTCAATCAATTATACAATACGGCATTATAGGATGGGGCGGTACATATAAAAATCAAACACAAACAATTTACATATCACAAAAACTAACAATAAAAACAATTTAAAAAAAACCCTACTCATATTCGTCAGAACTTTTATTCAAACAATTTAAGGTCAGAAAATTAAGTGCATTATACTTTTATCATGCAACATTACAAATTTATAAAGATAATATTAAAAATCAAGTTGCACCCTTTAAAAATAACAGAAGTCTTAGACAAACATCAATACTTCCCACTCCAAAATGTAAAAAAAAAATTGGACAATTGAGTCATAAATATCTCGGAGCAAAATTTTTTAATTCATTACCAGAAAAAATTAGAAACATGAATACCAATATAAAGAATTTTAAAACTCACCTCAAAAATTCTACTGAAAACTTAAACTGAATGATATAAAAAAAGCAATACAATAACACCCCCCCATACACACAAGCCTTGCTTAATTATGGGGGTACATCAAATATTCCACTATGTAATTAATTACTGTATAAAAATTATTTGTAATTTATGTACCTTCTATTACTAATAAAAAATAAAAAATATATATATATATATATTTATAAATATATATATATATATATATTTCACTAAAGTGACAAAATTTTAGATCATGTGGAAAAAGTCAAGCGGAAGTATTTTGAAGAGCGAAAAGTGTAGGTACAGTATTTTTATAGGTCAGGTTAAGGTTTACATTTTTACAGGTTATATAGGTCAAGCGCACTTCGGGAGAAATAAATGTAGGGAAGAGCCAATATTAATTAATTTTACAGACTTCGCAATGGAAGCGACAAAATGGACTTATTTTTTTAGTAATTTAAATAAATTAATGTTTAGAAATAAAAATAAAAATAAATGGCACATCTTTAGCCAAACGAAAGTGTAGGCTCTAACTCTCATACTCAACTGTTTTCTACCGCCATTACTCTAGAATCTAGAACAACGTCGGCCGCTTACCTAATCCATTTAATAGTTTTGTTTCTGGTGTAAATTAATAATTGTCTGAGCATAGTGAAGTCCCGTTTTATTCCCATTGTTTAGCAATTCGTCTGTCTGTAAATTAGTTGAATGTTCTATTGGTATCATTTATTGGATAACAAATACCTCTGCAATATCACCCCAAGTGGTCTACTACGTTTGGTAACTTGGCAGGGGTGCTCGACGAGGGAGACATTTAAATCTCTCCAGCGGGACTCTCTCGGAACATCGCCTAACCGCAGTGGGAGGGATGGATTCATATATCCGTCACTCCTGGACAACCAGATTCCTACCACCCCCATAACTTTTTCCTTTCCAGAACTTGCTCTCCTTCCTTTCCTTAAAACACCCTTAACACAGCATCCATAGACCGAGACTGAAATTATTTTCCTCTCAATAAAAAAGTAAGGATTTACTTTCAACGTGAAATCCTAGAGTTTATTTGAACTTATGGCGCATTGTTTAAATATTATAGTAACTAGGTACCAATATTACATTTATAAATTAACCCGATTAGGTAGGTTAAGTATTTAAGAGCCCACTTACAAATCCTGATATTTCAGAGAAATTTTGGTTTTCGTTTATTAAAAAAGTGATAATTAGAAATATATATTTTTTAAACGAGCCTACTGTTCACAAAACTACTAGTTTACACAAATAACCTTTAATCTGTAAAAGTCCCGTATACAAAGATCACGTACGTCGTATAAAACTTGATCGAAAAGTTATGAAACCTTTCAAAGAGTTTGTATGGAATATTTGCTAAATATGGATAGAATATTCAAGTCTAATCTTCACCAAGACTGGCACGTCTCCAAAATGATTAGAAATAATCTGCTCATTGCAGCATCCCCGACACGTAGCGGCGTCCCTAGCAGGGTAACGGGGTACCAGGGTAGCAGAAGTGATCGGAGATAAGTGTAACTGGCATTCGGGATGCAAACAGAATCATCCTCTCCACAATAACACATTAGCGATAAGATGGGAGCACGGATAGGAAAGGAACCCGAGGAAAGTGATATACTCCAGAAAGCCCCCGCGGCACTACAATAATGTATGGAGGTATGACAAGGATTTAACCTCACGTTTGGATTTACTGTAGATACTGGAAGGTATCAAGAGATATTTTTTATTTTATTTTAGTAAAAACATTACATGCGAATGAAGGATTGCTCAAAATTATTGGAAGTACGTTTTATTGATTTATTTTGCAAAAGCTTTTAAAGATTGAAAATTAATCTTTGTCAAGTATTGACATCGACATTTTGCGTGCAGTCCAAATTTTATCTTTGAAATTGCTCAGTTTGTTTGGTGATTGCGGTTGTAAGACTTAAGAGGAACGTATGCGCGGCCCGTTTCGGCCCCTTTCATACAAATCTTAATTTTGGATTTGAGATCAAAATACCTAACCAAGCTGAGAAACTATTTTTATAATCAAAAGGTATTTCAAATATCTAGTACGGATGTGAGCTACTTTATTTATTTTTGCTTTAAATTATAAGATATAGGTCTAAAAGATTTTATTGTTTCATGATTTTAGAGGCAATATGGGCCATTATTTGTGAGTAAATGAAAAACACAAAAAATATAATTTTACTATATTTATTATAAAAATATGATGAAATATAAAATAAAAAATATTTTTTAAGATGCAAATTTAAAATACAAATTACCTATTTACGGTGGAACAAAAATTACTACGCATAAAATTAATTTTTAACAATGTTAAATTTTTTATTTTATTTTTCATCGTCTTTTAAAAATAAATACAGTAAATTATTTTTTTGATGTTTTTCATCTACTCACAAATAATTGCCCATGTTGCCTCCAAAATCACGAAACATAAAAAAATTTAATGGCCTATATCTTTAAATTTATAATTTAAAGCAAAAAAAAATTATCATATTCGTACTAGATACTTGATACACCTTTTGATTACAAATAAATTTTTCAGTTTGTTTGGGTATTTTGATCTCAAATTCAGAATTAAGATTTATATGAAACGGGCCGTAACCTGCCGCACAAACGTTCCACATAATAAATGTACCTACTCGCTTGGATGTTAAACAAAGATTAAAACCGAATTCAAATATCAGTAATTTTATTTAACAAGAAGAAAATACTTATACATCGAAAATACGAAAAAGAACAAAACACAGAAAAATAAAAAGGTAACGGTCGCAACTAGGACTCGAAGGCAAGATCTCTTGGCCTGGGCAAGGACAAAACAAAACCGGGACAAACGCCTTACCAACTCGGCCATTCAGTAATTTTTGACGATCTCTTATTTCAAATTCAGAACATTATCAACAACATCCACTAATTTTTTCCATATTTTTCTCCGCTTCCTGATTATTTTTTGATTATTTATATTTTTGTTTAGATTTATTAGTATTATCTTCTTTTTCAATGATATATTATATATATTTGCATTATGGGAATAACCTGAAAAACAAATTATTAAAAGAGTTATTTATACCAGATAAAAAAAATTGCAATTTGATTCGGACGCACTATTCACTTTAAAAAAGAAATAGTTTTTGCGGTAAAAATTTTTAAAATCAGTTTGTGGTTTTTTATTCAAAAATAGGTTGGGCATGTAGAGCCAATGGATGAGGAAAGGAGTGTAAGGAAAATATGACGCAAATGTGAATGATAGAAGAAGTCATGGCACGACCAAGTGAATCAGGTACTTCAATCAGGCCATGTCAAGAGTCAGTATGATAGAATAGCAGTGCATGTATGAGACAATGTATGAATGTGAACGAGGCAAGGAGTTTGTGCCGAGACCGAGTTGTCCTCTGTCCTCTTTGCTTACCCCTGCGGAAAACGGCGCGATGGTTAGTTAGTTAGTTAAAATCTAGTTAGTTATGTTAAAAGAAATGTAAACATTTATCTAAAAATTAGCCTGTTAGAATTACAGCATTTACATTACAGCATTTAGAATTACAGAGGCGTGCGGGTTCTGGACTCGCCTTAGGACAAATAATGAAAATATCGTTGTAACTATTTTTTATATAAATTAAGAGATTTAGTATTTTTATGGTGCCTGCGTGCTTTAATCCCTCTGACTGCTGACAGAAGAACGCTTGCGTTGGTGTTCACAATGAAACGTTAGCATAAATTACCATATTTTAGCCTTACCACATAATTAATTTGGCAAGAACCTACGATCAATTCAAAAAGAGGCCATTATTTGCAATCTTCAAGACATACGGTCTCCGAGACCACGATCGGAGGAATATTAAACTTGTAATTAAGATATTTCCGATGAAATATTCTAGGGGGGTCACATCGACAGCGGGAGGTGCCGTCCTCACAAAGGCGTATTTAAGTTCCGCCCAGACGCACGAGGATACTGCAGGAATACGAGATGAGCTCGGAGTCTCGCAGACATGATGCCGACAAACAGGAAGATAAATTAATTATGAAGCACTAGACAATTTCGAACTAAAAAACTTATCGCACACTCGCGAAATATCTTCTCAAAGAACCTTTTTTTCAGTACCATGAATAAAGATTTAAGAGAGAAAATATTATTTTACTACTAGCTGACTCCGCAAACGTAGTTCCGCCATATAAATTATTTCTAATTAATATTTTGGTTGTTAAATAAAAAATAATGAACGAATTCGATGCATCGTGCGTAGCGCCATCTATCATTCAACAACATAAATAATTTCGATCGGTTTGAATACGAACGACGCGACGCGACGGTTTAATTCGTTCATACAAAAATACTATAATCGCGATAAAAAAAATGGGAAAGTCGCAATTAAACCAATGGGAGAGTGGGGGTAGGAGGGTTAAAATTTTGGGTTATAGGTATTTTTTTATTGCCGAATAAAAAAAAATACAAATTTATTTTTTTATTTTTTTCTGGATAGGGACATCCTAATCACCTAGCGGTATGAAATATACGTTGCGACCAATTCTCATACCTACCAAATATACATAAAAAAAATCATAAAAATCGGTCTAGCCGTTCCGGAGAAGTGCGACCATAAACACCGTGACAAGAGATTTTTATATATAACATATAGATAATCAGTCTCGGTGACGACGTTCGTGGCACAGTAGTAAAAATTAATAAACCACGATGCCTTGGCGCAAACGTTTTGGCATGAGCAGCTACTACTGTCTAGCTGCAATCTGCTATCTATCTTTACCGCAAATACCCATGGCGGGCAAAACTAAACTTTTGCCTAAAAAAATATTTAAAAAAATAAAACTTTTATTCATCTGTGTAAAAAATCTTAATATTTCCAAAGCACCACAGAAAACAACAGCGTTAGGTGTATAATTCGAATGTTGTCGTTGAATTTGCAAATTTATTATTTTATAGGCGGGTATGGGTATCGCCACCCCGGGATCCATTCATTGGATAACCAACACCTCTGCCACAGATCACCCTAAGGGCTTTGCTACGTTTGGTATCTTAGCAGGGGTGCTCGGGTTCATGGGGTGAGGATTGTCTAGGTCTTGGCGGCTGATTTATCAGCCCACCTACTATGGAGCGGGCCGGACTCGGAGAGACTGGTTGAAGGATTCCTAACCACCCCTCATACTCTTTTCCTTCATCTCATTCCTTTCCTTAAAAATCCCTCCACACAGCATTCTCAAAGATGAAATAGGCCTTGAGGAAAGCTAACGTAAAAAAATCCAAAGCACGATAGAAAACAACTGCGCTAGGTGTATAGGTGCTAGATGTGGAATATTTCGTTCCGCGATACGACCATACAACTCAGTATCTTTCGTGGTGCCTCTAACTGTCAACCACTGGCTTTTACTCCTGAGCTTCGGTAAAACATATATTTTTACAATGTTTTAAACACACATTTTACAATACTTTATATTTACAATACTTTGTATTGATATTTTATGTTTTATGTAAATTTTAGTTTTATATACTTAATCTTTTGTTTTATAAAATTTTTGATCTCATACTGCTTTATTATAAATTTATTATTTAATTTTTTTTTATTGTGCTGTTAATCAGAGGTAAAGTCACATGGAGAAAATCCATAATTGGTTTTATTTTGGCTATACAAACATGTACAAACTGTAAAAATGTAAACTGTCGATTTCCCGAAAATAAATAAATAAAATAAAAAATAAAATATTTAGTTAGTGCTTTCTAGTTAATGTTTTCCTGAAAAATCAAGGATATTATAATTATTGTAAGATTGAAAATGATTGCATGTTAGCTGAAAAGCGCAGGTCCTTGAAAAATCACGAGATCTGACCTCGCTTGTCAAGATTGACACAAAAAATACGCATTTCTAATATCGAATTAAAATAATTTTTTAGATAAAAAAGTATATCAAATAGGTAAGTACTTTAAGTATGTTTACGAGAGATGGGAAGGCTGATAGAGAGATCGAAAGAAGGGTAAACGCAGGCAACTCTATTAATGGAGGACTGAACGCCGCCGTTGGCGCCAACAAAAAAATGTCCAAAGAAGCGAAGTCGTATGGCCCGACTCAAGTATCTGATTCACGACCAAGTGAAGAGTCGCAATATTAGAAGAGCATGTATGAGACGATGTATGAACGTGAACGAGGCAAGAAGTGTGTGCCAAGATCGAGTTGTTTCGGTCCGTCCTCTCTGCTTACCCCTGCGGAGAAACGACGTGATGGTTAGTTACTTTTAGTTAGTTAGGTAAATACTTTATCGCTTATCTGAATTCTTGACACAATCTATTGAAATTTTAAAAATGACACTGGATGGGTTGTTTCTAAAAATTTTACAAATTCATCAAATATTTGAAGTTAATTTTCACATTCTGTGTAAGTTCTATTCAAGTTCTGTCATAGATTATTTCAGTTTTACGAAGCAACTGGCCTTTTTTTTTTTTTTTTTACAGTGATTACCACACAAGAATCTCAACTGCTCCCGTCTGGAGCCAGTGAGACTATGGCATCCCCAATTGGGGTATGTTGTGAGGCTGAAGGTAGTGGGGAGGGGAAGGAGGTGGGGAAGAGGAAGGTTGGGAAGTACCTGGCTATTCAGATTTGGTCACTAAACACGGCTAAAGCCATTTTCAAGCAACGTTTCAATTCTGAATGGTGGTCTTACACCAGGGCGATACTAATAGTATCTTCCACTCTGGAACATGCCGCAAATATACTATATATTATTTTAAATGAATTAATTGTGAAATAACACAAATTAATCAAATAAAATTTATTTGCGCATGCCGGGTTCGAACCCGCGACCTCCGGAATGTGAGTCAAGAGTCTTAGCCACTGGACTATGGAGGTCGTCAAATTCGTCGTATAATTATATAATAATAGAACCTTCACAGAACGTGAAAATTAACTTCAAATATTTGATGAATTCGTCAATTTTTTTGAAACAACCCATCCTTAAATTCTAATACGAATTCATTGAACCGTTACAAATTACCTAGAAAATACATTTTCTACCAGATAATAAAATTACTTTACTGTCTTTCAAACAATTTCAAAATACAAACGAAGGACATGTGAAGGACCGTGTGCATTAAAGCATTTAACAAAAAATATCTAATGAAATTCCGTTGCTTTCCGTTTGTCCGTCTTTAATTTATCTTATCCCCTTCGGGAAATCCCTCGGGGGGACTCGGGGGTAGTAAAGCCAGTTGTCCTCCGGTCACGCAGAACAACTGCGTTCGTGATCCGGATGTAGGTGCGGGTGGCGCGGGGTGGGGGGGGGGGGGTCAGTGGGAGGGGGAGGGTGACGCCCTTTATACCTTTTAATGCCACCCATTCACGGCTAAATACATTGTGCATTGTCAAATACATTTTTCTGTGATAATAACTAAAGAATATTGCCAACGCGACGCGGTTTTCGATTAGGCGGTTGCACAGATCATTAAAATTCGGCACCTATGTGAGGTGAGCTGGTGAATGCCTTATAATAACCATACTGAGCGTACAAAGAAAACATAAAAACTCCGATGTTAAACAATACCTATGGACAAAGACATCATAAATACCATGCTACAAAAACATTCAGCAGTCTTTCACTTGAAACAAAAATTTAGGAAAACAAAAATAAATTCCGACACAAAATAAAAAAAAATGGATTAAAGAACAACAATATTACAATTTTTTTTACATAAAATAATAAAACATATAGGTACACGCAACACCCAAAACCAACATAAACGCAACACTCACAAACACATAAATCATAACATAGGCCGATTTTTATTTAATTTAATTTTTTAAATTTTACTTTAATTTTTAATCTATATTTTTAGTTTATTTTAATATCTTATAACATTATTTTCTTTTTCAAAATGTATTATGTATAAAGTGGAATATTATAAAATGGGGGCATCAGAACTGGTAAGCCACCCAGTGAGGCCAACATTACTGGATTGTACTATGAAAAATGAAATATTATATAAAATAAAAAATAATAAATATAATTCACGAACGAGATCCTAACATCACGTGATAATATTTTATGGAACAGAGAGTTTTCAAAAATATCCAAAAAGTACAGACGTGATTATTTTTGGATTATCACGCCAAGCTGCCCTTCCACCTTCTTTAGTCAACGTTTCGGACAGTGTTAAAATGACCATCATCTGAGTAAGACACAACTACTATGATGATGGACACTAAGCTGTAAAGAGTTAAGGGTAAATAAGTTCAACACTGCATAATACCCCAAAAATTAATAACCATAATATCAAAAATACTGACTGCAAAAGTTTATCGTCAACCATGGTAAATTAAAAATCAAATGTTTACCTTAACATGATTGATTGTAAATGATGTATTTTATTTGATAGTTTCGCCTGTAATACCTACAAAATTTTGCTTTTAAAAATTTTAATATGACTCCTAAGAGGACACTACCAGCATCAACCAAACCTCTATAATAAACTAAACACTGATGTCACCAATTTTTGGAAAATCTATTCATAAAATTAAATTATCTACCTGTGGGGCGGTAAGTATCGAGTGCCATAAGAATAGGACACAAAGGACTGAAAGGGATAGGGTATTTTTTGCAGCCAGCGGGCTCGCCGTGCTGCGAACGGCGTCCCACGTAACAAGTCGGTTCGTGATAAGGAGCACAGAACAGAGAGGAGGTATAGCATTACTGAAAGTAGTGTGTGTTAGCGCGGGGTAAAGGCGGGAGGAGCGCAAACCCCTACCCAGTTCTTCTCCTGTCGCCCGGGGCGTTTGACAAACACAAATAAAGGAGAAAGCGAGCTTTGAAAGTCGTATCGACTGCCGTACATGTTACTCCTTGTCAAACACACTCCACGCGACCATTGTAACTGGTCATCCCTTTCTCGTGTACATACTTACTTACTTGGGAATGTTCCTTTTGTCGTATCTACAGAGTACAAAGATCTTCCTTAGTAAATCCCAGTACGCGTTCAAGGAACTGATGAAAACCCTTGTCAACGTATTGACGCTAACCTGTTTCCGTGAAAATTAATTATTTAGAATAAATACTCAGATGAAATGTAATTATAAAAAGTTAATAATAGGTCCACCTTATTGATTATATCTGATGGCAACCGTACTTTCCCAAAGTTTCTTAATTAAATTCTGAAAATCATTAAAATAATAATTATCATATTTTACGAAGTTCCTCGAAAGCAGAGATATCTTTATCTCACCTGTTTGATTTTCACGTAGCCTCGTACGTAAATATTGAGTGTCTGTTGAGTTTGGAAATTTCCTACTGAGATATTCTGTTTAAGGTGATTTCGGCGGGAACAGAAAGCCCCCTAATGAATCTTTAACGAGTTTTGAAGCAAAATATGGAGTATACATTTCCCTTTCCCTGGAAGCGCTGTTTGTTTGTGTTGCCATCTATATTAAATGATTTTCCTCCTTGAGAAATCTTCGATAATTTTGCTAATGTTTGGTGAGACAATATTTGCGGTCTGTCTGCATAAATTTAATAAACTTAGAGCCGCTAGAACCGAGTACATAAATAAGTACTTATTTAAGCGCCCCAAAACTTCAATAATTTTATTTCAATATTTGTTTAGGTATTAAACCAGGAGGATTAAGTCTCTGATGATAATAATAATTAAATTGAACAATATTATTAATTTTTATTAGAATATTTTTTTGATGACTTTTGAAGTTTAAATTAATAACGTAATATTAATCATTGCAGACAGATGGGTCCAAAATGGAGGAAGGAACGGGGGCTGGGGTATGTCTACAGGGATCCAAGAGGGAATTAAGTATACCTCTAGGAATATACTGCACTGTGTTTCAAGCTGAGATGAAAGCCATCTTGGCCTGCGCACAGGAGAATACACGGATCGGGTACCGGAATAAGAACATAACTATTTGTTCTGATAGCCAGGCAGCCCTTATGGCACTGGAAAGTAATCGATGCGACTCCAGACTGGTGATGGAATGCAGAACCGTTCTTACAGTTTCGCTACCATCAATAAAATAACCCTGATATGGGTACCAGGACATAAGGGTATTGAGGGCAACGAGCGGGCTGATGAACTAGCAAGGAAAGGGGCGAAAGCACCACCTGCTGGATCTGAGCCGGCCGTAGGAGTAGCAGCTAGCCACATTAAATTACATGTCGAGAGGTGGGTCAAATCCCAGCACTGGAAGGAATGGGAGAGGGCACCCGGAATGAGACAATCCAAAGTACTCATCAACGGACCCGACCCCAGACGGACCAGGAGACCACTCAATATGACACTGCCATCTCAGGAGACACATGCAGCTGTTGGGAGTGGAAAGCACCAATAGATGTAGAAAATGTGAAGAGGATGAAGAGACTCCAATTCACTTATGGTGCCAATGTCCTGCCCTGGTGGGAACTAGGCTCAGATACCTGGGGAGACATGTTGTAGAACCAGAAGACGTAGCCGCATATCCAATGGCAACTCTGGTGAACTTTATTAAAGGGACTGGTTTATTGTTAAAGGATTGAGGTAAAATGGGAGAAAGTACAATGGGCCCATGGCCTAAGTACTCACGGTAACTAATGGTAAACCGTCTCCGCTTTAAAATTAAAAAAAAAAATATATATAAAAAATCATTGCAGAAGATAAACGTAATAAATTTAAACGAAAAATGAAACAGCACAAGACACAGAAAATAAAAAAAATAATGGTTGCAACTGGTGATCGAACCCAGGATCTTTGTCATACCGGGGAAAAGATAAGTTTATGAGACAGAGATCCAGGGTTCGATTCCCGGTTGCGAGTTGTGACCGTTACTTTGCTGTTTCATGTTTCGTTTAGATTAATATCATCTGCTTATTCAATGATTAAACAATAGATAAAACTGGTCAGTGGTTGAGTGGGCATCGCACTTGGCTGGCTAAGTCCTCTATCACAACACAAGCAACATTGTCAGCTCTCTTCGGTGGTAGTAGGAGATTTTCAAACATTGTTGGGTTATTCGTAACCCGGGAACATTAGCCTCTCTTTAAAATAAAAATTGAATATAAATTTGTTTAAATCACCAAATTACTATTGTTAATTTATGAATAGGTGTTCAAGTGGAGGTAGAGACATGACATGGAGTTAAGTGAAGAGTTAAAAATTCGTGAATATTTTGCCCCGAAAAAGGAACGGTTGTTCAGAAACCGGTCGGTGTTATTAAAAAAACGGTGTTTAAACCAAATAATATTGTTTATTCAATTTTTATTAGAAAAACTCTCTTGCAATCTCAACATCAATGTAATATACCATTGAAGAAGAAGATAACATTAATAATCTAAACGAAAATATGAAAAGTCAAAGAAAAATAAAAAGATAACAAAGAAGGTGGCTGCCGATAATATAGGGAAAAAATGTATAGCCGAAGATAATATTATTAATTCTGAAATTTTAGGTCTCAAGAGCCGATTTGGTAGAGGCGGTTATCCCAATGAGACGAAGGTTCTGGGTTCGAGTCCCGGTTAAGAGCGTTATATTTTTTATTTTTCAGTGTCTTGAACATATTCATATTGTCGTTCAGATTATTTATTTAATTTAATTAAAATGAGTATTGTTGTTAAATATTGTTTAATTTAATTATAATATTGTTTAATTTAAGTATAATGAACATAGGTTACAGAGCTACAATTAATGGCTCAATAATAATTCATAAATATTATTTGAAGGTGTGGAAAATATTGTTCATAAATGTTAGTGGGTACTCTTACTCGTTTTTTCAGATTCAAAGTCTACGCCGCAAACTTCTATGGCACGTTTTGTCATCGCTAGTTTGTTCCAAGATTAGATCTATTGATATTTTTTCGTCTTTGATGTCAAGCATAACAAGAATCTACAGGAAAAACTTCAGCCAACCATATACACAATATGTTGCAAATGGACCCAAGAGCAATCGAGTGGGCTCAAGGTCGCCCAAAAGCTCGCTGAATCGACAAAGTAATCAGTTAAGGCGGAAAAATATGATGGAGCAACCACGAAGCTCTTTGGGGAGTCCTTCATGTGGCTGAGGATGTACCGAAAAGTTGTACATCTTAAAGAACTTCACCTCATGGCGAAATTGTCCAATTTTGTGATTAATAGTCGCAATCGAATAATTTAAATATTGAATTAATGAAAATAGCGAATATGTCCCTATCCGATGCAATCATATTTAACTGTATCATTCTTCAACTAAGAACTACCAACATTATCTTCATTTTCTTAACACATATTTTTATTGTCAGCTATCTTTATACTTGATTGCGAGATTTAACCAGAACTAATTGCAAGCTAAATAGGTCTTAGATAAATTTATCTATTTTTTTAAATTTAATATTCGACATCTAATCGGATAGGGACTTTAGCCCAATTGGTTGAGCACTGACCCGGCAAGTCAAAGGTCCTGGTTCGAGTCCTGATATGATCTTTTTCCGATTTTTCGGTTTCAGATGTTCGATCAATATTGTCTTCATTAATTAAATATTCATTAAGTTAAAAATAAGAATAACCGTAGTAAATCGTAAGTGCGATTTTAGATTTAAACGACAAAAAGTATATATTTTTGAATGTAGCTATTACTTTGTGGTTATCCATTATAGTATATTATATATTTACAAAAAGTATTTTCGTTATATATTTTTGTGATGTTATGCCGTGTTGTTACAGCGTTACAGTGTCCATCATAAGGGCAGATGATGGACACCGTAATGCTGTCCGAAACGTTGGCTAAAGACGGAGGTAGCGCAACACGGTATAACACCAAAAATAAATAATGAAAGTAGTAACTCGACGGCCGGCGTAGTCCAGCGGTAAGGTTCTTGACTCGCAATCCGAAGGTCGCGGGATCAAATACCGGCAAATAAATTTTATTTGATTAAATTGTGTTATTTCACAATTTATTCAATTAAAATAATATATAGTGTATATGCGGCACTTTCCAGAGTCGAAGATACTCTTAGTATAGCCCTGGTGTAAGACCACCATTCAGAATTAAAACGATTCTTGAAATAGCTTTAGCCGTATTTGGTGACCAGATCTGAATAGCCAGGTACTTCCCCGCCTTCCTCTTCCCTATCTCCTTCCTCTCCCACTACCTTCAGCCTCACAACATACCCCAATTGGGGATGCCATAGTCTCACTGGCTCCAGACGGGAGCAGTTGCGACCCTTGTGCGGTATTCATATAAAAAAGTGAATTATGGTTTACTAAAAAGATTTTATACATGCAAATATTAAAAAAAGTGGGTAAATAAAAGAAAAATATATTTGAACTGAAATACAAATGTTAAAAGTTGAGAGCACGTTGTTTGTTATAGTCTGGTGCACAATGAACACATATATAAAGAGTAATAAAGATTTTAACGATTATGTCAAAAATGCAATAGAAGCAGGTAAAACGACACCTAAAGTGAAAATAGCTAATCGACAACATTTAAATACACCGTGGTTCGATTCTAAACTGAATTCACTGATCAAAGAAAGAAACCAGCTTCACAAGCAGTGGAAACAAGACCCAGGATATATGTTTCTTGTAGTCCATAAAAATAAACTGAGAAACTTAATAACTAATTATAGGAGAAGTTTGAAAAACAAATATTATGCCAATAGCCTTCAACAAAACCTGAATAACCCTAGAAAAACTTGGAAAACCATTAACTCAATTTTATCTAACCGTGCACATAAAACCTCCAACACCATCGAATCTCTCATCGTAAATAATTGTGAGCTTAGGGGACCCAGTGAAATAGCTTCAGAATTTAATGAATTTTTCATATCAGTTGGAGAAAAGTTGGCAGCTGCCATTCCATCATTCCCGGATGCCTGTAATACTATATATGTAGAACCAAAGGCAAGTCAATCCTTATATATGGCTAGACAAATAAGGCTGAGGTATTAAAGATCATCTCGAAACTTAGGTCGAATGCAGCGGCAGGTATCGATGGAGTAACCCCGTACATCCTGAAAACCTGTAAAGAAGAACTAGCTGAACACCTAGCGCAACTTATCAATTCCTCTATAGGCTCGGGAGTATTCCCAAATCAATTAAAGCTAGCAAAAATTATACCAATTTATAACGAAGGCTGCAAAAAATGTATTTCTAACTATCGCCCAATATCGGTTTTATCAGTATTTTCAAAGGTGTTCGAGACTATTATCAAGGATAGACTTCTAAAATACATCTCTAACAACAATATCCTAACACCACAGCAATATGGCTTTCGAAAAAACTCCAGTACCCAATGTGCCACCTTCGATTTCATCTCGAACATTCAGCAGTACATAGACCAGGGCGAATATGTAGCAGCTATTTTTATAGATCTAAAAAAAGCCTTTGATACAGTAGATCATGAAATACTCCTAGAAAAAAGGGAACATTTGGGTATAGTCGGAAAATCTTTAAAGCTCCTCCGAAGTTACCTATCTGATAGATATTGCCTTGTCGACATCGAAGGGAACCTAAGCGGCTTTGGAAAAATCACATGTGGAGTGCCACAGGGCTCGATTCTAGGACCCCTACTTTTCTTACTATACATCAATGATATAACTAAATGCGGCATCTTGGGAAAACTTCAACTTTACGCTGATGATACTGTGATTTATTATCGTTGTAAAAATCTGAAGGAACTTGAATCTCTAATGAATAAAGATCTCGCAAAGCTAGCTAAATGGTTGCGGATAAATAAATTAAGCCTCAATGTCAAAAAAACTCACTACCTCACTTTCGGGAAAAAAGATTACATGACAATAAATATTACTCTTGGAAATAAAAAAAAGCTCCAAAATGAACAAGTAACGAAATATTTAGGGTTATTCATAGATTCTAACCTATCGTGGAACTCCCATGTTGAATATATTAAATCCAAAATTTCCCCGATAACTGGTGTACTCTATCGATTTCAAGATGTGCTCCCCACAGCTTTACTGCGTGCCACATATTATGCTCTGATCCACTCTCACCTAAGTTATCTGGTTAGTATCTGGGGCACCATTATTAAGAAACAAATATCTGAAATACAAGTAATCCAAAATAGAGCCATAAGAAATATATACCATCTACCATGGGATACGCATGTCAAAGACATATACTCACTGACACAAATTCTTCCCTTTACCATTCTGCCAAAATATAGCATCACCACTGCCATCCTACAAATAATTCAACACTCGTCACACACCAAGCCTTTAATTCCGATATACACCAGCACAAAACACGATCACAAAATCAAATACACCTATCGTCATCTACACACACAACTAAATTTGGAATTAACTCCTTACAATACATCGCACATACACAATACAACGCATTACCTAATGTCCTAAAACTACCAGAATCAAACAAAAAAATATTGGCTAAGGCTCTAAAAGGATATTTTCTCAGCAACTTTATTAACCAGTGACGAATTTATCTGTCTTCCTTTGTAACTCTTGTATATTCTTCAATTACCTGTATCAAGTGTGCCTAGTCCATTTAAAAATCTATGTATTGTTCATTGATTTCCGTGTTCTTATGTAAAAATAATTTTCCTTTAGATGTATAATGTTGTCATTCCCGAAATGAGTTTTATTAAACTCATTGGGAGTAATGTATTATAAATTTTATGTAATAATTTTGTAATATATTATCTCTAATAAATAAAAAAAATTATATATATTATAAAGTTTTAACGAAAGAATGAACAAACATACCCCCGAATACATACAATTGGATATCGTTCGAAAAATGTGTTTTATATTAAGTACATTTGTTAGTCATGTGGAGTAAGGTTTGTCTAGGTTTTGGCGGCCAATGCGTTTGGTAGATGGAGAGATTGGTTGATAGATTGTGTACTAGATTGTGTACTAGTTTGTACATAAACTAAATATAATAGGGAGCTGGCCACAATGACACGCCAATGGAGTTTGGTACACCAGTGGATTTTGGAACGCCACTGGTCTTTTAAATGAATTTACTACTTTGACAAAAAATGCTTCTAGGTATAATGGCAAAACTGATTTTATACTGGATTAAAATAAATATTTTTCACTTTGGAGACTGTGGGAGACTGGGGTTTTTAGGATTTTAGGTTACTGGGATACTGGGAGAGGTAAACTGAATCTAAGACTGATTAAAACACTTGAAAAGAGGTTTGAACTTGGAGACTGTTGGTATCTGAGTATTGTTTCTGCTTGGCTGATAGTTTTGAACTGACTTCCTACCGGTTTGACTTCTATTTTTATAGGGCAAACTCAGGTCGGACTTTTGGGGGACAGAAACTCCTTAATTTTTCTAAGGTACTTGTTTTAGGTAATTTCCCTGGTCGCTACGATTGGAAGTCAGCCGTGTCAAAATTACGTGTGATAGTTTTTGCCATGATTTTACCAACTCAGGATACCAAAGCCTCACATCATTTTTATTGTGTTTACAAGAAAAGGTACAAGTATACATATGTGATATAAGGTACAATTTTAAACAGTAAATATTTTTCTTAAAGTGCAACAATCACTGATAGACGTCAGTTTTTGGGTTGTTTTTGTAGCATATACTTATTTTTAGGTGATGATGTTTATTTCTTGATCCAAATTATTCCCAATTTATCGAAATTGAGCTCCAAATTTTTCGGAACATGAATTTGCTGTCGTAAATATTTACGATTCAGATTTTTCCTTTGTTCAGAATTGACCAATAGTGGCTCGGCTGGTCGCATGGTGGGGGTGACGTAAATAGTCAGCCAATTCCTTGGCGTTGATCATTGCTGTCTGGAGTCCCTTGTGGAAGTATTAGGTGGTTATTCAGATGTGTTTTCCAGTCCAATGAGGCTGCCGCATGTATTCTTTATCAATTACATTTATGTTTTCAATTGATTAGTTAGTTAAAGGACATAATTGCGTTGTAGACAAATCATTTGGAAGGGGCACCACATGCACATTATTCCGCTAGCCAATAGCAGCACTCAGATTGTCGTGCTAGCGGCATGGTACTCTGTGAGAGCGTAAATTCCAATCTTGAATTTCCAGGGTTGTCATATGCTTTCGCGCACTCGTTCAATGCACACGTATTCCTATGACACGTTCGATACAGATTGGTTAATTAGAGGGAGGGATGGATTTACTCCTCAACATATCGGCCCCCAGATTCCTAACAACGCCTCAACCTTTTTTCTTTCCAGAACTTCCTTACATTCCTTTAATAATAATAATAATAATAATTGGATAATTTGTAGAGCGCCGTTTTTGTGAAAAATCACCTCAAGGGAGCTTTACAATTTATTACGAATCTTAGACGCTATCTAATTTATACTCTATTCACAAATAGATACAGAAACATACTTACCTGCATGTGGTTTCCGATAAACACACTTTATTATAAAGTTTATGCTTGGGGAAGATACGACTGCACGTGGAGGACATTATATTTAAATCATTGGTCATTGCATGGCTTTACCTTTGCTACCATCATCACCGTTGGTTTTACTTTTATATTTATAAGAAGATTGAGTCAAAGTTGAGTTAATATTTATTTTGAAAGACTGGAGAATTTTAAGAATTTGCTTTATTTTTACACACTTAGTTATTTCCCTAAAAACATCTTCTATACAGCATCTCTAAAGATAACATAGGCACCGAGATATTTTTTTCTTCAGGGCGTCATGTGTGGAGCTTTGTAATAAACAGTAATGATTGCGTTTATAGTTGAGCTAAGCATTGTGAAATAGATGTTTGAGGAATAGTCACTAGAATTTACCATAATTTAAACATTTGAATATAATATTAATATGTTTAATTTTAACTCTGTGAGTAAAACCTCAAATTGTAATATTTAAGTAAATGAAGACAATATAAGCGAAATTCAATCGAAAATCTGGAAACAGAAAAATCAGAAAAAAGATATTGGCGCCACTGGAACTCGAACCCAGGACTTTCGGCTTTCCGGCACCTTGACGCAGTGGTTAGCGCAATAGCCCGGAAAGCCGAAGATCCTGGGTTCGAGTCACAGAGGAGCCAATAATTGCGTTAAAATATCACTAGGATCAGATTTATCTATTTTTGCTATTTATAGGCCCCCATGCTACAAAAATATATCACCTTTCCTAAATTCTTTACCAACATCTCATGGAACACAATAAAACTACTCAACAACTCATTTTAGCAGGAGACATAAATTTATTTATTTATTTATTTATTTATTAACGCCCTTTTTCGGGGCTTTTACATTACATATGAATAATAAGAAAATACAAAGCATTCAATGTACATAACTGAACTGTTTCAGTAACAATATTTTATATTTGTTTAAACATAAATTGAAGATGTCCACTGACTTGGTATAATTGTTTCCCTCCATTAGTATTCTGGGCAAAGAAGAATACATATGGTAGTTAGTTCCAGAATTTCTACACTGAAATAAATCTTGACTTCTAGTATTACGTTGTGGAATCCGGAAGCTTATCAATTCTAGCAATACCGGACTATCAACTAAATCATTTAGAATTTTATATAGAAATACCAAGTCAGAGAAAATTCTTCTGTCGGACAATTTGAGCATATTCAAATCATTTAAAATAGTGTTGTAGTTCAACATATTAGCTGGAATACCCATTTTAAAATTTAGAAAACGTAAGAATTTGTTTTGAATTCTTTCAATAGCTTGAACATGTATACTATAATGTGGATTCCAGACGGGAGAATTGTACTCAAGTTGACTTCTAACATAGGCAAAATATAACAGTTTAATACACTTTATATTGTTAAAATTTGTAGTAAGCCTAGTTATAAATCCCAACATTTTTAAGCCCTTGTTAGAGATTTCTGTTATGTGGTTAACAAATGAACGATTTGATTGAAAAGTGATGCCCAAGTCTTTAATTTGTGTTAATGTCTGAAGGGCATTGTTATCAATATTGTAATTGTAAATCACTGGATTTTTTATTCGAAAAAATCTAACTATTTGACATTTTGAGATATTTAGGTAAAGTCTATTTTCATTACACCAAATTAATAATTTATTGATATTATCTTGAAGAATGTTGCAATGGTGAATATTTTGAATAATTCTAAAAATTTTGAGGTCATCAGCAAAAAGTAAAATGATTACATCATAAAATATTTTTGTAAGATCATTTATAAACAAGATAAATAAGATTGGACCAAGGTGTGAACCCTGTGGAACTCCACTTGTTGCATAAATTATTTCCGACAGAGACGATTTTATTCTAACAATTTGTTGTCTTCCAGTAAGATAGCTTTCAAACCAGGCTAATATATTGCCACGTATACCAAGTTTTTCTAATTTCCAAATGAGAATTTTATGAGAAACTGTGTCAAAGGCTTTACTAAAATCAGTATAAATAGAGTCTACTTGTTTTTTTTCTTTGAAAGCATTGGTTATAAAATTTTCATAAATAATTAAGTTGGACATAGTACTTCTACCTGGCATAAATCCAAACTGGTGAGGTGATATTATAGGTTTTATTTGTGATAAAAGTTTGTCAAGTATCAGACTTTCAAAGAGTTTCGGTATGGTGGATTGAATGCATATTGGTCTGTAATTACAAACATCACTTTTATCACCTTTTTTGAAAATTGGAGTTAAATAACTAATTTTCCACCTATCAGGAAAAATTCCACTGGATAAAGATAGGTTAAAAAGTTTGGTTAATGGAAGAGCAATTACTTTGATACATTCTTTGATAAATATTGTTGGGATATTATCTGGCCCAGCAGATTTGTGGATATCTAAGGATTTCACTTTAGTAATTACATCAGAGATACTTATGGTACACTGTGAAATATCAAGAGTTTCATCTAGAGTTGTTGTTGGATTAGGAGTATTATTTGAGTCTGTTGTATAAACACTTTTAAAAAATTTTGCTAATAAGTTAACAATACCATTAGTATTATTGCTGTGGTTGCCATTTAGGTGCATAATGCTCGGGAAATCAGAATCATCTTCTTTAAGAGATTTCGAGTATTTCCAAAAATAACTAACATTATTTATTATGGAATTTTGAATTTCATTTATATAGTTACGGTAGCAGGTCATAGACATTTTTTTACACGAAGTTCTTAAATCTTTAAATTCAATGTAATCAGAATATTTTTGAAATAATTTATATTCTTTATGTTTAAGTTTTTTGGTGACAAGTAGATTTATAAGTTCTTTGGAGTACCATTTTGGATAGGTATTTGGCTTACATTTCATGGTTGGTATATACATGCTAATAGCATTTTCCAAAACAGAATAAAATTTATTGGTAGCTGTGTTGATATCATCATATTGCACATGTGGCGACACATCATTATTATCATCGCCATCAAAAGAACATACGAGAAACATCTAATATTCGCGCCCATCGGCAAACCTACTTGCCTAGGTACCTTCGTACCTATACTGGCCGCGATGTACTTTCTCGTCTGCCGTGCCAGCCCGACGATAATAATATCGCCCCGCCTAGAAAGGTCTCGAGACAGCACCGTACAATATCGGTACGGCGCCGAATATTCTCGTAAGCTGTCGAAGTGGCTCGTATTACCTCCCGCGAGGTAGTTACTCTACCGCGGCTATATAAGCAGCTGATCGCTCGCCCGCTGCAGTTCAGTCCAGTTCAGTCTCACACTTACAGTCGGCCAACATCTCAGCATGTAACGATCTCTGCATGGCATCGCTACGCTCCAGGGCAGCTTCCTCGAGGTCCATCACCACGTCTCAGCTACAAGGCCCATCGTGTCTTCAGCTCCTGAGATCAGATTCATCCCGCGACTTGCAAGGCTTGCGTCACCTTCAGTCCAGGGATCAGCTCACCACTTCATGGCACCCCGAAGCCTCACCGTGCTTCGCTGCCATGGAAACACACTCCGCCTCGCCAGGACTACCTGCTGGTGGCTCAGCTCACCGAGCCACACACCGTTCATCTCCGCGATTCAAAGCGTCGAGCAACGGCCTGGAAGATAGGTCATCTCCACCGCCATGGTGTCGAGCAACCCGCTGACCTTCACCACACCATCTCCATCACTCCGTACGCCTGCAGAATCTCATCACAGCACCCCGCATTACATCATGTTACCGACCACCGACCATCTGCTACGTAGCCCAATAAACGACTGACTCGCTACTTCGACATGACGACTTTCATTTCTCTCTACCGATCCGGCCCGCTCCCTCACACAGATGACCAATCAAAAGAGACAAGATAATTACAAATTTGCTCATAATCGAACCCCGTGAACCCGGACACCGCTGCTAAATCATCAAACGTGGCGTACACTTGTGGTGACCTGTAGCAGGGGTATTGGTTATCCAATAAATGGTTCCAGGGGCGGCGGTATCCATACCTGCCTCCCAAATTCTGCCTACCGATGTTTCAATGGAAGTTTGCCGAAAACACTACCGTTATTCATGCTTCGGGCAATATTTGTACCCGGTTGAAGTTTGCCGTGTCAGGGTGAAATTACAACGGAAAATTTACGGAACATGATGTAATGCGGGGTGCTGTGATGAGATTTTGCAGGCGCACGGAGTGATGGAGATGGTGTGGTGAAGGTCAGCGGGTTGCTCGACACCATGGCGGTGGAGATGACCTATCTTCCAGGCCGTTGCTCGACGCTTTGAATCGCGGAGATGAACGGTGTGTGGCTCGGTGAGCTGAGCCACCAGCAGGTAGTCCTGGCGAGGCGGAGTGTGTTTCCATGGCAGCGAAGCACGGTGAGGCTTCGGGGTGCCATGAAGTGGTGAGCTGATCCCTGGACTGAAGGTGACGCAAGCCTTGCAAGTCGCGGGATGAATCTGATCTCAGGAGCTGAAGACACGATGGGCCTTGTAGCTGAGACGTGGTGATGGACCTCGAGGAAGCTGCCCTGGAGCGTAGCGATGCCATGCAGAGATCGTTACATGCTGAGATGTTGGCCGACTGTAAGCGTGAGACTGAACTGGACTGAACTGCAGCGGGCGAGCGATCGGCTGCTTATATAGCCGCGGTAGAGTAACTACCTCGCGGGAGGTAATACGAGCCACTTCGACAGCTTACGAGAATATTCGGCGCCGTACAGATATTGTACGGTGCTGTCTCGAGACCTTTCTAGGCGGGGCGATATTATTATCGTCGGGCTGGCACGGCAGACGAGAAAGTACATCGCGATTGATGACACCATCTTCTATGATCTGCTATACGAAAAACTTAAAAATATTAGCATTACTGGAAAACCGCTTAAGTGGTTCATCAGTTATACAAAAAATAGGAAACAAATAGTTGAAATAAATAAATGCCTGAGTGACACAGCAGAAATAAAGTACGGAGTGCCTCAGGGTAGCGGCTTAGGCCCTATTCTTTTTCTTATCTATATTAATGGTCTCACTAATATTAAAATTCCAACACTCTGCTATAATGTGATCAGCTACGCTGATGATACTGTACTTCCTTTTAAATAGCAATCTTGGGAAAAAGCCTTTAAAAGCGCAGAATTTGGTATGAAGGAGATAAAAAAATGGCTAGACAAAAATCAAGCGGATTTCCTATCTCGACTACCTTTAGAATCGTCAGTTGAGGAATTCAGAGAAGATTACGGGTCTGATTTCGTAAGTTTTGTTAGCAATTGTGAACATCTTGACGTTAATTCGATTATGGAAGCCACTAAAGTAGACACTGTCATTCAAAGCGTAATGACTTGTTTAAGGCAAGGGTGGCCCAAACGTGTTAAACGCGAGGAGGAATTATAGAAATTCTGGATAAAAAGGAACGAACTTTCGATTGTTAAGAATTGTTTATTTTGGCAACATACGAGTAGAATTATTGTTCCAAGTTCGTTGCATAAAAAAGTGTTAGAGCTCGTGCACCGTTCACACTTAGGTATTGTAAAGATGAAAGGGTTAGCAAAAGGTTATTTTTGGTGGACGTCGCTGAGCAAAGACTTAGAGAAAATTGTTCAGGAATGTCCAGAATGCGCGTCGACGAAACAATCTCCGCCACAGAGTCAATTATCGGTATGGCCTAATTCTGGGAAGGTCTGGAGTAGGTTACACTTGGATTACAGTGGGCCGCTGGCAGGGAAAATGTTTTTGGTCGTCTGCGACTCATTCACTAAATGGGTCGACTGTATTGAAGTTCAAAGGGCAGATTCAGCTAATACTATATTTGAATTGAGGAAATTATTTTCAAATTTTGGCTATCCTGAACTCATAGTGTCAGATAATGGAACTTTTTTTACGAGTGAGATTTTACAACAATTCCTTCGGGAAAACAATATCAAATTCATGTCATCTCCAGTTATGCACCCAAAAAGCAACGGTTTCGCTGAAAACTCAGTGAAAACTACTAAGAATTTTCTTAAAAAACTTATGGTAGGAAATAAATTTCAGGTTGATTACAAGGATAAATTGTTACATTTTTTGTCCGATTATAGAAATACTCCACATTGTACGACGGGAGTCGAGCCAGCAGTTTTACTGTTTGATAGGAAACTTAGATCTACTCTTGACAGTCTCATTCCGAAAGAGAATGAACGGGTTGTATCAAAATAACATGATTTGGCGAATAAAAATATTAAGTCCAATCAATGTAAACAGACTTAGTATTATGGTGGTGTTAAAACCAGAAATTTTATTGTGGGACAAAAATGTTTAGTTAAAGATTTCAGAAAAAATAATAAATTTACACGGGTAAAGGGAATTGTTACAGATAAAATTGGAAAAAAATTATATTTGGTAAAAACTTGTGATTCTCAATTGATTTGGAAACGTCATGTGGACCAGATGAGAAACTTGTCAGTGAGTTGGAGTGATGTTGAGTCAGATTTGCCAGATTCCGCGTCTGATGACACGAGGACTGAGCACACTGAGGAAGAGTTGTCCAATCTGTGGAGTTAACGGTGTTTTCTCCTAATTTCAGATTTGCGGAGGGAGGAGAGAGGTCACCGGAGGTCGCAGACACGGCAATCGCTGGTCCAAGTCCAAATCCAAGTCCCTGGTCGGGGAGACTCCGCCCAAGATATTTCCCCACAAGGAAGGAACGGAAAGCCTTCTGATTTAATATAATTTTGTGTATAAAATATTTATAATTATGTGTTTATGATAGGAACTTGAGTGAATTATGAATATAATATTTACAGTGTATTTGCATTATATAAAGTCCTGAAATACTTAAAATATTTGAAATACGTAGACTGTAGCGACTGATTACAGGGGGAAGGGTGTGATATATGTGATTATCCATGTAGTGGATAATTCGGAAACGTTTGGGTCCGCCGAACTTTGACGAACGTCTCACGAGTCGGACAGCGGTCTCGTCCATGGGAGCTCGTCAGAACCATTCTAGCAACCTGAGTAATCACTCGCTACCTAGACAATAATACAGTACTTTTCAATCCATTGTAACATCACAATAAAAGACAAAAGAACTTACGTTGTACATCTTATTATTTGTGGGCTAGTAAGGCCACATTAAAGAACATTACATTAAGCTACTTAATACAGCTCATAAATCACTGATTAGAACTATGTTCAAAAAACCATATCTTCATCCCACTGAAAATCTTTTAATTAATAATAAAATATTAGATATCAGGAAGCTGTTCATAAAAAAAATTATCCATACAAATTGCACAAAATCGTCACCTTCCCACATTTCTCACTCTCAGAACACTAGAGCTAAATCTAACAATCATTTACAAGTGCCAAAAATTAAATCCACTCTTGCTAAAAAACACGAATCTTACCTTGCGCCTTCCATATTCAACATTTTCTTAAAAGAAACACAACATATAACTCAAACCAACAGAAAACGTACATATAAAAACTTTAATACGTGGTTAATGAACAAAAAAGGAATTGCATTAACAAGTTACTTGCAAACCGACCATGTTAATCTTTTATACGATGAATATTGTTATTTAAATATACATATATTAAATATAAAACAAAAAAAAAAAGTTCACACTAAAAAACGTTCAATTATTTTATATATGTTTGTAATATTTCATATTTAGATTATTTTATGTAGATAATCTTTTGTATTTTTATTTAAGTTTTTCTTTTATATTTTGAATTTTTATTTAAGTTTTTCTTTTGTACTCTGTATTTTTATTTATTATCTTTTGTATTTTTATTTAATTTAACCTTTATGAATATATGTAATGATATATACTGCTACCCGGCTCAGAACAGACATTGTCTAGTGAGTCGGGTAGCGCACATTTCTGTAAATAACTATTGATGTTAATAAACGCCCGGGTTACCGGCAACTTAAAAAAAATACATCTTTTTCTGATTTATATTGTCTGCATTTAAATAATATTAATACTCACATAATTTATTTGAAAACTCACTATCATCTGATATTCTTTGTCAAATGTATCAGGGGCGGTTCAATCATTTAAAAGCAATGTTTGCATAACGTTCGTTGACAAACTCGTTTTAAATCAGCTCTATTGATTACGTGTCTCGCAACAACCCCCAGTGACACGCGTTGCATTGAAAAAAAACTACCCCCTGATTTTTTCTGATCAGGAGTTAGTGCATGGGGTTCGACACCGCAAATGGGCGGCGGGCGGTGATGGGGGTTGGTGGATGGAGGGGGGCAGGAGGTTGCGGGGAGGCACTGCCAATTAGTGATAGCATGCCCATGGGAGTATGCGAGTAGGAAGGGAGGGTCCGCCCGAAGACTTGACAGGACTAAATACTACCTGAAACATGGAATTTCACTTTGTGTGGTGAAAAATATTAAAATTCATTGCTGGATACAGGGAGTCAGGTTGTTAACCCGGATTTATATTAAATCTTTTGAACTCACACTTGTTTATTCTTCTCATATGTGAAACAAGAAAATAAATTTTATTTTCGCGAAGAACATGAATGAATTATAGTAATTGAACTTTGTTTGGGGGTGAAAGACGTCGGAATCACCCTGGTATCATCACTAATTGCATTAGCTGTGTTTTGTGACGATATATGGGTTTCTAGGTATAAAATTTCCAAAATTTCTCTTTCTTTATCCTTCGCCTCCCAACTCCTTCCATAGTCGTACCATAGTCGTATAGTCTCGTACCATAGTCGCAATGTGTATTGAGATTCTTGTGTAGTATCACAAAATAAATAATAAAAAGAGTTTTTATTATTTATTTATTATAGATACAAAAAAAAGTACAAATTACATATTAGGAAGCTTTGCCTGTCCAACTAGGAAAGTTTCCCGTTCCAGGACAGACAAATTGACATGTTTAGTTCATATTACACCTGAAATCTACACAATTACATAACAAAAACAAAATAAAAAACAGAAAATTTCATTTTTCTCTGAAATTAAGTTGCGTAATAAAAAAAAAGTATGTAAAAAATATATAAATATTAGTACACATACATTTTTTTGTGACAAAGTTGAAAAGGTAATCTGGTAGCATATATTATAATCGGATTTAGCGGATTAACCTGGTAACATATAATACATTCAGATTTACAGAGTATGAGATAAGTAGGTAAGTTAGTAGTATTGAAAAGTGTAACATGTGCCTGATAACAAGATGGAGGAATTACAAAAGATTTACAACATAAAATATGAAATTATGTTAGGTTATGTGTTTAGAAGTTTGAACTTTTAATACATAGTACACATGTAGGAGAAACTATCTTAAAATTTACAATATTAGATATAATTTATGAATGTAATAATCTACATGCTTTTTTTAAAGCGATGTAGCTACAATGTGTAATAAATTATGTGCAATCATGATTCACTGATTTAAAACATGTTTTCAGAACAGTATTATATTATAAGTACGACAATATGAATATACACCGCGCTCATGTCTTGAACTACTCCTGCTAAAATATAAAAACAATAACTATAAATATAGATAGAAATATAAACTATGAATAATAATAAAATAGTACCTAATTTAGTGCTACTTTGGTGAAATTGGTGCATTACTTCGTACGCGATACATGTTTTGTACATGTATTTCTGGGGAGTAAGCGATCATGCATTATTTTTCCTGCCAACATGCGGTTCAGTGCAAATAATTATTTCACCGATTCGAAATTCAGCTCCAAGCATCACGGTGGATACGTAGACGGGTATTTTTGAATGCAAATCATTTGTTGATAATTTTGATGCATATTATAATACGAAAACAAAAGTAAAACATGAAATTATGTAAAATAACAGGCTTCTATTATTCTAACACCGCTGAGCGAGCGCAGCAAGTAGCAACATTGCTTTACATATCCGCCCTGTTATTCCAATCTGCACAATTTGTTTATTCTACTGGATGAGATAATATTGCTAATATTCATGAAACGTTTCAGGAAAACAGCTATTTTATTTTCCATACGCTTTTCACAGATTTTTCATTAATATTAGTTTATAGAATATATTATTAATATTCGAATAACTCGAATAATAAATAATAATTCGTTTTAGAGGTGTAGTACACATTTAGGGAAATTGAATTTGAAAATTTATACCAACAACTCGTTTATTCTCCGCATGTACAAAATGTTCATGGTTATAACATGAAAATGGAAACTACAAAATATCGCACATCCCGTAGAAAAGGGTTGAAAGCAAAAAATTTCTTTTATATAAAATTTTATTTTTACATCTGATTAGTAATGTGATTGTCTTTATCTATGCCAGACGAAACCCGTATTTAAGTTAGATAACTCCATCTCCTCAAGATGCCGTTATTATCTCTTTTCGATGGGACCGCTTGTTCGTCGTTCATTTATTTTATTTCATTCTCGTGTAACTTTTATTTTTTTTGTCACTCACGTCACTTATGTACTCGTATAGTAGTCAGCTTTATTAAGCGCCGTTTAATAAATCACTTTTTTACATACTCCACACTATAGGCCCTGAGAAAAAAATAATTTTAATCACGGCCTATGTCGTCTTAGGGGATGCTGTGTGAAGGGCCTTTTTAAGGAAAACAAGGAGAGGAAGTTCTGGGAAGGAAAAAGGTATAAGGGGTGGGCAGGAATCTGGAGATCAGTGTGTCCAGGGGTGACGAACATGTGAATTCATTCCTTCAACTGATATGCAAAGCGATGGGTCAAGAGGGTCCGGCTGGAAAAGTAAAAGGCCTCCCTCAATCAGCCCCAATCAGATCTGACCCTCCTCACAGCAGTGGGGCAGACGCATCCGCCGCCAAGACCCGGAAAAAAACTCACCCCATAAACAAGTAAGTAACCCGCCTCACCAGACGATCTCCGTTCTGAGACGGATATGGTCTGACCTTTGTGATTTGTACAATTTTTTGAATTTAATTGACTTTAAAGGTGATCACTAAACTATTACTTACGACGACAAAATATATAAATGATATGATAAATTAAAATAACACGGCACATTCAAATAAATTTAATATTTCAAAGACCCAATCTTGTCTGATTACGTTTAAAAGGGATCGAAATGAAAATCTAGTCTCTTTCAACGGAAGCAATCTTCCGAACAGGCCGTCCATTGATATGCTTGGTGTAACCCTAAGTGACCAGCTCAGGTATGGGGGCTCCATCGAAGCCAGAGTAAAGTTAGCCTCACAAAAACTGGGCGTTCTGTACAGGGCCCGAAGATACTTTAACTGCTAACCCTGTACAAATCACAAGTGCGCCCCACGGTTGAATTTGATAGCCACCTCTGGTCTGGATCTCCAAAATTCCTGAAAAATACCCTCGACTCTGTGCAAAAACGGGCGGTCCGTTTGATAGATTCTCCCATCTTAACAGACGGATTGCAATCTTTAGAGCACAGGCGTCGGGTGGGAATGCTATCCTTGTTCTACCGGTATTACAATGGAAGATGCTCCGAGGAACTAGCGTCATTGATCCCTTCGGCACCGGTGTATAGTCGTGAAACACGCCTAACGCATGTCCAACATTTGTACACGGTTGACATTTGTCACTCGAGAACGGGTCATTTCTTCGACTCCTTCTTGTATTCAACAGCTCGGCTGTGAAATGATTTGCCGGCCTCTGTGTTTCCTCCTTCCTACAACATGGGTCTCTTCAAGACCAATGTTCATTCCTTTCTCTCCTCAAAAAGACCCTCCACGCAGCTTCCCAGATGACATAGGCCCTGAGGGAAATTATTTTCCTCAGGGCCTCCTGTGCGGAGTTAATGAGGATTATAAAAGAGCGATTATAACTCCCATTTATTAAACAGACTGTCGTAAAGATCCATAAAATTACCGCCCGATTTCCCTCCTATCAAACATATCAAAAATATATGAGAAAATTGTAAAAAAACAAATTTGGACATTCTTAGAAGAAAATAAAATAATTAATGATAACCAATTCGGCTTCAAAAAAAATTCGAGTACCTACTCATGACGCGATAGCAAAAATAACTAACTATTTATATACGGCCCTAGATTCCGATAAAAAATGTATCGGAATATTTATAGACCTGAAAAAAGCTTTCGACAGCACATCACATAAAAAATTAATAAATAAATTAAATTAAAATCGATAGGAATTAATGGGAAAGTCTTAGCATGGATAACTAGTTATTTACATAAAAGACCTCAACAAGTAAAATTACTCAACCAAGTCAGCGATTCAAAATATAGCGACTTTTCAATACCCCAAGGTACAGTTTTAGGACCACTGTTATTTATTATATATGTCAATGATATATTCCATATTTACAAATATGGAGACATTGTCTCCTACGCTGACGATACAGTTCTACTACTAAAAGCAAACACATGGTCTGAATTAATTAAAATGGCAAACACAGATATCAATGCACTAAAATTATGGTTTGATCAAAACCTGTTGACTTTAAATTCTAAAAAAACCTATTATTTTCCATTTTCCATTAAAAAACAAGAAACATCTAAAGAATTAAACATAATTATCCACTCTGTGACAAATACAGAAAACCACAAATGCAATATATTATGTACAAACATAGAAAGCAAGACCGATATTAAGTACCTGGGAATAATAATAGACCAGCGTTTAAAATGGTCCCCACACATAAATATTCTGAACAACAGAATAAGGAAACTAACATATATATTTAGATGCTTAAGAGATATTTTAAACGAAAAATTACTCAGAACCACATACTTTGCTTTCTGTCGATCAATTATACAATACGGCATTATAGGATGGGGCGGTACATATACAAATCAAACACAAAAATTTACATATCGCAAAAACTAATAATAAAAATAATTTTAAAAAAACCCTACTCATATTCATCAGAACTGTTATTCAAACAATTTAAGGTCAGAAAATTAAGTGCGTTATACTTTTATCACGCAACATTGCAAATTTATAAAAATAATATTCAAAATAAAGTTGCACCCTTCAAAAATAACAGAAATCTTAGACAAACATCAATACTTCCTATTCCAAAATGTAAAAAAAAACAATAGGACAGTTAAATCATAAATATTTCGGAGTTAAATATTTAATTCACTACCTGAAAAAATCAGAAACATGAACAGTAACATAAAAAAATTTAAAACTCAGCTTAAAACTAAAAATAAAAATAATAAATTGAACCAATATAATAACACTCCCCATATACACAAGCCCTGCTTATTTATGGGGGTACATCAAATACATGTATTATGTAATTAATTATTGTAAAAAATATATTATAATTTAAATATCTTTTTGTAAATAAATTAAAAAAAAAAAAAAAAAAAAAAAGTTCAAAAATAATTTTAAGCCAGTCACATTGTAGTAACTTACTGTGATTTAGCGTAGTTTTACTTAACTAATCTGCGTTCTACGGAAGCAATATGTAATGATTGGATTGATGTTTGCATAAACGTCCCGCGCCGAGCCCGGGATGCAATGTGTATGTTATTAATATGCCACAGAGTAAACACTTAATAACTGAAGCCCGCGATATCCAAATTGCTCCCTTTGAAGCACAATTACAATTGATTGCCCGCTCGGCAGTTGGGCAATTACGTTTATCGCCTCGCACCACCCTCGCTTCTTATTCCTTATGTCGCCAGTAGAAGGGAAATAATAACCGAGGGACTCGGGACTAAATGAAGGACGATGGTTATGGTCCATAACTGGTGGCGCCCATTGATTAGTGACTCCTTCTCGAAGGGCACCACGCTCGAACCCCGGTTGTAAATGTTTATGCGCCCATATAAAGAGGCAAAAATGGATTAAGCCATTCGCAGCGAATTACGTGCAAATATAAATAATACTAATTTTACGAAATCGGGGAATGAAATTTAACAACACCTACCCATAATTGACTTTTTTTCGGTCGGAATAAGATTTTAAGTTTTTGAAATAAAAGGTTTGTGAAGTTTTAGTGTGGTTTTGCTGATGAAGTTTTTTCTTCTATGATGTGTTGTTACAGATAGCACATTTATTTGCCTACGTAAAACATTAAACAATATCATTCTTAAAATACTTAAATTAAATTATTTTTCATACAATTTTAATGTGTGTTTTTAATATAACTTTTGTAGGAGTAGATTAAATAAAGTAACTATTTGTTCAATACGTAGGTGTAACTATAATAATATAACATTTGTGTGTTTTAAATATTTTTGTATTTCTCACTTTTATTTTCATTTGTTATTTATTTGGGAGGCGGGAATGGGTACCGCCGCCCCGGGAAACTTTATTGGGTAACCAACACCTCTGCCATAGGCCACTCCATGTGGTTCGCTACGTTTGGTTTAGCAGGGGTGCCCGGGTTCACGGGGTGAAGTTTGTCTAGGTCTTGGAGGCGGATGACCAGGACAAACTGAACCCCAGATTCCTACCCAGCCCTTAAACCCTTTTCCTTCCTAGAACTCTCCTCTCCTTCATTATCTTAAAAACCCTTCATACAGCATCCTTAAAGATGACATAGGCCCTGAGGGAAATTATTTTCCTCATGGCCTCCTGTGTGGAGCTAATGTAAAAAAAAATTATTTGTTTAAGTTCTATTTATCTCTTTAAATTTCTAAATTTCTTTTTCCTGTCATTTCTTTTGAAATATTAATATCAGATTATATTTCTGCCACCTAGGCTCAGCTTAGTGATATAGTAGAAAATGCATTTGTATCTGTCTTGGGAAAACAATAAAAAAACCAAATGTCTCCAAAAAAATTGTGAAATTTACATGGTAGGTTTTTATGGTTTCTTATTTAGACGTCCGAAAATTCAATAATGATAGATCTGGATAATGTTGAATATTAACTTTATTTGATGGCCATTAAAAAAAAAGTCATAGTAATTTTCGAAATACCATTGAAAGGAGCCTAGTGAAAACTCATTTGAAATCTACAAACTATTTCATAAACCATATGCACACAAGATTTTCTTTCAAAGAATCCAAGAAACCAAATGTTAAAACTTTTGACAGTCCTTTTGTAAAGCTGCCATTTTCAAAAGTTGAGAGTTGTAAGTCTGCAGTCCCTCCTAATACTTTACTAGCTGTCTGTCCATCTTCTAACATTCCTTTATTCTTCCAGCGGAGAAGTGATTCCCTTTACAGTTCCCCGCCATACTCCGCCTCATGCGCCTGAACTTCTCATCCCTTGCGATCATAAAATGCATTTGACTTCACCCCTTGTTTGAGCTTAACCAGAGCGGGGGAGAGGCAGAACCCGGCAGCATCCCAACATTACAAGACGCGTCCACCCCTCGCAGAGAATAAAAACCGAGTATTTTTTGTACAAATGCCATTAAGAGATGACTGGTTTATTTCAAGAAAGCCGATCTCTTAATAATGTTAATAAATGTTCGGTGGCAATATGAAGGCAGTGATAGTTTAGTTTTGAGATCCCCGCCACGTCGAGTCTAATATGAAGTGAACGAATAAGGTTGCATTTTCGCCGAGAGAATTAGTATTTGAGCTCTCGAAAACGCTTCGATGATTTTGATATCGGCGTGGATTTTGTGCAGGGGGAATATTGGGGAGGAAAAATCTATTTAGATAGATAATTT
Source organism: Limnephilus marmoratus (assembly GCA_917880885.1). Lineage (NCBI taxonomy): Eukaryota > Metazoa > Arthropoda > Insecta > Trichoptera > Limnephilidae > Limnephilus > Limnephilus marmoratus. Next base: position 52,974,946 of record OU862921.1, on the reverse strand, counting down.
GAAGCATTTATTAGCTTGGTGAATAACGTAATTTGCTAAATTTATGTATTCAACGCTTCATTTGTCTGAAGGATTTTCTGCGAAAAATGTCACCATTAGGTTCAGATATATTGAGAGTGCAATTTTTGTTACACTGATGCAGTATTATAATAAATATGACCGATCTATTCACGTTTGCTCTCTTGTGATTCTAGTCAGGATTGGGAAAATTTCTAACTGATTTAATGTTTTGATTGATTTGAAAAGTTATTCTAGAGCTAGTAAACTATTTTATAGGGTATTTTATAGTATTTTATAGGGATACTTGTGTGCACATCTGAAATCCATAAATACATACCTAATTAAATGCTTACATACATGCACCTAATAAAGATACTTGTAAAACAAATATTGTTTGGCTCAGAGGTTTTCATCCTTCAAAGCTTTTGATGTTTCAAAGCTCTGGTGATGATTAATTTCATAGGGTTCCTAGAGATTACAAGGAATGAATATTTATTTATAAGGGGTTCAGGGTAAAGTGCACTAACTGCGGAAGGTGATTCTACATGATAATACAATTAAAAGATTGTAATTATATTTGAAATTCCAACTTTAAGGTACTTAGTAAAAAGTAAAAAATGAAAAAAAATACATTGCAAAAAACAATTGTAATTTCTAAAAAACTTATTTATCCGTTTTTCTTCTACCATAATGTACCTAGTTACTTAGTACTGCACTTTATTCCGGGACACTTTGTACCTACAGTAAAATAATTATGATAATACGGTTACAATTTCAAGCCATAAACGCATGTTCGTCACTGAAATTATCTTTTTTAAGAGAAATGATTGAAGATTTTGAAATATCTGTAGGTAGGTACCTACCTACGCTTAAATTAGTAAAACGGTTAGCTTTTAGAAATAGGCTGGTAATTGAAGAAGAATATAACAATAATAATCTAAACGAAAATATGAAAGAGAACAAGACAGAAAAAGACAATGATCGCAACTAGGACACGAACCCAGACCTCTCGTCCAATCGGGCCGTGTGCGTTAACCAATTGCCACCTTCTGTCAAACCGTCATATTTGTCAATCTCCTATTTCAAATTTTAGAATTAACAATATTATCTTCAACTAATTATTTTTCCTTTTTCTGTTTTCTATGTCTTGTTCTCTTTCATATCTTAATTTAGATTATAATCGATATATTTTTCTTCAACGATATACATAATAACTAATAACCTTCAAAAGTTTAAAAAGAGAGTTTATCTTATAAAAATTGCAGGCAGGTTGTTCATGGCAATTGTTCGTCGAAATATATTTTTCCGTTTCCTTACTTCAAGATATTCACTTTTTTCCAATCCGTAAAACACTTAAAATGATAAAATTCAGTCGATCAAAGTAATCGTTTGATGTAATCCGACTTGTCCTGGAAGAAATGTCACTCGATCATTTGTCCCATCCCTCGGCGGGAGCTAATGCAACGTCACTGAATAAGAAAAATGCAAGTCTCCAGAAATCCCCGCACCCCACGAACCCGTGTCCGGCGTCCGTATTCCGTATCAATCATCGCGATTGACTTTTCTCCCCCCGATTTCATACCCAATTTATTTTCTTTCCTTCCTCCTTTGCTCCATGATGGATAATCCATCGCCATTTTGATTCCGTGCGAGCAGTGAGCAGTGAGCAGTGAGCAGTGAGCGGTGCTTCAGATTGAAAAGTCATTCCGAATTCTACCTTTTTGGTGTTGACACTTTAATAGAAATCCTCTGACGTGACAAAAATACACACATCGGACTCAACCGTAGGCGTATCGCCTGTAACTTAACCATGTCATTTAAAACCAATGTTCTTAACTGTTACTCGAGAATCCAACGAATTTTAAGAAATTTAAATAATTACAGATAATATTTTCAAAAATTGTACACGACAATGTTTATAATATATATTCGCTTATTTTTTATCATCGTAACTACGTTAATTATTTAATACTGACTAACCATTTGACGCGAGACGCCAATTACACTCATTATCAGGGTGTGCAAATATGACTTAACTTAAACTATTTTCATTTTTGTTTGCATATTTTGATTCACCTAAATGCCGTCCTGGTGGTGATTTTATCATTACACGGCTCTATACAAAGATTGATGACTCAAATATATAAATATGGTTTAGTACAATGGAAACTGGCGAATATTCACGACATTTAGAGTCGATTTTGAAGTACAACTTTTTGATTTGAAATTTCCAATTTGTAATGAAAAAAATTGAATAAAAATCTGTCCCTACAGTATAAATATCGATGGCTGTTTAGTGTCTTTTAAAATGCAGCGTCATTTAAAATCATTTATCTGCCGCAAAACACACAAAAACGTTTAAATAAATAGAAATGCTCAGGTCCAACAAAGTAAATTCCCATTTATCTTATGAGTTTCCCAACACCGTGTATAAATACGTTGAGTATTTTTTCTGTTTTTCCGATCATTGGTATGACCCATCTCAAGAAAATCATACATTTGGTCGTGCGATGTCCGGTTAACTCTCTAACTTATTCTTCCATTCAATATTCCATCCCTAACATTCCTTCCTTTGTCCATCCGCTCAGCATGAACAAGTTTGTCATCTTTGGGACCCTTTCTTAACACTGCTTATTACACTTACTCCAATTTGACGATTGTATAATACTGTGAAAACAAAACAAATGCACATAATCCACTTAATACCATTAGGGCTGGTTTTATAACCGACCGTTCGTTCCGCTTGATTCAATTAAAGGATCTTGATTGCGATATGATTAAACTGGGTTTTAACGGTGCATGTATATTAACTATGAATCTGTGTATATTGTATATATTATGTGAAACACCTGACTGTATAAATTGTACATATTTAAAATAATTTAAAATGTATCCACAAGCTCCTCCATCCACAAGCAAATGCTTTTAATGGAGGAAAAGTAACACTGTAACATGTTCCATTTTTTAAGAAAAATAAAATTATTAAAAAAAAAAAAAAAATAATTAACAAATATGCGGCCTACTCGTACCACCAAACACAATTGTTAAAAATGGTAGCAAGCGTAACGAACCGATGATTATAAAACCGGCCCTTAAGAGGGATTTAACCAGACAAAACCGAAAATACGTCATTTTTAAATCAAATTTTGGACGGCGTAGTCCAGTGGAAAGGCTCTTGACTCGCACACCGAAGGTCGCGGGATCGAATCGAAGGTGGAAGATACTCTCAGTATCGCCCTGGTGTAAGACCACCATTCAGAATTGAAACGTTGCTTGAAATGGCATTAGCGTGTTTGGTGACCAGATTTTAATAGCCAGGTACTTCCCCACCTTCCTCTTCCCTAACTCCTTCCCCACTACCTTCAGCATCACTCCCCACTACCCAACTCACTCCCCACAACTCACTCCCCACTACCTTCAGCCTCACAACAAACCCCAATTGGGGATGCCATTGTCTCACTGGCTTCAGACGGGAGCAGTTGGGACTCTTGTGCGGTATTCATATATAAAAAAAAAATTTGTCGTATTGAGTCTTTTCCACAAAACTTTATAAATTGATTTCGAAAGACTTGTTCTTTTTTCTAGTAAAGCTACGAGTATGTTTTAAATTTTGAGAAAATAAGTTTATTTTTAGTATAATAAGACTTTACCGTAGGTCGGCAGATTTGTTAAATTTTCAAACAAAATTTTGTATTATGCAACACACATTCATTTCAAATCATATAATCAATCGTGTCATAAAATAAATCAATAAATTATCTGGGAAAACTTCAGAATTTTATTTTTAGTTTAAATAAAATCTTTTAATTTTAACAAAGATCCACCCACCTTTTTTTTTTTTTTTTTACAGTGAATACCGCACAAGAATCTCAACTGCTCCCGTCTGGAGCCAGTGAGACTATGGCATCCCCAAATGGGGTATGTTGTGAGGCTGAAGGTAGTGGGGAGGGGAAGGAGGTGGGGAAGAGGAAGGTTTACTGAACCTGCTATTCAGATCTGGTCACCAAACACAGCTAAAGCCATTTTTAAGCAACGTTTTAATTCTGAATGGTGGTCTTAAACCAGGGCGATACTGATAGTATCTTCCACTCTGGAACATGCCGCAAATATACTATATATTATTTTTAATGAATTAATTGTGAAATAACACAAATTAATCAAATAAAATTTATTTGCGCATGCCGGGTTCGAACCCGCGACCTCCGGATTGTGAGTCAAGAGTCTTACCCACTGGACTACGGAGGTCGTCACGTGTTTTGTGATGAAAATACTTCAGTTTGTCTATTTATTTACGGTCTTACAAACTAATATATTTAAGACTTTTTTACATTCTTATTTTGCTTAGACATTATTGAAAAATTATAAATACCTACGATCAAAAAATAATTACAAAAAGTTTAAATGTTTTATCATCACGCCTTTCAGCATTTTGAATGTAGGTATAAATCAAAGCAAATTTGAATTAAATAAAATCCATGTTGAGTTATTATTTAAAAAAAACCGGTACGGAGAATAATTAATCGTTCTCATTGGAACCGCCCTGTACGATCGTAAGAACATCTTTCGACGAAATATGAATTCTCGGCCGCTGGCCCTTAAAGGTAATTTTCAAATGATTAAAAATGGGTAAAACCCGGAGAGACGTCACTTCTTTGTTTATTGTAGTTACAACGATATTTAAAAAAAAACACTAGCTGCACGGGCGTTAAACGAAATAAGTCAGTACTTGTTTGGCTACGATGGCGTGTATTATGTTCGCAGAGAGCTGTAAATGTAAATCTCACCCGAAAAATATTGGCAAAATTTAACGTCAATGTGATACAAATACGCGCTGAGCACAAACATGGCAGACATTAAAATAAAGTAAGCAATATTTTTTACTATTAATGTGGTTTCTTTTAAACATTTTAAAAGTTTTATACGATTTTTTTATACTTTTTACGCGTTTAGTCAATTTGCATGTTGGGGACGGTGTCTCTGTCACAATGTAGAGAGAGAGAGAGAGATAGATGCCATACTGAGGAAGACTTGTTTTTATTAAATAAATAATATACATTTTTAATATTTTAGAATGCCAAGGAAGCACATCCGAAAGAACGTAGTTATTAGGGGAGAGTGGACTGAGGAATAACTGAAGCTGACCATAAAAAAAGTACTCAAGTGTGCGATATCAAAGCACGAAGCGGAGAGAAAATATGGATTTATGTTTAGCAAAGTACACAAAACATTGCCTATTGTATACCTACTAAAAGAGATGTTTTTTGTTTTAGCTTCACTCGGGTTAGAGAAAGAAAAATGTCTTGCAGTCTACGTTAAACGGCTTGCTGCTTCTGGTTTTGCACCTGAATAGAAATACTATTCGAACTCTCGCTCATCAGTTAGCTGAAATCTAGGCTTCGCCCGTAAGTTTTCGGAGGAAAATAAAAGTTGCTAAAATCTTTTCTCGAAAGGATATTATGATATTTCAGTCAAGTTCACGGCGTGCAGAAAACAAGTTGATGAATGTTTTAAACGCTAGGGGAAAAAAATCGTTATAAGTAAGTTATTTAATAAACCGACAAACATTTTCAATATTAACGAGAATGAAATATAATTGATAAACATAAACTAAAGGATCTAATGACGTTCATTTAATAAATCCACGTGAGAATGGAGAAACAATTCATTGGTTGCGTGTTGTAATGCTAAAGGTCAATTTTTACCTCCACATTTGATAATGAAAGGCCCATTGAAGTGGATTGCAACTGTGCGTTGAAGGTTTGGAAGATTATTTATTAACCAAAAAAGAAGCATTTTAAATCAAGTGTAGGTACTTCTAAATAAAAATGGCTCAACGAGATGTGAATAATTTATTTTCCGAACAGTTATATCTGTGGAATGGAAAATTTACGAGAAAAATGTGACATGAAGAAAACATAATGTGTATGGCTTTTCACCTCCAAAGCGTGCCATTTCACCAACACATTGCAGGAGAGACGCCACTTTTTTATCTTGTCTCTTAGTGGTATATGAGATTAGACAGTGGTACCCAGGGGGGTATCAGAATGATAAAAAATTACAAAATAAAAATGTTCATTAAAGAAAATCTAATCTCAAGAATAACTTATAACTCAGTTTCTAAAATATACTCCGTTCTTCAAATAAGTTAAATTTTGTTTTGTTTTTAATAACTAAGTAATTACAATAATTCTAGATACATTTTCCTAATAGTAAAATTGTTTATTAGTAGATAAATACTTATAATTATAATTGTTTATTAGTAGATAAATACTTATATCACCGAACTTACAACTTATGGTTTTTTACATTCACATTGTAATTTAAGAACTTATAACATAATGTAGCATTAAAAAATGTACACTACTCTTCAAAACACAAGCTAATGCTTCTATGGAAGAGTGGTATTAACATATTTGAACATGAACATGTACGCAAATTATTACATTATCTAAATGTACATTATATTTTATATGCAAAAAAAAAAAAAGTAAGTATGATGTATGTTTGTTAAAAGGTCGTATTTAGGTATAGGATACAATTATATGTTGCAACCAAAAAAAGAAAATGAACTCTACGTAATAATAATATATACTAATAATAAAAACAATAATTCAAAGTTTAATTTCCGTCATCCAAATTCAGCTATAGAACGAATTAATTTATCTAGAAATTTAGCAGGTAGAGGTGTGGTCAAAATAATATATTTGAAACACAATCAGGTAGAAATGCTAAGAAATTTTTTCCATAGGAATCCTAATGGCTCAGAAATGCACAAAATAATTAGCAACGCAGATAGAAACATTACACATTTAAATTCATGTGACGAGAATGCCAACATTCTTATGAATACTAACCAGAAATTATTAGATTCTTGGTCAAATAAAATTATTCACGGAAAACAGTTCAATTATCTCAATCAAACTTATGTTGACAAACTTTCGTCAACAAATTGTTGAGTATTGGAGAGCAGAAACAGAAGGATTTATGCTTGCCATTCAAGATAGAGTCATTATTACTAAAAAATAAAGGAAGAATAATTCATGGTTTATGTACAAAATGTTAGGCTTTTCCGGAAACTATAGAACACATTATATCGGGGATGTTTTGTATTAGCCTCTTCCGAGTTTACATTCAGGCACAATCAGTTTTTAAAAACAATTCACCAAAGTTTGGTAATTAAACATAATCTGATTGACTGCCATAATATAGTACCATATTACGAATATGAACCAATCCATTTTTAGAAAATGAATTTTATAAAATATATTATGATAAACCTATACTAACAGCCAGAACTATTAGTCATAATAGACCTGATATAGTTTTACATGACAAATTTTAAAAAAAAAATTATATTATTGATTTCACTATTCCAAATTCCTGCAATATTAAAAAATCTGTTTCTGAAAATATAAGAAAATATACGTATTTAGGAAATGAGATTAAAAGAATTTGGCGTTATCGGACTATGAAAGTATTATATTATATTATTATCAACCTTAAAATAGTATAACCACGTTTGTTAATAATTTTACGTTTTTCTTTATTATGTTTTACGTTCTTCTTTTTAATGTTTTTCTTTATTATGTAAATTTTTTTTTGTCATTTATTAAGTTAAGAAGGTAAAAATACTAAACCAATATTTAACATAATGGAACTTAAAATTGGTCTACAACATATGAATTTTGTTGTTATAAAATTATTTTACTTAATGACTCTGTTTGTTTCCTCAATAAAAAGAAATAACAAAAAAAATACCATTTTTTATTTCGGCTACTGGCATTATACCTAGCTCTCTCACTCAAAATTTAGGTATATTAGATTTGTCAAAGAATTTAAATATAAAAATGCAAAAATCAGTCATTTTAAATACATGTAGGATTACAAAAGATTTTTAAAATATTTACATTGGGGGATCAGTAGGATTTATAGGTCCAATTAGGAGTTCCACCGAGCCGAAGAAGCCGAGAACAAGGATAGCATTCCCACCCGACGCCTGTGCTCTAAAGATTGCAATCCGTCTGTTAAGATGGGTGAATCTATTAAACGGACCACCCGTTTCTGCACAGGTACAGGAGTCGAGGGTATTTTTCAGGTATTTTGGAGCTCCAGACCAGAGGTGGCTGCCAAATTCAACCGTGGGGTGCACTTGTGATTTGTACAGGGTTAGCAGTTGTGTACTATTAAAGTATCAGCGGGTCCTGTACAGTACGCCCAGTTTTTGGGAGGCTAAGCAAAAAAATCTGAAGCATTACCCTTGTTTTAAAAATCAATTTTTTATTAGCAACTCTTTCAAAATGAGTGGCGTCTCTCCGGGTTTTACCCTGTGTAGTGTATCTGTCCCTGTTTTAGCTATACAGTTCGTAACCTATAATACCTTGTTTGGTAAATACGGCCAGTGAAGCAAGCTTTGCAGTAGATGACTATACAAATAGAAAAATACAAACGAGTGCCTATCTCATGCCGTCCATCAGCGATTGATAGTTTCGTGTTGAATTTGCTTGTTTATTCAGCTTTAATCCGAGCGGAAAAACGAATTTTGAATGAATACATCACGTCGCGTTTACTGTTTATCGAGGCAAATACTTTGTACTTTTATCTCCCGGGATGGGATGGGAAAGCACCGGAATTTTGTACCCAATATTCCTAATTTAAAATCATGAAAAACGTCCACCAGAATGACATCGAGAATTTATTTTGCTTTGGAATTAATTGTGTTAAGTTTTTTTTTTTACATAAGCTCCATACAGGAGGCCCTGAGGAAAATAATTTCCCTAAGGGCCTCTGTCATCTTTGGGGATGCTGTGTGGAGGGTTTTTTAAGGAAAGGAAGGAAGAGGAGAGTTCTGGGAAGGAAAAGGATTTAAGGAGTGGGTAGGAATCTGGGGTTCATTATGTCCTGGTCATCCGCCTCCAAGACCTAGACAAACCTCACCCCATGAACCCGGGCACCCCTGCTAAATCACCAAACGTAGCGAACCACTTGGGGTGACCTATGGCAGAGGTGTACTCTAGTACTCTAGTATATTGTTGTTGTGAGTTGGGATTGTCCTATTTCAAATATTTAACTTCATTTTGCACTGAGAACTTCTAATTTTATCATTTTGCCTTATCTCGGTGTAGAGTCATTTACTCATAATTTTCGCGTCTATGCCACCTTTTACTAAACATTTCAATGCATTTTGTGTCTATGATTTTTTATCATTTCTCTTTGTTGTGTACAAAACTGCTTGTTTTGATTTTGGCCAGTCATTCTTTCTACATTTCTACATTTGCAACTCTCGCTGTAAACTTATTCATCTGAATAAACCAAAGTTTTAATAAACAATATTTCTAGTACGGAACAAAATGTTTTTACTTAAAAAGGGACAGGGACAAGGGACAGCAAACATAACCAATCTCACTGTACATTTCCTGGGTGTGGAAACGAAAGAAGTCCAACGACGCTGCTCAGCTTACATCTGACGGTACACTGTCCGGAGACCAGACCCTGGGACCGCAATATATACAATACGCAACTGTTAATCATTCTGTATATTTTAATTCAGTATATTATAATGTCAGTATATTGTACACGTTTAAGGTTAGCACATTTATTTCTATTTTCTCAGTTTAACACTATGATCGTCAAAATAATGGACACGTTTAAGGTTTGTATATTTATTTCTGTTTTCTCAATTTAACATTATTATCGTCAAAATTTACAAACCACGGCAGTAGATAAGAATTCACTGAACAATATTAACGTGGAAGATAAATTTCAGTATTTATTCATAAATATGTATGTATATAGGTACATACGTACCGTAGTTTTGGTTTATTTACCAATGTTTTTTATTGACAAATCAAAACACTTTCATTTTCATAAAAGAAAAAAAAAACGGGGTGGGAATCAAACCTAATGTCTCCTGATTGAAATTAAACTGAGTGATCGCTATCGTCAGTTTATAATCACTCAATAATTTGCCTTATCACTCTTGTATGTATAAAGTTTTGCTATAGAGCAATAACAGGAATTACGTAAATAATAATAAAAATGTGTTTATTCCGGAATGCGGGGAGGTTTGTGCGATCCTACACATCTCATTGGTATACCATAATATGCATAAACAAGTAAGAATGTACAAGCAAAGAAATAATACATTTTAATATAAATAAATATACATTATATAAGAATCTTATTCTACATTAGCTGCTCATATCATCGTAGGGGTTGCTTTGTGGAGGGTTTTTTAAGGAAGGGAAAAAGAGGAAGTTCTGGGAAGGAAGTAAGTATGAGGGGTGGGTAGGAATCTTGGGGCCAATGAATCCAGGAGTGATGGACGTATGAATCCATCCCTTCAACTGCGCTGCAAGGCGATGGGTCAAGGAATTCTGGCTGAATAGGTCAAAATACCTCCTCAACCATTCTCTCTCGATCCAGCAGCTGCTTAGTCACCAAACGCAGAGAACCACTAAAGGCGACTTATGACAGAGGTATTGGTTATCCAATTAATGGTGGCCGGGGCGGCGGTACCCGTACCTGCCTCCCAAATTAAGGTATTAAAAATGAAAAGAATCAAAATTATTTCAATTTTTATCACAAACAAACAAAAATACTTTTTTATCGTAGAAAGCAAACAGTATATATAGAATGAAACAAGTACTTTGTTTAAAAGCCACTTTATTTTATTTATATTTGTCGACCGGTTTCGGTTGACCTCAGCATTCTTCAGGACAATAAACATATAAACTTAATTACAGTACAGAGTTAAGATTCTAAGGTTAACACGAAAGAAAGAGAGAGCTTCTAAGAAAGGGAGAGAACATCAGATGCTTTTTTTATGCATATATTATTTTGTATACAGCCTCGCACTTTGTTGAGGATAATTTTCATCAGTGAAAAATAAACCAAAGCGAAAAATTATGTATTTTTAAAGTCAAAGACTCCGTTAACAAGTTTACCCGATGCTCTCATTAATCAAAGGATTAAATTGTCTTCCTGTAAACGAGAAACAGCCTTGCCCTTAAATAACGCCGAGAGTCTTCCGGCGCATTCAATATGATCAAATAATTATTTTTTCAGGGAAAAAGTCCGCTCTGAAATCTCTCCCGGCTTCCCGCGGTGTAAAACTTAATACCCCTACCTACATTGAATACCTACCTCTACCTCTCTTCTCTACTCTAGTCTGGGTAGCTATGGAGACTACGAGAGACGGTGGTGTTAAAATGAAAATAATATCTTCAAAGTTGGCGCGAATTCAGCGGTTTGCGAGTAAAGGAGTGTTACACTAGGCCAAATTTACTGAATAAACTACCCTGGTGAAAACTGCAAGATTTTAAAATATATTTTACAAAAAAACTTAACAAAATACGAGAGCTAGCACAAATGAACCTAAAAAAATTCTATTTTCGTACCTTTTGTTCATGGTCACATTACAATAATTGCCATAATTCGATTTTTTGTACTTTTTGGGTATAAACTATGTAACTATTTCTAGACGTTTTGTTTTACTTTCCATATACATTTTTCAAATAAATTAATTTTTTTCTGCTACCAACACATCCGTGTTACTCACTAGCAAACTTAAAACAAACTTAAATAATTAACTAACTAACTTATACAATCTAATCAGTACTCTACTTGTATAAATTTTAAGTTATAATTTTGCTAGTCGGATGAGTCGACACCGGTATCAGAAAAATTTTAATTTAAGTAATTTTTTGCATTGAGAGCTGGGTGACCCGACAGTTAACCCCCCGACATTTGTTCCCCCGGGCGGTTGACCTCCGGAATGTTGATCCCCGGACAGTTGGTCCCTCTGCCATTTGATTTCTCGGAAACTTGATTCCTCAAAGTATTATTTCTGTTGTGACATCCTGCCGTACAACAATAATCGATATGTACTTAAATCCACAGTCGTCTTGAGTAAAAATTCGCTCAACAAATATTTTTGAAAGTAATAAAACAGATAAAATATGCTGCCGAGAAACCAAAGACGACATAATTATGCAGTCGGCTTAGGGAAAATACCCCGAATTTACTTAGTTGCATATAATTTAACTAAATGACCCCGAAGTGGTATGCAGAGTGGGATGTACGGTCGTCTAACCAAAGTCGATGTACTCATATTTTTGTAGGTGTCTTGAGTGGAAAATCTTTACCAACTACTAAATGGATTTGTTCTAACAATAAATCCGTGTCCCCGAAGGAGTATGCAGTGAGGATATACGACCGAACATCAAAATACGACTTTTTTAACATTAGCTCCACGCAGAAGGCCTGAGCAAAATAATTCCCGTCAGGAAAATAATTCCGCTCAGGGCCTATGTCATCTTTGGGGTTGCTGCGCTGCGGAAGAAGAGGAAGTACTGAGAAGGAAAATATATGAAGGGTGTGCAGGAATCTGGGTTAGGTAGTGCGTCCAGGAGTGAAGGACGTATAAATCTATTCCTCCCATTGCGAACCTTTAGTAGCGAAGTTCCTGTAGTCTTTCTAGTCCTGCTGAAGTGTTCAATCCCTCAACCATTATCTCAAGATCCAGCCTACCATGCAGTTGGCAGAAGTATCCGCCGTCAAGATCCGGACAGATCTCACTCCATAAACCCGGCCATTTCTGATAAATCACCAAACTTAGCGCACCATTTGGGGTGACCTATGGCAGAGGCGTTTTTGATCCAATAAATGGCATACGCCGTCTGTTTACTCAGCACATTATAATATAACTACGTGTCCCCGAAGTGGTAAGCTATCAAGTGTCCCAGGGATCAACTGTCTGGGGGGCCAAATTTCAAGGGAAGGAGGAGCATTTTCGGGGGACTTTTTTTATTTTTTTATTTATAATAAGTAGGTAGGCTAGCTTCCCTTGGTGAGATAGATACATTATAGTAAAGTCAAAATATTTCAAGTTTAAAAAATACAAGAAAAAAAACTTTTTTCCAATAATCGTACTCTTATATCGTGAAAACGCAGCTTTACTCTCACGGCTAATGTAACCCCCGAAGAAGTCGCATCTTTTTTATTATTTTTTTCCCCGCTAATTGAAACGTGGGACTGCGGCTGTTGTTTTGACGTTCAGACAAACGGATATAAAAATACACATTTATTCAAAAATTCCCCCCCCCCCCCCATCCCCCTCAGCGACGGTGAAACTGCAGAATGAAATTGATAACTGCCCTGCCTAGGAGGGGAAGGGGGCCGCTGTGTTATTAAAATAATGCAAGAGATATTTTGAGCCTTCGAGCTGAAAAAGGAAACATTAGCGTTTTCTGCAGAAGGCAAAATATTTTCCATTAAAACTTTCGTTGAGTGGATAAACTGGCATAGAAGGCCAAGAAACAAGATTTAGAAACTTATAGAAATTTAGAAACGACAATACGAATAAGAAGAGTTCTACCATAAAGAGATAAAAGTTTTTTTTATAACCGAGAGTTCATGAACTTTCTTAGACTTCCAGGCTCGGTTTCTGGTTTCCAAGTACAATTTATTGGAGCAAGATATTGTCTAGCCTCACTCCGCATTCAGTTTGAAAGATTCCTTCACCCGTAAAATAAATCGAATGATTTTCAGAATCTCACATATATTTCATGAATACACCACAACATTGTCAAAATGCGAACCACAAAATTAAAACAACTATTTGTTGGTTTTTACCTGCCATTTTTAGTTCTGTCAATATTCATCACAAGTTTGGTTTATTGACTGGAAGACAAAATGGGCCCTATTATCGGATATTTCCGTCGATTGAGTTTTATTGGTACGACAGTATTTTTGGAACATTTACTTCAAAAGTAAAAAGAAATCGGTTCAACATAAGCTCTAAAATTTTATAGGCAACCTTCTTTTTCATAATAATATTTATGCTCAATATAAATATTCTCTAAATAAATAGAAAATATTTTCTTGGAGCTTTCTGAAGGAGTATCTATTCAGTTCTGCTTAGACCTTAGACAGTATATTGTAGGTTGTAGGTACAGTAGAAATATTTATTAGGTAAAACATTTGACATTATGGCATTGTCTTGTCGCATTAAATCTTTCTTATGATAATTTTAAGTATGTGTAATAACAAAAATCTTTTAATAATTTCTAGTTCCAGAAAGATGAAAAGTGGATTTCAGAGCATTGTGAGTAAAGATCTGTCATCCTTAGCTCTAGTCATGGCTATCTCCTCCCGCATCTCTCATCTCTCTAAGATTTGCTCCTCTGCCTGAAGGTTCCTAGGTCCGGTGATCCCAGCGAACTTCTAAAGTGGCGGCCATTAATTAAGTTTATTGATGCAATCGTTCACGCCACATCTGCAGAATAAAAACTGAGAATATGAAAAACGGAATCAGATTTCTAAAATATATCAACGGAAGAAATTGGATATTTTTTGTCCATCTGGGTTTCAAAAATACAATTAAATAGTTTTAAAAGACATTAACATTTTAATTTAAACTTTTTTTATAAAAGTTTAAAATATTATAGTGAATAAGAAAGAAGAATAATAAAATTACACGAATGCCTTGGAAATAATACACAATGTAACTGCCCTGTTATCGAAAAAACACAAAACATTAAATATCTCGGAGTAATAATTGACGAAAATCTTAGATGGGACCTACACATCAAAGGTATTACGGAAAAACTCACTAGCCTTATATATTTTTTTAAAAATTTAAGAAATGTGTTAAATAAAAAGAATATGAAAAAGTTCTACTACGCGTTATGTCATTCTCGAATTGAATATGGAATCATAGGATGGGGATCTGCTACACATACGTACCTGCACAACCTGAATACGATTCAAAAAGGAATCATAAAGACCATATTGAAAGTACCAATTAGAACGCCTTCAATTGAAATTTTCAATAACTTTGACGTACCAAATGTACAGCAAATATATGCCAAAAATATATTATTGAAGCTCTTCAAAAATATGAATCCTCTACTAGACCATGTATGCATAACACTAGATCGAATAAAAATGATATAAAAAATATTCCAAGTTATAAAACCACATTTGGACAAAGAAACTATACATACTTTGCAACAAAACTTCATAACATACTTCCCCAAGACATAAAACTAGTAAAAAATCCAATTGAATACAAATCAAGAATAAAAATATGGCTTAAAGAGGTCAATGAGAAAACCCTAGCGAAGACGCTAAAAACGACATAGAAGACAAATGAACTATATTTAAATAACTTTAGTCCGCCTTATATTTTGTATGTAAAATTTTTTATATAGTCGCTATAATAAAAAAAAAAAAGTCTCACTTTTCTGCATACATTATATCATCTCATCAAGTACTATGCGGATTTTGCATCGAACGATGACATTGCGATTACTATAAATTATTGCTCAATTAATTTTTTTTTTTAGGTTAAATTATTTAAATTGGAAGCATTCTGTAAAATTACGTGTTTTAAAAAATAAATAAACAATGAACATGTCAGTTTTGAATTCAGATTGGGTTAGTCTTTATTTGCTAATATTTTACTTAAATTGGAATCCTAATCCCTTTAGGTATATATTAAAAATAATTGTAGGTACCACAACGTATCATTAATAAAAAAAGTTTTTTTTTTCTTTTTTATTCGTACGAATCTTGAAAAGAGTCAATGTAGTGAACATATCTTAAAAAAGGCAACACAATCTTTAGGTTTAAAGAAAAGCATCCGTTTTCCCCCTCTGGTTATTTGTACCTTCAACCTTTAGCTCTAAACCGCCCGCGCCGTTTTCCAATTCTCCTTGCATGTGCAGTTAAACTTCACGGATCGAAGCCCACGATAAAAAGTCACATTACGCGTCAACAAGCTCATTTGTCGCCAGCTTCCTTTGATCCGTCGAGGGCTGCTACCGAAACCGGTCAAGTTCTCATTAGTGTCAAAACTTCCCCCCCTCCCCCAACATGAGGAGGCCCTCGACGGCGGATTGGGCCGCGCTAGGAAGTCATTAGGTCCCGAGCCGCAGATTGACCAAAAGGAAAAGAAACCGGTAATAACGAAAGCAAGAGTAAGGAAGGTGAGGGGAACCCTGTTTTTCTGTGTATTTACTGGATATGTTGGAGACATTGCCTGCTGGATGCGGGTAACTACGGTTTGCAATTCCGCAATCCCGCATCCCGCAATCCCACGGGATTTTAACAATATTCATCTATTAAATTATCTACTTTGAAAAACGTTGTATATAATGGTAGTTAATCTTTGACAATGAAAGAGGAACTTTTTATTTTTTTATTTTTTTATTAAAAAAATTCTTTTATTATTTATTTACAGTTTTACATTTTTTAAATTAAGTCCCGTTAAACTGATTGATATCAGTTTGCAAACGGGTTCTTTTGACAATTACTTTTTTTAAATTGAGACAGGTACATAAAATAAACAGGTACATGAAAAAAATAAATTGTTAATAAAATTTATAAGAAATACAGAACAGAGAAATTGAAAACTGAACTGAATGGTCAATCTTTGACAATGAAAGAGGAACTGTACTGGTGCTAGGAAAAGAGAATAGACCAAGACATTGACATGATTTTGAAGAATAAAGAGAACTGAGGTAATAAAACAGTCCTTCTTAATACAGTCCCACTAAATAGAACTTTTAGAACTTAGAACTTTTTCGCTGCTGGGCTTTTGTTCACAAATGTCTGTTCACGTGCGGGCGACAAGACCGTCCATAATCTATTTTTTTAAGAACTTTTTTTTCGAAGTCTTTTTAAATAATTGATAACAAATAAAAAAAATGCTCATGAAATGTTAGCATCATTTCAATTTATACCCTCAAATCCCGCAGGATTTTTAAATTCTATCCCGTAATCCCGTTGGATTTTTAAAAAAGGTTCTAGAGAAATTTAAAGATTTATATTCTCTCAGGTAGCCAAAGCAGATGTTTTTATAATATATATATTAGGTAGACATTTTCCCTTAAATAATACAGATACAAAATAAACGTGTTTTAAATAATAATAATAATAACGTAGTATTTATATAGCGCAGTTTTGTGATATTTCACTTCAAGTGCGCAAAACTTGCCCAACTGACCCACCACCATTTACCCCACATTAATCGTTGGATATCAGATACGTAAAATTTAAAACACGTTTACTAATAAAGACCTACAACATTATTTAAAAAAATGATGAAAAAACGATTTTTATTCATTTATTCTAATGTTTTGACACTTACAAGAGAATACTTTTTAAGTGTTTTATAAATTACATAAGGATTTTTTTATGTGAAAAGACAATAAAATTAATTTTTTGTTAATATTTTTGTTTTAAATCAAATAAATAAATGACTGCTCTTTGTTACCATTTTCATGTTTAACACAGACATAAGAGTTTCAAATGAATCTACGAAAAAAATTACGTCATTTTTGATGAAATTAAGTTGATTATTTTAAGTTAAATGTTTAATAAAATATTTTATTTTTATTTTTAAGTTAAATTAGTTCATTATTTTTGCAGGTAAGCAGATAAATTTATGAATGTTTACCCTAACTTGTACAATTCAATTCCAACAGTGCACATTAATTAAATTAATTACTAGGTACCTCTATGGAAAACATAGGTTACCATATTTATTTCCGGAATAAACTATTATTATTATTATTATTTAGAGTTCGACTATCCCGGGTTCCAATTAAATAAAATTGATTTTTTAAAGAACATAAATATCAATATCAGCATGAATCTATTTTAACTAAACTGACCTTAATTAACACCGAGTTACGGGAACAAGCTTGTTTTCCAAATCAGAACAATAAATCTTGAAATATGTTAAGTTGGCCACTATTTTCAAGTAGCTAAATCTGGTAGTGACCACATTTAAAATTGTGTAAGTATTTATTTTGAACGTAAAATAACTCATTCTCCATATTATTTGTAAATAATTACGCTATTACTTTAAGAAGTCTATATTTACAGCTAAAAAGGCACTCAACACGATGTAAGTAATTATTTCACCATTAAAATCATACAAAAACAGTTGCAAAGGCACAAAGCTCCCATTTCTTTTGTGTATCGCCCTAAAATTCATGTAAAAATACAAAATATGGCTTGTAGGTAATGTTGTAACTTGCGGAGGAGGGCGTCCCCTATTCGCTGCAATAATTATATATTTTTTGCCTAGCGAAAGTTCAAGTACTAACGAAAGCACAATAATACATGGGAGGGTGCGTGGGGAGCTTTTTACTAACACCGACAGGATAGACCACTGAGGAAAACATATAATTCTTAAAAAAACATGTTCCACATTGATTCTTGGTTTCACAACAATTTTTTTAATTATTGTTAGTGCAGTCAATAACATTATTATTTTTTTATAATTTGTTTTTATTTTTGAACAATATCTGCAGTGTAATTATTGTAATTAGGCATGAAAGCTATTTTGCAAAATTAACAAAATTGTGGTCAGGCCACTAATAGACGATCTATTTGTATTATTTCTGTGTAGATACTAAAAACGGTAGTCAAATTGTTTTTAATTTTATTACTAATGCCCTTATTGATTTCCGAGCAATTATTGAAGATATACAAGAAAACTTAAAGAGCTACAAATTAAACTTGATACTTGATAATAATAAAAAACTACTAATTTCTTTAACGTTGTTCAATAGATGCTTTCATTTGGCTTGAGCTTCATAGGGGTAACACTATTTAAACTATTTAAATTGTTACCCTGATGAAAATTAAGCCAAGCGACACCGGTTGATGAATAAATTAAAATAAAAAGTGGTGATAAATAAAATTGTATGTTTCATTTAATACTATTACCATGAAAGCACTAGTATTTAATTTCCACGAAATCAAATAAAATAATGTTTTCGTATCATCGTCACCTTAACAAATCTCCAACAAGTTATTTTTTAGCCCATTGAAACTTGAGTGGCACGATGCAAATTATGCGTAATAATTATTACTAAAAAAACCCTAAACTTATCACAATTTTATAAGCTCTGCCATTCGCTCGCTGACAACCGATTTATTCACTAGACATTAAAAAAATATCCATCAATAATGATAATTGAATAATTTGCATGACGCCGAATTTGCGTAGGAAGATTACTTTATTGAAATTTTTTAACGGTCCGAAATAAAATAAATAAATAATTTTTAAACTTTTCTTATGGCCAAATAACTCTATCAAACAGTGGCTAAGAATTATTATGTTTTTTGCAGTGTGACCCCCGCAAAGCTCGCTTATAAACCACCTTTCGTTAATTAGAACAAGCGGGGTTGTAAGGGTTTATAGGTACCACCCCGCCAATACACACGTATTTTTTGCACAAGTAAAAAGAAGAAATAATAAACCCCATCGTAAAAAATACACCATGGATTATTCAGCAACGGGTGGTAGTCTTATGTCTAAATTATTTTTCAAATTATATTATTTCATTAAATTAATGTTCTTCTGCAAATAAAGCCAAAGGTTCCCCTATATTAAAGGACTAATTGGTATCTAAATAATATTTATCTATACTTTGCGTGCTGTTTTTGTTCTAAGGGAATTTAAATAAAAAAATATATAAAAAAATTATTAATTGTTTAAATAAAATACTACTGAGACTAGAGTTGATACAGGCGTCTAATGCCCAAAACTTGTACAAATGTCACACTGTTTGCTCAAAAGTACAAAAGGGGAAAACTACGGGCCTTTGTGTTTCCACCTTCCTTAAACAATGGTATTTTCAAGACTCGGTGCCACTATTTTCTTTCCTTTTGAAGACTCCCATACAGCATCTCTAAAGAAGTCATTACCACGATAAAATAAAGTCTGCGTGGAGTTAGTTTATTTACCTACATGTATTTTATTATTTTTGAGGTACTAGGCCGTGTTGCACAACCTCTTCCAATCCTTCGTTGCACAATCCTTCTTTGGCCATCAGATCTGTATCAGGTATATACAGATGTGCCTCAGGTATATAAGTTTATATTATTTATATTTTTATTTTATATTCGACATTATGTTTTTTATTTCTTCGAAATTAAAGTTATTGAAACATTGAAAAAATAACGATCTATTCTTCGAATAAGGGTGGCGCGCAGCAGCTTCTTTCTGAGACAGTTGTAGATAACACTTATACACAAATAAACTTTGTGATAATCTCTGAATAAAGCAAAAAAAAACATTTTTCAAAGTTTCTTTTGAAAGGCAGACAAAGCCTTAAGCCGTCACAAAAATCACACACACAACTAACAATAAACATCCCCTAAAAGCTTGGGGAGTAAAAAGCCTATGAGCCTCTCGGCCTCGACAGCTTCAGTTCAAATATTGCAGGCGGCGATATTATTGGGGTTGCACCTCCTCAGTCCTCAGTCCTCAGTCCTCAGTACACACCATGAAGCGGTTGGAACTAATGATTGGGGAATAAGGGGAAATCCATTCTTATGATCATTAAACGCCGTTGGTGGAAAAAGTCAGTCAGAAGAATTAAGTTTATAAATTTTTTGTTTGCTTTTATATTCTCTCACCAAATGGTTGTAATATTAAATGTAGATACACCTTTTAAAGGGACCATGTAAAACAGAAACCTAGCTGCAACATACACAATCTTATATGTTTTTGATATTTTTTACGACGTGCTTACACCTATATACTTACTATAATTGTTTAATAACTACTTGATTCATAATCACATAATCAACTGTTAACAACTTAATATTTTAAATGGAAATTCACTGGTTTAAATTAAATTCACTATTTTATGTACAATTACTTTTCACACAACTGTATGCTTCCTAAATAATCAAAAAAACAAAAAATGCGTTAAACGTTTGGAAATGTATATCCAACAATACGAAATATTGATTAAATCAATAAGGCCTGAGAATCAATTATGTAGGTAGATAAACAGTTTAATATTATTTGTTATTAATGACCAAAGATTTAAGTTTTTTTTTTTTTACAGTGAATACCGCACAAGAATCTCAACTGCTCCCGTCTGGAGCCAGTGAGACTATGGCATCCCCAATTGGGGTATGTTGTGAGGCTGAAGGTAGTGGGGAGGGGAAGGAGGTGGGGAAGAGGAAGGATGGGAAGTACCTGGCTATTCAGATCCATCAAAGCCATTTTCAAGCAACGTTTCAATTCTGAATGGTGGTCTTACACCAGGGCAATACTGATAGTATCTTCCACTCTGGAACATGCCGCAAATATACTATATATTATTTTTAATGAATTAATTGTGAAATAACACAAATTAATCAAATAAAATTTATTTGCGCATGCCGGGTTCGAACCCGCGACCTCCGGATTGTGAGTCAAGAGTGGATTGTGAGACCCACTGGACTACGGAGGTCGTCGTGCCTTAATTCAAGCCGTACTTTTAGTTGCCTTAATTCAAGCAGTACTTTTAGTAAAACGTAGTTAAAATCTCATGCGTTGCTAAAATGTATGAAAGTACGGACCTACATAGATTATTGAAAAAAAAAATAGTTTTTCACCATTATTATTTATTTATTTATTTTGAATTATCCCCACCCAAAGGAGGCCCTGAGAAAAATAATACTCATCAAGGCCTATGCCATCTTTGGGATGCAGTGTGGAGGGTTATTTTTAAGAAAGACACATCTGGGAAAGAAAAAGAATGAGGGGTTAGTAGGAATTTAGGGGTCAATGTATCCATGAGTTATATCATAAATAAATATAAATCCATCACTCCTGCTGCGGTGCAAGACGATGGGACGAGACAGTCCAGCTGGAGAGGTCAAAGGTAGGCAGGCGCATCTGCCGTCAAGACATCAACACATGAAGCCGGGTATCTCTGCCAATCAAACGTAGCGAACCACTTGCGGTGTCCTAAGCAGAGGTGTAGATTATCCAATAAATGGTTCCCAGGGCAGCGGTAGTCATACCCGCCTCACAAATTGTGAACACTTTTTGCCCAACCAGGCCATAATGTTGTTATTTAGCAATATTGATTAAGACTGTGACGAAAGAAATGATTTGCCTTCCAGTAATTTTCCAAGGAAACGAATTTTTTCATGTATAATATATGAATTTATAAAAAAAAATAAGTATACAATCTCCGCCTGTGCATTGTGATTGTCATTCGCACCAACGTGCAACGTGCTTGGATAACAAGGCGGATTATTTTATGTTTAGATATGGCAAGGGAGGCGAATGATTGCTGAAGAAGCTGGTTTCAGTAATGGAAGGAGTTTGACCGATTCTTTTCTAATGGTCGTTATTGGAGGAGTTACTTAAGAGCCTTTAACCAGCCAGCGGCCGAAAATCCACATTTCGTCCAAAGATGTTCTCACGATCATACAGGGCGGTTCAAATGAGAAAGATTAATTATTCTCCGTACCAACTTTTAAAAATTATAACTCAATATCGATTTTATTTCATTCCAAATTTGCTTCAATTTTACCTACATTCAAAAATGCTAAAAGGCGTGATGATAAAACTTATGTACTTTTTGTAATTATTTTTTTTTATTATAAGTATTTATAATTTTTCAACAATGTCGAAGCGAAATAAATGTGCGAATCTGAAATATATTAATTTGTTAGCCGTAAATAGATAGACAAATAGAGAAATTTTCGTCATAAATTATTTGAACTAAAATTAAAATTTTGAAACAAGCTTTACTAGATAACGTATTGATTTACAATAATATATGATAACATGATATGAAAAGTCGTGTAAAATATATTTTTCGTTTGAAAATTTAACAAATCTGCCAACGACCTATGGTATAACCTTATTATACTAAAAATAAACATTTTTTCTCAAAATTTAAAACATGCGTTTATTAGATAGGTAAAAGAACAATCTTTCGAAATTGATTTACATTTTTTTTGTGGAAAAGAGTCAATACGTCTAAAATTTGATTTAAAAATGACATATTTCGGTTTTCTTTGGTTAATAATACCAAAGTACCCTCTTAATAATATGAGACACGCGGATTAGTCTGAAGAGAGCAATGCCAAAGGACGCCTGACTTCCGAATCTCCAGCCTAACAGCAGAGGCGGATGCCAGGGCGGTGGAGACACCGAAAAACGTTGACGGATTTTAATTTCGCCAAAAGTAACTAACATTATCGGAACAGATGATCACATGGCCATTCAGATTTACCGCGTCGCTACAGCAGCTCGCATCTCTCTCCCACCAACCCTCTATCGCTTGGTTTGTATCGCTCCCGTTCCGTTTCGCCTTTTCTCCCCTTTGGACCCCCACCCCCGCACCGCCTCCCGCCGCCACCATCCATCGGAGCTCTAGGGATGGAATGAAAAGCTTTTTCACTTTGCCAGAGCGCAGTAACGAGATTTTTTTCCGACGAGGAAAATGAAATAAATACGTTGCTTTCGTTAAGTTTAATTAAAGTTTGAAATAGAAATGTGAAACGCCATTATTTTATAGAACGACCATATTCTGCAGACCCTTTATTAACATGTCTAAATGATCACTAAAATATAATTGCACACACTTAATATTTTAATAATAAAAAATATCCACTAAATTTCTTTGTTAAAATTATTTTTATGTCTTATTAGCACTTGAATGGAAAAAATAAAACAAAGAAGGTTTTATCCCCAAAAACGTGGGATTGAAAAGATCTCATCACAATAACTTCTGTATTATTTTCTGACCAAAGTTTAGTATCATCTTAAGATGGCGTGCACGTTCTTCCATCACTGCATCTTCCCTCACTTGGGGATATCGGTAATTCAGGGAATGATCAGGATTTATTATTATTACGGAGCTGAAATTGTTCTGAATTTATGAACATGGGATACAGGATTGTCTCACTTGGAATAAGATATTCCCATATTCGAAATAAGGTTTTTCCCAGAAGAAGAAACAAAGAATTTACTCCGAGTATGATTTACCCTGAACCGTGTGTCGGAAATTACACAATAAAAATGCTGTAAAGATGAAAAAGTGTGAGATTGATGCGCAAATCGATTAAGGAGAAAGCCATGAAATAATATTTGCCCAGACGAAAATACTAAACAGGCTTGAAGATATTTTACGGCTAGACGTGACAATAGAAAGCAAACGAAGGCAATTAATTCGGGGAATTCAGGAAGTGCTACATTGCACGTAAGGCTTTTATGGTATGAAGGCTTTTCCTATGCAATACTTATGGAATATATAATATGGAGCTAGCTACGTTGGGAAAAAGAAAGCAACTACTACTACTGGCCAGTCAAAATTAAAAACAGCATTTTTTGATTTTTAGTAGAAACGCAAACATTTTAAACACTTCATTTTAAAATTGGCCAACTTTTTGGAGTGTACATTCTTCAGGTTTTTTGTTGGCACATGAAATTGCACTGAAATATTTGAATATTTTTTTCTGTAAAGCACGCGGGTTGCGGAAACTGACCAAATAATCAACTGTACGTAGCGGCGTGGCACGAACTGGCCGCTCAGTTAAAATATCCAATTATTTTCCACTAACAAATTGAAAAACGTCGGACGGCAACTCTCCCCCTGAGGAATGTTGCCTTGCGCCCCCGAGCAAACCAAAAATTAAAAATCTACCTAGCAACCTTTAAAAAATTCTCACTTTTTGATTCAAATGTACAACCATACAACGTAAGATACAAATTAAATTATGCCTTATCATTTTAATGTGTAAAATAAAATTTTAACACCACGAAATTTTAACAGGAAGGTAGCAATTAATTTGCCTTTTTTGTGTGAATACGCGCAATACTACCAACTACTTCCGTCTGGAGCAAGTAAGACTGTGGCATCTCAGATTGGGGTATGAAATGAATGGGGAGTGAAAGGAGATGGGGAGAATAAGGTGTGAAAGTACCTAACTATTCAGATCAGGTCACCAAATACGGTTAAAGCCATTTTTTAAAAATTTTTTTCAAGCATCTTTTAAATTACAAATTAATTAATTAATTTAAAATTACACCAGGGCGGTTTTGTGAGCTACTTTATTACACTCTGAAACGTGCCACAAATATACTACACAGACAAAGGATGTAATTGACTTACACTAGTGATTCCGGAAATTTGGAGTAAAAATTTAAATAAAATGGTCTCCGGCGACTATTGGGATTCTTCGTTTTCTTCAAATTAAACAAAAAAAAAATCCACATTTCGTCATTGGTCACACAGCCAAATAACTGCCTAAAGCCTCACCCCGACCTTAACCGTCCAATACCCACTGATTTTTTAGATTTTAAGTTGAAAAAAATGTATTCTAAAAATGTCAACAGAGACCAAAATTTCATTCTCCTTTTTTATTCCAAATAATGTCAGAAATCGTTGGTTAAAGTAAACCAAGTACGTCCCTTAACACGATGCATGTTATTTTTAATTAATAAATTGTTAAAAATAACGCAAACCCGCGAAGTTCTGCTTGCTAGTCGAGAGTCTTACCCCTCGACCACGTAGGCTGTTGCTGTTTGTTTGTTACATGTTTATGGTAATCGCTAACCCTAATAAATAATTAAACAACAAAAGGGATGAACTTAATTAAGCGACGTTTAGCTTATTTTTATAATATTATACGTACGTGCAATATGCATTTGAGTACTATTGTGTTTGTGATTTATTTATTTATTTATTTATTTATTTATTTGTACACGCCCAATTAGGGCTTTTACATATGATAAAATTAAAAACACATTTGTTATAATCAAAGAATTAAGAGATAACAATTAAATAAGTATCAAGTATAGATTTTTTAACTTAAAACAAAAGAGTAGATTATAGGATACACATTCATATACATTTAAAGAAGTGATTTTCTTGCAGCTTAAAAGCAACAGAATAAAATAAAGGATACACATTAATATACATTCGACACATATTGAAAATTTATGAACATTTCAAATTTATCTAGATAGACATACAGATTTAATAACAATGTTTTTATAGGTTGATAGACTTTCAGTACCGTTGGTGTTCATGTAATATTTATTCCCTGTACTGTGCAGTCGGTTCATTACTGAGTTTGTTTCTGAATTGGTACCTGAATTGTTACAATGGTAAGGTACAATCTGACGAACCGTTCTACTAGGCACATGAAAATTAATCAGCCTAAGGAGTTCAGGGGAGTCAAACATGTTATTAACAATTTTATACAGAAAAAATAGATCAGTACATATTCTTCTTTCTTTTAATGTAGCGAGGTCCATAATTTTCAACAGTGACATGTAGCTAATATTTTCAATAGGAATTCCTAATCTATAATTTATATTTCGTAAAAATTTATGTTGGATTCGCTCGATGGATTTTTCACGAATATTGTAAAATGGATTCCAAATGGTTGAGTTGAATTCTAAATGACTTCTGACAATGGATGAATATAATATTTTTAAAGTTTTTAAATTTTTGAAATCTTTTGAAGTTCTTAAAATGAAACCCAGCATTTGCATCGCTTTAGTGGTTATATTATTAATGTGAGAGATAAATGATAATTTTGTGTCAAATATTATCCCCAGGTCTTTTATTTCGGGTACAGATACTAGGGCTTGATTGTTCATCCTATATGTGAAAATCAATGGGTTATTCTTCCTATAAAATCTCATGACTTGACACTTTTTTACATTAAGGGTTAATTTATTTTGGATACACCAATCAGAAAAGCTAATGAGATTTGATTGTAAGAATAAGCAATCATTAATATTGTCTATAATTTGGTAAATTTTCATATCATCTGCGAACATCAATATAAAGACACGAGTAAATACATTTGTAACGTCATTTATAAATATGTTGAAAAGAATGGGTCCTAGATGTGAGCCCTGGGGCACGCCACTTGTAGCTTCAAATGTGTAGGACAGTTGACCTTTGATGCAGACAGTAAGTTCTCGATTAGACAAATAATTCATAAACCAGGATAGTAAGTTACCAGTTATGCCATATTCCGCCAGTTTGTTAACAAGAATTTTAAGGCAAACCTTATCGAACGCTTTGCTGAAATCAGTATATATGGAATCGACTTGTGGTCTATTGGCAAGTGCCTTTGATATATAATTTTCGTACAGGGATAGGTTGGTTAAGGTTGATCTGCCCGAGACAAAACCATGTTGGCAAGTTGTAATGATGGATTTCACGCTAGGGTTTATCTTTATAAGAATCAATTTTTCGAAAAGCTTGGGTATGGATGATTGGATACAAATTGGACGATAATTATCAATTGCAGATTTATCCCCGCTTTTAAATATTGGTGTTAAATAACTTTTTTTCCACAGTTTTGGGAAATTACCCGTTGACAAAGACTTATTAAATAACATGAACAATGGAATGGATAAGCTGTCTGCACAGTTTTTTATCAGAATGGGTGGAATTTGATCCGGTCCAGAACTTAATTTGGATTCAAGTGTTTTAATGTAATTTGTAATGTCAGTGAGGTTAATTTTAATATTAGATAATTGCAAATTTATATCAGAATTAAATTCCGGAATTTGTTCATCTGAAATGCCGGGTTCAAACACATCTTTAAAGAAATCGGCAAACATGTCAACAATTTCTTTTATGTTGCTAGAACTCCTTTGTTTATGGTTCATAGTTCCAGGGATCCCGGCTTCATTTTTTTTCATAGATTTTACATGTTTCCAGAAGTGTTTAACATCATGATTTATTGTATTTTCGACTTCCATTATATAATTTTTATAACAAATTTTAGACAAATTTTTGCAATCTTTCCTGATCTTTTTAAATTTAATATAATTAGGTACAGATCTATTTTCTTTGTAGATTTTATGAGATTCTTTTTTACAATTTATCAAGCAAATTAATTCTTTAGTAAACCATACAGGATACTTTGATTCTTTGTGTTGGATAAGAGGAATATTATTTGAAATTACATTATAGAGTTGCGAGTAAAAAAAGTCAGTATTTTGATCAATATCACCTTCATTAAGACTTAAAGTGATAATTAAATGTTTATAAAATAGAGCCAGTGGGACTACGGCACTCTCCATTGCGGAATGTTCTGAGATGAGAAAGAAAATAAGTGTGGAAAATAGAAGGAGAAAATAAAGTCTATGTTGTATTTTGTTGTTCAGACGTAGTGTGACTGTATTAAGTTTAAAGCATTTCATGATAAACGTAGAATTAAAATAATGTTTTTTCTGCTAATAGTATTTATTACCTATTTAAAACAAATACCGCATTTAATAGCTTCAAAAGGTGAGTTCAGCAAAATATACCTATATATACATTAAATTAGATTCCATGATAGCTGATCACCCCCCAGCGTACTTATATACAATAAGCAATCGGTTTAGGAAACGCAACACCTATTAAATAAAATATATGTACTTACATAAATATTAATTTTAGACTTAGCTTAGTGAAGTCCTGTTTGATCTTGACCCTTTTGCATTTCATCTGTTTATAAATTGGTTTGAACATTCCGTTTCCGTTTCAAGATGATGCCCGTTTCGATGGTTCAGTAAAATTCTATTTTCAAATGTGAAATCATTGTGTTTATTTGGTCTGTATTATTTGCATGTGATCCACTGGCGGACTAAGGGGGGGGGGGGGGCGGCCCGCCCCGGGCCCCTGGTCCTGGGGGGCCCCCAAACGCCTCCATGTTCCCTTGATCAAATCCTAAAAAAGGTTTTAAAGCACCAGGATACGGAAAATTTTTTTTTTGTTATTTTTCTGATGATGCACATGAAATTCGAAAAGTTGGGGGAGATACAGCATTTTATGGGAAAACGTTTGAAACAATTTGTATGTTTAATTTTATTATCCTTCAGCAAAACTTTGAATTCGTTTTTTTCGAAACTTTTTTAACACGTTTTACAACCTGGATGAAAACATATTAAACAAACTATACATCCGATTTGCATGCACCAATCCTTAAACTGTTCCAAAATCTATAATTTATGGCCTATGGCACCATGTAGGGGAATTTCGGTATTTAAAAAAAAATAAAAAATGCGCACCAGAGAATTTTCTTAATTTAATATAAATTTCAAAAAATTTAAGGGGTCCTTAATAAAACAATTCCTATTTGGTATAATAGTCAGGACCGGATTAAACATGTCGGGGCCCCTAGGCAATCCGCGTCTCAGGGCCCCTTTACCAAAGGGGCCCTCAGCCGATGCGTGGCCCGTAGGCAGTGGCCTACATTGCCTTATGGTCAATACGGCTCTGCCAGGGCCGGATTGAATAAACATGTCGGGGCCCCTAGGCAATGTACGTCTCGGGGCCCCTTTACCCTAGTGAAAAAAAATAGAGAACAGAGGGGGACAGTTATAGAAAGAATCTTTACGTGGTGCCATGGTGACTGGATTTTCGAACAGTTTAAGACTTGGTGCATGCTAATCGGGAGTATAGTTTTTCTAATATGTTTTCAACCAGGTTGCAAAACGTAGTTTATTCGAGAAAAACGCGTTCAAAGTTTAGCTGAAGGATAATTCAACAGACTGTTTAAAAAGGTTTCATCTGCATATATAAAAATGAATTCCTGTTTCCTTGGTCACGCCATAAATTCAGAACGACTTTACCTGTTTCATTAATCTTTTTTTTTTAATTTTCTAATACTTTGTTAAAGGTTCTTACGGAAAGAAAATTTAAGAAAAGTGCGCAGAAAATTGAATAATTTCAGAAAACTTAACGACTATTATAATTTTGACGGAGTTTGACAGTTCGCGCGTTTGATGAAAATGAATTTAGCTGGCACCCTTTTTTTTGTATTAAAAGAATTGTGAACGAATTTTTTAAAATTATGATTATTTTAAATAGGTACCTATGTTAGGTACAAAATTTGAATACATTTGTAATACACGAAAAGTGAAAATTTAATTAAAAATTGATGGCACGCCAGCTACTGAATGTACTGGGACTGAATATATGGAACGCGGGAGGGGGGTTTGCGGGACGGGGGAGCGAGAGAGGGGTGAGGGTAGGTGGAGAAGGTGGAAGAGGAACGCAGGAGGGTAGGTTGATGCGGGAGGGGGGCGGGGACGCTCTGGAAAGTACATGCAGGAAGAAACAATTTATTTCTTTGAATATGACATTGCAGCGCATGCCGGAAACCAGCTAGTAATATATAAAATGCTATATCTCCGTCAACTTAACGAATTTCCTTAAAATTGGTCAGAGCATTAATAACAAATGCATCTTTCAGAAAATTAAATTAAAAAAATAACGAAAAATCTTTTTTCAGTGTCCTGTTGCCTTAAAATCTTGTTTAGGATTTGATCAAGGGAACATGGAGGCGTTGGAGCCCCCCCTCCCCCGGAACAGAGGTCCGTGTCAACTGAATAAAAATGTTGTAAAATTACATCAACTTTTTAAACTAGGGGGGGGGGGGGGGGCATCATTTAGCCTTGCCGCCCCGGGCCTCTGACGGGCTTAGTCCGCCACTGAAGTGATCAAAACTGTGGTACCTACCTACCTGCCTGAAGAAAGTTTGAAAAACGAAGTGTGGTTGAGGTGGTGAAGTTTCTTTGTAAAAATTGTAAGCATGCTCTATATTTGAAATAAAAAAAGTTTAATAAAATATGTTTCATGATATTTAAGAACTTACATACAAATTTTATGATTTGAGATGACATTTTTATTTTAATTAGATAGAATAAGAGAAAAATAGAAACACATTTTTTGGACGCGAGCCAGTAGACCTGTTAGTTTAAAATTGGTTGTTTATAGTCAATAGTTAATTCGATATTTTTAACTCGTTAGAAAAAGCTCGCAAACTTACCCCACCAGTTTTCTGCCAAAATGTAAAACCCATGAAACAGAACTACGACATTAGCACCCGCTACGTTTTTAAGCGACATAAAGGAAAAGTTGTGCTATAAAAACGAGCTTTTCTACAGTGCATATGCAAGTAAGTGCTAAGCACTATATTGGGCAAGCTACTTAGGGGAGCCCATCTTAGAGTATTAAAATAAAGTGTTCGCGATACGATGCTGTGTAAGTAAAGAATAATCCATGAGAAATTATTCGATGCTAAACGGAAAATATCGCCTTATGTGCAGTTTCTTATATCGTACACTTAGAAAGGCGTATTCTTTAAAAATACTATTTTATGGTTAAGATTATGGAGAAATTGATATATTATTTTAATACTAGATGAAATTGTTTCTGCTCGGAGCAAGTGGGGTAATGGAAATATCAATCATTATTATTGAAGATTTTTATTACAACAATGTTTCGATTTTTATTTTCCGGAGAATTTGTTCAGCTTTGAACAAAATAAAGCATTAATAAGTGCGATTTAAGATTATAACTGCAAAAGTGTAATAAATGTTTATTTATTTTTCGGGTATTATGTCTTCTTGCACTTTATCTTCCTATATCCATCGTTTCATATAACCTTACAGTATCCATATATATATATAACAACTATATATATATATCTATGTATATGAAGTGAAGAGCCTTCCATCTAAACTGCTATAATTGATTTGCTGGAATTCGAACCCGTGACTTTGATAAAAACAATTTCTTTATTATCCCATTTGGACTGATTTTTTAGTTTGGTTAGGATTTTAACAAATAAAACGATGCACTCCTCATTCCGCAGCATACCATAGATTGTTATACATTATTCACAGATATAAAATTATTAGAGGAAGGAATAAAGTAAGTCGCTAATGTATTTTCTGGTTACGTTGTTAAAATACATCCGTACCAACTAGTAAAGTCAAATTTGTTTTTATCTTTAACAAAAGTGATAGTCACGTTTCTCCATTTAATCCATTCCTTGCTGCAAAAACACAGTGTTGATTAATAACACATCTCCCCCACGTACCGGTGCCGAGTGCCGAGTACTGAAGTAGTAGGAGACGAGCAGCGAAAAGAGTAATTATCTTTAAATACTTGGGCAATCACGCGCGGGATGCGAAAGCTCGCCATTTGTCCCCCAGTCGCAGTCGGTCCCACCGGCCCGGCCCGACCCCGCTGCAGCTTCCGGGAGCGTTCACGAGATTCCTATCAGACCTAATAATATATCATTGGGTAGAGCTTTGTCCAGTACTTTAGATTAGTCCGAACAGATGGTTTCTTGTCTGCTTATCGGTGTGAAGATTTACTTTTAAATAAGAATTTATTTAACTTAAATATTAGTTTTCGAATCCGTTTTTCCTAATATTGATTTGGGTCCTGTGGGAAAAACATATAAATATTATTGAATAACAAAAGTCCTCGACTTTGTTTTACAGACTTTTAAATAAAAATCAGATGTAGAAAGTAGTTTTATTCTTATTTTTAACGTCAGGTGTGCAAAATCCCAAGTCTGCTTTAAGGAGTAAGAAAGAGGATGGGATGTTTTTAGAAATTTCACATAAAGTCACCCTCTTGTTTCGAAGGTAAGGTGTACAAAATTTCATCTATCTTAAATAAATCGGTAGATTTGTTTAAAAATCACATCTCTTCTGCCATGCATTATCATGTATAAATTTTCTATTAAAATTGACTTTCATCCCATATTTACTTACATTCAAATAATAGAATACCCAGCATTAATAAATTAAAATGTTCACATCTAACAAGATCCATATTTATATATCTCAGTCATTATTGTATTTGGTTTAAAAGTATGTTAGGGAACGTACCCATACTACGTGACACGTTTAGGGGGGGGGGGGGGTCTTCAAAATGTCACGCTCCATACAAATGAGCGGCGGGTTGCTTAGGATTTTGGTCACCGGGGGGGGGGGGGGGTTAAAAATTGCAAAAAGTTGGTCACGTAGTATGGGTACGTTCCCTTAGCAATAGAAACTGACTGACGTTGAGTAACTTTATTATTGGATTAACAAGAATCGGTTGGAGAGTAATTTCTTTAGTTCAACAAACTTTTTAAAATTTTTAACTCTTAAAAAAAATTCAATCGACTCTCTAACTTGGTCCATAACGCGTCAATTATTTCTAGCAAACTTCCGCTAAGCAAATACCTGCGTTTTTTTTTTCTTTTCGGGTTCGCGAAAGAAAAATAAGATTGTATTTATTTTTAAATTAAAATTCGGGGAAGTTTTGTAAAGTGAAATTCTACATTGTTTTTAAGTAGAAAAACAGAAAAATAAAATACATTTCTTTATCTTCTTATCGTAGAGTCGCTGACAGGAGGTAAGAATTTTCAGAATCAGCCAATCAATCACACAATAACACGATTAAGAATTTTGGATTTATTCGCTCCTCATTGCGTTATTGAAAACAAATCAATGTCGAGCACTCAACACACTTTTTAAGCTGAAATTTCTGAGCTTATTTAAAAATTGTCGATAACGTTTTGCTTTCCAATGAATTTTTTTAGTGTTAAGCAATCTTAAGCAGAGCGAAGATGGTCAATTTCAATAGTCAATACAATAGTTACTTTACGTCATTTATTAATTATTACTGATTAATTGTTCGTTTACTGCGTCAATTGGAGTGATTGACAATCGACTTTCCATTGACGGTTAAAATGCCATTTTTTTATTGAACCCATAGACAAGCTCCCTTGACACAGCGGTGCGATCGTTTTCGCTGTGCGATTGATAATAATTGTTCTTTCAATAATTATTTCTCTACCTGTAGTGCCCAATTTCACGACGGAATTTATATTACTTATAATTGCACTAAATTGCGATTGTTCAGAGTCATGGAAAGAAAAATCACGGTGTTCGCACTAGGGAATGCAATCTCGACTCGAGATCGCAAATTCGAGATCTCGTGAGATTAGAAATTACAATCTCGCGAGATCTCGGAATTTTCGGGATCTCGTTAATTAAAAGAAAATATTATTTGAAAGAAAACTAGAACCTTTATTCTTTAATATTAGTTACTAAATAATTAACAGTTTTTTTTTTATTAAAATGATCAAAAGAAAAAATATAGCTTAAGGACAACACCCGGTTCAGTGGCACTCGTTGTTCTTCCAACTCCCACATTCAATGATTTTGTGTCAATTTTGTGGATTGACATCATACAGAGTGGAAGATAATCTCAGTATCGCCCTGGTGTAAGACCACCATTCAAAATTGAAACGTTGCTTGAAATGGCTTTAGCCGTGTTTGGTGATCTGAATAGCCAATCCTCGTCAGATCTGAATAGCCAGGTACTATCCCACCTTCCTCTTCCCTATCTCCTTCCCCTCCCCACTACTTTCAGCCTCACAACATACCCCAATTGGGGACGCCATAGTCCCACTGGCTCCAGACGGGAGCAGTTGGGACTCTTGTGTGGTATTCATGTAAAAAAAAAATACGGACGTGTAAACCTTTTGTAGACCCGGATGTGGTTTTGAGAACAGCTTTACATAATTTGCATTGAGCAGTCAAATTATTAACTGCTTTCTTGAAGTATCTCCATAGCGGTAAACGACTGCTAAACTCAACATACACTTGATCAGGATTATATTTCGACATTTTAAGGTATTAACAACGTGAGAATCCAAAAAATATGTTTATTTAACTCACATAAACAATAAAAAATGCATAATTTAAGAAAAAATAATGACCATAACTGCATAACTAAAACAAACAAATGGCTGCCTGCACGCACGCAAGTATGTCTTTCTCACTCACTCGACACAGTTTTATATTATCTGTCCCCCTCGTCATCCGTCGCTGATATTCGTAAATAGTCGAGATAGTTTTCTTTCTTCGATCGACACTCCCGCCCGACCGTCAGTCAGTCAGCGCACCACTCGCGCCCCGAGTGGACGTGTGTAGCGTCGCTGCCTGCTGCCACCCAATCCCGTCGATCCCGAACGGGATCTCGTCATATTATGCTTCGGGATTGATCCCGAAAAATGTCGCGAGATCTCGCGAGATCGAGATCCCGCGAGATCGGGATTGCATTCCCTAGTTCGCACACTCTACATAGGTCATGTTTCCACAAACGTCCACAAAGCAACCGGGGCCGAGACCGATTGAAGTTTCGTCAATTGCTCTTCAATGCACATTGCCAATGATATTTATCATCTTTGGACTCCACTATAGACTATAGGTAAGCACACGCGTTTGGATGCACGTTTGTTTTACGAAAATATCTGTGAAAAGGAGGACAAAATTAACGGTAGGTTCGCCAACAAAAAGGAGAAATCCTATTCCTGTTGGTAAAAGAGAGAACACTTCACCCTGTCGGCCAAAATGAGGACAACATTAATGCTTGGTTCGCCGAATTTTACTCCACACGAAACCACAAATAATCCGACCAACGTCGGGCACTGTTATTTGTGATGTCACCTGCGTAAACTGCACCACGTCTAATGCGTTCATAGGTTACGTCCCCTGCGCTATTCGCCTTCGCCAAACAACGCCACACACATAGGTGATTTAGGGAACCACCAAACCCAGCCTGGCGTAATCCCAATAGTCGACAAAACGAGGAACACGTGGCATAATTTATACTTCCCCGGTACATTTATCGATGCTCATGATAAGGGTAGCTATAAAACTGGGCCAAAAATAAAATAATAATATAACCGCGTGTGGCGTGACCATGTGAAATTGTCGATAAATCACAGAAAATCACTTAGGCGGTAGGAGACCGAAATATAAAACAGTCGTTGGTGATAAATTTTCGCAGCAACCTTCGTGCATAGTTTTCTTTTAGCGGATTAGTTCCCATTGCGTTGGCGTTAACTGTTGAGCGAGGTTATGTCACACTCGTAACTCATACGTTATATTGCTACGTTGAGTGATAAACCGTTTAATAAAATGTCCAGCTTCTCAAATACCTACTTTAGAGTTTCATTAAAAAAAACTTGTAAGGTTTTTATACTCTCTGAAAAATCGTAAAGAAATGGAAATAAATTAAACCGTATTACAAAAACGGTTAAAAGTAATGCTTTTTAAAGAAAATTTCACTACTGTCATATTTGTATGTTGTGTGTACATAATAAACCCTTTCATTATTATATCACAATCTAATTTATTATAAAATAATTGATTGAATCATAAAAAACAAAAGTATTTATTAATTTTTACACAACTCAGAAATATTCTCAAAGCATTATTAGAGACTTAAAATAGAATTGAAATAATATTATTTATTTCACCGTCTTATTTTCCCACCGTATGGTGGCGCCTATACTGACGGACAAAAGCTGAAACTAAAACTTTGAAGCGTTGCGCTCAGATGGCAGTAAATAAAATGTCAGTTAAATATTTTTATTTTTATTTTACACACAATAGGAGTGCCCATCACGATAATATTATAATAATACATGTTTTTTAATTATGACGATTTATTAATATGCAGGTAAAGAATGTTCCGATGCATTATCTTAAAATTGTAATATTATGTCTCTTTTCGCATGTCGTTCGCATTTTTTTCTTTGCGGCTTTTCTATAATTAATTTTGAAGATATTTTACTAAAATGCAACCTAAATAATGTTGTTTTACGACTGCATAGGTCAAAAGTGGCGAAATTTGATATTTCTTGAACATCGTACATACATAAATGAACTGATTAACATAACATAATTTGTGGAAAATCTGTTTTAAGGCGATCCAATAGTCCAGGAAAAAATCTAAATCTGAATTCACGCCTTTTTATAGGAGGAGTTTAAAAATACTTGAAATTAATTTTTTTATGATTTAATATTGTTAAAAGATTCAGATTATTTATCCCTTGATCCATCCCCTCTTCACAAGTCCACAGTGGTTCAACGCAAGTTGGAAGATAGGTCCTAAGATAGTCTTGAAGACTCCCCGGGGAATGATGCAAGCTCTTTTGATAAATAACCTTCGTGAAGATTCAGACAGCTCTCAAACATCAATTTAAGCGTTCATTCTTCAGTCCCTTCAAATAATCAGAGAGGAAAAACAGTGACTTTTCACTGAATGGAAGATGTAAGTAATTGCGTTAAATTTCATAATTTGGTTAAAAGAAGTCACTTTGTTGTTTTAAATTTTAATGAAATACGATAATAACTTATATTATATTCACAATCAGGATTGCTTTTAAATTTTATCAAGACCGACCGGTTTCGCTTAACACAAGCACGATCAGGATACAAATTAAACTGAGTTATTTTGTGCCCTGGTGATGCATGTATTAAGCGAACCAGTCGATCTAAATTAAATAAAGTTCGTGGCTATCAACAAAGTCATTGTTTTATTTCATTGAATTTAATTTCGTTCGTTGTATACAATTATGACACGATTTTTAAACTCAGAACCACCATTCAATTTTTTTTACGTTTTTTTTTTAAATTTTTATTTTTGTTACTATATTATTTATTTCTTCATGGTCTCCATAAAACGGTTATTCACGAATATATTACGAAGAAGATGACTAAGTGCGCCTTCAATTTAGACGTTTCATGTCGGACGGCTGCAGGGCGTTTGTCGTACGACGCACGGACGGTCATTTGTTTTCATACAAAATGCACCGTGCGGCAACAGTGCTGCGTCAGTACCGAGAACGCTTGACAACAGGACGGCAAAGTCTCAAGCTCCACGTGTTCATTTCGCTGTTGAATAGTGCGGTGACAAGACGTGAGAGCTGAGAGCTAACTTCATCGAATTTTCAAGTTTACTGTTTGCTTAAAATAGATGATATAAACGTGGAAGAATTTATAAATGAAATTGAAATACGCCCTGCTATATGGAACTCCAAAAGCGACAAACACAGTAATCGCACGGAAACAAAAAATGCTTGGGAAGGTATCTGTGAAAAATTTATAGAGGATTTTAAAAATAAAACTACTGGTGAAAAAAACTCAGCAGGTAACTATTTATTTAAATCAAATATTATTATATAATGAAAAATATATTACTTTGTTAACACCACTATATTTAATAATCAATCTACATGTTTCGATAACAATGTTACCTTTATCAGGAAAGATGTTAATTTAAAAAATAAATGACCAACAAGTAAAGACAAATAAGAATAAATTAGAACATAGACAAAAATATTAAAAAGGAGACGCGATTAATTAACAAAATAAATAATTATAATTATTAATAAGAAAATAAATTTAAGAGATGGCTATTTTAAAAAAATGTTTGGTTATTTATAATATTTAATTTACTATTAACGCTTTTTCTAATTTATAAAATTTCTAAATTATCTAATTGTATGCCCGTAGTGTGAGTATGTAAAATTTTAAGACCTTTATTAATATCAAAAGAATGACTTGTTTCCAAAATATTGTTTGGCAAATTCATAATAATAATTATTATTTAAACATATTATATGTTCAAAATGAATTTAAAACATCAAACGACCGACGTCTAAACATCACTAGCATACAAACGCACGGCAGTCAGAAACGCTTTCAATTTAGGCGTTTGGTATCGGACTGCTACCGTACTGCAGCCGCACGGCAGCAGCACGGCAGCGGGTTATAACCAGCGGCACAGTAAACGTGCGGCAGCAGTCCGACCAAGTCCGACACGAAACGTCTAAATTGAAAGAGCCGTAATTAATTCTTGTAAATAACCCCGTCAAAAAAAACGAAAATACATTTTTTAATATGATTCTGTGAGTAAAAACTCATAATATTTAATCATTGAAGACAATATTAGCGACTCTCAAACGAAAATTTGAAAAAGAAAAATCAGTAATTAATTCGGTCACATCAAGGATATCATACTTCGCCTA
Organism: Limnephilus marmoratus; assembly: GCA_917880885.1. NCBI lineage: Eukaryota > Metazoa > Arthropoda > Insecta > Trichoptera > Limnephilidae > Limnephilus > Limnephilus marmoratus. The sequence goes on along the minus strand of OU862921.1, from coordinate 52,936,501 downwards.
GAAACTGTTAACAATATATTCAAGAAGTCAATAGATCTGTTGTCGCACATTAATATAGTTTTTATACCAATTATTATAGATTAAAAACTAATTCTGAAAATTATATTTAAATGTCAACCTCTCCATCCCTCGAATGAACTCTTTACCAAAATCAGGGTCTTTGATATTCGACAGCTGTTTACCAAAACAAACATTTGTTATTTACGAAAAATAACCTATTAATCGCTCCACAACATCAAGCACACACCCGTTTTTCATCAAACCTGGGTTGCGTGGTCCCAAAAACTGATACCTCATTCGCTCAACGACAATAATTCTGGTTCATCGCTCCTAAAATATATAATGCTCCGAGTACTGACATAAACTCAAGTAATTCTAAATCTCTTTATATAGCACGTGTACAACATTGGATTTTAGAAAGGGGACGAGCGTACTTCAAATAATGCACGAGTTCTTACTACTACATTTTAATTATTAATTTTTTAATTTAAAATTTTTTATTTTCATTTTTATTTCTATTTTTCTTTAAAATGTTATTTTTTTCTTAGTTTTTAACTTAATTTTATTTGTGTTTTAATTTATGTACCTATATGTTTTAATTTATATATTTGTACAGAACCCATGAGTTCTTAACACTTAATCTTTATTATTAGTTTATGTACTTAAAAATTTGAATTTTCATTTTTATTTCTATTTTTCTTTAGAGTATGATTTTTTCCTTTATTTTTCACTTACTTTTATGTATTTCTTAATTTTTATTTAGTATGTTTACTTATCTGTTTAATAAAATAGTATTTATTAATTCCTATTTAAAATATTAAATGTACGACTACCACAACATTGGCATTAGCCTTGTTAAAAAACCCAAAAAATCTGTAACCAATAAAATTGTTAAGATAATACGAAGCGACGTGAGCTCCATCTATATTTAATTGTGTGTACTTAAAACTGTCAATTGTGTGTCGTTGCTTGAACTCTGAGCAATAAGATTGTTTCCCGATATATTTGATTAATATAAATAAATTCATTGCTTTAAAGAACTGTTGTTATTCATAACCCTTCAGGTTATGGGCCCAGTAAGTGAAATATAAACAATTTCGTGAACAATTAGTGGGATTTGCAGTGTTATAAGCGAGAACAGTTTTTGCGTAAACAAAATTATAAACGGATAAACGGCGCCATCTTGTTAGTGAGCATCGTTAAGGTGACGCGGACTTTGAAGTTACGTTCCGTATTGTTTACATCGTTGGAATGCAAATAAGTTCTATTGTTTTGGAGTTGAAGAAACTTCGAAATGGCTGCTTCTATTAAAATTGATCAATTAACTGCAAATAACTATGACACCTGGAAGATACATATGCGTGCTATTCTAAAGAAAAATGATTTGTGGGAGTATGTATCGGGATCATTGCCTAAACCGTCATCAATAGACCCTAAGTATGCAGTTACTACATCCATTTGATGGATATTTAATCCTAACTCGGCTGATACAGCAGCTATCAGTCGAGGAAGACCACGTATAATACGTTCCGGTTCAGTGGGAAGACCGCGAAAGGAGCACAATTTAGTAAGAGATAATACTGAAAGTGAAAATGAATCAGATATTGAAGAGACTAATGTGCACATGATAGCTGAGATAACTATTGTAGAACCGATTACATGGCACGAAATAGAAAAGAGTAATGATGTTGATGCATGGAAAGGAGCCATGGAGGACGAGTATTTAGCACAAATAAAGAATAAGACATGGGAAATAGTTACAAGGCCAAAACAACGAAAAGTGATCGGAAATCGATTTGTATTTAGCACTAAAACTACTGGGAAGAAAGTACGTCTTGTCGCAAAAGGTTGTTCGCAACGGCCAGGGGAGGATTTCCATGATACATCGTCTCCGGTCGTGAGATCTTCATCAATAAGACTGATAGCTGCTGTATCAGCCGAGTTAGGATTAAATATCCATCAAATGGATGTAGTAACTGCATACCTGAATGGTACACTTGATGAAGAGGTTTACATGGAAGTGCCGGATCACCTAAGCGATGTTTTGAATAGATTACTCGCAAACCAAAAGATTGGTTCCCAAAGAAAAGTTATTAAAGATAAGAATCTAATTGAAACAGCTAAACGCTGGAACAAAGCATTGAGTGAATGTAGTGATAGTGTGTGTGTTTTAAAGAAATCTCTGTATGGTTTGCGTCAGTCAGGGTTACAGTGGTATAAAGAATTAGTGAGAACGCTGATGAAAATAGGTTTTGAAGCGTTAGCACAAGATCCGTGTGTATTCATAGCACAGAAAGGTGAGCGACTGATGTTGATTGCTATTTATGTTGATGACATTATTTTGGCAGGAAATGATGATGTATGGATGAAAAATATAAAGAAACAGTTATCAAGTGAGTTTGAAATGAAAGATTTAGGAAAGATAAGTAATTGTTTGGGTATTGAATTTAGTCGTGTTGATGAAAACAGAGTTTTTCTTAATCAAAGGGTTTATATAGAGAACGTGTTAGAACGATTCCATATGAGTGAGTGTAAACCTGCAGTGACGCCTCTAGATGTTAATGTGAAATTATAAAAACCGGTAAGTGTGAATGAGGACATAATGAAACAGTACCCATACCAAAGCTTGATAGGAGCGTTACTTTATCTGGCTGTATCGACTAGACCAGACATAGCGTTTGCCGTAAATTATTTAAGCCAATTTAATAGTAATTATAGTGTTGAGCACTGGAAGGCGGCTAAACGTATCATGAGATATTTAAAAGGTACATCTGACTACGGTTTAGTTTATGAAAGAACTGGGCTGCCTTTGTTCGGTGTGGTCGATGCAGACTGGGGAGCAAATGCCATAGATCGTAGATCATATTCTGGATTTGCATTTATTTTAGCCGGTGCCCCGATCAGTTGGGAGGCACGTAAGCAACGGAGTGTTGCGCTATCGAGTACGGAAGCCGAATACATGGCACTATCCAAAGCTTCAAAGGAAGCCTTGTATTTACGTGATGTTTTGGGTAACGTTGGTATTGAAAGTGAGTGTGTGACGTTATTCAACGATAATCAGGGTGCCATAAAACTTGCTCAGAGTAGAAACTTTCATCCTCGCACAAAACATATGGCAGTGAGACACCACTTTATTCGAGATATGTGCGAACAAGGTGTAATTGATTTAAAATACTTATGTACTGATGAGATGCCTGCTGATGTTTTGACGAAAGGTTTGAGTGGATCAAAACATCATGATTGTCTGCGTAACCTAGGTATGATGGATGAGAGTATGTAAGAATAGGAATAGGAATACTCGCTCACGACTTCGAGGGGAGGTGTTAAGATAATACGAAGCGACATGAGCTCCATCAATATTTAATTGTGTGTACTTATAACTGTCAATTGTGTGTCGTTGCTTGAACTCTGAGCAATAAGATTGTCTCCCGATATATTTGATTAATATAAATAAATTCATTGCTTTAAAGAACTGTTGTTATTCATAACCCTTCAAAAATTTTATGAAATAAAAATAAATAATAATAATATTGATATAAGTAGGTATTTATCCAAGACACTATGTTAGCAGCCAATAAAAATATGCGTTAAGAAAATTCAGATAATGTTGGTAGTTATAATATTGTCTTAATGATGAAAATCTTTTTGTAAGATAATCATTACCGTAAGACAAAACTTTATTACATTGTACTTTCTTTTGAATAAAAAAAGTTAAGTTGATTTAAAAAAGATATTTATTCTAAAGAAGGAATCAAGAATCACAAACAATTATTTTTATGTGCAATTCTATCTTATAGGTAGATGATCGTGTAGATTTTACCAATGTTCATATACATTTGAAAAGTCCAAATCTCCTTTAAAAATATTGTTAAGTTCGGTTCAGTGCGGATTGACCACGCTCCTACAAACCCTTATTTTCCAACGATTTTTCACAAAAAAGGAAACACCAGACACTCTGGATGCCATAGAAATATCACTTTGGAGAAAATTGATTTTTATTCACCAAAGCCCGATACCAATTTATCACACACTGTGTCACACGGGCACCTACCTGCATCACTTCTATACTTCCTATACTCGTACATGAGTATTGTTACATTCCATGACAAAAGCATTGACAACAAAAGCGTTATATTCACTCATCGCCGAAGAAAGGAAAATGGTTTATTCTAACTGAAGAACCTTCAGCACAGCACAACGTAATTGATTTATCAAAGCCTCCCTTTGTCACAACAATACGTGAATCATTGTGGGCCGTCATAACCGCTAGTTTGGTTTGATAACATGTCTTTACATTTTTCGTTTGTTTGGAAACCCGTGGAAGTGGTTTGTATGCTTATATAAATAAACACAAATAATAACCAATCTAAAACTATACACAGGAGCCAGAGAATCAAAACAACCAGCAAATTAATAACGCTCGAATAATGTTATTCATTATTTTAATCATTGATTTTTGGAAAGCAAGCGTGACTTAAGCTGAGTATACTGATTACATCATAAGCGTGTACCTAATAACAAAATGTTATTAAAATGAAATAAACACTTTATTTAAATAAACAATGTGATTTAGGCACAGACGACAGCTCGCTCTGGTGTCCAGGCGATTTGATAATTCGTCCATGTATACATTGAACAGGATTAGGCTCATACACCCTCCTTGCCTTACTGACCCCAAGTATATCGGTTGGGAGTAGGTATATTTCTAGCTTTAAATTTCTCACCTAAGGTTTTATGACAGACCCTGTCGAACGCTTTACTTAGATCTAAGAAGCATCCATATACAGTAGTTTTTCATTTTTTATAAAATTTATCAGGGCCAATATTTAAAGTTTAAATTGTTAGCTTGATGACGCTTGAGCGAAGCGAAAGCGGTTGGTAAATTTAATTAAACTAGTGGTTTAAAGCAATTTTCTTTTGTTTCACCTGATAGTATTAAAAGGCTAGCGACTGTACGGATGAAATTTAAGAACCCAACTTCCAGTAACATCTCTAACGTCGCGCCTTATGCAAAACCATTTTCGTACGTGGAGTTTATTACAAAGCTACTATTGGGTCGGCCGCCGCCTGCAGTGCGGTTTTTTTGTGTAATTAGTTAGTAATTCATGTTATTACTTGTAGATATTAGGTATTACAGAATAAACAAAGCACATTAATAATAAAATAGTTTCATTTACTTATATATTTCAATATACATTAAAAACTACTCACACTATTTGGGGTCATCTGTGATCCCATGCGAGCAGTTATGTAATGTTCTTTGTGCGAGTAATTAAGGGTTAACTGCTATTTTAGTAATAATATGTCAAACCAAAAGTGATCGCTCTCCACGAAAATATATTAAAAAGTCTAAGATGAATGGAAAGAATTGGATATTTGTAAGGCCGAACTGAAAAGCAAATCGTTGTCGATAGCTCAGAAAAAGGGGTGAATATTCTGTACCTAAGTATTTTTAGTAGGCGTTTTAAAAATCGATGAGGCCTCTGAGTAGCGTCCCTGGTCGCGGTCTCCAGATAGTCTGCAGTCAGGCGTAAACTGCGCTGTCTTTGGTAACTTCCTTCGTGTTCCACGCCAAGGATTGGCGTACAGTTAGAGAGAGGTTTTGATGTGTGAGGTTATCCTTTTGTAAGTAAAAACACTTATGTTTGTACTGGATATTGTTGTAAATTTAATTCTGAATGTTGTAGTTTTACAGAGCTTGATTGATTCGATTCTAAGCACTTGAGATGCGATTTGTAGATAAGAATTGAGAAAGGAAATCGAGAAAAGAATGACTTAACAGAATGACAACAAGCAATTATTATAGATACAAAATTCATTTTATTTTTTCATTTATTAACATTTAAACCTGCTAAACTACTTATTTAGTTTGTCAGTAGGTACATAATGACAACATTTTTGCAATAACATGGTATAATGGTAAACAATATGTAGGTATGTATAATGTTGATGATAAATGAACAATAAAGATAACTTGGTTAAATTACAGAATAGTATAAATATAAATAAAAAGAAATTGCAAGGTTTTAGTAAAAGGTGGCACAGACGCGAAAGTTTAAGGAAAGAGACTCTACTCTTCGAGATTAGGTAAATGAGAAAATGAGGAGTGCTCAGTGCAAATTAATTTAAATATTTAAAATAGGACAATCGCAATACACAAAGAATAACAGCCTCTGCCCAAAAAGGATTTTTGGAACGATTTTGACAACATTTTAAGAGAGCGTAAAGTTCCCCTCACAAAGTGACGCTCGATTTGGCGATCACCGACCCCAGATAAAGGCGAGTTCCTAATAATGTTTAGAATCCACACGTTCAGGTAGATAATTATTACCTAACATTACCTAGCATCAACACGCGACGCACGTCTTCTGTCATCGGCTCTCGATAGTATTCATTTTAATCGTTCGTTCTAGTCTATTTACAAAATGGAAGAGTATGGTGATATCATTCAGTCCCTGATTAAAACGGTCGATGTTTTGAGTGGTAAAATCGATGGTTTCGGTAGCGAACTGACCACGTTTCGTTCAATCTTAAGTGACCAAAGTGTCGGTAGTGCTAAAATTGTGTGCCCATCATGCAAATACTCGTACAACGTAACTGCAGGTGACATCGCACGACAAGGTACTTCCCAGGTACTAGCGCCGCGGCCGGCGCCAGACGTCAATGTGTGTGTGCGCTCAGCGTACAGTGATATCACTAGGCAGCCGTCTGGGACACCTCCACCGCCCGGCCCCCCCGGCCCCGTCCCCGCTCCTGCTATTACCATAGCCGCTCTAGCCGGACACCCCGGCAAGACTTATCTTCCCGCTAACGGCGTCCAGCCGCCCACTACCCGCAAAATGACCACAAGATCCACTGCTAAAAAAGGAAAACCGGAGGAAGATCTACATTCTGCTTCCACATCTGCTGCAGCGGCGTCTTCTGCTCCACAACCACAGAGTACAATACAGCCTCTTGTGCCCAAGCTGCCAACCCAGCCAATAACATCGTATAGCGATGCCCTCGTCAACGGTAGACGACGATCTCGGCCAATCTGTAAAGGGACAGGGTCTATCGACGACAGCTTGGTCACTATTCCCAAAAACCTACATCTGCATGTATTCATGTTTCACCCGAATACCACTGAAGAAAACATATCTTCATTCTTAAAAAAGAAGAAGCCGGATTTAATTTACACTGTCGAAAAACTGGTCACGAGGCATGAACGTTATGCTGCCTTCAAAATAGGCATACCGGAAAATTACTTCCACTTTTTCCTGGACCCCACGATCTGGCCTGAAAACGTGGCCTTCAATGAGTGGTCATTTCGGAGACCACGACCCCAAACTAAGACGGTCGATACGACGTCCGAAAAAGATAAACATTAGTGGAGTATACCAGAACGTTCGAAGTCTGAATAATAAAATTATCGACTTCATGACAAACGTAATGTGCCAGAAACCACTTCTGATTGCTCTTACCGAAACTTGGCTAACTTCAAGCACCTTTTCGTCGGAGCTATTCGAAAACCTATACCACGTCTACAGGAAGGATAGAGGCAGTCGCGGAGGAGGGACTCTCCTAGCCCTCCGAGCTGACAGCCACTCACACGCGGAAAGAATGGACTGCATGGAAACCCAAGGTGAAGATTTATGGGTGAAAATATCGCATAGAAATGTCATCATTTATATATGTGTTGTATATTTTCCTCCAAATACAACATCTGAACAGTATCAATTATTTTACGACAAAACTATAAGTGAAAGTGTAAAGTTACAATCAAAAAATATTATTATTTTTGGGGATTTCAATTTTCCATCAGGGAAAAACCCAATTGACGTTTTCGATTACTTTTGTTCTTTTTATAATTTAACACAATTCAACACTGTTTATAACATAAATGCACACATGTTAGACTTAGTATTAAGTAATATAAATTCTAAAAATGCTGTTATCTGCCGCCATGACTCCCCATTAGTCAGAGAGGATATTCATCACCCTTCACTTTCATTCACGTTCGATTACACAACTCAATCACATATACAAACAGACACATTGCCTCCAGACATAAACATGGGTTGGATTTTCCACGAAAGCTCAGATAATACACTTAAGAATGCCTTAGAACAACATCACTGGAATCATTACGATTGCCTTGACGTAAATCTAGCTGTCGAAATGTTTTATGAACAGCTCAATAATATTTTCAACATTTGTTTTAAGAAAAGATCTACACGTATACTCAAAGATATTAGACAATATCCGAAATGGTTTAATGGGGAAATCATTCACCTCATACGAGAAAAAACTAAAATGCACCATCTTTGGAAAAAAACAAAATCCGAACATGCCTTAGCTAACTTTAAAACTTTGCGAAAATCAATCAAACGGTTAATTGGTCAGGCCTACACTGAATTTACACGTGAGGCCGAGAACAGTATAATAACAGACCCAACTCGATTTTGGTCTTACACTAACGATAAACGCCGCGGTTGTGACAAACTTAACCACATGGACTACAAAGACAATAAATACGATGGATCTTCTGAGATCGCCGCAGGTTTCGCACACTATTTTCAATCAGTATTTAGCGACAATATCCCCAAACTTGACATATCTTCTATAGCTTCATCGTCATTTAATTCTTTACCTGTACAAATTCATGAAATTAACGATGACGATATTATTACAGCTTTCCATAAGCTAAAACCTAAATACTCCGTCGGCCCAGATTGTATTCCACCTATAATCCTCAAAAGATATGCAAGTTATTTTATTCAACCTCTGAAACATATTTTTAACCTATCACTTCGCAAAAATATCTTTCCGGAAATGTGGAAACTAACGAAAGTAACGCCTATACACAAAAAAGGAAAAAAGTCAGAAATAGATAATTACAGACCTGTAGCTGTGTTGTCAGCACCCGCAAAACTTTTAGAAACCATCATTTATTCACAGATATATAACCAAACAAAACACGCACTCACCGAAAATCAGCACGGATTTCGTCCCACACTGTCACCTTCAACGAATCTTATGAATCTCACCACCTATATTAATAATTCATTTGAAAATCTTGTACATGTTGATGTGATTTATACAGACTTCGAGAAAGCATTTGATAAAGTCGACCATGATATTTTGTTAAAAAAATTAAGTGACATCGGATTCTCTCAGAATTTCCTCGCTTTTGTGGCTAGCTACTTACGCAATCGTCGTCAGTATGTCAGTTACGGACACCATCTCTCTCACCAATACAAAACTAACTCCGGGATTCCCCAGGGATCGAATCTAGGACCCCTTCTCTTTCTCTTATTCATCAATGACATTGGCAACACCATAAACCACTCAAAATATCTCCTTTTTGCTGACGATATAAAACTTTTCAAAGCAATCAAAAGTTACATCGATTCCATTCTTCTGCAGAACGATCTTGATTCTCTCGTCAAATGGTCGGAACTGAACAACTTACCCTTCAGCATTCAGAAATGCAGTGTCGTTACATTTACAAGATCCAAAGATACATTCCTGTTCCCCTACCACATTAATATACATAAATTAACACGTAAAAATGAGATTCGAGACCTTGGCGTAATTTTTGAAGCAAATCTCTCTTTCAAATCCCATATATCTGATATTGTCTCCCGTGCCAACAAAATGCTTGGATTTGTTCTTCGTAATTCAAGATCATTTACCAATGGAATCGCAATCCGAAGAACGTATGAAGCACTTGTTCGCAGTATCTTGGAATATAGCTCCATTATTTGGGCCCCTTCTGAGCAAAACCATATTCTCGAAATAGAAAAAGTACAAAAGAGATTCATGCGTTACCTATATATGAGGGAATATATGTACTACCCTTTCCTGTATCCATCCTTATTCTTAGCAGGAATGCTCGATCTTAATACATTAGAAGCCCGCCGAAAAATATTTTTAGGAAAACATTTTTTTAAGATAATCTCTGGAACTATACATAATCCACCTATTTTGAAAGAGATTAATTTATATGTCCCAGACAAGTATACTCGTGGAAGGTCCCATACCCTTTTTTATGCTCCAAAAGCGAGGACTTCTGCCTATCAGAACGCGCCAGTCAACAGAGCGACTGAACTGCTCAACGAGTCTGCATTGACCATTGACATTTTTAACGTAACCTACAGGCAGTTTAACAATTATCTTTTGACGTATGTCACAAAGTAGTGAAACTGACCTTTTAATGTGTTTTGCTATACTTTTTGTCTAATTTGTAATCTTCTCCATAATGTATTGGTGAATAACCGTTTTACGGAGAACATGAAAAATAAATAAATAAATAAATAAATAATAAATAATGTGTATTACTTTTCTGATAATCCTACGTTTTCCAGTAGGCTGCCAAATTAGGGCGAGGGGGGGAGGGGTAAGCAGTAAATCTGTTCCTCTGAAGCGTCGTTTGTTATCCGGGGGTACCCACCTCCCCCACCCGCCCAGCGCCTAGCTTCACTATAAAGCGCGGGATTATTCAATCAAGGGAGGGGGTCTTATCATAATGAATGACTGACTTAATAATGGATACTTCACAAAGGGTTGCGAAAATTTTGTAGGATTCTTTTTCTCGTTTGGAAGGTTTAATTAGCCGAGCACGTGCGCTTACTGTAATGGCTTTAGTCAAACAAAATGGTGTGAAAATACAACGAAACTAAGCATTTGATACTAAAAGCGACTGTGATCGATAGTAAAGTGACGGTAGTGAAAAATTCTTAAAGTTTAGATGTTTTATTTTTTATTATAATTTTTTTTAAGTGAAACTTCTTTAGCGCCGTTAGTGAGTTGAAATTCGTATGAAACGGAAATGCGTCACAACTCAGTTCCACACAAATGCTCTTTTCTAATATAATGCGGTCAATTCGCACCTCGGCGCATCCCATAACGCAGTGGGTAAGGCGCCTGACAAGTCTCAGCGGCCAGAGAGACGGACATCAAGCTAACGGAAGTTCGAATCCTACAAAATCCAAAAACAAAAAAACATTTTTATTTTTGTGAAATTGATATCAAATATTCAAAACACTTTACATTAAAAAGCCAAACGAAAAGAAAGCGACATATAGCGACTTTCTAGTTTCTCTTCTACCGCGTGTGAATTACATACTCTGATTTTTTTTATTATTTCTTTTATATGACATATTCAATAATATTATTAATGAGTGTATAAAAACAGTTTATTACAGACAAGCTCTACTATGTAGTTATTATTTTGCGTTATTTTAATTAAGGCATTATCAAACTGTGGTTTAAACCACTTACAGATGATACATTTATATCATTTCTTTTTTATCGTGAAAAACTTATTGTTTTCATTTTATTACCTATCCTTATTGATACGATTCATATGAATCTTAATCCTAGTATCTTAAAAAAACCACGCCCTTTCGAATATTTAATTTCTACATTTTTTTAAAGTAAGTAAATTGTATTTTTACTACTTTGAGAAAACACTCCGCACACACATGGGGATTTCTTCGTTTATTTTTAAATCGTTTTAAAAACAAACGCTTTCGAATGTTTCATAAAACATTATTGAAAATGAAACTTCACTTAAACTTTGTTTGCATAAACAGTATCCATCTTAATCTTCCCTCTCCCTCCCCCTGCAGCATTTGAGAGGAGGGTGTGGGAGTGAGAGGGTGTGGTAGATTAGCGGAGTATTAGTGGCAGAGACGGATATTGATAAGGCGAAGACCCAAACAGAAATACAAGGAGAGATCGGGGGTAGAGCGACTTTGAGGATGAAAATTTATACTCAAAATCAAACAACGCCAACCAGTGAAGTTCAATAGTGCATACCACGTTCAGATATTATATTTGCAATAATATACGACTCTTTATATATAAAAATTAATGTTTCTTTGTTTGAATGTATGCGTTGCTATACTGTTAATCATGATATATAATAATTTGGTGAATTGTACGCCCGCAAAGGTTTCTCTATAAAATGGTAAACTGTCGTTATTTATATAGAAATTACAATAGGTGGCACGCGAGTTGTTTGAAAATGTGTGTATTTCGTATAGTTTAGCTGCAAAAGCTATGACTTTAGCTGGGAAAGGATACGCAGGAGACGGGTGCCGTAGAGGTGGGGGACAAGTGGGGCAGAGGGAATTTTTGCAAAGGAGACATGGTAACTGTAGGGGATAGCAGGAGGTAAATTTGGAAAATCCATACTACTAAGTGGTTCGCTACATTTGGTGATTTAGCAGGGATGCCCGGGCTAAAAAAACCCTCCAAACAACATCCCCAAAGATGACATAGGCCCTCAGGGAAATTACTTTCCTCAGGGCCTCCTGTGTGGAGCTCATTTAAAAAAAACTCACACGGACGTGTGAGTAGCATGGATACCTTCTGATTTATTTATGTATGCATCAGAAATTCAAAATAAAAAAAAAATGTCTCCGAATGCACTTTAATAAACAGAATTAAAATAGACATATTCTTTTTTGAGTGACATTACAAATTGAAACGCGTGCCGGGTATTCGTTTGTATAAAATAAAACAAAGTTTTTCGTTTACAACTTTTCGTTTCATTGCTCCCTAATACACTTATATAAGTCGTGGGGAATAGGCCTCTTGCATGGATTTCATAACGACTTTAAAAAAAATCGTGTGAATAGATCTTTTCACTAAGATTACGAAAATATTAGTAATTTTTTTAGAAATGTACCCACAGTTTTTTTTTTAATAAATAAATCCATTAAATGGCTCGTGACGTCACTACATGAAAATGTCCCGTCTCCGGAAATGTTCCTATTAATTTTGTAAAATTCCCCACTGATTTTTTTTTTTATATGGCATCACTTTGATTTCAGGCAAATTTTTTAATTTGACATTTGAGGTTCACTAGATTTATTGTTTGTTCTCTGCGAACTTATCATTTGGTTTGACTTTTTGACAGATGTTATGAAGAGAACCCCTTACATTTTAGATGTCGGTACGTGTTTTAGAGGTATAATGGTTATGGTGCAGATTTTACCAAAATCAAATTTTATAATATTCTTCTTATTATTATCATTTACAGGTACAGGTATATTACATTGGATTTAGTAATATAGACGTTGAACATTATAATGATTTATGATCAATAAGATGGATGAAGGAAAAAATATTTATGAGGTGTAATATTTTTGGTATGCCTCGTTATTCCCCTGTGCCATTCGTGTGGATTTTTTTTTTTTAAATGATTTTCGGCTATGTAATTATGTCCCGTCTTTTCGGTTTATAAAAAATGGTCTTATTTTTCGGATTGAAATTTTCAAAAAATTACCAGGGTTTCAAAAATACGATTAAAAAAAAAATAGAGAATGTCTTAGAATATTTGCCTAAACTGGATTTTTTTTTTTGCAAGTGGCCTATTCTGTTTTTTGAATTGCATAGAATTTGAATAGATTTGAATTGAATTGAATTTATGCTCGCAATGGAAGCACCTTATAAATCATGGTTTATCTAATGTGTGGCTGTTTCAAAATCACCCGTTACTTTATTAAATCGGTACATTGTCTGAGATTGGGTGAATTTCGAAAGATGTCAGTATTTTACTATTACTTAATAATATGATTTGATAGATGATTGTAAACAAAAGTTGTCCAAATAATGATTCTTGCCGTTTCCCATATTTATTATCATGTTGATGACTTGGATACTGTGAGTAGTTCTATATCTCATATACCATTGTTCCTCAGTATCACACAATAAACTTGCTTAGCTTTTAATGTTTGTAGACAATTTATTGTTTCCTAACTAGATATCAAAACACATTTTTTTAATTGACAGACTCAAATTTTTTTTTTTTTTTAAAAAGAAAGACAAACATTTCCGGGTTACGAATAACCCAAAAATGTTTGAAAATCTCCTACTACCACCACAGAAAGCCGAAAATATTGCTTGCGTTGTGATGGAGGATTTAGCCAGCCGAGGAATCGAACACGCGACGCTCGGGTGGAACCCAAGCGCTATACCCACTCAACCACTGACCAGTCAAAAATACGGTAATACGGACTTAAAAATACGATAGGAACAATAATGTTTTGTTTTCCGAAAATTCTTGTTAAAAAGGATGGATGAAGATGTAAAGTGTATTGCGAGCTGAAAACAGTTGCTCGATATTATTTTATTAGATATTTTACACATTGGCGTTCGACTGAAAAAAGAATTGCCAGATGGACAAATTTGATTAATATTGTGTACATCGTATGGCTGGAGATGTCAAAAGTTCTGGTCGAGTAGTCGGACAAATACATCTGCCGCCAAGACCTACAAAAACCTCACCCCATGAACTCGGGCACCCTTGCTAAGTTACCAAACGTATCAAACTACTCGGGGCGTTATCTAATAAATGGTTCCCCTTGCGGCGGTACCCATACCCGCTTCACAAATTTTATTGCCAAATGGACAGATTTGATGAAATTTTGCACATTGAAATTGTCCGATTCATTTTCCGCATTGATTGTAGGTAGAAAAACATATTGCCATTGAATGTTAAAACGGGCTACACTCTAAAAATCCTTTTGGTAAAACTCAAAAAATCCGCCTGGTAGTGTTAATTATTAAAAATATATTATATTGTCGAAATCGACAAATTTGATGATATTTTGCAGATTGGAATGGTCCGATTGAACAAAGAATTGTCCAAACGGATAAAATTTAACGGTATATTTATTTCACGCCTTTGGAAACATTTTAAAATTTATTTATTTTTTTGAAAAAGAGTTACACATTATTATTTTTTTCTTTTATAGATCTCACAAGGTATTACACCCATTCTGAGGTCTCCAGTCTACATAGGTACTTATTACAATATTATTGTTTTTCGTTTTTGTATTAGAATTAATAAAGAGTAAATGTTAGTGTATTGCTTCTGTCAATTGTACAGTGTTTATAGTTCGTGTACATATTTTTCTTTATTTTCCAGTTTTTTTTTTAAATTCAAATTTCTTTCAGTTGAGAAGATCTAGTTTTTTTAATTATTACCAGAATAATATTATTCAATTTAGGTTTTAAGTACAGTTGTGTCCGTTTTCCAAAAGTGGTACTAAGGGTAATAATAGGTCATGTGAGCGTATAACTTTAATTTTTCAATGCGATCGAGTGTATTTAGTGTACGTATTGTTGTTGTTTTTTCAAAAGGGCACCACTTTACTAACTCAATTCGACAAAATCTAAAAAGCCGCCTACAGCTCCTAGCCAGCTAGCAATTACAAGATAATGTATATTTCTTAGACACTGAGGAGTTCACTTGTGTTGTGGATAATAAATAACCTTTAAAAAAGCGAAACCAGATTACATAGCGATTCACCAGCTCCAGTAAAGGATGTATCCAATCTATTAACAAAACAACATCTAAGAACCCACCGTTAAAATTAAAACGTTAAAAATAAACTCTTTGTAGGTAGTACAAAAAAAGGTCACAAAAACTATCATCTAATTTTCCAATCATCCCTACCGAATAGAGTTGCATAGCTACTACTATATTTCCCTTCACGAGCAGCAGCCGTTAGAGGGTTAAGGAAGGGGTGTTTGGGCATTGGTGAGGGGGGTGGGAGGGGGGAGGGGGTTGGGGAAGGGCTGATCCGAGGGATTAATCCGGGATGTGGATGAAGAAGGGATCTTTGTGGTTTTTGCCAAGTTTTCCGCCGAACTGAAGCAATAATAAACCTGAAGGATAGGGCCTCTTCATGTGATATCTGGCGGAAATCTTTTTCAATGTGTTTGAACATATAGTCATAATAATACGAGTAACATTAGTTTACTTCGTATAGGTATATAAGAAAATCATAATCGACGGGATTAAATGATAAGTTATAGGAGTACATTTGTGTTTGTATTTGATTTCGCATGCTCTTTTCATCTAGAAATTAATTATAGCAGTACCATAGATACACAGTAATAATATAGTTGTAATAATAATATAATTTATCTAAAATAATGTTGCCTGTTATATGCTGATAATGCGGTGCTGATTTGTAGCAGTATGGAAGATCTTTCGAATCTAGAATGAACGAAATATGTAAGAAGAATGACTTAATGATGAACTTAAGTAAATCTAAAGTCATGGTGTTTGATAGAAAGAATACGAAAACAGTGTGCAATAAATTAGTGAATGATGAATACTTGGTACAGGTGGATGAGTTTGTGTATCTGGGAAGTATGTTTACGAGAGATGGGAAGGCTGACAGAGATATTGAAAGAAGGGTAAATGCAGGTAACTCTATTAGTGGAGGACTGAATGCCGTTGGCGCTAACAAAAAACTATCCAAAGAAGTGAAGATAGCAGTCAACAGTGGAGTAGGTACTGATACCTACCCTGATGTATGGCAGTGAGGCACAGAACTGGTGGATGAAGGATGAACGTAGACTGAATGCTGTAGAAATAAGATCGCTGAGGCATATGTGTGGTACAACCATGTATGATTTCGTGAGAAATGTGGAGATTGATGTAATGAGTAAGATTAAGAAAAGGACCCTCAGATGTTTTGAGCGTGTAGAATATAAGACGCAAATGTAAATGGCAGAAGAAGTTGGGGATGCCCAAGGAAGCTGACTTGAATTTTATTGAAAATATGGAGTGAAAAAAAGTTATGTGGAATGTAACCATTGTTTTATCAAGTTTGGTTTCCCATCGTTCATAAACTTTTCGGACAGTTTTGCAACTTGCAATACTGTTCGTTATTAGGGCAGAATTGCTGAATGTGGGAAGAAGGTATTGTTAAAGCTTAACAAAACCAAACCTTTATAAATATTTATTTTTATTAAAAAACGGCTTAAATTCATCTATCTGAAATGAATAAATCGAAGATTAAAATCGTGACTGTTTTTGAGAATTTAATTTTAATTTTCCAATAACTTTATTTTCCACTCCCGCCCTGACCAAGACTGGGGATACTGGGAAAAAGCTTGCGGTGGAAATACTTGTCTAAGCCCCGCTAAGCTTGTTTGGTTTATCGCGTTCAGTTTCTACGCAAAAACCGTTTTCTCCCGACAATGTCACGATTGCCTGAAACACAATTTCAAGAGCAAACTGCACTTTTGTTATTGTAAAACAAACTTTATTCACGCTCCCTTACTTTACTTTCAAAGTAGACTTAATACCTACAAGTATAGTCATTCATTGAAGCGTTCGCAGAGTAAAGACGTTGGTGAAGGAATTTAAATTAGTTTACCTAAGGATTGTTCTTTTGATGAAGTTTTAAGACGGAATCATCTGCAGTATAGATTCTACGCAGGTGTTTTTATAAAATGCAAAACTTTTGTGGATTCATCGTATGTGTTCCTATAAATAAATATTTGACTTTGGAGAGAGTTTCCTAAAACTTTTGAGTTAAGCCTTCTTGCATTAATCCTTACCATGGCAGCTGCGATTAAACCACTGCGTCTGGAGGTGGCACAGAAGTTTCGAGGTTCATTCCTGGAGCTTTTAACACGTTAGTGATGCTCTAAAAAAACTAAGGGGTAGGCATGGATACCGCCGCTCCGTCAGTCATTAATTAGAAAACCAACAACTCTGACATAGATTACCACAGGTGGAAAGCTTACGGCCGTCGACAGATTTGTCCAGGTCTTGACAGCGGAAACGACAGCCCATAAACTGCGTGGCGGGCCAAATTTCGAGAGGCTTTTGACTTCCCCATCTCATCAGAGTGATGCATCTGTATGTCTTTCACTCCTGGACACTGACAACCACTCATACCCCTTTTCTTCCTAGAACCTCTTGACCTTCATTTCCTTAAAATACCCTTTCAAACAGAGTCTCCAAAATGACGTAGATACATTCTATCTCTAATTGCTGCATGCCAATTCAATGACAGTACTCAGTTATGATTTAGAAAACGGGTGCATTATAGGAATAATTCATTTTAATTTGCGAAGATTGAAGAAGAAGAATTCATTACTAGCTGTTAAAAACCCGCTCCGCAGAATTTTACTGCTAGGCCCTGCGGGCGGCTTTTGGTTCAGCTTCGCTAAGTTAGTGTTGGTGATCATTTTATAAATCCAATCGAAACTGGTTCCAAAAATAGCCCATTCCTCGGATGCACTGTCATCCAGTGTAGCTAGTCACCGGGACAAAGTAACCGAGACACAGCAATGGCGTCATAAGTAATATATAGCCGCTTGATACAACATGTATTACCGTCAATTTTTCCATATCCGGAGAGATACTACATATTCACAAATTCGTAGAAGTTAAACATAAGGGGGAGACGTCCCCATCCGACCTGCTGACGGAAGTAGCGAAATTTTGTGATGAATTCTTGAATTTGAAACCGAATTATAACAGTAGCTTTGTGTGAAATTCGACGTACACAGATGTTATATGTGGCGCGGCGTGTATGGCGTGGCGTGAGACATGCACTCGAAGCTGGGTTCTGAAATTCAACCACGCAGACGTACCGTATTAATATTGTTCGATTCATGTGAAAATTCAAAAATGTATAAGACAAAATCTTAATTTATTTTGTCCAGTAAAAATGTAAAAAAATGATTATTTTATTATAATGCCTATAATTTACGATGAATTCGTATATACGAAGCATTTGAAACATCATCAGGTAAAGACCACCAAAGATACTATATAAAATGACACCAATAACATTTATAATACTTCTTTCCGTGTAAGTTCTTTATAAATTCATTGCAATAGTGGGCACATCAGTAGTGGTAAGCATGCTGAAAACAGAGAACAGAATACGTATCCGCCCTGTGCGCAACTACGTAAATCACAACAGTGAGAACTTTATGAACTTCCACTTTTCTGATCCGGTTTTCTGATCAAAACTTTGCTTTCCTTAAAGAAAATATGCTGTTAAATCTTCGTTTCGTTCTTCGGCTTGTGTAATGCAAATTTACCTTTATGACGGCTGAAACGAACTTTATTTCCCACACTTTATTTTTACGCGTGAAATATTTTCATCTCATAATTTCATACAATTATATTGTGATACCAAAGGGAAAACTATCGAAACTATTTAATTTTTTTTTTCATTTTATTATTATTATATTTCTTTATTTATACCGTACTGGCTCCTCGTAGTTATCAATAGCTACTTATGTGCCTACGCCAAATGTGGTTCTCATTCCCACGATACTCATCATTCCCGTTTTAAAAGTTTTACAGTTGTTTTAATTTTTCAAAAGTTTCTCCGCTAGGAAAAACATACGGCGGAAATCCACAGAGATTCAACTGGAAAATTGAAAGCTTGACTGTAAAAATGGAAGAAGCGGATTGTAAAATAATTTCTGTAATGAGTGTAACTATTTTAAAATTATTAATATGATTAGTTATATCGTCAGACTATAACCATCATATTAATAACATCGACATTGTTGTGTGTGTTTAATGTTTCTTTTCCAAAAGGAATGCGATGTGTGTTTCGTCGAAATAAACGATAATTAAAATAGGCCATTCTGAAATGATGCAGGTATGAGATAGCACTGTCGGTGCGCAAAATCGAAATAGAAATTAGCATTGATCCCTTATGAGTGCTCCCCCTTGTAAATCAGGCTTTAATCTTATTGACCCCCCAGTATACAGGGTGTCCCAGTTTTCTCGCCCGGGGCGGGATATGGACCCCGAGTTAATTTCCCAATTCCGCGGTTTTCCCACCAAACATCTGCCGCTGAAGGCTTCATCTCTAAGCACGGAACCCGGTGGAGGCTGTATCTCTACCCAGTTTCCACTGCTACAGCAAGAGCCTCCATCTGGGGAGAAGTTGGATTAAACTTGGCCAGTCTGTGCGGGAGACGGATCATCGCTGGGGGCGACGATCATTTCCGATATCGAAATATCGCCGCTTTCATTAGCGCCAACATTCTCAAATTAAGATCCGTCATTGAAATACCTTTTGATATTTATATTTGTTTTATTGTGTATATATTATATAATGTACAAAATACATAAAAATTAGTGTCTGTAGTTGGGTGGGTTTAAATCTATTTTTTTATTCCGAGAAAGATTATAATTTCGCACATCTGACCTTCAAGAACAAAATCACTATAGATCACTGGGCGATTTCTAAAACCACCTCTCTCTCTTTTCCCACCATTTCAAACCTAAGTTTGATGCTTCTTGATGAAATTTCACACACCGGACGATCAAAATAAGAGGAAAATTACTATCTTCATCTGATTTTAAACAATTTTACGCCGGAAAAACTTCTGGCAACGCCTGGGACTTCAGCTGGTCTCAATATACTATTTGATTTTTCTTTTGAACGTCGTTTTTGTAAAATTCCAACGATTTATTAGGAATACAATCAAACTTGTCATTTATTAATATAACTCCAATACTACCAGACAAATGTTTAGTATTAACTAATCAAGTATTCTTAAGTCGGAATTAATAATTAGAAAATAACATTGAATTTAAAAAAGAGATTATAAACTTTTCCACATTTTTTCTTTATTTAGCCCTCAGGTCAATTTGTTCGCTTTTCGTAACAACTCATATAAGTCTCATAGAAATCATTGTGTTTCCCTTACTATCTTGGTTACCAATATGATCTAAAGTTAGAAAGAAAAAACAACACCTCGCTTTATTTTCAAATCTAAAATTTAACCACAAAATAATTAAAATGTACACCTTTATGAAACCAAAGTTTCATACCCATTATGGGAATTATTTATACATGAAAGGACACGAATTTAATTGACGATGTCGTTTGTAATACATTTATCAAATAAAACATGTGTGTAAAAAAAATTGTTATCAGAAATCTTTAAGAAAAAGCGCATTCAAAATTTTACATTACAAACATCATTTTTGTTTATTTCGAATTACAAAATTTGAAAGCGTATGTCATCACCTTTAAAAACCAATTTTTCGTTTTCCAATCGGTTCAGAAATATTCCATTTATTTGAATTTTATTGCAAAGCTGAAATATTTTAACATTTGAGGGTTAAATAATGTTCATTAGAATAACTGTTAACTCATTTTTGCAAGATTCATTTAACTTACATCATCTATAATTAATGTATTATACTACTACGAATATTTATTTGGTTCCTGGAAAAAATATCCACTAGTATTAGCATAACTTTGCCTGGGAACTATTTCCTCAATTGGTAAGTTTCCTGGAACCAGTCTAGGCAAGTAAAATAAGCTAACTCACTCGAACAAATAACTTCTTCATTAAGTAATCAGGTAATCACCTTCGAACTTCAAACAAATCATACGTGCGCTCTTCGCGTTGTTAAGTTGAGTAACCACCTCAAGTTCGATACGGATATCGATAATAATTGTTAGGGATTTTCGGAGTAGGTTCCGTGCGAATGAATTTAATTCAAAAGCCTTCAAATTTCAAAAGCAGGCAGGACGACTTAGAACGTTTTGACGGGTGGTGCTGATCAGTTATGAGTAACTCGGGTCCCGCAGGCTCTTTCTAAGTTTTCAGGAAGAAGTCTCTAACAATGATGCCCCTCGATAGGGTCGATGTCTTCGATAGAAAGGTATCTCCGTGTAGGTACTATTAGAAAGATGAAGCTATTTTTAATTTGGAGTAGGTCTATATTTTATTTGTTTAATTTGAAAAAAAAAATCATATTAAACACACTGACTGATTTCCGTTGTTCTTAGTGCTAGTTCAGACACGGCGGGAACCACGCGGTTTGAGAATCGCGCGGGAACCGCGTGGGTCTTATTTACGCAGGTATTTATATAATCATTCAGACATAATCGCGCGGTTAGTCCAACCGCGCGGTTACCGTCACTCAACCGCTAGAAAATAGAATCGTGCGGCGCCCGCGAGGTTTTATTACTATGGAGATCTTCCTCAGCGTTCAGTAGCGTTGCGGGCACCGCGAGATTGCACCACTGCCTTTTCCTTCTTTTCTTTATTTTTTCTGGAGCAGCCACAGACTCGCTAGTTCCTCTGCGACTTCCATCTTGAAACTGATCGCTAATCGCTAACTAACCGCCGATGTTTTAACAGTCGACATTTTTGGGGTTCAAACCGCACGATTTTATCAATCGCCCGTTTATCGCCGAGTCTGAACTAGCACTTATTGTGCGTTATTTTTTATTGAAATTATTCACGTTAAATAGTACAAACTCAAAGCTGCTTTGAATTAAAGTGTCTTTTCAAAATTGGAATTGCTTTTGTGAAGAATAATTTCGATAAGCGATGAAGTTGGTACATAGATACCTATGATATATTTTAAAAGAAAATTATTTTGATTGTCTTTCAAAATTGGTACTATAAAGTACCGTGATTTTTCTACGAACAAAAAACGGTAAATTAAATACTACGTAATATTTATTAAAAATATATTTATGTAACAAAAAATATCCTATATAGTTTTATTTTCCAACGATTTTTTAAAAACCTTTTAGGATTATATTTGACAAAAACATTGAGTTGATTTTCCCTGAAGATATGAATCATTAGGTTCACAATATTGTTATTTCCCTTATAATTTATTAAACCAATTCTTTTAATTTTTTATTGAATCGAATTTAATTTAAATTTACTTTAGTAATAGAAAACGGTAAATAAATACTACATAATCTTATTAAAAAATAACATTTGTATGAATGTAATGAAAAATATGCTGGGTATAAAGTTTTATTTTCCAATGATGTTGTTTTTACTTTATAGGCTTGTGTTTGGAAATTAAATTGATTTAATTTTTATAAGTTATTGGCAACTACATTAATAACGGTAACAATTGACCGGTCAGTGGTTGAGTGGGCGCTTCGGTACCACCCGAGCGTCGCGTGTTCGATTACTCGGCTGGCTAAGTCCTCCATCACAACACAAGCAACATTATCGGCTTTCTGTGGTGGTAGTAGGAGATTTTCAAGCACTGTTGGATTATTTGTAACCCGGGAATGTTTGTCTTTCTTAAAAAAAAAAAATAATATCCAAATAATTTTCTTCTAATAATCTCGAAATCAATAAGACGGTGACCGGCCAACTCAGAATGAAACCAATTCAGAACCTCAGAAAGGTAATTAAGAGTTCTTATAAAAAATATAAAAAAAACGGTTAAATAGGTTAAGTTAGGTTTGGGTTACCGGCAATTTTAAAATTATTTTTTCATACCTTTTAATGTCCTTTCTGAGGTGGTTCTGAATTGGTTTTATTCTGAGTTGGCATGGAACCCAATAAGACATGAGTAATTCATTTGTCTTCAATCATGTGAAAATGAAATAATAAATCATCAAATTTAATATCAGAAACCATTCCGCTCCTGAAATATTTAAAATAGCGTTAGATTTGAAATAATTAATATTTGTAAATAACAGCATTACCATAAATACTTAAGGGGTTAATAAGTCTAAAGCACCGCCTTGGCCGATAAGTCAAATAAACGAATGTTGATTGTGTTATTAATTCGTTGAGTTCTTGCAAAGTTTCCGCCGGATGCGGAAGTAACGACTTCCGCTAAATAAATAACATAAAATCCAATTGATTTGGCAGAATTTCCATAACTGAAGGAGATCAAAAGAAAAACTCAAATTACGCAACAAATAAATCATTTTCTTTGATTATATAAATTAAAAACATTCTTTTCGTCGCATTATTAACATAATAAACAAATAGGTAAGCAGGTAGAAATATGTTTAGTTTATTTTTTATTAATATTCTCCAATATATTGAGAACAAATTTGGACCATATCAAGGTATAGTAAATGAGAAATTATAAATAAATAGTAGCAATATTAAATATCCAATAGAAGTAGGCAGGTACATTCATAACACGTGTAATATGTTGACGATTCAAAACAATACTAAAGACAATAATGCTGTCTTGAGTTAACGTGCTCCGCTGATCGCTAAAGAACTTATTAGCTGTATTGGGATGCATTTAAAAAAAAGAGATTTAGTATTAAAATAGATAAACTTTTATTAAGCGTTCAAATTTACGAAAGCGATGTTATCAGAAAAGAATGGAAACACAGAGGTTAGTAAGTAGTTAAAGAGCTACGATGCAATTACGAACGTCACTCGAGACACAATGGCGGTTCGTTTCAAAACACTGTTTCGTCATTTAGAAGCGCGATTCAACGCATGTGCGTTTCAGTTTTTTTTTTTACATGAGCTCCACACAGGAGGCCCTGAGGAAAATAATTTCCCTCAGGGCCTATGTCATCTTTGGGGATGCTGTGTGGAAGGTTTTACTAAGGAAAGGAAGGAGAGGAGAGTTCTGGAAAGGAAAAGGGTTTAAGGGGTGGGTAGGAATCTGGGGTTCAGTATGTCATGGTCATCCGCCTCCAGGACCTAGACAAACCTCACCCCATGAACCCGGGCATCCCTGCTAAATCACCAAACGTAGTGAACCACTTGGGGTGACCTATGGCAGAGGTGTTGGTTATCCAATAAAGGTTCCCGGGGCGGCGGTACCCATTCCCGCCTCCCAAATTGAAACTAAATTAATATTGCCTGCATTTAAATTCAAATTACTAGTGGTTCCTACAAAAATGTCTGTACCTACCAGTGATGTGCAGTTCACAAAAGCTGAAAAGCGGCGTCTATCTTTATGAAAAATATGGGTACAAAAACAACAAAGATTTTTTCTAATAATTAAGCTATCACACGATCCTTGTGTTGATTTGACATTTATTTATCATTTATTTTCTTGTAGAAAGGGCTTTTTTCTCATCTTTATTTGTTAATTTAAAGATTCGTTGCTCACTATTGTTATGCCATTGAAATTAGAAGGTAGTTAAAACTAAAGCGATCAGAAACTGTGAAAACGAGTTTTTATTGGACATTACAATCAGTATTAACAAAATGTCTGCTTGAAAATGTCTTGTATGGCTCCGAATGCTGGACTATGTACAACTCCTACTCTAGGCAACTCGAAACAGCAGAAATGCGAATGCTTAGATGGTCGGCAGGAGCATCACTAAAAGATAAGATCAAAAGTTCACGCATTCGTGGTAGCCTGGGTGTCACAGACGTAAATAGTAAGCTGAAGGAACGACAGTTGAGATGGTATGGGCACATAAGACGGAGACCATCAGACCACACAATGAAGCAGGCAATGTCTATGAAGCTTCATCGACAGTCATCCAAAGGAAGACCGAAGAACTCCTGGATGACTCAATGCTCCAAAATTCTTCAGAGAAACGGCCTGGATGAAGGCGATACTCAGAACAGAAGAAATTACAACCTCAGAACGAGAAGAGCCGACCCCAACAGCCTACCTAGGCAATGAGTTGGGACAGCGCAAGGAAGAAGAAGAAGAAAATGTCGGCTTGAAAGTTAAGATTTGTTTGTACACACACAAGTTATTTATTCGCCAACATTCACCAAACTGTACCTTAGTTTCAGTAACGTAGTGGAGCTCACACACAAAGACGTCCATAAATGCGGAGATCTACGAAAATAATAATATGTAGTAAATTCAATGGAATTAGCTCCTTAAACCGATATATTATCATTGTGGGGATGTAATCTGTTATCTACACCTCCGGGCGTCGGCGTCTCCGCTGCTTTGTGAAACTTCCACTAATCTCGTTAGCCTTGCGGGATTCGATAATATGCCCAACTTTTGAATCGCAGCCTCCAAATTAGTTTAAAATTATTAATACTCGCGGTACATATCCAGCATCCCGCAATCTCGGGGCGCCAACTCGAATTTTCAGTCGAAACATCAAACTAGAGCGCAATACATTCTCCCTCGTAAACACAGGGTGACCATGGCAATAAGTCTTACGCATAAAAATATCAGTCTCTTGGCCTTTTGCAATAGTAAGATTCCTTAGTTTCTAATATTACGGTTTTCGTAAAATCTATTTCCAACCCTACACGTCAAATAACCCGTGACAATTTCTCAAACACATAAATAAAATATTGTGAACTAAAAATTAACTGTGTGTATAACCACTGGAGCGTCATCGCAATTTAAAAAAATTTTCTCCGATCGCTCGAGATTTTATAGTGATCATTGTGAATATTTTTCACCCACTTTGAAAAAATCATACCACCGAATTATAATATGGAAACATACAACCTTATCATAGTTCTATACAGCCAATGAATTCACCTATCGTTTGTCGATTTTCAAATATTTGTAGGATTTGTAAAAAAAATATTATAAAAACGTAAACTTTTACTTGATTACTTACAAATAGGGGAAAATTTGCCAAAAAAGTGCAGTAAAGCAATCCGAGGTATTTTAAATAATGCCATATTGTGGCAAAAAGCGCTCCAGGGGATAGTGAAAAATATGGGAGTCTCAGCACGGGTAAGCCACCCAAAAAGTCTAACATTATTAAAGTATATTATAAAACGAGGTAGACCATTTAGACGGTGGGTTGATGATATCAAAGCCAAAGCAGGTGGTACATTGACAAGAGTAGCTAATGATATAGAGAAATGGCGACAGTTGGAGGAGGCCTTTGTCAACTAGTGACATACAGACAGGGAGTAGATGCATGATAAGTGTTGTAAATATGAAAGTTTATTATAAATAATGTAATGTACCTAATTTGCTGTCTGAATAAAGGCTATTATTATTATTATTTTAAATGTACACTATTGTATCAAATAATAAATAAAAAAATAAAAGGGAAATTACGTTCATGTCACAATATTTCTGGAACGGAAATTAACCACTTTCAACGGTGTTTTTTTGTGAAATAAAAAAAAAAAAAAAACATCATTTGTCATTCTGTTACAAACATTTTAAATTAATAGATAAAATTGATGATATCTAAAAAGAAAGACGATACTTAAAATTCAATTTCTGTGAGAGATTTATTTCAGTTTTGTTATTATTTTATCATGGACCGGTTGTTTTACAGGACTGAAAAAATACTAGTACTTTAACAACACTTTCACAGAATTTAAAATTTAAACATGAAATTTGATGAATTCTTCAAATTCTGTATAACAACTGACCCTTAATGATTTTCAATACAGCGCCATAATTCAAAATCCCCCAAATGTAAATAGCGTCTTCCTAGGAACGATCTATTGTCACCCTATGTTTTTGATCCTAACCAAATTCTGTCGATCATCCAAGCGGCATAATTTGGATTAAAAACTTTTACCAAATATTATAACTCGTCGATGTGGAAATTTATACGTATGGTAAGAGATATTACAACCACTTATAACTGCTTATAAAAGTACTCTGAAAATATATTTAATAACATTTTTTTTCTAACCATGGTGGATTTATTCAATAAGTCAGAGGTACCATCAATAATTTAATATCCGCCATTGAATATTTATGTATTCGTACAGAATCATAAAAAAATGTACATAATCGATGAATATTCCCGAGGAATGGCAGCAACTGTAAAACAATTATTGTAGCCATTTCCCATAAAATGAAGTTCCTACCAGCACCTACCAAAATGAAAGCGTTTCCTATTCAAATTTATTCAAATGGCGACGCTCCCGAGGCGAAGTAGATTCCGCGATAACTCTTTTTCTGATGTACGATTATTGTCACCTATAAAAACAATTACAGGCGGCACGAGCTCTACTTTACAGTTAATTCCTGTAGAATATCTAATGGCTCCGGAACTGCTCCTACTGTGGGCTTATAGCCTCCACTTCCATTCCCAGTGCCAGCTTCCCTGTGCCAGAGATGGGAAACTGCGAGCCTGAGAACCTTCCACTAGGGCACCGTTTCTACAAATTATTATGATGAAATCTTGCGACTAGACTTACTCACCCATTGTGACGTGAAATGGGAGCGATCTGTTTAATGAAGCTACGCAAAATTTAAACAATTTGACGTCAGGGGAGGTTTGAGATAACTAAGACTAGGCGTAACTAAAAACCTTTTATTTCAGGGAAGTAATTTTTCTGTCGTGATTATTTCGCAGTGAAAATGTTGTAATTGAACCGTTTTAATTGCGTTCATTAAAAATAAATCGCGATTAATTTATAATTGAAAATCGTCAACAAAAAACTGTCCAAATTAGCGAAGCTAGCAGTTCGCAATGGAGTGCTGTTACCGTTTCTGATGTATGGCAGTGAGGCAGAGGAAGGGTTAAAGCAGACTGAACGCTATAGAAATGAGAACCCTGAGGAGCACGTGTGGTTAAGGCATATATAATCGTGTGAGAAATGTGGAGATTCGCAAAGAATGCAAGGCTGATGTAACCGTAATGAATTAGATTAAGAAAGGGACCCTCAGATGGTTGCGCATGTAGAGCGAATGAACGAAGAAAAGAGACACGACGATAGAAAAAGTCGCGGTCGCCCGAAGAAGACATGGCACGATCAAATGAATCAGTTACTCGAGTTGTGCCATGCCAAGAGTCAGAATAATAGAAGAGTATGTATGAGACGATTTATGAATGTGAACGAGGCAAAGAGTGTTTGCCAAGACCGAGTAGTTTGGGGTCCGTTCTCTCTGTCTACCACTGCGGGAAAACGGCGTGATGGTTAGTTAGTTAGGTTTGATGAATGACGCAATGTTCCAAGGCCCAAGTTTGAGCGGTCGTCCGGAGAGTTCAATCCCGGTGCTGCATTAACAGTGGGCAAGTAAGTACCGTACAAGAGTTCCAACTTTTCCCTGTGTTAATTATTGGAAACTCTAATTGGGGTCTGCAGTTCGGGTGAAGGAAATGGGGATGGGAAGGAGAGGGGTAGAAGAAGGTGAGTTCTTATCTTAACTCTGTTCACCAACACGGCTTAAGCCATTTAAAGCAGCGATCGATTCTGAATGGTGGTCTTTCCCCAGAGCGATAGAGAAAGTGTTTTACCCCTCTGGAACGTATCTCAAATACACTGTGTATTATTTCAAATGAATACATTTTAAAATAACACAGATTATTCAAATAAAATTTACTTGCGAACTTCGGAGTTTCAATCCGTGACCTCCAGAGTCGTGGCCGAGTATGTTAACCACTCAACAACGTCAACAATTTTACGTCTTATTCAATCTCATCCAAATAGTTACATTTTTCAAGTATGTACCAATGTCACATCTATAATGTTTCAATGATAAAAAAAATAATTATTCTAGCAAAAAATATATTGAAATTGTAAAATAGCTTTCCAGACACCAATTTTATCGATCTCTGAACTAAAAAAAACATCGCTCTTCTATTTACAACGTAGCTTTGGAACTTTCAGGGTTTCACTTTGAAAGCGTTAGTTGAATATTTTAAAAAAGCTCCAACATGTCCCACATACGGAATGTCTCGCGGTGGTACTATTTCTAAAAGTTAATTTCACACATTCGAAAATATTTTCAACGTTTGATTTACAAACGAAAGTGAACGCGAATTTTGAAAATTCCAATAAGCCATGGAATTGAAAAATCAAAAGCTTAATTCACATTTCAACTTCCTTGAATACATATTACTTATATATGTGAAGAATAAATAATAATGTAAGCATTCAGGTCAATACTGTTTTTAACGTTTTTATTATTTAAAAACTAATTTAATTTTGTGTAAAAATGGGAAGGCAGAAATAAGAATTTGGCAATCATTTATTGGATATATAACATCCTTGCCATAGTTCACCTCAAGCGGTTCGCTACTTTTGGTGATTTAGTAGGGGTTCCCGGGTTCATGAGGTCAAGTTTGTCTAGGTCTTGGCGGCGAATGCTTTTGCCCACCTATTGTGTAGCGGATCGGGAGTGGAGAGACGGGTTGAGGGAGACTTAACCTAGACCTCTCCAGCTGGACTCTTTACCTATCGCCTTGCACCGCAGTGGGAATGGCGTTGGTACGTCCGTCACTCCTGGATACATTGACCCCAGATTCCTACCCACCACACCTTTGCAACTTAACTTCCTCTCCTTTCTTTCCCTTAAAAGATTATCAACATGGCATCCTCAAATATTACAAAGGCCTTAAGGGATTTTTTCCTCAGGACCTGTAAAAGAGCGGTCAAAGCGGAAAAAAGTGAGGTTATAATCGTAGTGACCAGACCAGCGCAGACCTCGCGTAATTTCCTATCTCAACCAATAGGAGCTTTTAAAGTGACATCATTATCAAAGCGGCCGATGAGCGCAGTTGATGCGTCGCAGGTACAGTAATCGTCATTTCCGTTTCATCCGAAATACAAATCACAGCGGTGCTACAGAAGTTTCACTTCAAAAATTTTTTTTATGATACTTTGTGATTTCGTAAAGATTAGATAATTTGAGATGTGACAGATTAATATTACAATGTATTGAATCAAACTATTGAAGTAATGTTCTAGATAATATTCTATTTAAACAATTTACTTAATGACCCAATGTTTTCCTTCGTTTAAAACTTAAATGGTAGCTGAACCATTGCGGAAACCGTATTTTATATATTTAACTGAACAATAAGAAAAGTTCCCCGATGGAAAAAAGAGAAAATAAAACCATTCCAAGCGCTACTAAATGTTTTACCGATCGAGATTTTGAATTTGAATGGATTTCGGTTTGGAATTTTACTCCCGATGTTAAATTGAATTGGGAAAACTCGCTGGCCCGTACATTTGGCCATCTAATTACCGAACTACCACATGCAGAATAATTAAAAAATAATGACGTAAAGGTTTTTTTTAACTCGTTAATTTACTCTTCTTGCTTGATTACCGCACGAAAGTCCCACTTTATTTTACTTTAAATCAAGCACAGGCAAAATTAAAATGAAACTTTTGAATTAAATTAAATTCTTCAAAATGTAATCAAAAAAATCACTTTGTAAAACACCACTATTTAATCAAAATTACCAACTTGTTTTGAAACCACATATTAAGATTAACGTCAATAAAAGCAAAAAAAAACAAACAAGTATAGACTTAATAAGAACTATGGAGTAAGATATTATATGGAGCGGTTTCTTAGAAGTATCATGAAAACAATTACATAAAATTAAATAAAAAAATTACTTTAGAATATTTAAAAATTGCATTTATGTATTATACTAGTTGACCCGGGAAACGTTATTATGCTATATAAATTATTTCTACGTGTGGATGAAAGTTTAATGAGGCGGACGTAGCGCCATCTGTCATTTATCAACGTAAATAATTTCGTTCTGTTTAAAATATAAAAAGACGGTTAAATTTGTTCATACAAAAATACTAAAATCTCAATTAAAAAATGGGAAGGTGGGGGTCGGCGGGTTAAAGTTTGGAGTTATAGGTATTTGTTGATGTCAAATTTTAAAAAAATGCTAAAAAAAAAATTTTTAAAAATTGATTTTTTTTCTGGGTAGGGATACCCTAATCATCTAACCGTATGAAATATACATTAAAACCTATTCTCATACCTACCAAATATACACAATTTTTTTTTTTAAATCGGTAAAGCCGTTTTGGAGGAGTGCGACCACAAACACCGTGACACGAGATTTTTATATATAAGATTTAAAAAAAAACAAACGATAATAATCGAGATGTCTAAATAACAAAAATAAATTATTATAAATTTAATGTAAGTATTAAAATGAAAATAATTTTAAGTTATTACAAATACTTGCTTATTAATATTTAAAAAAAGATTATTTTCTCTTTTGTAAATTTCTAAAATTTTTAAGTAATCTAATTGTAAATGCATTGTGTTTGTGTGTAAATATTATTATTATTATCTTATAATTAATTTTTCTAATTTTTTAAATATAATCATTGAAGGTCCCAACAGCATGACCACGAGCTAATAGTTGTGGCAGCTTCAATACATTTGGAATAAGTACTGAGAGGCTGAAGGGAGGAGGGAATGGAGGAAATGAGAAAGAGAAAGGTTGGGAATTATCCTGAAATTCATAAATATACCAAATTAATATATATTATAGCTTTTATATTTAATTTCCAGAAAGAATCAGAAACATAAATAACATTTTTAAAAGTATCAATAAATAAAAACTGAATACTTCAACACGTAAATAATGAGGTGACCCGACATTTGATCCGGCGGCATTTGGTCCGGCGACAGTTGGTCCGGCGACATTTGATCCGGCCGACATTTGATCCGGCCGACACCTAATCCAGCGGACAGTTGATCCGGCGGACATTTGATCCGGCGACAATTGATCCGGCCTGACAATTGAACCGTAAAAGATTCCTACTTGCGTATAACTTTTTTATCTAAAAATTACACCAGAGTCCCAACTGCTCTCAACCGTCTCGAGCCAGTGAGTGCCAATGGTATCCCCAATTTTGGTATGGTGTGATACTGAGGGTAGTGGGGAGGGGAAGGAGATGTGGAAAACGTACCTGGCTATTCAGATCTAGTCACGACATTTCATGTAGTCCGATTAAACCTACATACTCTGTACACCAGCGAACAAATTACAAAAATCATATGATTTTAATTTTTTTATAATTTTATTTTTATTTTTTAGAACTTTTATCAAAACACAAGAGTCCCAACTGCTCGCAACCGTCTGGAGCCAGTGAGACTATGGCATTCCTAATTTTGATATGTTGTGAGGCTGAAGATAGTGGGGAGTAGAAGGATATGTGAAAAAATTTCCTGGTTATTCAGATCTAGTCACCAAACACGCCTAAAGCCATTTCAAGTAACGTTTCAATTCTGAATGAATACTGACGAATAGCAAAATACGCCATTCTTTTATGTGCAACATCTACTTAAGATTTAGGAGGCGGATATGTTTACCGTCGACCCGGAAACCATTTATTGGATAACCAACATTCCTGCCATAGGTCATCTCAAGTGGTTCGCTATGTTTGGTAACCGGGTTTACATAAGATAAGACATTCACTGGCTCGAGATGGTTAAGGGCAGTTGGGACTCTAGTGTAATTTTCAGATAAAAAAGTTATACGCAAGTAGGAATCTTTTACGGTTTTTTTGTTAAACTTTCAATTTCAATTTCAATTTCAGTGCCGGCAACCCGGGCGTTTATTTATTATTAGTTATGTACAACATGATTTTTTTTCCTTACCCTCCTCACTAGACAAAGAGTCTGTTCTGAGGCTGGTAACTAACAATTTCTAATTACATAAAAACAAATAAGTGGTAAAAACATAAAAAAAAGAAAAATATATATTATAGTAAAAATAATAATAATAAAATACGAGGAAAATCAGAATTTAAAAACAGAGTAGAAAATAGAAAATATATAATATTAGATATTAAGAATATTACTTATCTCTCTTCTTTCTTTGACATTCAACCAGTTCAAAAATCTTTTGAAAACCCAATTCAAATTATTAGATGCGACGTAGGTCTTTGTTTGGGCTACAAACTTATTGAATATATATGGTGCCAAGTAAGATTCATGTTTTTTTGCAAAATTTGATTTGATATATGGTACTTGTAATTGATTGTGTGTGTTTGCTCTTGTGTATTGCGAGTGAGTTATGAAGTGTGGTGATATTTTTATGCAGTTTTTGTGGATGATCTTCTTTATGTATAGTTTATTTATGTCTAATAGGTTATTGTTGATCATTATCTGTTCTGTCGGATGTTGATAAGGCTTTCTAAACATAATTCTGATTATTGTTTTATGATTAATTTTAAGTGATTTGAGGTGAGTCTCTGCTGCTGCTCCCCATACTGAAATACCATACATTAGAATACTTTGACAGAGTGCATAATATATATTTTTTAGCTGAGGTAGTGACATAATGTTTCGAATTGTTTTGAATATGTAAGAGAGTTTCCGTATTTTTTTTGTAATTAGGTTAATTTGGAGATCCCATTTTAAGTTATTGTCAACAGTTAAACCGAGATATTTAATATTTTGCGCATAATCAATTTTGTCACAAACACAGCGTGAGTTAGTTAATGAGGTAACTGTGCAGGGGTGAAGATGTAGTTGTGGGCGACTATCTGGCTGACCAGCTAATGTTTTACTGAAAGTTAAGTATTTTGTTTTAGAAATATTTAGTGTCAGTAGATTATTTATTAGCCATTTATTTACTTCAGTCATCCCTGCTTCCGTGTTTTTGAAGACGTTTTCCCATGATTGGGCTTTGAATAAAATTACAGTGTCATCTGCATAACTGATAACTTTGTACTCTATGTTCTCTAGGCTTATCTCAGTTAGACTGTTAATGTAGATGAGAAACAGTATGGGACCTAAAACGCTGCCTTGGGGTACTCCATACCTGTTGCCTACTTTGTCACTTTCTTGATTATTGATTTTTACAATTTGTTGTCTATTTTCAATGTAGCTGATGAACCATTTTAGTGGTGGACCTGTTATGCCAATGTTTTTGAGTTTTTGTTGGAGTAATTTGTGTGAGATGGTATCGAAAGCTTTTGCTAGGTCTAAGAACACTCCTAACACCTTTGAACCGCCATCTAGGTTTTTCACTATGTATGTGGTTAGTTCCGATAAGGCGTCTTCTGTTCCCATTTTCGCTCGAAACCCGAATTGACGGGTGGAGATCAGTTTGTGTTTGTCAAGGTATGCGAGCAGTCTTTTTTTCATAGTTTTTTCTAGTAGTTTCGATAGCGAATTTAGGAGAGTGATTGGTCTGTAATTTAAGATCAGCGTTTTGTCTCCCGATTTATGTATTGGAGTAATACAACCTATTTTTAGTTGATCCGGGACAAAGCCGAGGCTGAAACTTTGGTTGAAAATATGTTGAAGTGGTATAAGTATATGTTCTCGGAGACTAATCAGTATATGATTGGAGAGGTTATCTGGGCCCACAGCGCAATTTGGTTTGAGAGAAATAATTAAATCCGATATTTCCTTTGTACTTATTTTGTGAGCATAAAACGAATGATTTGGTTGCATGGTAGAGGATAGTTTGGTTAAAGAGTCTTTTGTTGTGCCGTTTTTTAAAAGAATTTTTTCAGCCAAGTTAGATCCAACTTTTGCAAATTGGGGGTTAATAAAATTAGCTATTTTACCAGGTTCATTTTTTGTAAGGGTTTTGTTTCCATTTATTAACAGTACTTTGATCTTCGAGTCTTTTTTCGTATTGGAGAAAGTAATATCTTTGACGATTTTCCAGATTTTTTTGGGGTCATTTTTGGCGGATTTTATTTCTTTTTTGTAGTACTTGTATTTGGCTTGTTTGATTAATTTATTACAAAGGTTTCTATATAGCAGGTAATTATTTTTTAGTTTGTCATCATATGGGGTTTTGCGTACTTGCATGTGCATTGTGTCTCTTTTATGAATGCTGTTTACTAATCCTTTCGTGATCCAGGGTGTTATTTTTTTTTCTTTATGTGAGTAGTTTTTCGGGGTATTTTTTGTTGTATGTTTAGCAATATAGGTTCCAACTGTGGTCATAAATGTGTTCAGCGCGTTGTTTGGATCGGGTTCATTTATTACATTTGACCAAGATTCATTATGTATGTCCTCTATTAGGGACTTAAAATTGATTTTGTCTTGTGCGGAGTTGTTTTTTTCATCTTTTTGTTTCTTGTTAAGATGTATGCTTAGTGTAGTAGTGAAATGATCTGTGACCGTTGATCGAATAATGGATGAAGATGTTTTTTTCCTAGTTTTAACAAAAATATGGTCAATACAGGATTCAGAGTTTGACGTAATTCTTGTTGGTGAGTTGATTATCGAATTTAATCCATAGTGAGTAAGTAGACTTAAGTATTCTGTGGTTATTGGTTGCCCGTTTAGTAAGTTAATATTCATATCCCCTGCAATAATTAATTGTTGTGTTTTTTTATTTTTATCGAGAAGTTTATTTAAGGAGTTGAAGAAAGGTGAGAGATTGGTATAGCAAGGGGGCCTGTAGACGGCAAATATGGAGATGTCTGGTCCGAGGGAGATTTGGATACAGTTTGCTTCGATTAGGTTGATTTCTGTTATTGATGAGTTTAGTGAATCTTTGGCAAAGATTACTATACCGTCATTTTGATTTAGATGTTTTGTGGAATGGAGAGTTGTATAGTCCTTTAAGTTTAGGTTTGTGTACGAGTCATCTAACCAGCATTCAGTCAAGATAATAATGTCGAAGCTTATGTTTATTTCGTTTAGGAGGATCGAGAAATTATCGAAGTTCTTTCGAATACTTCTAATGTTTTGGGATATTATGTTTAAGTTGTGTTTTTCTGTGAACAGAAAATTACAATCTGTCGCTTTGTCAAAAGTGTGTTCTGAGTTGTTAAATGTTTCTGTATCAATATTAAGTTGAGTGATCATGTTGCGGTTGCGAAGATACATAAGTTGATCCATACAAAGTTCACACATTTTGCTAGTGGTGGTAAATTAGGAGTAATATAGGAGTAAAAATTGAGAGTAAAATTATTCAAATACTTTGGATAATAAAAACCTTTAAAAACATAAAATCCTTTAAAAACATAAAATTTCATGGTAGAATTATTAGAATACTTTGGATAATAAAATAGAATCCTTTTGAACCATAAAATTTGATGGTAGACTAATTCAAAGAGTTTGGATAATAAAAAATATATAAAACAGTAACATTTGATGGTAAAATAATAGCAGTATTTTGGATAATAGAAACCTTTAAAAACATAAAATTGGATGGTAAAACAATGAAAATACTTAGGATAATAGAAACCTTGAAATGCACAAAATTTTAAAGGGAAATTATTTATGTACTTTGAATAATAAAAACCTTTGAAACAATAAAATTTGACAGTAAAATTTTTCAAATACTTTGGATAATAAAAACCTTTGGTACAATATAATTTGATGGAAAAATAAGTTGAGTAATATGGGTAATAAAAACTTTTAGAACAATAAAGTAATATGGTAATAATGATGGTAAAATAATTCAAATACTTAGGATAATTAAAACATTTAAAGCAATAGCATTTGATGGTATAATAATAAAAAAACATTGGATAATAATAACCTTTAAAAATATAAAATTTCATGGTAAAATAATTAGAATACTTTGGATAATAAAATAGAATCCTTTTAAAGCTTAAAATTTTATGGTAGAATAATTCAAAAACTTTGGATAATAAAAAATATTTCCAACAGTAACATTTGATGGTAAAATAATAACAGTACTTTGGATAATAGAAACCTTTAAACACATGAAATTTGATGGTAAAATAATGAAAATACTTTGGATAATAAAAACCTCGAAAAGCATAAAACTTTAAAGGAAAATCATTTAAGTACTTTGAATAATAAAAACCTTTAAAACAATAAAGTTTGACAGTAAAATTATTCAAATACTTTGGATAATAAAAACCTTCGGTATAATGTAATTTGATGGAAAAATTAGTTGAATAATTTGGGTAATAAAAACTTTTAGAGCAGTAAAAATTTATGTTAAAATAATTGAAATACTTTGGATAATTAGAACATTTAAAACAATAGCATTTGATGGTATAATAATAAAAATACCTTGGATAATAAAAACCTTTAAAAACGTAGAATTGCATGCTAAAATAATTAGAATAATTTGGATAATAAAATCCTTTTAAACCATAAAATTTGATGGTAAAAAAATAAAGATACTTTGGATAATAAAAACCTTTAAAGGTATAAAATTTTATGGTAAAATACTTTAAAAACTTTAGATAATAAAAACCTTTAGAGCAATAATATTTTTTGGTAAATTGATTAAGATAATTAGAGTAATAAAAATATTTAGAATAATAGAATTTAATGATAAAATAATTAGAAAAGTTTGGGTAGTAAAGACATTTAAAAAAATAAAATTTTATCGTACAATAGTTAAAAAATATTGGGTAATAAGAACCATTGGAAAAATAGAAATTGAAGTAAAAATAATTAAAATACTTTGAAAGACCTTTAAAACAATAAAGTTTGAATGTAAAAATGTAGAGATAGTTTAGGTTATAATTTGGGTTATAATAGAAAATGATGGTAAAATAATTAGAATAATTTAGGTTATAATAGAAAATGATGGAAAAGTAATTAAAATAATTAGGGTTATAATAGAAAATGATGGAAAAATAATTAAAATAATTTGGGTTATAATAGAAAATGATGGAAAAATAATTAAAATAATTTGGGTAATAAAAACATTCAAAACAATCAATTTTTATGATAAAATAATTTAAATAATTTGGGTAAAAAAAAACATTTAGAATAATAAGATTTGATGTTAAAATAGTTAAAATGGTTTTGGTAATAAAAACATTTAGAGCAGTAAAATTTGGTGTTAAAATAATTTGGATAATAGAAAGAATTAGAAAGATTTTTGTAAACAGAATCGGTAGAAATAGTTAATGAAATGGGACTTTTAGGGGAATAATATAGTTGCAATGATTGGAATGTGTTAAATAATTCTGCCATTATGATTTATTGCAATACAGGAAGTTTATAGTAGAATGCTTAGTTATCTACAGTTGAATCCCCATTTTTTTCAAATCATTTTCATGTTTTATTTCAATTATTTTTTCCCCAGTTGCTTTGCGGACAAGCAAGTTATTTGATTTGAACCATACGAATTGATAAAGGGTTTCTTTGGCCCTTTGCTTCGTTTTCCACATCAGTTCCTTGAAGTAAGGAGAGAGTACTTCATTGATGAAGATAGGAGAGTTTGGGTTTAAGGTTTTGGCCTCTTTCTTTAGCGAGAGCAACGATTCCCTTGTTTTTTGGCTGTAGAAGGCAATGTGTAGTTTGACCGGGGTGTTCCGCCTGCGATCTTGTGTCCTGGTCACCATGCGGATGTCTTGTTGTTGGAGGGGCAGTCCCAGCGAGCCAGCTACCCGAAGAACGGCCTCCGCGGGTTGTTCTCCCGTCCTTAAG
Source organism: Limnephilus marmoratus (assembly GCA_917880885.1). Taxonomy (NCBI): domain Eukaryota; kingdom Metazoa; phylum Arthropoda; class Insecta; order Trichoptera; family Limnephilidae; genus Limnephilus; species Limnephilus marmoratus. The sequence goes on along the minus strand of OU862921.1, from coordinate 52,897,956 downwards.
TCCACACCCGCCATTTCTGACTGACTGCACGTATAAGTATGTCGTATTTTGTATTGCCGCATGCTTCGTCGAAATTATTGTTAGTAAAAAGATTTTTACAGCGGATTTTCACTCAAGATGCATTCAGATATAAAGACATCGACTTTGGTTGTACGTCCGTATATCCTCTTTACAAAATTACTTGAAGAAAAAATCTTTTAAAGGATCAGGCCGGATCAATTGCCGCCGGATCAAATGTCCGCCGGATCAACTGTCCGCCGGATCAAGTGTCGGCCGGATCAAATGTCGGCCGGATCAAATGTCGCCGGACCAACTGTCGCCGGACCAAATGTCGCCGGATCAACTGTCTTGGAACCAAATAAAGAAATAACGAACAAATAACAACAGAGTTATTTGTTTTTGGGGTGTTGTGCCGTGTTGCGCTACCTCCTTCTTTAGCCAACGTTTCGGACAGCGTTGCAGTGTCCATCATCAGGGCAGATCCGGCAGATGTGTAATTGTTGGTGGTGAAATGTGTGCTTATTTACTTTTTGGTCGTGAAAATCTAAAAATGTATCATGATAACAGGGTCTCATACACAAGCCTAGCATTATTATGATGGTACATCTCAAGTATAATAATATATGAAATTATCACTATGTAAATTTTAACAGAATCTAATTTACTTCTTCTAACACAGCCAACTTATTTTGTGGCACCATTATGATTGAAATTAATGAATTACTTCGTTTTTACCACTTTTATTGTTTATAAAACAGACATGTTTCGTCAGCAAAGCTGACTTCTTCAGGGTTTTGACAGAACTGATTTTAAAAATAGACATATATATATATATATATAGGTAATAGAGAAAAATAATCGACATAAACAATAATAAAATTAGAAATAAAATGATGTTTAAGGGACGAGGGGCAATATAGAACAATTAAAAAAAAAATTAATTTTTTAAAAGGGGAATAGATTTAATAATGGGTCCTCTAAAAACAATTTTTGATTATTAATAATATTTAAATTTGCATTAACACTCTTCCTAATCTCTAAAATTTCTAATTTATCCAACTGAATGCCATTGACATTACAATGAATTAATTCTATTCCACTGTTAAAATTAAAGGTATGACTAGTTTCTATTAAATGGTTGGCAAACTCTGAGAAACTATTATTATTTAAAGCTTGCTCTTTAATCCTTATTTCAAAGTTTCTCGAAGTTTTACCTATATAAAAGAAATCACAATCATTACATTTCAATTTATAAATTCCAGAATTTTTCATTTTGGAATCTCTATCTTTATTATTTACAATATAATTTTTAAGTTTATTATTTGCATAAAATACAGGAAGAATTTCATTTGGTACATTCTTTGTCAAGGCATTAGAGATTTTATTATTGAAATACATAATTTTCCTCCATTTTTTCCCTTCCTGATCCTTTTGTACAGGATAGATATATGATTTAAGGAATTTATTCTTATATTTTTTATTGAGAATGTTTTCAATTAAATTGGTGTGGTATCCATTATTAATAGCAATTCGTTTAATAACATTGAGTTCTATTGAAAAATTATTGGGAGATAGGGGAACATTGACTAATCTATGAATCGTAGAATGGAAAGCTGACATTTTTTGAGAAATTGGATGATTTGAAGTGTTGTGGATTACAATGTCTGTGTATGTATCTTTACGAAAAATGTTAAATTCAAATTTATTATTAATTATTGAAATATTTAAATCCAAAAAGTTTATACTCGAATTTTGCCCAATCTCTACAGTAAATTTTATGTTTTTATGGAGTTTGTTTAAGAAATTAAGAAAAATATTTAGTTGTTTCAATGTACCTGTCCAAACACAGAACACATCATCCACATATCTCTTCCAACAATGAACGTATTTTAGTAATAATGCACAGCTATTAAAAATCTTATTTTCCAAATTATTTATAAATATATCAGCGACCAAGGGGCTGGTACTAGCACCCATTGCCACGCCATCTTTTTGTTTAAAGATATTGTCATTGAATTGAAAATAATTTTGTTTTAAAACTATATTTATTTTTTTTTTTTATTTATTAGAGATAATATAACACAAAATTATTACATAAAATTTATAATACATTACTCCCAATGAGTTTAATAAAACTCATTTCGGGAAGGACAATATTATATATCTAAAGGAAAATTATTTTTACATAAGAACACGGAAATCAATGAACAATACATAGATTTTTAAATGGACTAGACACACTTGATACAGGTAATTGAAGAATATATAAGAGTTACAAAGGAAGACAGATAACTTCGTCACTGGTTAATAAAGTTGCTGAGAAAATATCCTTTTAGAGCCTTTGCCAATATTTTTTTGTTTGATGCTGGTAGTTTTAGGACATTAGGTAATGCGTTGTATTGCGTATGTGCGATGTATTGTAAGGAGTTAATTCCAAATTTAGTTGTGTGTGTAGATGACGATAGGTGTATTTGATTTTGTGATCGTGTTTTGTGCTGGTGTATATCGGAATTAAAGGCTGGTTTAGTGTTGGTGTGTGACGAGTGTTGAATTATTTGTAGGATGGCAGTGGTGATGCTATATTTTGGCAGAATGGTAAAGGGAAGAATTTGTGTCAGTGAGTATATGTCTTTGACATGCGTATCCCATGGTAGATGGTATATATTTCTTATGGCTCTATTTTGGATTACTTGTATTTCAGATATTTGTTTCTTAGTAATGGTGCCCCAGATACTAACCAGATAACTTAGGTGAGAGTGGATCAGAGCATAATATGTGGCACGCAGTAAAGCTGTGGGGAGCACATCTTGAAGTCGATAGAGTACACCAGTTATCGGGGAAATTTTGGATTTAACATATTCAACATGGGAGTTCCACGATAGGTTAGAATCTATGAATAACCCTAAATATTTCGTTACTTGTACATTTTGGAGCTTTTCATTTCCAAGAGTAATATTCATTGTAATGTAATCTTTTTTCACGAAAGTGAGGTAGTGAGTTTTTTTGACATTGAGGCTTAATTTATTTATCCGCAACCATTTAGCTAACTTTGCGAGATCTTTATTCATTAGAGATTCAAGTTCCCTCAGATTTTTACAACGATAATAGATCACAGTATCATCAGCGTAAAGTTGAAGTTTTCCCAAGATGTCGCATTTAGTTATATCATTGATGTATAGTAAGAAAAGTAGTGGTCCTAGAATCGAGCCCTGTGGCACTCCACATGTGATTTTTCCAAAGCCGCTTAGGTTCCCTTCGATGTCGACAAGGCAATATCTATCAGATAGGTAGCTTCGGAGGAGCTTTAAAGATTTTCCGACTATACCCAAATGTTCCATTTTTTGTAGGAGTATTTCATGATCTACTGTATCAAAGGCTTTTTTTAGATCTATAAAAATAGCTGCTACATATTCGCCCTGGTCTACGTACTGCTGAATGTTCGAGATGAAATCGAAGGTGGCACATTAGGTACTGGAGTTTTTTCGAAAGCCATATTGCTGTGGTGTTAGGATATTGTTGTTAGAGATGTATTTTAGAAGTCTATCCTTGATAATAGTCTCGAACACCTTTGAAAATACTGATAAAACCGATATTGGGCGATAGTTAGAAATACATTTTTTGCAGCCTTCTTTATAAATTGGTATAATTTTTGCTAGCTTTAATTGGTTTGGGAATACTCCCGAGCCTATAGAGGAATTGATAAGTTGCGCTAGGTGCTCAGCTAGTTCTTCTTTACAGGTTTTCAGGATGTACGGGGTTACTCCATCGATACCTGCCGCTGCATTCGACCTAAGTTTCGAGATGATCCTTAATACCTCAGCCTTATTTGTCCTAGCCATATATAAGGATTGACTTGCCTTTGGTTCTACATATATAGTATTACAGTCATCCGGGAATGATAGAATGGCAGCTGCCTACTTTTCTCCAACTGATAAGAAAAATTCATTAAATGCTGAAGCTATTTCACTGGGTCCCCTAAGCTCACAATTATTTACGATGAGAGATTCAATGGTGTTGGAGGGTTTATGTGCACGGTTAGATAAAATTGAGTTAATGGTTTTCCAAGTTTTACTAGGGTTATTCAGGTTTTGTTGAAGGCTATTGGCATAATATTTGTTTTTCAAACTTCTCCTATAATTAGTTATTAAGTTTCTCAGTTTATTTTTATGGACTACAAGAGACATATTTCCTGGGTCTTGTTTCCACTGCTTGTGAAGCTGGTTTCTTTCTTTGATCAGCAAATTCAGTTTAGAATCGAACCACGGTGTATTTAAATGTTGTCGATTAGCTATTTTCACTTTAGGTGTCGTTTTACCTGCTTCTATTGCATTTTTGACATAATCGTTAAAATCTTTATAACTGTCTTCTTGTTTGGATGAGTTGATGGTAAATTTGTTAGCTGCAAGATAAGATTTTACTGCCATATTGTTGATGATAGGTTTTGTAAGGCGTGGCTTGTTCCTATTATTAGACCATTTTTTTAGGTTATTCTTGAAATCAATAATAAGAATGTTATGGTCACTAAGTGAGTCATCTATGTTCGATATGGTAATTGGAATGTTTAGTCTATTTGATATGATGTGATCTATGAGGGTGCTGCTTGTTTTAGTGACTCTAGTGGGAAATGATTTGTTTTGTATTGAGAAATTGTATGTTTCTAAGGTGTTGAGGTAATTTAAAGAAGAGGATGTGTTTATGGTAGTGTCAATATTAAAGTCTCCGAGTATTAATGTATCTTGTCTGCTTTTGTCTAGTATTTTTTCCAAATGTGTCAGGAAATCGTGTATATTAGGGTTGGGTTTCCGATAGATGGCATAAATGTTAACCGGTTTCCTATCCTTGCTAAATACACTTATACCTAAAAATGAATTTTCGTTGGAAAATTTATCAATGATAGAGAACTTCATAGAATCCAGTACATATATGGCTACACCACCTCCTGCCTCCTTGGGGCGAGAGGCAAACGCACAATTGTAGCCTTTTAATCCAAAAAACTTTTCTTCTCCAACATCAAGCCATGTTTCAGTGATGACAAGGACATGAACAATATCGCGTAATCCTCTGAGTTTTTCTTCAATTTCATCAAGTTTGTTCCGGATGCTTCTCGCGTTCATGTACATTATTCGAAGACAGCTATTCACAGGAGTATACTCATCGATAGTTAAGCACTTGCGTTCGTGTCTATTACACTCCATAGTCTATTGTAGCTAGGTCCTTTTTTAGTGCAGCTTTGTAGGCAGGGCAGTTGTCCAATTGGCAGTTGTAATACATTTAAATCCTGAGATAAGTCATTAGGTAAAATTGATGAAAATAAAAGTTCTTTAATAATAGGTTTACATTCTTCAATAGGAATACTTGGAAATAAATTAGAATAAGAAGTCAGCTTTGCTGACGAAACATGTCGGTTTTATAAACAATAAAAGTGGTAAAAACGAAGTAATTCATTAATTTCAAGAATCTAATTTAATTTTTTGACAAACATCTAAATTATCTTTATTTTTTAATACTAAATATTTGGTCAGAAAAGTTTTCATCCGGAAATTAAAGTCAGTTTTGCAACAACTTGTGTTCATCAGCAGGTAGGACAAGATTGATCAGTAAGAAATGTCAACTCCTAACCTAACCTAACCTAAACTAACTTAACCCAACCGTATCATTTTTTAACCGCCGACAAAAATAGACTTAGAAGTCCAAATGACATTTGATGTTTTTTCTTGCTAACTAGAAAAAATTTTGGTAATTTTTCGGGATTAGTGTCCATGGCTATTACGAATATTTTTTAGAAAAAAACTTTAGATTCGCCTTAATCACTATAAAAGGAAACTTTTTGCATCACGGCTGGCGGAAAATAATGCATTTTAATTTTCAATGTCGTTAAATAAAATTTCACTTCGCAAACCGACACTACGACAGCCCGCCCGCTGCCGCCCGCCATTTCGTCACATAGACAAGCCCGCTACACAAATCCTGCTTAGCCAAACAAACCATTCAAAAACATAGGCTGTTTTTTAAAGTAAAGATAACGTACACAAGCCCGCTATACAAACCCTGCGTAGCCAAACAAACCATTCAAAAACGTATTTTAACAGTGACAAAATGGCGGGCGGCAACGGGCGGGCTGTCGTAGTGTCGGTTCGCGAAGAGAAATTTTATTTAACGACATTGAAAATTAAAATGCTTTATTTTCCGCCAGCCGTGATGCAAAAAGTTTCCTTTTATAGTGATTAAGGCGAATCTAAAGTATTTTTCTAAAAATTATTCGTAATAACCATGGACACTAATCCCGAAAATTTACCAAGATTTTTTCTAAATATATTTTTTTCTGACGAACATTATATAAAAATTATTTATTTAGAAAGAACTTATTTATGCTCCTTAACTACGCCCAATTTAATTGTTATGCATTTAAAAATTAGATAAAGAGCGAAATATATAGTTTAGTGAACAAAAAACGGTCTTAATTTAAAGAGGCCACTTTGTTCACAGCTTTCAGCAATTAATCCCAAAGTTAGATGCAATGAAAGTTGCTGCATTCTTTACAACCCCCCAGAGGTAGCAATTATTTCATTTTCTTATCGCGTCAGACATTCTCTCTGTAGAGCACCTCTGTCCTACCTTTACCCGCCGCCTGCTGGGCCCGTGGGGCTACTTTCCACGTTCTCGGAGAAATAACGCACAATTATAAGATCCTTGACTTAAAATGGCTTATTAATGTTATCAAATTACCAGTAGCGGTAAGATTAAACTTATCACTCCCAAACGCGAAATAAATACCCAGTAATCAACAATCAACGCTGGCTAATTTAATAATTAACACTTATTATTGAATATTGCAACAAAAATAACCTTAATTATTAAGTTTCTTCTTCGAACTCTGCAAATACACTTTGTGACGTCGTGTTTAATAAAATGAAAATAAATAATTTTGTTAAAACACCACTACATAATCAATATTATCAACATGTTTCGAAAACTAAGTTTTCGTCGTCAGGATTGCGTAGGGTCCCAGGGTCTGGTCTCCGGACAGTCTACCTTCAGGTATAAAGTGAGCTTCGTTGACTTCTTTCGTTTCCAAACCCAGGAAACCTTACGGTGAGGGGGGTTATGTTTGCGGGGTTATCCCTTGTTTTAAGTAAAAACACTTTGTACTTGCAATATTGTTGTAACTTTGGTTTATTCAGATGAATATTTAAGTTTACACAGAGATTGATTCGATTCTTAGCACTGGAGTTGCAAATTGTAAAAAGTAGATGTGAATTGTAGAAAAGAATGACTCACGAAAATGACAGCGCGGCCACAGACAAAAGAGATCATAAAGACAAAATGTATTGAAATGTTTTAGTAAAGGGTGACATAGACGTGAAAGTCTTGAGTAAAGGACTCTACACATCGAGATTAGGCAAAATGATAAAATTATAAGTGCTCAGTGCAAAATGAAGTTAAATATTTGAAATAGAACAATCACAACACACAACAAGGACAAGATTAATATTAATAAAAAAAATAAAAAATAAAAAAAATTGACAAAATATTAAAGGGAGCGGTGATTAATTACCTCTCCTTTTAATATTTACTCTATAATTCTTATTTGTCTATACTTGTTTGCCTTTTGTTATTTTTTAAATTAATATTCATCTTATCCTGACGTAGAAAACTTAGTTTTCGAAATAAGTTGATAATACTAATCATATATTATAAAATTTAGGCATATTAGATTTGTCAAAGAATTTATATACATAAAAATGCAAAAATCAGTCATTTTAAAAACATGTAGGATTACAAAAGATTTTTTAAATATTTATATTGAGGGATCAGTAGGATTTATAGGTTCAATTAGGAGTTCCACAGAGCCGAACCCTCTGTTATGAAAATATCTGGAGTCGGTGAATGTTTTTCCCATTTGGTCTTCAGTAGGTTGACATGTTTTTCTTGTATTGTTTTGTATTTATAATACTTATATAGGTAGTGCAATTGCATAGCGTGGATTGACTAGATGATCATTTGGGATGTGTGTGAAAGGGTTTAGTTTTTCCTGTGGGGAAAACTTGACCCGGACATTTAAATCTGGTGCGTAAATAAATAATGATGTTTTTACAAAGTTATTTGTTTTCATCTAATTAATTATTAAGGCTTACAACTTACATCTTATAATGAATATTTTTTTATAACCACATTGCATTTTCGGAATTGGCAAATCATTCCATTGGTAAAGACCATACATCGAAGCACCGGTGCTAATATTTTGCTCAAAAATGGTAATGGCAACAGATTACATAATTTAGAAACACATATTAACCCTTAATCACCTGATCAAGTGACGCTTTGTCTCTTTAGATGGAATTTGGAAACCCATTAGGTACACATTTGTCTGTTTACCTCTGTTACTATGTTAGATTTTAATTCAATACTATCTACTGGTCCTTCATTGCAACATATTATGTTTTGTCTCATTCACAGTGTAAACAAGGTGTTAAGGGACGTACTTGACTTATTTTAACCAATGATTCCTGACATTATTTGGAGTAAAAAGCATAAATGAAATTCAGGTCTCCGGTGCCTTTTTTAATTTTTATTTTTCAAAATCAAACAACACTAAAAAATTCTTCCTCATGTTGTCACTGGTTAGTCAGCCGAGTAACCACCCAACCTTTTACTCTGCCCCCAACTGTCCAACACATACTATTTTTTTTATGTTTTTGTAACAAAAAAATCAAAAATATCAACGGAGATCAAAATTTCATTTACATTTTTTACTTTAAATAAGGAATCATTGGTTAAAGTAAGTCATGGACGTCCCTTAAAACCCTGTACATAAGCACATACTTATAATTTACTCATTGATTATTTTAATTTTGTACCCTTCTGATGCTCGTGTTAAGCGAAAGGTCGGTCATAATAAATTAAATAAATTTCGTGGTTATGAATAAAATATTTGTTTAATTTCAATAACGTGTTAAACCCTAAAGTGACCTCTTTCTACCAAAATTATTATATCTAATAATTCAAATTGTATCCAACTTTTCGCTAGATATTTCAACTATAAATATTTTATCAATCACGATATTGAGAACCTTAAAAATATAATTAAAGTAAAAATTTTCACACGACCACGTTTGAAGCACCACCGCACCGATAAAAACGCCAACATGATTTCCGTTGAAAACCGTGCAATTAGCTTGCACCGCTGTAAGTGAATTTTATTTGAAGGGAGATAATAAATAGCGGCGGAGGTGCATGATTCTCGGGGGTGCAGTTTTATCATGCACACTTACATCCCCGCGATTCTAATCAGTGTCATGTTAATGAAAGCCTTCGGGGCCGCTAGAGAGGGGGAGGGGGGAAGGCTTCTTAGGAGGAATTCCAATTTATGCGATCGCACCTTGGGCGCCTGTAAATACTCATCTTGCCTCGGCACTACCTTCTCTGTAGAGGGAACGTAACGTGCACGACGCCCGTGTACTCATTTACGAGTCGGTACTCACATGTGGGGCAGGTAAGATATGGATAGTCATAATTTAATATTACTATCTTTACTACTCGTTCCTACCCGGCTTTGCACGGGTAGTTATTATACGGGTAGATATTATTAATTTAAAAACAATTTATCTCATATTATGCAATGTTATACAATCCCAGTGATTGTGTTGTGGAATCTTCAATGAAGCTCGTGGTTCTCCGAGATATCAAGTTACTTTATTTACTTTATCGTGTGGTTTGCAATTAATATTATAACAGGACCAAATAACAAATTATAGCAGGTCCGCTCTGATGGATGCTCTGTGTATTTCTGAAGCAAGGGAATTCGACACATAAGGTGTCGATCGGATATCATCGGCTATTTCCGTAACTGTACGGGTATTAGATACAAACGGCGACAGTTGCCACTATGCTGAGGTACCACTTTACTGTCATTTGTTGAGACACCTCAAAACTACACACAACCTATACTAACGACATCTGTGGAAGGATTGAAACTATCATTCATACGGTGACCGGCCAACTCAGAATGAAACCAACTCAGAAGCACCTCAGAAAGGTCATTTTATGAGTGATCATTAAAGAAATATAAAAAATGGTTAAATGGGTTAAGTCAGGTTAGGCTTACCAGCTATTTAAAAATTATTTTTTCATAGCTTTTAATGACCTTTTTGAGGTGTTTCTGAGTTGGTTTCATTCTGAGTTGGCATGGAACCCATGCGTACATAATCATGTGCACTGCATACTCGTATTATTTTTAAATAACTACCCATAGATAATGTGAGCATGTCACCCCATGTGTGTCGTGAGTTGTGAGGCTTAAAGTGGGGGGGAGACACCATATATACATAACATACAGGAGGTTAGAAGAACAACCTACCTGGCTATTCAGATTTTGTCACAAAACCGCCAAAAGCACTTTTTTAATTCTGAATTTTACCATGCGATACTGAGAGTATGTATTTACCACCCTTAGAGTTTCAGCAAATACACTTTGTGTAATTTTGTATTATTTATGGGAAATAATACACATACTAATTAATTTTTTACACTTATCGACTATTCACCGACCTCTGGATTCGTAGTCGAGAATCTTAATCACTTGGTCACAGATGTCAGAAAAAATCCTTTAAAATATAAATCGTCATTTCATGTGAATATCACAAACTTTCAAAAGTTGCGTTAATCTCGAAACTCCATGCTGAAAACGCAACACAAAATTAATTGTACCAGAGTTTACCGGTCGGGATCAGGGGGCCTACTCTCTAACTTACTCAGTAAGTTTCGGTTTCACAGTCGACTGAGTCGACCGTTTCGGAGTCACATCACAAAATATCTCTATTGACACAAATCGGTTTAGAAAAGCGTCGATGGGCGTCGGTATGTTTGACCATAAATATACTATGTTTGACTTTCACACTCTATATAGAAATAATGTGGATTGTATTGTCTATGCGCCTACAGTCTATGTGAGTCTATGGGAGAAGCGTTGTTTTGACGTTTGACATATTTGACGTTTGTTTCGTATTGTTCAATTTCAATTGTATTTTGTGTCTGCTTAGCAAAGCAAAAGAACTGAATGAACGTAAGTTATATGATTATTTAGTACATTCATGTTTATTTTGTGTTTGTCTTGGTTTTAAAATTGTGTCATTTGAATTATTTATGTAAAAAACGTGATTATTATAGTATCCGGTTGACGGTGGCAAAACAATTATCGAGTATATGGCAAACCATATGAATTTTCGTTTTACCACCGCCAGCGGGATACTGTTATTACCAACCGCATTTGCATGTTTTTATTGATTGCATTGTTAGTTTTAAATTAATAATAATAATGTATATTAATAATTCTTCTACAGAATAAAAGGTCTACAAGCGAACAGTTGGAGTTGCTGGTGTCATGGGTCGCCGACAGGCCTTCCATGGTATCAGGAAGATGTGAGGGGCCGGATGGAAGGATAGCCAGCAAGTCGGAGTGGGACGAGTTGGCCCAAACCCTGAACGCCATCAGGTTTGGAGCCAAGAAACCAGGCGAAAAATGGCAGCAAGTATGTACATAATATACCTAATAATACTTTTGAAACAAACACCTTTCTCAAAATAATCTTAATTTATCGGTTTCTGTATAATAGTTTGACCATTTATCAATTGTTTCAGACTTGGCGGGACCTAAAAGGTAATGCCAAACAGAAGGCATCGCGGCATCGAGTGGAGTTAGTTTTAATTATTGGGCGAGACGTGATTGATGGGACACCGATTTATGAGACGTTGATGGATGACGTTGCAATTGAGGTCCTTCCTCAATTACCTGGGTCGGATGAGGAAGCTTCGTCCGCGATGCCTGGGCCGGTGCCGACAGACGTTTTGCCCGCAACGCCTGGACCGTCCGGCGTCAAAAGAAAGGCCTCCGACAAAGATCTTTGTAAGTACTAACAATGAAATTTCTTAGGGTGAATGGGAATAATTTTATGAAAAACTAACCAACTAACCATCACGCCGTTTCACCGCAGGCTTAGGCAGAGAGGACAGACCGCCAACCAACTTGGCACACATACATATATCATCTCATATTACTCTCCTATTATTCTACTCTTAACATGGCCCGTCTCAAGTATCTGATTCACTTGATTGTGCCATGTCTTCCTCGGGCTTCCCTGACTTCTTCTACCATTCACATTTGTCACATATTCTTCTTACACCACTTTCTTAATTCATTCTCCCAAACATACATGGCCCTCTACATGCCCAAACCATCTGAGGGTCCCTCTTAATCTTACTCATTACGCTTCCATCAGCCTTGCATTCTTTGCGGATCTCCACAGTTCTCACACGATCATACATGGTGGGATCTCGTTTTAACAGCATTCAGTCTGCTTTTATCATTCCTCTGCCAGTTCCATGCCTCACTGCCATACATCAGGGTGGGTACCGGACTCCATTGTGGACTGCTAGCTTCGCTTCTTTTAATATTTTTTTTATTAGCGCCAACGGCATTCAATCCTCCATTAATAGCGTTACCTGCATTTACCCTTCTTTCAATATCCCTCTCAGCCTTCCCATCTCGTGATGTTATGATATTATGTATTATTAATATTTTTAATATTTTACTTTCAGTTACTAAAAGAGCCTTGATGCAGAGGTTTGTGATAGCGGAGGAGGAAAAAATGCAAACCAGAGGGAGAAAAACATAAACGAGAGGGAGAAGCTCCTTCACAACAAGCACAAATGGGAGAAAGTGGAAGAGTTCGGTTCGGTGCGGTTGCTGGCCAGCATGGCCGCACAGATGCTAAATTCAGAGAGGCGCTGATAGCAGAGCTTTAAAGGAAAGTTTAAGATATAATTTATTTATTTACTATTTTGTAAGCCCATGGGGCTTTTACATTTATTTATTTATTTGTTTGTTTACGCCTTGATGTCTTTTACATGTAAAGTAAATTGTACAGGAGCATTATAACAAGTATATATGTAGTACTAGTAGTAGTAGCATTTTGGTATAGTGGTCCTCTGGTGATCCCGGTGCCGCATTTAAAATTGGAGTCATCATGCTTCATGCTGAGTCTCCTGAAATATTAAAATTATTTTTAAACAATTTATTTTTTAAAACAAATATAAATAAAAATTGCAAACTTTAACAAATATTTATGTATACATAAAAGAAATTTACTATAGTAAAATTATAGAATAATAGTATGATATATTATATGACTTTATGATAAGCTATTCTGTATACATTTCAATAAACGAAATATTTATTTACCATGAGAGCATTCATCGAATGGAAACCTTTTCGGTTAAAGTATGCCTCTTCATGTTCCTTCGATCTAATCATGGCTATGTGGGTTCCGTCTATACACCCAATAACTCCGGGAAAATGATATTTCTCATAAAATCTGAAATATACTCAATTTGAATGCATAGATATAGGTACTAAACTTTCAATATAGTTTTTTTAATTTTTTTGTTTGTTATTGTTTCAGAAAAACAAGCTGAGAGCTGCCCTTGTCGAATGGGAGATTTTTGCTGCTAGGCAGAGTTGGTGTCCATTTTATAATACCATTTCTCCTTTACAATATGTTTTCTAAATGTGTATTTAATGTAGCATTTTTTATTTCAAATGAGGAATAGGGTGCAATCACTTTTTTTTATAGACAAAAACATGCTATCACTGGATGAGGACCAAGAACAGTGGAAATACTGTGGAAATTCAGTGGGCTGTTCATATATAACTATTTCATTTTTTGTACACACATATTCTCTGAATGGCTATGCTTTTCTTAAGCTTACTAAAAATATAACGTTTTGTTCGATTAGAATGAATATTGTATTTTTATAACACTGTCATTGCAATATACATGTAATTGCTATTGTTACTATGTATTTCTCCTTTATTATATGTGCTCTAAATGTGTAATCTTCTCTAAAATATATTGCTAACTGTTTTAAAGAGACTTAAGTTTTTCTCTATGTACAAAATATAAAATAAGATACTACATTCATCATTTTTGTTGTTTTTGTTTTATTATTATTATTATTGTGCCTCCCTTCGACTTCGATAGAGACGACATGCTATAAAATTAATATTACTGTAATCTTTAAGTTAGACCGTTCTTCGCTTAAATTTCGAAAACCACACTGTGTTTCATCATCATTATGAAATTCAAGTAAGTGTACAAAAGACAGCAAAGGTAAAAGGGTTAGAACCAAATTATTTATTTATTTATTAACGGTATAAATATACCATAAATACATATCACAAAATATTGATTGTACTTAAGAAATAATTTAAAAAAAAGGGTATATAAGTTAATTGTGGCATTTGGTTAAGAAATGACACAATGAGCTACAATTACATACAATACTATAGTAAGTATAAATAAAATTAATACTGATTGAAAATATATGATAGAATAGCCTTCTTATAAGCTAGCTTCCGAGCAGTTAAATAGATCCGCCACATCTGCGTATCTATTACTAACTTCATGTAATCTAGGTAGAAGCAAGTTTTTCGTGTACTCAGTCTGACTTTTGATTCGGCTTCGCCCAGTTTCATACTGATCGATACAAAGAATATTTTTTTGTATGCGCCGCTACGGTTACAGTCATGGTATGGAACGGTGTAGTGGGCATAGACCTTTAGAGGAGATTAATAGATAAACCATAGGTTATAGACAAAAACATATCACTGAATGAGGACCAGTGGAAATTCAGTGGGCTGTTCATATAACTATTACATTTTTTGTACACACATATTCTCTGAATTGCTATGCTTTTCTTAAGCTTAGTAAAAATATAAAGTTTTGTTCGATTAGAATAAATATAGTATTTTTTTTAATACTGTCATTGCAATATACATGTATCATACCATGTAATTGCTATTGTTACTATGTATATGTTTATCAAAATATATTTTACCATTTCGCCTTTATTGTATGTGTTCTAAATGTGTAATCTTCTCTGTAATATATTGCTAACTGTTTTATGGAGACTTAAGTTTTCCTCTATTAACAAATATAAAACATCACACCACATTAATAATTTTTGTTGTTTTATTTTTTTGTTATTATTATTGTTCCTCGCTTCAACATCGATAGAGACGACGTGTTATAAAATTAATATTTCTGTAATCTTTAAGTCAGACCGTTCTTCGCTTAAATTTCTAAAACCACACTGTGTTTCATCACCATTATGAAATTCAAGTAAGTGTACAAAATACAGCAAAGTTAAAAGGGTTAGAACCAAAAGGCGCTAAGTAGGTGGTGACATTGGTTTCCATTCAAATCTACATGAAAAAACCCTTGACTCTGCGCAGAAACATGCGGTCCGTTTGAAAGATTCTTCTAACTTAACAAACGTATTGCAATCTTTAGAGCACAGGTGTCGGGTGGGAATGCTATCCTTGTTCTACCATTGCTCCGAGATGCTCCGAGGAACTACTGTCATTGATCCCTTCGTCATCGGTGCATAGTCGGGAAACAAGCCAAAAGCGCGCCCAACATAGTTGACATTTGTCACATGAGCTTCTTCGACTCGTTCTTGAGTTCGACAGAGATGAAATAATATTACATAAAATAATAACATATTATCCGATCATCTGAATAGGTATGCCACAAAATATAATAAATCAGAACATACCCTTGTTTCACAGCATTCCTTTCTTGCTGCGTTCCTGGGAACTTTACGTGCCTACGCATGATTAAGTTTATAGCCGACACTATTTCATGCATGTGTCTGCTAACCGTTTGTTGTGAAACGCTACAGTGGAAGTCGTTTCCCACAAGTTTCTGGTATGACCCTGTAGCTAGGAAAGACAATGTTGTTAGAACCTGAAACATAAAAAATATTTGTTCATATGAAGCAGATACTTAAGGAATGTGCTGTTAATTTTCAGGATTGAGGTTTGGCATTACTCGCAGTACTCACTTTCAGCTCCAAGGGCACTCCGGATGTTCTCCTAGGTACAGGGAGTAACGGCCTCAACTCGTCACACAACGCTTTGAAGAGGTCCTGCGACAGGCGGTAGTGAGCAATGAATAATGTTTCCGGAATGCTCATGGGGTCTGACAGATCCCTCAACTGTCTTCTACGGGCTGCCTCTACCCTGTTCTCGCCCTCGCGTAAAATTCGCAAAACAAATTGCAGGCGAAAGTAACCTTCCATTGTGGCTAAAATATAACACATACATTATGAATAATATACAGACTCGTACCTATTTGGTACCTACATAGCATTCAAATTCAAATTTTCAACAGTATCCCTTTGCCCTTCGACGTTTGCAAAAGTTTCGCTTCGATCGAAATACGCACAAAACACTTAAATAACCCAAACTAAGAACCTATTTTGTGCAAATACATAGTTGTCAGCTGTAGGAATTGCTAAAACGAAGTGTAATTACGATAATAATTATGAATACGTGCCTAAAAGTACGGCAACCCGTTTGAGGTATCGTTTAATTCCAAATAAATCATATTACTTACCTTTTAAAACAAGAAATTCGAATAGGTTTATTAATTTATAGAAATGTGTCATTAGACGAAACGTCAAAGGTTTCATAAAACGGAGGTCCTCCGACCCGGCTTGAGAAACCCGAAATTTATACGACTGAGTTTCACAAACAGCGACAGGGAGTATCAAAAATGACAATACGAGAACGAAACCGGGCGTCGCTGTGAGAAGCAAACACATACTTTTTTGTTTGTAACTTCCGGGTTTCCGACTGATAAAAAGTGTCAATTTTGCGAAACTGACAAACAACTGTCAAAATACGAGTGTGAAACACAGATATTGGCGGTTACGTAAGATAGAGAGTAGGCCCCCAGGTCAGTTTTACTGTTTTGTAGTTATACTCGTATATGTAGCTTTATAAAGTTTATTTAAACGTCTGATAAATAAGAGAATTCTGACAAAAACGGGATTCACGGATTATTAGTTTTATTTTGTCATAACCCCTTGTAGACTATTTTAAGGAAAATAAACCAGCAATTGATATACGTTTTCTTTGACATTTGAATAATGAGTCAGATTTCGAAGTCAGATTTCGTTATCGCATTTTTAATCACATTCAACTAAATCAGTGTGGTAGGTAAAACTAGAGCAATAACACCGGTTGATTACACTACTATAAGTACTCTCCATACATTGGTAGGAGTTTAGATTGCGGAGTGTAATGTGTTGCATAAGAACCCCGATGGTATATCCTGCGGACTACTCGCTTTAATCAGTTTTCACATTACTTGACTTTTCCAGAAGAAAAATTCCCATCGCTTTGAAACCTTTTAACGTTCATACCCTTTCAAGGAAATTAGATTTTAAACGTTATATTAAATTCTAAATCGATATCTTACATTCCGTGTATATTTTCCGTGTATTTGAATGTTATTTCACCGAAATATAAAATGATCTCCTCTATGACACAGTTACAACTACTCGTAAATACAACCAGTCAATGAAATACAAATCTTTCTTAAAAACTCATGTCATTTATATCGAACGTGTTATTTCATATCATGCATTTTTATCGAAGAGGAAATATTCTTCATTTGAACGGCGCGTCCCCGAAATATTGATTTCTCAACACTTTTAATATGAGGTGATTCATACTCCCAAAAATAGAAATTATTTTGTTGCACAACGTGAAATTGCAACCTGAGATGACTCACGCGGAAATAGAAATTATTGCATGAATTTAAAATATTGTGAAACCGACTGACTTGCCACTATAAAAGGTCTGCGAAGAAAGCAGTTGTGCATTCAGTCTTCACATCTCTACACAGTTACTACCTGAAGATCCTCGACATCGAAACGCTGCTCAATTCAAGACATCAGTCTCGCCGTCGACGTCACCGTCGCCAGACTCGCCATCAAGAGGCCAGTCTCTTTCATCTCAAGAAATAGGAACGACATCATCCACCAATCACTGTATCTGAAATCTCTACAAATATCACCTGCCTGAACATCTTCAGACTTGCCGACGATTCATCGCTTGATTTTGCTTCTGCTGGAATTACCCTCAAGACGCCAGTCTCTCCTTCTCTTGTGCGGGCTTTATCATTCGCCTGCCTGAACATCTTCAGACTTGCCGACGATTCATCGCTTGACTTTGCTTCTGCTGGAATTACCTTTAAGACGCCAGTCTCTCCTTCTCTTGTGCGGGCTTTATCATCCCGTACATCATGTTTAGAGAATAAGGTATCGCTTAACAAAAATGACAAATCACTACGAAACGCATTATTACCATGTACCTAATCCTAAGTACTCGTACATCCCAACAAAGTATCTGAATAATTTTGTTACCTTTTCTTCAAATGGTCAAGTTATGAATCCATTCAATCCCGTTCTTATGATCGAGAGATCTGTTTGGTCTGTAATGCTATTTTTCAGAAGATTTTTAAACCTGTGTAATTGTTTGATTTTAGGAAATTTGGTACCTACGTAATCTACACTGTAGGAATAAAATATGAGAAAGTTATAACATTATATTGTACATATTAAAATAACGGACACAAAATGAAGATACACAAGCCAAAAATAAGTATTTTCTTAAGGCGATATTACACACATCAACCACATTGATGAGATTTGGTAGAACGGCATATAATTGAAAGGGTGTGCTGTTTAGACGTACTTGACAGAAGTGGACCATACAATCACATTGCTGTCATAGAGTTTAGAATGTCTTCGAGACAGGTCGTGCGCGCGGGAATTATATCCCTCTGATTTAATGTTCCACAGGCTTGGATAGTTCTTAAAGTGCTCTAAGAACAGAGGCGTATGCTCTTCCCTCCATTTAAAAACCATTTTATATGTTGACAACTCACAACAAAATAAACAGTCACAGTTTGACAATTCAATACGCGCGCACAGTGCTGCGCGCGCATGCAACGCCGCATTCGCGCATGCGCACGAAGGACAACAGAGCCAATCGCATTGAAAATATTAAACAAGTAGAATATTTTCAATGCGGTGGAAAGATGACGCGCAATGACATGGAAACATTCAATGTCTTGTTTACACGGTGCAATTTGGTATCTACAACCTAATTGCAAGGCAGAATTGAAACATGTAATATGCCCATTAGGGTGTCTTAATTCGCCACGAATACGGGGTTTAGGGATAAAAATCGTTTGCAAACGGAGTCTAGAAACCATCAATGTGAGCGCAAAAGTGATTTTTATTTATTGTGAGAATATTTTGTAAAAAAGAAAAAAGCTAATCGAGGAAACTGTCACTGATAATCTTTGCCACAACATCGTATTTTTTTATAAATTGTTTCTTGCTTGTTCATACGATTCCAATGAAATTTTTTTTTAGTTATTGATGCAATTATTTTTCATAACATTTTTTTTTCATAAAGTAAATAGTGTTATTTTGATTCTACTCAAGCGAAACGATAGAAAAAGCTACTACTTATCCGCATGTTTTTTGGTATTCAAAATCTCAAGGAATTTGTAGAAAAGATTAATTTAAAGGAGTAATTCCTAATTTAAGCTTTGCCTTAAAAATAAATAAAAAAACACCTTTGTTAAATTATTGAAAAACGAAGAAAGGCAATAAAGTAATGATCTTCTTCAGCGAATGGACCTACTATTTGAAATAAGCGTCAGTTAGCCGTCGAGCAGCCGATCCTTAACGTATAACGCCTCGGACAATTTCGCCGAGTCACGTTCGGCTTCATCTCTATTATTTCTCCTTGCGAACGAAATAGAGCAATCGATACAAATCATCTCGAAATATTAACTGCACCGATATTATTTATATGAACATTTAGATTCCGGAGCAGCAAAGTAGATAATTTAAGTAGGAAATACGAGGTATTCCTATGCAATTTAAAGAAAACTATTGTTATCTTATCGGATATGCTTGTACGCTGTTGAAAAAGGCTTTTGTTTAAATTTGCCTTTTTAATATGAACAACACCACCCAAAACTATAGCACCAAATTTGGATATGTTGTGAGGCTGAATGAAGTGGGGAAGGACGGATATGGGAGAGAAAGGTTAGAATTAGAACCAGGTTCCCAGATCTGGTTACCAAGATTGGTCAATACTACGCTAAGATTCTGAATTATGATGTTTAGCCGGATTGACATTGAGAATTGTTAAAAATTTAATTTTTTTCTTCATATTATTATTTATTAACCAAGATAGAAACAAATAGTTTTTTTTGGCATGTACCATGCCTACTACGCTGAGCCTATTTTTATATCTTAAAGGAAATGAGAAGAAAAATTAGAAATTTAAAGAGATAAATAGGCATTAAAATAAATAAAATGTAGAAAAAATTCCAACAATATAAGAAAAGAAACGGGGGAAATAGAAAATAAATGAAATACAGAAATTAAGCAAATTATCAGAGAAGAGAAAAATAACGGCGTGGAATGTATTGTTTTAATATTGAGAAGTAACATTTCTATCTGGGGTATATAACGCCGCGCCGTTGTTGATTATCCACTATTTATATGTGATTTTATTTTATTTTAGATTTATTTAACGTTAATAAATAAATAAAGTTTTTAATTAAAAAAAATATGCTGAAAACTTGAGCTCTTGGCGTAATTTCACTGACATAATAAAGTTTAAGATCATTTATCATTTGATAAATGATTTTGAAAAAAGTAAAAGATAAGCAAGCAAAGAGGTTGTTACACGGAGGAGACTACCAGGGACGCAGAAAAGCGAAGGGTTCAATTAGAGCTAATAGTGATCCAATAACAGTCAATGATCGGGCGGTAATCAGCCTTGATATATCAAAGGTAATGAAGCCGGCCTTATCATTATACCGGACTATCACAATTAATCACATCGGAACTACAGATCGCAGTAGACAAATAGTCTCACTGGCCTATAAATCAACAGGCACAGATCGCTCGGATCAGAGAGGGAGGATCGCTGTTATGACTTGTATGGATAGCGACTTCACAGTGAACTTTTGCAACTTCTTTTCTAATTTAAAAAAATACTGGATTAATTAGACAAAGATCATATTTATTTTTCCCACGTGCGTTAGTACTTCGAAATCTAAAAGCAGAAAAAACACGTATTAGCATCGTAAAGCATGCTGATTGAACGTATCAATTTACTTCGTCAAAATGTCACTGTTTTAAAATTTTTTTAACCAATCTTTTTTTATTGTTTTACATTGGTGATGTACTTTGCCTGCTCACTAGGAACTCCTGTTTTGAGAGCAGGGGCAGTTTATTACATAATTAGTTTAAAACTAAAATAATGACACAATATCAAACAATTTGAAATAAAAAAATAACTACATTAAATCTTGGCTTAATTAACAATGGGAAAACGAACTTATAAGTATAAAAACATCATCGTAGAAGTTTCTGAAAAAACCTCACCGACCTTACCCAAATCATAAAGTTGTACCATAGAAGTCACTGAAAACTTATCCAAAATATAGTCCCCCTCAGTATTGGATCTCCTAGTGAGGAGGACTACCAAAATACGAGTCTCCTTCTATTTTATATTTATATTTAACATGCATTTTCTATAAATGTAAAAAAATAAAATATAGGAACTAAATAAATAAACAAACAAACAAATTAAAATAAAAAAGAAAATCAGCATCGTACCAAAGAAACACATAGTTATGAATGGGTTTCTTGATTCATATTTGTTTATGCACCTGAATCTACATACATGCTAATATATGTTTTTATTACGTGGCACAATACAAGATTCCCAACTGTCCGTATCTAAGGAATTCCTAAATAATTGAGGACAATTCTATGCCTAAATGAAAATTTCATGGGAAGTGGTAGGTTTATAAATACTAGGTTACTCAGGTGGTGTCATTAAAGAAGTTTGAAGAAACTTTGGTTCGCTAAACAGAACCAAAGCTATACGAGGAAACGTTTTGTCTGTGAATATATTTAAAAAAATCAGTGCAGCATCATTATCCAGAAGATTTTGGAAGAATAACAATCCCTATTACAGATATGTTGTGATTATAGAAGTAGTGGAGATAGAACGGATATATTCAGATCTAGCCACTAAATACGAAAAAGGCAATTTCAAGTGACATTTCAATTCCAAGTGGTCACCTCAACTAGCCCAGAGAATCTTCTGCCCTGTTAATGTTTCGATTACTTCAAAGTGCATAAAATCCACTGCACTTGGTCTGTACGCTTGCTCTGCATGTCGGTCGTTCGGCTGTCCCGTGTTCGCCACCCGGCCCTAGCAACGAGTTATACAGCGTTTAACAGTTGACTGCAATAATGATGATGTCTGCCTTTCCGCTGGACCGCGGACCCGAGACGGTCTCGGGCTCGGCTGCGGATTTACAAAACCCATACCTTTTCAGCGGCCTGATGGTATTAGAGTTCGTTGCCATGACTGAATTAGTAGGCATGTGATTGTATGTATAAGACAAAGCATTTTTTTATTATATTCTGGGAGACCACAGTTTACATTAAAATAAAGCCTAATCTAAGTCACATCAATTGCACCATTTAAAGGTTTCCACTTGGGAATTATAATATATCGGTGACTAGAAAGATGATAATTAAGAAAACTTACATTAAATAAGAATGTGGAGCAGGTAGGATGGGGGGAGGGAGTCGATCTAGTTGAAGCATAGTATTTATACTAATAATGATACGCAAAACAAAAAGGGAAGTTCGTGGAACGTGGTAGCTTCCGATTAGTAACTGTAGTTGTTATAAAGGATCGAGTAGTAAATGTCTGTGTGAATTTAAGGGAGAACTCAATTTGGGAAGCGGGTATGTGTACCGCCGCCCCGGGAACCATTTATTGGATAACCAACACCTCTGCCATAGGTCACCCCATGTGGTTCGCTATGTTTGGTGACTTAGCAGGGGTGCCCGGGTTCATGGGGTGAGGTTTGTACGAGTCTTAGCGGCGGATGCCTCTGCCCACCAGCTTCCGGATCGGGAGAGAATGGTTGAGGGAGTCCTTTTGACTCCAGCCTTTCTCTCAGAACATCGCCTTGCACCGCAGTGGAAGAGATGGATTCATACGTCCGTCACTCCAGGATACACTGACCCCCAGATAGCTACCCACCCCTTTAATCCGTAACCTTTTCCTTCCCAGAACTTTCTCGCCTTTCTTTCCTAAAAAGACACTCCACATAGCTTCCCCGAAGATGAGATAGGCCCTGACCGGTAATTATTTTCTTTAGGGTTTCCTGGTCTGGAGCTAATGTAAAAAAAGGAGCGTTACATGGTGCGTGTTAAAAATGTCAAATTGTGTATATGTATAGTGTGTATTTAAAGTGTGCGATGCCCGATAAATTAAGGAGACTTGTTTAGAATTTGTGTTGCATCGATGGAGGCTAAGCATTTTGTCTGTTCTGATTGTGAATATTATCACAATGATAGAGATGTTTGGCGGTCTATCCTCTCTGCAAATGGTATGTGCTTTGTAGATGAAAAAAATAAATATGGAAGTAAATGCTGCCGATGAAACGGTCTTGGTTTTGTAAACACGCGGCCCGGCTTTCGGATCCCGCATCCCGCATCCCGGGTCCGGGTCCTGAGTCCCGAGCCTTCACGCGGGCCTTTGTTGCCGTTTAATCAGTCACGTTTCATCCGAGGGTTCGTGAGTTTGTTTTAGCGGCTCATTTTCCATATTAACACTGCTAATGCTGACATTGAAGCCTTTTTAATATAATTATATCTAATATCCTTGTACACAATAAGACTAAACTCACTTAACCATGCAAACATGCAGAAGAAAATTTGTTTATTTGCCTAGAAGATAGTCTTTTTTTTACTGGAATTTCAAAATCAACAATACTTTTTCAATTTGTAACTCCTTTTCCATCGTAGTCTCTGAAACTTCACTGAAATGTCAAAATTGGTAAAAGACACCCAATTTTTCCAAATGTTCCAAAAAATTATCGATTAAAAAAAGAGCAATGTAAAAAATTATCTTGAAATATTTGATCAGCTTTCAGAATTTTATGATTTTCCGAATATTATATTCTAAAACCAAATTTCATGTAGATATGTGCTTATTAAGTCATTTTATTACACTCAAGTATTCCTGTCAAACTTTCTTTTATTATTTTTTATTCTTAATATTTTATTTTTTCTACATATCAGATTCTAAAATCAAATTTCATGTAGATATGTGCTTATTAAGTAATTTTATTACACTCAAGAGATTCCTGTCAAACTTTCTTTTATTTTTTTTCTTAATATCTTATTTTTTCTACATATCATGTTCTAAAATCAAATTTCATGTAGATACGTGCTTATTAAGTAATTTTATTACACTCAAGTATTCCTGTCAAACTTTCTTTTATTATTTTTTTATTTTTTATTCTTAATATTTTATTTTTTCTACATATATCATGTTCTAAAACCAAATTTCATGTAGATACGTGTTTATTAAGTAATTTTATTACACTCAAGTATTCCTGTCAAACTTTCTTTTATTATTTTTATTTTTTTTTCTACATATCATGTTCTAAAACCAAATTAAATGTAGATACGTGCTTATTAAGTTATTTTATTACACTTAAGTATATCTATGAAATTTACATTCTAATTTAATTTATAGTTTTTTAGTACCAAGAACTTTGCTTGTCAATTTTACTGCCTTAATATTGGACTTCTCGTGGAAATTTCTCTCGTAACGGTGAATAAATTGTGTAATGAATGAATAAATAAATAAAAACTCGGGTGAAGTCGAGTAGTAAACCTCTCGTGGGTTGGGTAGTAACTAGTGCGGGGAAAATTATTATGAAATATAGTTCCATCAAGAAACTTTTCACTTCAAGGAAGTCTTACTATAATCGCCAACAATTACAAAAAAACTTCGCCGTTACTAAATAATCTCTTCTTACTTCAATATATATCCACGATGATTTACAAACAATAATATTAAACTAAAATGAAACCAATATTAAAGTTGTTGGTACCCACACTTTAAATCGCAGAAAATATTGACGTTTAACTTTATTTATCGTACCACATCATTATATAACACTATTGATAAACATTAGAAGAAAGATTTTGCTACTAAAAATATGTAGTGTAATTTGTTAAGTATATATTATAATAAAATAATTTTTTAAGAAAACTGGAATTTAAACTAAGTTATTTTATTCTGGTTATTATAATTATGTATATCCGCAAAGTGTATGTGAAAAATATAATAACAAAACAATTAGATTAATAAATAATATTCGAATGACGACGAGAATTCACCCTAAATAATTTCCACCTGAGGACAAGGGTACGAGATAAAAATTAAAAGGCATTGTTATTGAGCATTGCGCGATGCCTAAAACTTTGTTTAACGAGTATGTTTTACAAGAGAAACAAGATTTTTTACGTAAATGTATTGCGTTAGTACACCAATATGGTATAAGCAAAAGAGTATAAACATTAGCAGAGAAAATTTATCATTGAAAAAGCATAATATTTTTTCCTCAAATGAACTTCGCGGAATACGTTTGCTGCAAAAATAATGATAGCCTTCATGCGAAAATAACCCTAAAGCTGGTTCTGCGAGGGTTGCCTTATCTAACCGCGAGTGAAAATTTCATCTTTTATGAAAATAAACACTGAGTTCAGATCGACTCAGACGTGAAAAATTGAAGGCCACATAAATAAGCGAGACCTCATAAAAATGGTAGGATAGAGAAATACATCATACCTTACTGAGAGCTGAAAATTTGGCATTTTTGTGACAAGCCTGTCGCCCGGTGGGGTTTAACGATATTGAGAACGCAAGCACTTCGAAAATAAACAATATAGTTGTGTGGAGAGATAGACTGTGCCGGGAGAGTGTGAAGGTTTCCTCCCTTCAGGAGACGGTGGGAAATCAGAAATGTTGAAATAACACTGGGGCCGGTGCAGGAAGACACGCCGAGGTCTCCCAGCTTATTACTAACTTATTAACGGAGATTACGCTAGCTTCAGACTATGATAAACGAACGACTGCATTTTTGATAATTTATAGGAGATAATAATAAATATACTGGTTGTTCTGTGAAGTAGGCGTCACATCCAAAAATATCTGTTAAATTTTCTTATGTTTTAAAACCAAACCAAAATTTCCTCTGTAATCTTAAGATTCGTAAGTAGGTACTTAAATACAAGCCCCCTTAATTGATCAACATGACTACTTTATATTTGAATAAAAAAAATATTTAATTAAATGAAGACGATATAAGCCAAAGATATTTAAATACAAAAGAGATATGCTATGGTGTCCGCGCAACTGTCGGCGGACTACGCCCTAATTAGAGTAGTTTGCATACGAATAGAATTTGTTCATTTCGTTAATTTTTTGATGATGTGCATTAGTATTGGTTAACAATATAGTTTGAATACGGAAAGAATTCGTTCATTTAGTTTAACGTTCGTTTGGTTTATTCGTCCTTTTAGTTTATTTGTTAATTGGTAAACAATATCGGCGACACCCGGAAGCACAGTCCCACATAGTAAAAACTGCAGATAGCACATCTACTTATATTTCAATATCTTTGATATAAGCGAAACTCAATCGAAAATCTGAAAACAGAAAAATCATAAAAAGATATTGGAACCTCTGGGACTCGTACCCAGGACCAGGTCATTTTTAACCATATTAATACTTCGACTAAGAACCACCCACATCGTCTTCATTTTTCTTAACGCATTTTTATTGGCTGCTATCTTTATATATGATTGCAAGATTCAAACCCGAACTAAATGCTAAAGTAGATAGTGTCTGGAAAAATCTTTATCCATTTTATTTAATATGCGACACCTATTGACTTTTTCTGCAAGTCTAAGATGAATATTTTTATTTACATTTTTAACTTTATGAGTTAAACCTCAAATTGTAATATTATATTAAATGAAGACAATATATGCGAAACTCTATCGAAAATCTGAATACAGAAAAATCAGAAAAATATATTGGCACCTCTGGGACTCGAACACAGGCCCTTTAAATGGACCAGAATTTTAAATGGTCGAGTAGTCGAATTAAAACAGGACTTAGGAACATTATGATGATTGAACACTGGGAGTCGGAGGCTAAACACAAAAGTTATCTATATTCTTCTGTGACCCAGTGAAGAAAACCTTGTTTTATTGCTCTGACATTGTTATATTATGTTATGTAACGTATTGTGTTTGAGTATACATTTAAAATAATTAGGTTTTTTATGTGCAAACTATTTCACTGAGTTTTGACATTTCATCATAAATAATAAAAAAGATTCAATAAAGTTCTTGTTGACGCAACTATGTATACCTATCTATATACCTTGTTCCATTTTTCTACCCATCCTTTTTTACCACAATTACCTGTCCCTACTGACAATATTACCTACCGTACAACAATAAAATCAATATGTCCATCAGTCTGTTAAAAGAAGCTGTGCAACGAACATCATTATTCTCTCAGTTTTATATAACATCGACCAGTTTATGGAAGCTTGTGCAGTGAGTGACCTTAGTGCTCCCTCAGACCCATAATATTGAGCCGAACATCAACCATAAGGGGTAAGTCAGTTTCCTTTCCCATTAATTTGTTTACCATTCCCATGCATGTTGTATCAAAGTATTCACAAGCATAACATTTTTTTAAATATATTGATACAGTCCACTCCACGTGTCGCATTTGCGATACCAGTTCTGGATGCGGCGTTAGAACCATACGATTGTCAACCAGGCATTGCAAAAATTATTATAGTTTAATTCGTTCGGAACTCAATACATTAATAAGATTAATAGTGACAATATCAGAGTCAATTATTTTTTATTTATTTTTAGGATATTAATGTAAACAATCGTTAAAGCCTTTGCTGAGTTTTTGAAAAGTATAGTAGGTACCTACAACTTGATTTAAATTAGTCAACCCTTTTAACAAAAGGTTTTGTACATACTCGTTGCACATGCATTAAAACATATAAGTTTAAAAACGTTATTGGAATGGTTTTTTGCGTACTATAATAATGACAGCGAGGTACCAAGTTTATTAACATAACTAATTGTTTATTAAATTTAAAAATTACAATAATCTTAAAATAAAACGAATTTTGAAAGACGTTACGAAAAAGGGTTATTGGTGCGACTATCGGTGTGACATATAAACATTTTCCTGCAAAAATTCCTAAATTATGAGTACCTACCTACTAGCATGTGTAGGTGTATATATATTTTAATGCTTTACAATTCACAGCGTATTCCTTAAATCAGGGTATTTAATGGGGATAGATTGAAAAAGCTCGTCACTCGAGACGAATAAATTTAAATCGTAAATTTATTTTTCTTATCACGTTCGCAATAAAATAAAATATTGGGGACCGATGAATGCCTGTCAATAAATTGACGGAATTTTCGAAATAAGATTTTTCCATGACGCGACGTGTGTATGAGGTAGGAGTAATTTTTAAAGGAATATCTGAAATTCTTCATGAGAAATTCTTAATACTAGAAATATAGCCCCCGTACATTGTTTGAATGCGAAATAGGACCAGACGTATTCCATCTGTGTAAATAAGAGAGAGCGTATATGGGTGAAAGAGATGGAGTGTTGTACGTGCGTCCTTGAGATGAGGGAACTCTCCCCTAAACAGAATTGATACGACATGCAGGAAAAAGTACGACGTTAACGTTAGGAAAGGCGCGAAATATCATTACCTACTGAATTATCATTTCTTTGGTATTAATGTTGAACCTGCGTTTAAAACACGTTGTTTGTGTGTTAACGCACAAGAGTCCTGCCTTCCTGGAGCCAGTAGGACCATAGAGGATATTATAGTAATAAAAATAATGTTAGGATGATTTGTATAGCGGTTGTAGACCACACGACTGGTCAAACTTCTTTAGCTCCATCTATATGATGGGAAAAGAGAAAGAAAATGTGCGCGCGCACTGCTCTCTCTTGCTCCTACAGTGTGATACACACAGTAGGCCTGCACCGTGTCTTAGGTATACGAAAGGTAACTGATGATGAGAGAAAGAGAGAAAGAAAATCTGTGCTCGCACCTCTCTCTCTTGCCCCTACAAAACGTAATATACGAAACGTAACTCTCTGTCTTTCTATCTTCACTAACTTATATATCCCTCTCAACTACCGTTTGCCTCGCTTTTCGTAATGCTGTTGTCACGCATTCACCAGCTTACTCCCCAAGTAAAGAAGTCTGACTTCGAAAACATTTTAAAGATATGTTTTTTTTTTATAGTTAATCCATAATATAGTACCAACTATCTTTAAAATATGACCAAACTATACGTACTAACAAAGTGGCTAGGTAATGAGAGGTATGCCTTTGGTGTGTAGTAGAGAAACAAAGGCTGGGCACCGCTGTGCGTGATATCGCTATTTGTAGTACCTACATGTTTCATCTTAAGGTGATGCACTGCTAAGCAATGCAAAATCGTGTGATTTTGGTTTGAAAATTACATCGCTTAGAAATATAAAAAAATACGCATTAATTAAATATTGCGAGTAGAACTCACATTTGCCTTAGAAATAAACGAGTACTTTTTGATTAGTCTTTTGATAAGCCCAGAAAAAATAAAGTACCTGTCAAACATATAAAAACTGCTTTAAAATTTAAAATCTTCTACTTACAAAGTCCTTTTCGTACATATGGTTTTATTTCATAATCTGAAAATTAAATTCTTCAGAAGATGGTCGTAAAACATTTCAACATGTATGCCGGAGCTTGGCAAAATAAAATAAAACACGATTTTTAAACTGGGCGTACTGTACAGGGCCCGCAGATACTTTAATAGTACACAACTGCTAACCCTGTACAAATCGCAAGTGCGCCCCACGGTTGAATTTGGCAGCCACCTCTGGTCTGGAGTTCCAAAATACCTGAAAAATACCCTCGACTCTGTGCAGAAACGGGCGGTCCGTTTGATAGATTCTCCCATCTTAACAGACGGATTGCAATCTTTAGAGCACAGGCGTCGGGTGGGAATGCTATCCTTGTTCTACCGGTATTACAATGGAAGATGCTCCGAGGAACTAGCATCATTGATCCCTTCGGCACCGGTGCATAGTCGGGAAACACGCCAAACGCGTGCCCAACATTTGTACACAGTTGACATTTGTCACATGAGAACGGGTCGTTTCTTCGACTCATTCTTGTGTTCAACAGCTCGGCTGTGGAATGATTTGCCGGCCTCTGTGTTTCCTCCTTCCTACAACATGGGTCTCTTCAAGACCAATGTTCATTCCTTCCTCTCCTCAAAAAGACCCTCCACACAGCATCCCAGATGACATAGGCCCTGAGGGAAATTATTTTCCTCAGGGCCTCCTGTGTGGAGTTAATGTAAAAAAAAAATAAAATGATTTTTTAGTGAATAAATTAAAACAGGTAGCTGGTATTAAAGGGGAATTTAAACCTTATCTCCATCTACATAAGAAGTGTTATTGTTAGCGGTTTGATCCTGAAATTTGCACGTCGTGGTGCATCCCCTTAATAATGGTTCTCTTAATGTTCACGTTTACCTTAATAATGACATCTCCCTTGTTTCTTCTATCTATTATACCATCAATTAAGGATAAAACACTTAATCATCTCTTTATTATATGACTAACTATTATTTTTAACAATTTTTTTCGTAAGGGCATAAAAGAGTCCTTATTACCAAGTACCTAATTACCGATTTCCACTTAGTATGAAAGTTTCCTATATTATGAACAAACATTATTACGTACCATTAAGAGGGCAAATAAAAACCCTTCAGTTAATTACTACAAATCTTTTTATTTATGGCCTCCTTAGTGCGGGCATTACGGTAGTATTTTAGTATTTTCGTCCCCTTTGTTCCCTATCGCCCGATACAACCAATTGAGCGTTTTATGGCTCCGCCAAAATTGACGCACGTATAAAGTAGCTCGCTGCGGTGGATGGCTGATTGTAGGCGTTTGCGTAGTAGACTGGGCTCAAATACCAATTTAAAAATATCTTTGCAGATTGGTACAGTCGCAGTATATTCGAAAAAAAAAATGGCTTTGTTTGATAGTTTTCATATTGCCTACACTGAAAAGTTTGTAAATACGTTGACACTTTGATATTTTTTTCTACTTTATTTAACGCCCAGAAGGCTGTTACGCGAAGGTAGCATTACTTTAACATTACAGATAACTTAGAAACATAAGAAAGAAATAATAAAAATAAAATTGCACCAGACAAAAAATTACTTTCCAGAAATAAAATTAGGAGAAACAAAATAAAAAAAATACAGTGATCAGATAGGTTTGGAAAAATAGAACTTCTGAAGAATGCTTTTGGAAGATATATTTTACATTTAATATTACTTACATTTAACTTTTATACCAGTGATAACGTACTTTTTTAAAAAGCATTAGTACTTTAAATGCGGGGAAATGTGATGTTACTAACCGAAGGCATTTGCAAGTTAGGGATGTTAGGGTAACAAAAAAAGTTATCACTATGAATAGGTAAAATATTTTTGACGAAATATTTATGTGCATCAGTAGATTAATAAGGCTTTTTTTTTTTTTTTTTTTACATTAACACCACACAGGAGGCCCTGAGGAAAATAATTTCCCTCAGGGCCTATGTCATCTTTGTAGATGCTGTGTGGAGGGTCTCTTTGAGGAAAGGAAGGAGTGAACATGGGTCTTGAAGAGACCCATGTTGTAGGAGGGAGGAAACACAGAGGCCGGCAAATCGTTCCACAGCCGAGCCGTTGAACTCAAGAACGAGTCATAGAAACGACCCGTTCTCATGTGAGTAATGTCAACCGTGTACAAATGTTGGGCGCGTGTTTGGCGTGTTTCCCGACTATGCACCGGAGCCGAGGGGATCAATGATGCTAGTTCCTCGGAGCATCTTCCATTGTAATACCGGTAGAACAAGGACAGCATTCCCACCTGACGCCTATGCTCTAAAGATTGCAGTCCGCCTGTTAGGATGGGAGAATCTATCAAACGGACCGCCCGTTTCTGCACAGAGTCAAGGGTTTTTTTTAGGTATTTTGGAGCTCCAGACCAGAGGTGGCTGCCAAATTCAACCGTGGGGCGCACTTGCGATTTGTACAGGGTTAGCAGTTGGGTACTATTAAAGTATCTGCGGGCCCTGTACAGTACGCCCAGTTTCTGAGAGGCTAACTTAACTCTGGTTTCGATGGAGCCCCCGTACCTGAGCTGGTCACTTAGAGTTACACCAAGCATATCAATGGAGGTCCTGTTCGGAAGATTGCTTCCGTTGAAGGAGACTAGATTTTCATTTCGATCCCTTTTAGACGTTATCAAACATGATTGGGTCTTTGAAACATTAAATTCGACGAGGTTATTCTTACCCCAAGAGAAAATACTCTCGAGGTAACCGTCCATTCTTTGCTTCAAAGCCCTCCGAGCTATTGGAGCTTGCCAACAAACTGCCTTCTTACGAATCCCTGTCTACATGGATTGGGGAGAGGACGATTCTGACGGTTTCACATCTTCCTAGCTTTCGATAAATGCTGGCGTCCTACAGGGATCGATTCTGTCTCCGACTTTGTTTTCATTGCACATCACTGGCTTTTTGACATGTGCACCAATTTATTGCTACGTGGATGACAGTACAGTTTACTTTTTGTTTCAGAAGCCCTTAAAGGGCACAAAAACTCCAACAGCTAGGAGGGCTTTGAAGCAGATAATGGGCTCTTGGGATAAGAATAACCTCGTCGAATTTAATGTTTCAAAGTCCCACATCAAGTACCTATTCAATCCTGTTCTCTTCTAAAAAAATATTTTCATTTATACGAAGAAAAAAACGTACTATAATATTATTACTCGTTTGTATAATTATTATTCGTTACCACCAAACGAAAATTATAAAGATTTTCTCAGATATGAGTGACTCACTGGATAAAAACCTAATTCACCTCGGTTAAGTCTACTCCTTGGAAGCCTATGATGGTAGGTGGTTCCACCAAAAAGGGTAATGGAAGAATATGTCTGCAGTTTTGTGCCGCCTATATTGAGGCCGTAACTTAGCCCCCACAAGTTCCCGCCCCCTCCACATCTCTTCCTCTCCCCAACCCCACCCTATTTTTTCCCTGCCAAATTCGGTCCAGGAAAATAATCTGCAGGTATTTACATCGTGTGGTTTGCAATTTATAACACAAAAACGAAAAAGCAAAATTTACGGTGTGAGGGTGTTGCAATGAAATACATTGCTGATGCATCTCAGTAGTACAATGCGTCTCTTTATGTTGTCTTTAAATTTAATAAAAAAATAGTTTGTTTAGTTCTTCTGGATGCTATCAATAATTATGTAATGAAAAGACTTTTCAATATCTTCTCATCCATAATCTATCTGGAATCTCTCATATTAGTTTTCGTATCGGGCTGATAAAAATACTTAGGATAAAGTTAGTTACCTACCTACACATTTTAAAATGAAAATATAATGTTGAAGAACAAGATAATAATAATAATCTAAACGAACATAAGATGTGGAACAAGACACAGAAAAATAGAAAAAGATAATGGTCGCAACTGGGACTCGAACCCAGAACCTGGTAGCTGGTTCCCGTTGTGCGTTGCAATGCCATATTCAAAGAAATAAATTGTTTCTCCCTGCACGTCCTTTCCCGTGCGTCCACATTCTCCTCCGGCATTCCCTACCCTTCCACGTTCCCCTTCCACCTTCCCCGCACACCCTCATCCCTCTCCCTCTTCGCCCTCCCGCAAACCCCCCTCCCGCCTTCCATATATTCAGTTTTCAAACAACTCGCGTGCCACCTATTACAATTGTTCTATTCAAATTTTCATTATTCGTATATTACAAATATTCATTTTTGTATATTACAAGAACGATCAATCAAATTTTGTACCGAATGTAGGTACCTAATTAAAATATCTACAATTTGAAAAATCCATAGACAATTCTTTTGATACAAAAAAACAGTTGCCTGCTAAATTCAATTTCGTCAAACTCGCGAACTATCAAACGTGCGAAGTTAAAATAGTCGTCAGGTTTTCTGAAATTATTCAATTTTCTGTACGAATTTCTTAATTTTCTGAGAACCTTCTAAAAATATTAGAAAACTTAAAAAAAGACGAATAAAATACGTAAAGTCGTTTTAAAGTTATGGCGTGACCAAGGGAAATAGGGATTCATTTTTATGGATAAAATATATAAAAAATTCAAAATATTATTTATGGATTCCATCACGAATATCAATAGAAAAAAAATATATGTAATTTTTCCAAAATAATTTTGTTTTATTAAGTAAGTAATTTGTTTTCGATGGATTTGAGAAAAATATCAGATTTTCTCATAATTTAAAAGGTGTCCTAAAAAGCACTCAAATCTGATATATTTATTTGCAACTTTATTTAACTTAGCGCTTGATATTGCATTAGAGAAATGCCCTTTTCATAATGTTTACTGCCTACTAACGTGAATATCCCATTTGTTTCGGGATGAATAATAAATTTCTGGTATTTCCCTTCAATACACTAATACAAAGGGAGGAATGGCGGAATAAAACAAACCATTAAACGGGTGCCTTTTTCTATTTCTTTTAGTGGCAATTTTGTTTTATTTCTCAATTACGCCATTGAGTGCAGGATATTTTAAAATGGCGACAAAGTTATGTCCCCGCTTTCTTTATGGCGCAATAGTGAAATAATTCTGTTTTTATTTCGACTCATTGTTCTCATGACCAATAAAAGGTTTTCAACAGACGATGATACAACGAATGCCAGATCCGGACTCTGACTACGATCATGATAGCTTCAATACTCTTAAATTTTCACTATTTTCTTATTTAAGTGTTTTGAATTACACAATTTATTATTTAGAACTGTTTTATCAATTATTATGAAAGTTTTAGAAAAAAAGAACAGGTAATGTTTTAGATTTTAAAAAAGTGATGACAGCACTATGTGAGTCAATGACATTTTTGAAAAACACTGTGTGATGTATGTGTTATTTTAAAGCAAACATAAATGCAGGAAAAGAGTATCACTTGGAAATAATAACAATAAATAGTTAATATAAAATTAATTATATAATTATATAGTTAATATACAAAATTATTATCAATTTGAAGAAGATAATACTAATAGATCTAAAGCATAGATTCTCGACCTTTTTTTGGTCCACCGCCCACTTGGAGAATATTTTTTTCTCTAGCGCCCCCTAACTCGTGAATCTAAAACAGCAATAGTCGTCACTATTATATTTACAACAACGGGGGGGGGGGAGGCATAATGGGATGGAATGGGGTAATATGGGATGTGGCAAGATGGAGTTGGGCGGGATGGGTTTGTCTGGGTCTCCTACCGCCCCCCTGAAAGTCTGAAATGCCCCCTGATTTTCTCTTGGTGTTCTACCACCCCCTGAAGGCCTGAAACGCCCCCAAGGGAGCGTTATCGCCCACGTTGAGAACCTACGATCCAAAGGAATCACGAAACGGAACAAGACACAGAAAATAAAACGCTTAGTGGTCGCAATCGAATACTGGACCTCTGTCTTACCGCGACAAGGCCTCAGTTCACTCGGCCACCGGGATTTAATTTTCAAAGACATTTTTCATATTCGGAATTGACAATATTTTTTTCAACTAATTTTTTCCATACTTTTGAATGCCATCTTTTTGAATAATTTCAAAGTTCCAACGAATTTATTTGTAACCCAGACAGCGACTCGGAAAAACCTATCGGATATTTATTTACTTGGAATACTGACATTTTAGCAATTGATTTTTTTTTAGAATTCTAGAATTAATATTAAATTGAAGGGTTATAACCTTTTTAAAGGTTATAACCCTTCAATTTAATATAAATCATTAAAGAAGAAGATAATACTAGAAAATCTAAACAAAACAGAAACAGAATAAGATACAGGGAGACGTGAAAAATTAGGATCCAGTGGCCGATTGAATTGGGAATTTGTAAGATGGAAAGTTGGTAAGATGGAAATCCGGGATTCGATTCCCGTTTATCCGACGGTTATCTTTTTATTTTCTGTGTCTGGTGTAGTATTTTTTTCACAGCACGAAGGGAAACAATTATTAAAAGCAATAATTATCAGCCTGAAACACTCATCTACATTGAAAAAATCTTCCGAGAAAAGATACATGCCGCAGACGGGACTGGAACCAGTGTCCTTCTGATTTCCGGTTAAATGCTCTGACCACTGAGCTACGTCGGCTTATCTCCTGCCCGCCAAATATATATATATATTTTTTTTTTACATTAACTCCACTGAGGAAAATGATTTCCCTCAGGGCCTATGTCATCTGGGATGCTGTGTGGAGGGTCTTTTTGAGGAGAGGAAGGAATGAACATTGGTCTTGACGAGACCCGTGTTATAGGAAGGAGGAAACACAGAGGCCGGTATATATACTAGTGTTTCATTAAAAAATCATTGCTTATTACATTTTTCCACCTGAAAACCACCGACTTTATTTGAGAGATGCATTGTAAGTGTTAAATCTCTCACTAGGTGGCGTCGAAACAAATTATGTCTAAATTTTTTGGTGAAAATACTAACTTATCAAATATTAATAATTAGTTTGAATTGATAAACTAATGTTTAAGACAAGATTTTTATGCAAAGCAAACAATTATTATAAGCAATAATTATCAGCCTGAAACACTCATCTACAATGAAAAAATCTTCCGAGAAAAGATTCATACCACCGACGGGACTCGCACCCGTGTCCTTCTGATTTCCGGAAGATTTTTTTAATGTAGATGAGTGTTTCAGGCTGATAATTATTGCTTATAATAATTGTTACCCTTTTTGCTATGCATAAAAATCTTGTCTTAAACATTTTTTTTTGTTTAGCTTAACTAATATAATTTTCTTCTTAAATTATTAGATTGCATCGATGTGTATAATCTTCAAAAAGCTATTAAAAAAGTTATTCCGATAAAATTGATGACTATTAAGTTAAAATGGCTTCTTGATTACCGAAACTATTAATAATTATCACTTTTCTTTTAGTCCATAAAATCAGTTGAAGCGTAACTTGCTTAAAACTAAATTCTTTCCAATAACCTCCCGATACTGACGCAGCTTAATATCTTTCCGCCTTAATGAACCCTAAAAAAATACCTGCATTAAAATTTTCCAGATAAACTTTAGCGCCATATTGCAGAACAAAAAGTTTTCCGCGCGATAAGCGACCGAGAATACTGGCGGAACTTTTTAACAATTTCCCCCTGATTTTTCTTAGAGTTTTCTTGAAAATAACGAAGCCGTGTTTTTAACTTTGTACAGTACAAAGATTAAAAGAATCCATTACGTCTTCATTGATTTTAATACTTCTTTAGAAAGCTAAAGAAAGAAATGTAATTGTTACAAGTGTTTTTTTTATAAAGAATCACGTTCTGAGAAGGACGTGAGTACTTAGAGTTCTGGGAGGTTTTTATTCGTATTGAAAAAGACTTCATCAAGTTTAGAATAAAAAGTTTGTCTGAATAAATTAATCTCTGGAAGATTCGATGTCGGCCACGTTTTAAAAACACTGACATTAAATTACTATTAGTATTATATGCTTGCCTCCATTGTACATACGAGTATCATTTAGCAATTCAAGACACAATAAAAAGTATCGTAAGTGGACACGTCAGCTTTAACCACTCAGGCCTCGATCATTTCTGACTTTAGGTCAAAATATTTCCGCGTTGTAATAAAATCCAAATAAAAAAGTATTTGTGAACGTAACCGAAAACTAAAAACTGTTTTTTGGCAGGTGGTAATTAAGCTTTCAAATTTTATGATTCAAAATAAATGTGTAATTTTTAAACCATAAAAATTTTGCACGCAAACATAAAACAAAATGAATAATGGCTCACCTTACGTTTTTTCTAATTAAAATAACTGACAGTTTGTTTTGAAGAGTGTAGTTTATCTAAAAGCTTCCTGCTTACTCACATAGATGGCAGTACTAAGAACTGACCTAAGACTCCGCTAGATGGCAGCTAGCTTAGTACAGGCTTTGGGCAGCAGAGGGTCCAACAGCTCAGAGGCAGTAGATCTCTCACCTCAGATTCCAATTAGCCAGTTCTTAGACAGGCCGACTATCGTGGTCAATACTGTATACGCGAAGTATCAATAAACCAGATTTATACGAAAAGAACAGTATCCTACCCATTAATATATCCCTTCCTAAGTGAGTTGGAGGACTGTTGGCGAAACACCACAAATTTTTTTAATTTTCAATGCCCATTTCTTACTTTAATTTTAAAAATTAACTGACTGAAAAATACAAAAACTAATAAAATCTTATTAGATGAATGTATTATAAACATTTTTTTCAACTCACTTTTTTCCGCATGTAAATATAATTAATAAAAAATTCTTAAAGTTTCAAATTTTTTTTTCAAATTTCAATCCGAAACTTTGATTTAATAAAGGTTTACATTTTACTTATTTTCTGAATAATTTTAAGATTTGAATATAATGCGTGGTATTTTCTCTTTCTAACACCATCCAGATCATAATTTTCACCACGATAGTAAGGGAGACACGCCGATTTTTATGTTTACTGTATGAGTTGTTTCAAAAAGCGAACAAATTAGCCTGTGGGTTAAGTTCTAAAAATCGTGCAGTTATTTCTTTTGTTACCTAAATCTCGATCAAATAAAAATATCACAAGCTTTTCACGGTGTTTAACCACTGTGTTCACATTGTCAAGCCCTCAAAAAACAGGTGAAATATTATTTCTGGTATGGAGTATGGAGTGTGGAGCTGCGGCGACGTATTCGCGGCGGATGTGCCGTGAGTATAAATAACATTCCAAACTAACCAACCGCTGGAAAATTCAGACAATTACTACCCAAAACCGATATTATATTTTGTGTAATAAATTGAATGGTTACGCTGGCGAGGATATCTATAGAATTAGTCTCATCTGTTCTGTGTGAATAGATTTAATTATATAATGTAATTTGAGAATGTTGAACGTGTATTATTATCCAAGGATTTCATGAACATATCTGAAAGACAAGAAAAACAGTGTGTTAGGTTATTTCGGCTTTATCTGACGATCTTAACGAACCTTATAAAAAATAATACTTACTAGTAAATGTGTTTTTGTAAAGTTCTTTCAAAGTAGGCGATGCTTATTTAAAAATAATTTACAGCTTCTGATTAAAAGAAATAAATAGCACATCAATGGTATAAAAATAAGTGCCACTACGGAAAGAGTAAACTTTTTTTTTCACACAGAAGAAAAATAATTTCCATCACGATCTATGTCATCTTAGGGGATACTGTGATGAGGGTCTTTTTAAGGTGAGGATGTTCTGGGAAGGTAAAAGGAGGGTGGGTGGGAATCTGGGGTTCAGGAGTGATGGACGTACGAATCCATCCCTTCAACTGCGGTGCAAGACAATGGGTTAAAGTCGGCTGGAGAGGTCAAAAGTCTCAACTAGCCTCTCTCGATCCGGCCCGCCACGCAGCAGGTGGGCTGACGCACCCACCGCCCTGACAAACCTCACCAAACATAGCGAACCACTTGGGGTAACCTTTGGCAGAGTTGTTGGTTATCCAACAAATGGTTCCCGATTGATCTTAGGTATACAAAGAATACAATATTATTATGCACTAAACCGAATACATTAATTACATCAAGACAAAATAGCTTTTTGAGAACCTAGGCATCTTAAATTTATGATCTCACAATCATTTATTTTGATAGAATCCTGAATCAAATGTCAAAGGAATGAGGTAAAAATGAAGTAAATATTATCAAAATAACACAGGAAAATATTTTGCAGATTTTATTGTTCTTAAGGTTCACACATTTTAAATAGTTGTTGAAATATACAAAATCAAAACCTTTGAAGTATCATTGTCACCTAATTGAAACAGAAAGAAAGGTCAGTTTGGTCAGTTCTATTGAAGTGATCGGACCCCTTCTATTCCTCTATTTGGTGTTGTGTAACCCCCTGCTCGCGCTTCGGGTCCACTTTATTAGTTGGCTAGCCTCTGGCTCTGCACTGCAATATTATTGGGTCAATACTTTACGCTTTATTTTATGGGGTCATCCTGTTTCCTGTATCAGACGGCAATACTAGAACCCAATTCAAACATGGCGATGATCAAACAGAATCGACTGTAAAAAAAAATTAAAGTTTTGTTAAATTCTTACATGAATCCCAACCGGCTATTACTATTCCGGGAATCTATTTGCTGTTTTATATACGATCATAAGGACTCTTTATAACCTATTTAAGCATTTTTTTAAATATCATTTTTAATGACTTTTAAGGAGATGTTGAGTTGAGTTCATTCTGAGTTGACCGGCCACCATTTCTCATAAAATAGTTTCTGGCTTACATAAGTTATAGTGTGTAAAAGCCGAAAGGCGTTAATGATACACACACACACAGACAGAATTATTATTAATAACATCGTAGGCAATGTGCTAGTGTTTTCAGTAAGCATTCAAACCAAAGGTGTCGGGTTGTTAAAAAAAAATTTAACTGTCCAACAAATATTCATATTTCAAGTTAATTTTCACGTTTTTTGTAGTGTCTCTTTATGGATTATTATGGGCCAGTTGCTTCCTAAAACTGAAATAATCACAGAACTTGAAAAGAACGTTCACAGAACATGAAAATTAACTTTCAACTTTGATAAATTGTTCAAAATTTTTGAAACCCAGCCGAAACATACATTTTCCATCCATCTTTTGTTTTCACTTCGAAAGGCACTGCGAAAAAATGCTGAAATGCAACGTACTATATACAGAACACATTTTTATTAATTTTTTGTTTTGTTTTCGTTTTTAATTTTTGTTTGTTTTTTTCTTAAAGAAAGACAAACATTTCCCGTTTACGAATAAACCAAAAATATTTGAAAACCTCCCACTACCACCACAGTATGCTGGAAATGTTGCTTGAGTTGTGATAGAGGACTTAGCTGGCCGAGGAATCGAACACGGAACGCCTGGCCCAAATGCGATGCCCACTCAACCACTGACATATTACTGTTATGTGCATAGTTTAAAAAAAGAAGCAAAAACGACAATATTCTCAAACAAAACGTAGTGATTTCTACAATTTCTTCGAGACAATCACACAAAAATCAAATGATATACGATCCCAGTGAGAGCTCGTTCGGACGTCATCGGCGTTCGTTCTCTACATTCTCGCGTGTCTTATTTGAAAACGAAAAAGACAGAAGACACTAGAACGATGAAGTCATGATGATTTCTGTTTGGGACTAGTTTGCGCACTTACAACAAAGCCTGTAATATTCCATTAGAAACTGAATTGAAAGACAAACAAAGAGTAATTCATCCGCAATGTACCTATACTAAGGGCATAGTTTATTTATTGATTTATCTATTTAAAATAGTACTTAGAGAATTAAATAAAAATGTAATAAATTAGCTTTAATAATAATAGAAATATCTTTGTGGATACTGGCGTAGGAGGTACACAAATACGTACAAACATACATACTTAAATACTAAGGCTTAATGTGTTTTTACAATCTTTGTTTAAGATAATGAATAATAGTATTACGTGATAGTGGATCATCGATTTGCAATAATCCCATATGAGACATTATCGTTATAAGTAGTATTTTTTTCACTTTCACGCAAGACGTGTGAGAAGGAAGATTTTTCATCGATGACGTACGTACGATCTCTTTATGTGATAACTGTATAAATTTCAGTAGCCATCATTCAATTTTTAAAATAGCTTTTCATTTTAGAGTAACTTGCCTATTCGCAAGTTGTTTTACAAAACATGACTTTTTCCGTGGGTCCTTTTTCAGTCTCTGCTCCAAGTATGACAAGTGCGGGGAGGCTGTATGCTACTCGCGCCCCCAAAGTTATAAATGGGAGTAACGCTGTTAGCAAGTGACCTCTCTTTCTCTCTCGTTTACAGAGCACGCGATTGAAAGAGAGGCCACAACGGAGCTCTCAGAGGTTCAGGAGACCAACAGCTAACAGCCGGGGCGGACAAAGGAACGACATTCCGCAGCGCGAACAAACGGATGAATTAATAACGGGACCGGAACAATATTTGTATGTCCGGCAGACGCGAATGCGTTCTGAAAACTGTCCTGAAATACAGGGTGTTTTAATGGATGCTAGTTGGTTTTTCGATATTTGGCTGTGAGAAGTATGAACTTTTAAACGATTTTTTGATTGGATGCTGTGCCATTCGCAGAACGCGCACAAAAACTAGATTGTTTCGTTTACATAACTGTGAAACAACCAATTATCAATGTTGTGGGATAATAAAGTCGCTAACTTGAGTAAAGTAGTGTTAGAGTGAGACGACAATAGAAAATGCTGTTTGAAGTGAAAACATCTTTAGTTGTGATTGTGTTTTGAAACTGTGATATGAAATTGCCGTTGTGATTTGAACCTCGATGAAACGAAAAAACGACACTAAAAAGAGACCAACACATAAATCTACAGGATTTAACCTGCGAGAGAGATAGACTAATCGGTCTCCTCTTTGTGCGGTGCTTCGTAGACTCCCCACTATTGTCTACTTTAGTTTTCTGAAGGTGTCACTTCTACCGCGTGTGAAGTAGTACATACGTAATCTATCACCTTCCCTTGCTATACTAAAAAATTCTACCAATCATCGTGTATTCAGAAATTACAGACTTCCAGAAAGGTTATTCCTTCCACCACTCTGATAAGTATCTAAATAATAGTTGGTTTTTCTTTTATATTATATTCGATTTATAATAAACAGTTTATTTATTGACAATTTTTGTTGTGTAATTTATTTTTAAAGCATTTGGTTAAATTTAGACAACACAATAAGTGGGTAAACTTTACAACGTGAGGGAGCGGTCCGTATCGGTAGAGTCGGGACGAGAAATAAAAGGCGTCAGTCGATGTGTGAGTCAGTCTTTATTGTGGCTACGTAGTGGAGGTCGATGCGGAGCGGGAGCGGAGTGACAGTAGTGATGCTGCTGCGCGATGATGTGAAGATGAAGGTCAGGACACTACGGCGGTGAAGATCACAGGTCTTCAGGAAGCCGGCGTGTTGCCCTACACCGTGGCGGTGTAGACGTGACCTTGGTACAGGCGGTCGATCGACGTCGTGTTGACGGGATATGGCGGCTGTGTGTCCAGTGGGTCGGAGCACACACGTGACGCAGGAAGGAACCTTGAGAGGCGATGAGGATGCTGGCGCGTTGCCGGTTGTGGTTGCTGCTCGTTGCAGGATGCTGGATGCTGGCGCGTTGCCGGTTGTGGTTGCTGCTCGTTGCAGGATGAGGATGCTGGCGCGTTGCCGGTTGTGGTTGCTGCTCGTTGCAGGATGAGGATGCTGGCGCGTTGCCGGTTGTTGTTGCTGCTCGTTGCAGGATGTTGATTGCCATCTCATGTCGAGATGGTAGTTGGAGAAGTGCCTCGAAGGTGCTGGAATGTTCCTGGGTCACGCTGGATAAATGGTATTCACTGTTGACTGCGCGAGGCCCGTGTCCCGCGCGCGGCAGGGAAAGAGTTACTGCACTGCTCGGACTGTGTTCCTTATTCGATGAATGGAAAGTACTGACTGACTGACTCCGAGCAAGCGAGCGCGGCTTATATACTCGTGGCAAGTAATTAGTCTCACGATAGGTAATGCGGTGAATTCACGCAAAGGTGAGAAATCGCTCGAACTTTCTGCGGGCACTTGTTTGGTACAGCCAGACGTTCTAGCTCTTTCGCGTAGGTGGCGGATTATTATTTCTACTACTTTACGGTGTACTCGCTGAAGGTAGGTATTCCGTATCTTTCAGCGTATTCTGTGGACGTCAGTGGCGCAGCGGTAAACTTCGCAGAACGGGTTAAGTGACCGCCACAAACGTAATAACCAAAATTAATATCCGACAATGTACTCCGAAATCAATAAGGACATTGGTAATAAAATTAACAGCAATTTGATTTTTATTGTTAGTAACTATAAAGAAGTATTATAAATTGATAGTCTATGAGTGGCCTCGCCACAGCCGTCACGCGTGATAATAATTATACAGTAAAACAATTTAATAATTTTTTTCATTTATAAATAGAATAATTTACAAAAGAAAATTTTAAAACTAATACGTGGTTCCACAAAATTAATTTTTAAAACAATATTAATCTATGCAACGAAAGTCAATTGACTTCTATAGAAACCTGAAAACAAACCTGTTAGCGAAACCTTTATTAGTAAGAACGCATTAAAAAAAATTTCACGTTGAAAAAAAAATGTTATGAAGTTTGTTTGTGCATTACTTTTATTGAACTTGTAAATTAAAATATAAAGTTGTACTTAGCCCGTAATGAAAATATTATGTTTTCGATAATTAGATATTGAAACAGTGATGGTGGAAGTCTCCATTGGGTTGTATTTGTAATAAAGAAACTCAGTGGGCTTGAAGGTTCGTGTCCAGAGTAAAGTGGATGGTTCAAAGATCATAATCATCCTATCGTAGAGACGTCTGCTCTGACATGTTATCTAATGTACAATTTGGGAGGCGGGAATGGGTACCGCCGCCCCGGGAACCTTTATTGGAAAACCAACACCTCTGCCATAGGTCACCCCAAGTGGTTCGCTACGTTTGATGATTTAGCAGGGGTGCCCGGGTTCATGGGATGAGGTTTGTCTAGGTCTTGGAGGTGGATGACCAGGACACACTGAACCCCAGATTCCTACCCACCCCTTAAACCCTTTTCCATCCCAGAACTCTCCTCTCCTTCCTTTCCCTAAAAAAACC
Organism: Limnephilus marmoratus; assembly: GCA_917880885.1. Lineage (NCBI taxonomy): Eukaryota > Metazoa > Arthropoda > Insecta > Trichoptera > Limnephilidae > Limnephilus > Limnephilus marmoratus. The sequence goes on along the minus strand of OU862921.1, from coordinate 52,853,347 downwards.
CTCCACACAGCATCCCCAAAGATGACATAGGCCCTTAGGGAAATTATTTTCCTCAGGGCCTCCCGTGTGGAGCTCATGTAGAAAAAAATATTAGATAAATATTAAATAAATATTAAAAAAATATTAAATAAATATTAGATCATTAATATTGCTTTTAGATTATTATGCAATACTTTTTCGAATAAAGGTTTTTAAAAGCAATTAAATACTATTTTTATAGTGAATTAAGTTGACGAGTAAAACCTCAAATTGTAAAATTTAATCGCTTAAGACAATATTAGCGAAAAGACAGAAAAAGATTCACTCACGTCTTGGAATTGACACAGGAACTCTTCCTAGCCTGAGGACTGCTCTAACCACTAAGCTAGTATGACCATATCAACTTACGTAATTTTAAACTCTTTTTGCCTCCTCTTGCATCTTATTATTTATTATTCTTACACTTGTTAGCTTGTCTTGTCTCTTCTTACGGACCCTTCTGGTCTATTCTTGTCCCTTCTAGTCTCTCTTGGCTCTTCTTGCAACTTCCCGCCCTCCCCCTCCAACTAACATTATGTCATTAAATATTCGTAGGTTGATAAGGTTAAATTAGCTCAGTGTCAGAGCACTTCCACGCCAAGGAAGAGGACTAGGGTTCAATTCCTAGATGCAACTGAATCATTTTCTGTCTCTTCTGTATCATATTTTTTTACTCGATAGTCGTTAATATTATCTACAAAGATTAAAATAAATCAAACACTCGTTAATTTTTCAATTATGTTTTCCTTTTAACATATTTATTATGCCTCCAAAACCGACTAAATTTTAGTAACAAAAACAGGAAGTTTGTGGCTTTCAGTTAATTTATTTAAGGGATAAAAAATGAGTAGGTGCATTATTATTTAAAATACAAAAGCCAAAAGGGCTCATTTTACAAAATGATTATCTCCGACATTATTAAAATTGATAACGCTATTGTTTAGAATTACGATCCCCATGTATAATGTACACAGTAGAGTGGAGTGATTTATAGGGGCAGCTCAAGGGGTGAGAAAGTTCTCGTTAAAAATACCGCAAAAAATGTTGGTCGTGTCTCTTGTCATGCGCTATTTCTAGGGCTGTATGACAAGTTACACTTGCTCGCAAGTCGCCCCATTGTTTTGCTGGCAATTATTTATTTTTTCGAATGAAAATGTTTTTCTCATTTTTCAAAGCAAATATGAAATTTTACATTAGCTATTTGTTTTTATGTTTAACAAAAGTATTTAGAACCTATCTAAGCATTTTTTGCGAATTTTGTAGGTATACGTAATTTGAAGACTAATCCTGAATTCTATAAAAGCTTTGATTTTATAATTTTACTAGCTGGGTTTTCGCTCGGGACAACATTCGGGAGTGTTCTGGAATGTTTCACATTGACGTTTCCGATTTCTTATTCCCGAACATTGCACAATTTTCCCGAATGTTCCGGGATGTCCTGGATCGTTGTGGAATTCTCTCAAATACTCTGTATGGGGTATCCGGCTTCGCTCAGGGAGTTGATATGAGATTGAATTGACGTTCAAATCCACAACGGATCTTGTTTTATATACCCCATACGGGTAGCCCCATCTGGTACTTCAAATGTTTCAGATCATTACACAAAATTCAGGAGTATTCTGGAATGTTCCACACTGATCTGGTTTGTTCCACATTCCATCCTATTCCTGTACATCCCACAACATCCCAGAATGTTCTGGAATATGGTGGAATGCTCAACAATACTCTGGAATGTTTTGAACTGTTCTAGAAATTTCAAGGGGCTGAAACTTCATGGCCTTATAGCTTTAAAAGCACGCCCCTCAGGTAAAAATGGGAACTATCTTCATGGATGGGGGATTGGAGCCTACCACACAATATAACTCCCGTTACCGTACCGGGACTCGTCTTTGACATGCACATTGTACACTTTTTTTAATAATGTACGAGTGTATTGAAGATTAAGATTTTCCAAACTTCTAGAACTTTCCAGAACCTTCTAGACTCACCGACAATCTCCGATAATTCCTGAATGCTTCCAGAAATTTCCCTTTCTATAACATCCTAAAGCATTAGGGAACCTTCCAGAACTATCGAGAACCTTCTAGACTCACCGACACACTCCATCGCTTCTTCCAGAACTATCTTGAGCTTTATCGAGCCTTCTAGACACACCGAGATACTCCACCACTCCTTCCAGAACTATCTACAGTTTTATCGAACCTTACACAACTTTCCGGAACATTCTAGACTCGCTGACATACTCTTCCACTCCGTCCAGAACTTTCCAGAGTATTATCAAATCTTCTAGAAGTTTCCGGAAATTTTTAGAGTCTTCTTGAAACTTCTAGCCTTCTTAGAACTTTCAGCCCTTATAATATTCAAAAGCACGCCCTTTAGGTAAAAACGGGTACCCTTATTCCCTAGGGGGATAGAAATCTATCACACCATATAACTTCCTTGACCGTACCGGGACTCGTTTCTAAGTTTTTGCGTTCCGCACGTTTTTTTGGATTTTCTTTTATAACATATATTGATTATTCTAATCACTGAAGATAATATTAGTGACTCTCAAACGAAAATTTTAAAAGATAAACTCGAAAAAGATTCCGTCCCATCTAGAAATTAAAACCATGACCTCAATCTCGCCAGGTTTTTTGCTGCATCAGTGATAAATAAGAGGGCATTACCAGAGAAAGTCGGAAATACGTCATTTTCAAAAAAGTTTTTAGACGTATTGACTCTTTTCCACAAAAAATTATAAATGGATTTCGAAAGATTGTTCTTTTATCTAGTGAAGTTATGTAATAAATTTTTAGATTTTTTTTTAATTTTTAGTATAATAAGGTTATTCCATAGGTCGTTGGCAGATTTGTTAAATTTTCAAAAAAGTTTTTGTATTATACCACACCCATTTCAAATAATGTAATCATGCAGTAAAATAAATCAATACATTATCTAGCAGAGTTATGTATTAGAATTTTAATTTTAGTTTCAATAAAATCATTAAAAAATATGTACGTACATGTGTTTCTTGACGAAAATTGGTCCATTTGTGTATTTATTTGCGCACTACAAACTAATATATTTCAGATTTTTTTAACATTCTTATTAAATTTAGACATTATTGAAAAATGATAAATACTTATAATCAAAAAATAACTACAAAAAGTATACTATTTTAATAGTGCTATCATCAAGCCTTTCAGCATTTTTGGATGAAGGTATAAATTAAAGCTAATTTGGATTGAAATAAATTCGATATTGAGTTATAATTTAAAAAAGCTGGCACGGAGAATAATTAATCTTTCTCATTGTAACCGCCCTGCACGATCGGAAGAACAACTTTCGACGAAATGTGGATTTTCGTCCGCTGGCTGGTTAAACGCTCTTAAGGTTTACTCACTAGGTTGTAATATTTTTATTTTATTTTTAACTTTTTTGCAGGAGACTGAAAAACTCACTTGCAAGAAAATGAAGGAAGACTTCGATATACTTTTATTTACTGTGTAATATATATTTTTTATTTATTTTTTTATTTTAGTGAATATATAAAATAATTGTACATACAATATATAAATTAACAATCATTATTAATTTATATAAATATTCTGTGGAGTTCCACATCATTTTCCTAGATTGAAATTGGGCACTCTCCTGTAATTTTATTTTTACATTGGAGATTTTGCGCGCTAAGCATCGTAATTTTAATTATTTTCAACATATTAATTTTTCCCATTTTTTAGAAGAAATTTAGAATTATAAACAATATTACAAGAGATTTTCAAAATATTTATGATACAAAGTTTATCACCACGATATTGAATTTAAAAATAACAATCGTGACCACCATAACACGGGAATGCGCTTAGCATGGTGGTCAAAAATTCTCAGCAAAGTAATAAGCAATGCACCAAATTTAAAAAAAAAAATTACCACAGGGGTGGACACGAAGGGTGGAATTTAAGAGGGCATTTAATGCCCTCTATTACCAGAGAAAACCAGAAATATGTCATTTTCAGATCAGATTTTAGACGTATTGACTCTTTTCCACAAAAAAATATAAATGGATTTCGAAAGATTGTTCTTTTATCAAGCATTCGCATGTAATAAATTTTGAGAAATTTTTTTAATTTTTAGTTTAATAAGGTTATTCCATAGGCCGTTGGCAGATTTGTTAAATTTTCAAAAAAGATATTGTATTATACCACACCCATTTCAAATAATATAATCATGCAGTAAAATAAATCAATACATTATCTAGCAAACGCATGTTTTAGAATTCAAATTTTAGTTTCAATAAAATCGTTAAAAAATATGTACGTACATGTGTTTCTTGACAAAAAATTGGGCCATGTGTGTATTTATTTGCGCACTTACAAACTAATATATTTCAGATTTTTTTAACATTCTTATTAAATTTAGACATTATTGAAAAATGATAAATAATTTTAATCAAAAAATAACTACAAAAATTACATTATTTTAATAGTTTTATCATCACGCCTTTCAGCATTTTTGGATGAAGGTATAAATTAAAGCTAATTTGAATTGAAATAAATTCGATATTGAGTAATAATTTTAAAACGCTGGGACGGAGAATAATTAATCTTTCTCGTTGTAACCGCCCTGCACGATCGTAAGAACAACTATCGACGAAATGTGAATTTTCGTCCGCTGGCTGGTTAAACGCTCTTAAGCCAAATTTGTGATGGCAAACACTCTTCGCGTCATTCACATTCACTCGCCGTTTTAAACATATTCCCCTCTTAGTATATATCAGTCTTTTTTCTTATAGAGGCTCTTGGTGTAAGAAGAATATATGACACGAATGTGAATGGTAGAAGTCGGGGACGCCCGAGGAAGACATGGCACGATCAAGTGAATCAGATACTTAAGTCGGGTCATGCCAAAAGTCATAATAATAGAAGAGAATGTATGAGACGATGTATGAATGTGAGTGAGGCAAAGAGTGTGGGCCAAGACCGAGTTCTTTGGCGGTCCGTCTTCTCTGCCTACCCCTGCGGGGAAACGGCGTGATGGTTAGTTAGTTAGGCTCTTGGTTCGGCTATGGAAAACGGATGAATACTTGATTCTTCCTCGGTGGAGCCTAACATTCTTGGACACTGATTTATTAATCATCAGCACTAAATTATTTTATGTTTTATTATTATTGTAGGTACAACAGAATTATTCCAATTACAGTACAATTTAGTTACCCTATCAGCATTTAGGTAAGTGACGCTTCAGTAATATTTTTAAGGCATATAAACAATCACTTACATCCATATGGTTTGCAATTTCATTTAATAGCACCATTCCCCTCGTCATACTATGCTTTGCCAAGACGTCTGTTTTGCCGTTCGGTACTTTAAATAAGTCATGATGTCAACTTCGGCTATAGTGGTCTGGTACATAATATAAATCATAGCATCCCAAGAGAAATGGGCTATCGATGAAATTGTTCTAAATTTTGAAAGACAAAATAGCAAGACTTGCTTTCCGTCTAGTTTCTAGACTCTCAGAATCAGTTTCCTCAAGTAAGTCAATATGGTGCATGAACCTTGGATAGGTTCCGTGCTTCCGCATATAAACATACCTATGTACTTCCGGTGGTACGGTGTCGAAACATCGCTTGCGTACTCTAGCTTGCTTCTCAGTATGCCATCGAATAACGCTAGCATAACTTCTTGGATATCAAACTGCTTACAAGTCCTGAAGATGAACCCAAGAAGTTTGTAGCAAGACTGAGTGAGCTGCTATATATGGCAAGAGAATGTCAGTTCGAGATCAAAGGCGACACCGAGATCCTTCACGGATTTTACATGTGATGAAGTTTCGCCCTTTATTTTATAATCGTACACTATAATGTATAACGAGTGGAGGACATTGTAACACATTTTTTGTGTTAACATCTAATTAGTTTGCCAACGACCATCCAGATCAGTTTGCATTTTAAAGCAATCTTGTTGGCAGCTTATTTCCATCATAATTTTAAGGTGATCAGTAAATAGTAAACATTTGCTGTTCCTAACACAGTTTTGGATGTCATCTATTACTATTAGAAACAACATATGTAGGTCCGAGGTTAGACCCTTGAGGAATTTTTTTTAAATTATGTCTATTTATCGAAACAAATTGGCTTCTGGATATTAAATACATGAAAATTTTAAATGTCCAAATCATCTACATTAAAATCAATACCCCTTAGGTACGAATCAAAAATATTTTTCGTAGTTGTGTTAATTAAAAATGCATCCCTTTTTTCCAACAAACGTATAATTTTTTAAGATTGGTTTTTCAATATATTCCCAAATGTAATAGAAACTTAAAAATTCACCATTTTAATTATTAATAAAAAAAAATTGTTGTAAATTATCAAGATATTATGCAACATTTTTTGACTAACTGTACCTTCGTGTATTGTGGTTCGATGTGATTTACAGGAATATAAACAGAATGTACGTACATCTAGCTCGAAGATTGTTATTTGTAGCGTTGCATTTTGATCAAATACATTATGGATCAGTTCATAATCAAATTACCGGTTCGTAATGTCCCCGGGGAGGATATTGGGGTAGGGAGGGGGAGGAACGGCGGCGGTGGATAGGGTTGGTAACTGGTTAGGTACTACCTCAAATATTATGGAATATTATTAGGGGTAGGTACTCGATGTATCTGCTTTCCGGCCTTACGTAATGTGCAATGACCACAATTAACTTTTAATTATGATTTGCATATTGATCCCTCACCGAACACAAAATTCGTAGAAGTGTCATTTATACCGATTTTGATATACAATGACTTTATCATTTTACAAAATACCCTTTCACCCATAAGCCTCCGACAGGCCTGAACTCTTTCATCTGTTATTTTATTTAATATTTTGATTGCAATCTGCCGAGCTAGGAACTAATATCGACCTAAAAGACATAATAACACTTAAATATTGTTGTTCACATTTTTAAATATTGTCAGTTATTAAAAAATATTATTACTATGTTATTTTTACTTTATAAATGTTTCTAATGTAATGTAATATATTTGGGGGAGGAGATTTAACAGGGTGGTGGTGTACAATAATTTTAACTAGGAAATAAATTAATGGGAAAAAGTTTAGACATGTTGTAAATAAAATAATGCTAAAAACTCAACAGAAATCACATTGATCCGAGTGAGCTGATTAATTCACAATTTGTCTCTGGGAGCTTTTATTTAGTCAGAAATATGTAGAATAGATTTCAAAATATGGAATTTATTTTCATCAAACATGTAAAATGCTTTGAGAGAATCGAATATAAATTTCTTGGAAAGAGTGATAATTTCAAATAAGGAATTCACATCGAAACTATTTATAAACTACATTTTACCACACCTCTGTGTATGAACATTAAATAATGAATAGTTGCAATGACTTATTGGATATCTCGAATTAATATTTTAATATTTACCCGAACTAAATGCTATCTAGATAGTGTGTGGATAAATTTTTATCCATTTTTATTTTTAATGCGCGACATCTATTGACTTTTCTGCAAGTCTAGGATGAATATATATTTTTTTTTATCTTTATGAGTACAACCTCAAATTATATTATTTAATTAACAATATCACCTCTGTCAGAGGTGCCAACATCTTTTTCTGATTTTTCTGTCTCTACATTTTCGATTGAGTTTCGCTAATATTGTCTTCATTTAATTAATGATGAATTATTTACTATATATGTAGGTGAAGTATTGGTTATCTATAGCAGAGGTATTGGTTATCCAATGAATGGTTACCAGGGCGGTGGCACCCATACCCGCCTACCAAATTGAACAATCATCCAACAATTTGTGAGTAATTTTCTCTTAAAGTAAATCGTTGCCATATTTTAGGCGGCAAAAATCAAGCGTCGTTAATATAGCCTACACTGCCTACAGTATGTTCCTCGTGCATTTATCACCGTAAAATTAAATTTGCCACCATTTTTCAGCTATTCGTGATTCATGTATAGGCAAATCGCTGCAATCTCGTTTTACAGCCAATGATTTAATATTGATAGACTGAAAACTTCCAGTACAAAATGTTTAGTCTACATAGTTTAGTGCTTGCAACTGATGTATTCATAAAATATACACCATCAGACGTAGCTTTTTGTGCATTTTGGAGGCCATAGTTTTCATCTCAAATCAATAGGGCTTTAAATTTAATTAAAGAACACGTGTCTCTTCTATGTAAACCATGCTTTTGCCAAAAAAATGGAAATAAAATTTTTTACAGGTGTGTAAACAGGAAACCTTGATTTTTTGCCATTTTTTAAACATTTTTTTGCAATTAAAAATACGTTTGACAATGATTTTACTACGGATTTCGGTTCACATAGATAGAGCGTAATTATATAAATAAGGTATTTGCAAATTTTTAAAATGTTTGGTTAAAAACTTTCTGAGCTAGAGTGCACAAAAATTCAAAAAAGTCGTTTTGAGAAAAATGTGTTTCAAGTTTACCACGCGGCTCGGCACAAACACCTTCTTAACACCGGAACGAATTGAAATTTTTATTTAACACTTTGGGAAAATATTCAATAGGTGTACTAACAATTTATGAAATAAATACTTTTTTTTGAGTCATCTACATGTATAAGTCTGTAATCATATTATTTTAATAAATAGAACACAAGAAAATACACTATTTTTATTTTATTTATTTCATTCCAAATTTAGGGTTGGAACTCAGCCGCGACGCTAATTTCCATCATTAGATCTAATCTTCACATTTTTTAACGAGTTTTGGGATTGTGATAGAAATGTAGCAGCAGGGGGTCCACCGAAATCAGTAAAATTTTGAAAGGGGTCTACGAGAAAAATAAGTTTGGGAACCTCTGGTCTATACCTACGCATCTATGATCTTTGAAGCTCTCTATACAAAAGTCAAACTGTGCATATCAATTAGTTAATAATGTTTGAGGGTTCAATGATCAGATTAAATTGATCCGCCGACAGTTGCCCCACCGGCATACTCATTTACAATCTGCAGTCGGTTTAGGGAAAATACAGTATAACTACTTAAACCCCGACGGGGTGTGCAGAGAGAATGTACCGCCAAATAATAAAAGTATAAAACATATTTTCATTAAAATGCATCAAGGATAAAACTACTTTTCTATGTTCTGAAAATAACAACGAATAAGTACAAAAAAAAGACTGCATATAAATTCGTTTCGATATTCATACCAACTCTCTTTTAAAGGTATTTTTACGTTTGAAATTTGTAAACAATGCGCAAAAAAATATTATTTTATGGTGAAAATAATTTCGGGGGGCCTATTATCGGCGGATCGAGTCTCAGGTCACCATGTTTATGATATAAAAAAAAATACTTGTCTTAAGTACAACAACTCAATAATTAGTTTGGTCAACCACACCTTCTTCAGGGCGCAAAAAAATGTACAAATGTACACATTAAAAAAACGTATTACGAAGGTGTAATAACACCTACCTCGTTAAGTAAAAATACACATCTTCCAGAACATATTAAGTCATCTAATTCCTTGTGCACTTTTAAAAAGATGGTTAAATTATTCATATTAGCCGAGGATTGCCAATTGATTTTTTCTACATTGTCATTTCTAAATTAATAGCATATTGATTATTTATTACAGTATATTTTCTGTTAATATATTATTTTCTTATTACCTTACCATTACATATTAATTTTCTAACCGAACCTAATTTTAAATATTATAGATTAAACAACTTGCAAAAAAAATGTTATTTGAAAGCTAATTTCATCATATGGTCACACTCTACATGTTTTACGTTATAATGTATTTGTTCCTATAGTGCAGTAGAGGCCCATTCTGTGAGAAATATTATTGTAACAATATTGTCTTTCAACACATTATTTTGTGTACTCTATAAAATTGTTAATCTCAAGTCAAAATGAAGTTCAAAATTTCAATTTAAACAATAACACCTAAATTAGAAAGGTAAAGAAACAATAAATAAATAAATATATAGGGGTTATCGTTAGTGTTGGGTAGGACACGACATCGGGATGAGTTTGTATGAGGTACTCAAATACTGAAATGAGGTGTTGAGGTATCCCACCTCATTTGAGGTGAGGTGTGACAATATTTTCGCTTACGGGGGAGAAGGAGGGGGAGGGGTGGCTAGAGAATTTCAGGGAACGTGTTTTTTTACATTAGCTCCAAACGGGAAAATAATTCCCCTCAGAGCCTATGTCATCTTTGGGGATGCTGTGGACGTATTAATCCATCCCTCCAGTGGTGCAAGGCGATGTTCCGAGAGAGTAAGGCTAGAGAAGTCAAAGGGACTCCCTCAATCACTCTCTCCGGATCCGGCCTGCCATGCATCTGGTGGGGAGATGCATCCGCCGGCAAGACCTTGATAAACCTCACCCCATGAACTGAACCCAAGCACCCCTGCCAAATCACCAAACACTTGGGGTGATCTATGGCAGAGGTGTTGGTTATCTAATAAATGATTCCCGGGGCGGCGGTACCCGTACCCGCCTCCGGTGTTTGTTATTTTTGTAATACGAAAAATGAATATAAAAAAGGCCTACCCTCCCACCCCTCCCCCCCTTGAGGAGCTGGGAGCTGTTGGGACTCTTGTGCGGTGTTCACATTACAATAATTTACAATAAACAATATTTAAAAAATAACTTTTTTTTTGAGCACTTGGGACGCTTGTGCGGTATTCATAATATATGAATGGCTCACCCCCTCACAAAAACGTAACAGTCGTAACTGGGACTCGAACCCAGAATCTCTTGTCTTACCGGGACATAGTTTTTATTTATTTTTTTTACATTAACTCCACACAGGAGGCCCTGAGGAAAATAATTTCCCTCAGGGCCTATAATAATAATAATAATAATAATATTTGGCTGATTTATAAAGCGCCGTTTTCATGAAAAATCATCTCAAGGGCGCTGTACATATAATAAGCATACAATAAAATAAAATGAATACGATAGGCTTACAACTAGGATTCAAACTTATAACTAGGAACCTACATTTAAGACTTATATGTAGCTAGTGACTTACAACTAAGACTTATTACTACTGACTTAAAACTGGTGACATACAAATATTTGCAACCGTGACTTAAAATTAGAGATTTACAATTAAAATAGGTATTTACATACAACAATAAATATTTTTAGTTTTGCCAGGTATCTAATATTACCAAGTGATCAACAAAACTCTACAGATATAGGTACAGACAGAGAAAGAGAGTCGAAGCAGTTTGAGGATATTATATATACATGTATACATACATAGATATTTTATTCTACACATTTTACAAATTATTTTATACCGTATTTTAATGTCATCTGGGATGCTGTGTGGAGGGTCTTTTTGAGGATAGGAAGGAATGAACATTGGTCTTGAAGAGACCCATGTTGTAGGAAGGAGGAAACACAGAGGCCGGCAAATCATTCCACAGCCGAGCTGTTGAACACAAGAACGAGTCGAAGAAACGACCCGTTCTCATGTGACAAATGTCAACTGTGTACAAATGTTGGGCACGCGTTTGGCGTGTTTCCCGACTATGTACCGGTGCCGAAGGGATCAATGATGCTAGTTCCTCGGAGCATCTTCCATTGTAATACCGGTAGAACAAGGATAGCATTCCCACCCGACGCCTGTGCTCTAAAGATTGCAATCCGTCTGTTAAGATGGGAGAATCTATCAAACGGACCGCCCGTTTCTGCACAGAATCGAGGGTATTTTTCAGGTATTTTGGAGCTCCAGACCAGAGGTGGCTGCCAAATTCAACCGTGGGGCGCACTTGCGATTTGTACAGGATTAGCAGTTGTGTACTATTAAAGTATCTGCGGGCCCTGTACAGTACGCCTAGTTTTTGGGAGGCTAACTTTACTCTGGCTTCGATGGAGCCCCCATACCTCAGCTGGTCACTTAGGGTTACACCAAGCATATCAATGGAGGGCCTGTTCGGAAGATTGCTTCCGTTGAAAGCGACTAGATTTTCATTGTGCGTTACTATTGGGACCAATATTTTTACACTCATTTTTTTCTATCTCACATTTCAATTTCAAATAATAATATCCTCAATTAATTTGGCGGATATTTTTGACAGCTATCTTTTTGAATGATTACAAAGTTCTTTTACGAATTCATTTGCAACCATAATAATAATAATAATAAATAAAAATAATTTGCAAGGCAGATAGAAATATTACACCTTTAAATTTATATGACGAGAATGCCAACATTCTTATAAATACTAACCAGGAATTATTAGATTCCTGGTCAAATAAAATTATTCACGCAAAACACTTCAATTATCTCAACCAAACGTATGTTGACAAACTTTCGTCAAACAAATGGTTGAGTATTGGAGAGTTGAGCGCAGAAATAGAAGGATTTATGCTTGCCATTCAAGATAGAGTCATTAATATTAAAGTTATAGAAAGCATATAATCAAAGATATAAATCAAATTGATGATTTATGTAGAAAATGTTTGGCTTTTCCCGAAACTATAGAACATATTATATCGGGATGTTCTATATTAGCGCCTTCCGAGTATACATTTAGGCACAATCAGGTTTTAAAAATAATTCACCAAAGTTTGGTAATTAAACATAACTTGATTGACTGCCGTAATATAGTACCATATTATGAATATGAACCAAATTCATTTTTAGAAAATGAATTTTATAAAATATATTATGATAAAACTATACTAACAGACAGAACAATTAGTCATAATAGACCTGATATAGTTTTACATGACAAAATTAAAAAAATAACTTATATCATTGATGTAGCTATTCCAAATTCCTGTAATATTCAAAAAACTATTTCTGAAAAAATAAGAAAATACACAGATTTAGGAAATGAGATTAAAAGAATTTGGCATTCTCGGACTATAAAAATATTGCCATTTGTTATTTCGGCCACTGGCATAATACCTAGGAATCTGATTCAAAATTTAAGCATATTAGATTTGTCAAAGAATTTGTATATAAAAATGCAAAAATCAGTCATTTTAAATACATGTAGGATTACAAAGGATTTTTTAAATATTTATATTGAGGGATCAGTAGGATTTATAGGTTCAATTAGAAATGCCACAGAGCCGAACCCTCTGATATGAAAATATCTGGAGTCGGTGAATTATATTCCCATTTGGTCTCTAGTAGGTTGACATGTTGTTCTTGTATTGTTTTGTATTTATAATACTTATATAGTGCAATTGCATAGCGTGGGTTGACTAGATGATCATTTGGGGAAGTGTGTGAAAGGGTTTAGTTTTTCCTTCTTTTTTTCTTTTTTTTTTTTTTTTTTGGGGAAAATTTAACCCGGACATTTAAATCTGGTGCGTAAAAAAAATTGGATAATTTATAAAGCGCCGTTTTTTGTGAAAAATCACCTCAAGGGCGCTGTACAAACCTAGATGCTATCGAAAATTAAAATTACCGATTTTATTTATTTGGATTATATTTATGTTGGTGTTGAATTTGACTTACTTTAACGTGATTCCTGGCATTATTTGAAGTAAAAATGATAATAAAATTTTTGTCACCGATTACATTTTTAATGTTTTTTTTTTCAACTTGAAACAATAAAAAAATCAATAGGTATTGGATAGGTCGGGTCGGAGTCAGGGGTTGGGCAGTTACTTGACTGAGTGACCTCAGAATACACGTGGAAAATAATGTCATAATCACCTTAGTAGTCGGGTAATTCCCCTGTATAGATTAATTTCAAAAAAATGTTTTACACGATCATTAATTTCACACAGATATTCGCCATTGGAGAAGAAATTTTTATTTATTTATTAATTTTTTTTTTATTTATTAATTTTTAGCATATAAAATATAATGTACATTTAGATGATGTATTAATTTGCTTACATGTTCATATTCAAATATAATATTAATACCACTCTTCCATGGAAGCGTTAGCTTGTGTCTGGAAGAGTAGTGTACATTTTTTAATGCTATATTTAAGTTCTTAAATTACAATGTGAATGTAAAAAACAATAAGTTGTAAGTTCGGTGATATGTAATTATAAGTATTTATCTACTATCAAAACAATTTTACTGTTTGGATAATGTATCTAGAATTATTGTAATTAGTTGCTAAAAACAATACAAAATTTAACTTATTTGAAGAACGGAGTATCACTTGGAAACTGAGTTATAAGTAGTTATTCTTGAGATTAGATTAGTCGAAAACTTTTTTTTTTTTTTTTTAGATTATCTTTAAAATATTTTTTAACAGTGTTTATTAATTGGATTTTATCATTAATTTTTCGAATTTCATCCGGTAATCGGTTGAAAATAAGTCTTCCTTGATAAGTATAATAATTTTGTGCGAAGGAAGTGTTTAATTTTGGGCATTAAAAAATATATTTATGTCTAGTACGGTTTTCAGTTATAAATTGATACTTTTCTTTTTCTTTCATAATTTGAATCAATGCATTTCTATTGTATAGATCTTTTAAAGATGGTACTTGGAATTCCTTAAATAATTGATCCGTTGGGTAGTCAGAAGGTTTTTTTAATATTATTTTAATTATTAGCCTTTGCATAACTTCAATTGGGGAAAGATTAGTTTTGTATGCGGATCCCCAGCTAATGATAGCATATTGTAAAGTTGATTGAACCAAAGCGTAATATATGAGATATAAGTTTTTTACAGATAAAAAATTTCTGATTCTTAAAAATATATAAATCAATTTTCTAATTTTTTTTACAACTTGACGAATTTGTTCCTTCCATTTCAAATTTTTATCGATAATGACTCCTAAATATTTGATTGTGTTTGTTGTTTTTAAGATTGTGCAGTTTTGGATACAATAATTTTTACTATGTGTTTTGGAATTCTCATGGATGATGATGTCAATGTTTTTAGGGGTATCATTTTTGTATATTGCAAATGGAATTACAAATGTTTTATCACCATTTAGTGATAGTAAATTTGCGTCGAAGAAATTCTTTAAAATATTTATGTCTTCGGTGGCTTTAAATGTTACTTTTTCCCAAGTTTTATCGCTAATTATTAGTACCGTATCATCGGCATATGAAGTAATTTGGCCATGTAGTAGTTGAAAAAAAATGTCATTAACATATATGGTGAAAAGGATTGGTCCGATTACTGTACCTTGAGGGATTCCAAAGTCTGATATTTCTTTATCGCTATAAATCTGATTTATTTTTACGACTTGCGGTCGATTTTTTAGGTAGTTCGAAATCCATTTAATTGCATTGTCTTTTATACCTATATTGTTTAGTTTTTTTAGTAGAATCTCATGGGATATACTATCAAAAGCTTTTCTGAGATCAATAAATATACCGGCACATTTTTCACCTTTATCCAATGATTCGTTGATGTATGAGGTTACATTAGCAATAGCATCTTGTGTGCAGAGTGACTTTATAAAACCAAATTGGTTTTTGTGAAGAATTTTATTACTTTCTAGGAAACCGACCAATCGGTTTTTCACAATTTTTTCAAAAATCTTTCCAATGTTTGAGATTAGACAAATTGGGCGATAGTTAGTTACTTGTTGAGGATCTCCAGATTTATAAATAGGTGAAATAATTGTATTTTTATAGTTTGTCGGAAATATTCCCTCTGTTAAACTTAAGTTTATCAAATGAGTAATTGATTTTACCAAATGAATTTTCATGGATTTTAGAAAATGTACTGTAATAAGGTCAAATCCGGGAGACGAACCTCCTTTCATGCCTTC
The DNA here is from genome assembly GCA_917880885.1 of Limnephilus marmoratus. NCBI lineage: Eukaryota > Metazoa > Arthropoda > Insecta > Trichoptera > Limnephilidae > Limnephilus > Limnephilus marmoratus. The sequence goes on along the minus strand of OU862921.1, from coordinate 52,837,615 downwards.
TATTATTTTTAAAACTTCACTTTCTGAGATTGTTTCAAATTTTGATAAATTATTTTGATTTTGTACATTTTCAATCGTGTGTTTTTTCGGGTTAAAAGATTTATTGATATTTTTCGCAAGATTTTTTCCTACATTAGCAAAAAAAGAATTAAAGATGTAGTATTGAAAAAAATGGCAATATTTTGAAAAAATGGCAATACCTTGAAAATAACCATAGATTACAATGTTCATGAAAGTATCTGTCATTTTTCTAAGCCGTTGCCGTCAACAAGTCATCACGCTGTATTTACAATTCTGAATAATAATACACGATTACAATCAGTGTACATATTTATTAAAGTTTTTTAAAATTTTAAATGTAAAACGAAATAAACATAAAATCGCCTGCCACTTTCGTTCGCCACCTTAAATTAGGTATTCGGGAATCAGTATCTACCAAAATAAAAGACATTCCTTTTTCGTCCAGAATCTATACGAAAAGCCGACATACATAGAAACTGCATAAAAAAGTATCATGTAAAACTCTAAGAGCGAACAAAGCTATTAAAGTAATACAATATTACATATATTATTTTTGAAATTTTAATTATATCCACCGAACAGTATTTCATGAATTGTTGTTCATAAATTTAAATGTATTGCAGAGAAATGCTTTAATGGTACGAATGATGTTCCCTCGGGTCAAAACATATAAAATTCCACTCATTGCATTTCGATATAGAATATTTAAGCCGTGCAAGAATCCACTTTAGCAGAGCTTTGAGTGCCTGGTTCCCATTTCACATAGTCGTGCATTACAAACACATATTTTTTGAGCTACGGGAAATCCTTTCCGTTGGCAAAGTTTCCAGTGGACGCCGCCCGTCCGAGGAAAATAAACGCCAAAGCGGATCCCGAAGAAACGACCCAAATCTTCTTTTCAATTTTACAGAGGGCTTATCCGGAAGTCGATTTCGAAACTCCGTCCGATAAAACGTTGAGCTTTCCTAAAAGCTCCGCCTGTTCTTATACTACTGACTATAGCCGCACCAGTTCTGGAGGATTGCCTGATCCGTGTCATGCGATTACAAGGATTCTCTTTTAATTATAAATAAGGTTCGTATCTCGGCTTAACCGCTCCAACCAAAACCTCAAGACTCGTCTCTTAAAAAAACTAAAGATTTTTTATTTTAACTTAATGAGTAAAACCTTAAATGGTTATATACATTAGCGACTCTCAATCGAAAATTTGAAACAGAAATATGCAAAAAGGCACGGTTACATCTAGGAATCGAGCCCTTGACCTTATCTTTGCCGGGGCGGTGCCACTGAGCTAATGGGACCCCATTCCCTTCGGTCATATTTAACTGTATCATACTACAAAATGACATATTCATCAATCACTGATTGGAGTCGGAATTGAGTTCTCATTATTTGTAAAAATATCGTGTATGCAGTTCACGCGCGGTCGAAGTGAAACCTTCAGAAAACTAAACTTCGAGAAAATAAGACGATTGCAGAGTATAAGGAGTAGGATAATTGTAGGGTTTATTTATTATGATATTTTTACCAAGTTTAAAAATTATTTTTCTTTTTATTCAACGCAGCACCGAACAAAGAGGACAACGATCTATCTCATTCTTTCGCAGGATAAATTTTGTAGATGTATGTTTTTGCCTCTTTTTAGTGTAGCTCGTTTCCGTTTCATCGAGATTCAAATCACAACGGTATTAATGAAGTTTTCACTCCAAAAAAATGGTGTGCAACTAACTCACACGCAGTAGAAGTGAAACCTTCAGAAAACTAAGGTAGACACAAGTGTGGGGGAGCTACGGACCACCGCACACAGTGGAGACCAATTATACTAACATATTCTCTCGCAGGCTAAATCCTATAGACGTAGATGTTTGTCTCTTTTTAGTGGCGCTTTTTTCCTTTCATCGAGTTTCAAATCACAACGGTGCTAAAGAAGTTTTCACTTTAAAAAAAACTAAGGATGTAAGTAATAGAGTGTCATAGGACTAGATTACATAACACCGAGCAGAGTACAGCCTCGTGTTTACCACAAGAATATGACAACACAAGCAGCGGTAGCCCGGCCGGCGCATTACCCAGACATAATGCCTCGGTAAGGAATTCATTAGTCAGCGTGGTCAGCCTGGGAAACATGTAACACACTTGTAACATGAACCATAGACCATCCCGCATCCTGCAACCTGCAACCTGCAATGTGCACATAGTCTGTGCATTGTAATAAAGCTAAAACGATTTGGGAGCCTTGTTTTGGGCTGCGGACAGGGTGTTTTCTACGTAACTGCTAAGAATTTGATAGAAGATGGTGAAAGTCTTACGTAATAAACCTTAAATGGACAAAATGCATATATTTTCTTTTTCTATAATTATTCTTACCCAGGGTGATATATGACTAAACAAGAGAGTCTCAAATGTATCGCAAGATTCATTTTGGTCTACGTTTACCCATCGTCATAACGATATGCGTAATCAAATACCTATTATTCTTTCACCTCTTCTTCGCATTCGATAAATGCTGGCGTCCCACAGGGATCGGTTCTGTCACCGACTTTGTTTCTGTTGCACATCAATGACCTCTTGTCATGTGCACCGATTCATTGTTACGCGGATGACAGTACAGTCCATGATAGCTTTTTGTTTGACAAGCCCCCAAAGGGCACACAAACTCCAATAGCTCGGAGGGCTTTGAAGCAAAGAATGGACGGTTACCTCGAGAGTATTTTCTCTTGGGGTAAGAATAACCTCGTCGAATTTAATGTTTCAAAGACCCAATCATGTTTGATAACGTCTAAAAGGGATCGAAATGAAAATCTAGTCTCCTTCAACGGAAGCAACCTTCCGAACAGGACCTCCATTGATATGCTTGGTGTAACTCTAAGTGACCAGCTCAGGTACGGGGGCTCCATCGAAACCAGAGTTAAGTTAGCCTCTCAGAAACTGGGCGTACTGTACAGGGCCCGCAGATACTTTAATAGTACCCAACTGCTAACCCTGTACAAATCGCAAGTGCGCCCCACGGTTGAATTTGGCAGCCACCTCTGGTCTGGAGCTCCAAAATACCTAAAAAAAACCCTTGACTCTGTGCAGAAACGGGCGGTCCGTTTGATAGATTCTCCCATCCTAACAGACGGACTGCAATCTTTAGAGCATAGGCGTCAGGTGGGAATGCTGTCCTTGTTCTACCGGTATTACAATGGAAGATGCTCCGAGGAACTAGCATCATTGATCCCCTCGGCTCCGGTGCATAGTCGGGAAACACGCCAAACACGCGCCCAACATTTGTACACGGTTGACATTACTCACATGAGAACGGGTCGTTTCTATGACTCGTTCTTGAGTTCAACGGCTCGGCTGTGGAACGATTTGCCGGCCTCTGTGTTTCCTCCCTCCTACAACATGGGTCTCTTCAAGACCCATGTTCACTCCTTCCTTTCCTCAAAGAGACCCTCCACACAGCATCTACAAAGATGACATAGGCCCTGAGGGAAATTATTTTCCTCAGGGCCTCCTGTGTGGTGTTAATGTAAAAAAAAAAAAAAAAAAAAAAAAAAAATATAGCAAACTTATTTTGTGGCACCATTTTAATTCAAAATTAATATATTGCTTAGTTTTAAGCATGTTTATTGTAAAAAAACCGCGATGTTTTCTAAGCAATGCTTACTTCAAACGGCTTATTTCAAACTTTTTTTACGAAGTTAGGTTTATGTAGGTTTTTAACAACAAACGCGGTTAAAACTAAGAAATCTATTAATTTTAAATTATTTTTTGTTTTATTACGAATAATTTCCATAATTTCATATCATGTTAAATTTTTGCAAAAAAAAACCAGTAAAACGCTGAACACGTGTAGTGTACGTTTAAATATTATTTCGTGACAAGCTACATTTACAAGTCAATTTGGGAGGCGGGTATGGGTATCACCACCCTGGGAACCATTTGTTGGATAATCAACAATCCTGCCATAGGTCAACCCACGTGGTTCACTACGTAGGTGACTTAGCATGGGTGCCCAAGTTCATGAGGTGTCTAGGTCTTTGCGGCCAATGCGTTTTGTGCATAGAGAGCCGGATCGACAGAGATTAGTTGAGGATTAGATCTTCCTCAACCAATCTCTCACCTGACTTCTCCAGCCAGACGCTCTCGACCCACAGATTCTTAACCACCCCTCATACCTTTTCCTTCCCTCCACACAGCATCCCCAAAGATGACATAGACCCTGAGCGATTTTTTTCCTCAAGCACTCCTGTGTGGAGCTAACGTAAAAAAAGCTCTAACCAAACAATAAATGTTTTGACAAAAAATTAAATCCAATGCTTTCTTAAACGTGGTTTCGGTTAATACGAATTGATTATTTATATTTTAAACGGAATAAAGTAATTTAATAAATTAATTTTCATCATTAAAATGGATATTGATTTTGGAAAATACATTGACTTGATTGATCATGCAGAATCTAATGTAACTATTAAAGATTCATTAACTTGCAAAAACTTTTAAAAACATACCAAATTTTCTTTACTTTGTTTGAACGTTAGAAGTTTAAACAAAAACTTTGATGAAACCATAACCATGCTGGATAGTATTGAGCATCGTCCTGAGGTACTTGTTTTTATAGAAGCCTGGCTGAAAAATTTTACCAATATACCTAACATTCCCGGATACGCAGTTTACAACACAAATAATAACTATTTGCAAAATGATGGTGTAGTTGCCTATGTAAAACAAAATTTTCACGTGACTGTTGAGGAAATTGTTTTCCCTGGAGCAAACTGCTTAAAAATGCAGATATCGAGTACCTTGTGTGTTATAGCTGTTTATAGATCTCCGTCCCTGGCTCATATACATAATTTCCTTGAATCACTGAGTGCACTGCTTGACTCTACATCTCTACAAAATAAGGAGATCATAGGAGCGATATGAAAACTCAAAAATACCTCTCTCTTTTGGCTTTTCATGGCTTGAAGCCAATCATAATTTCACCTACCAGAGTTTCTTCTACCACTTCAAGCTACATCGATCATATTATGGTAAAAATCTAAATTTGAACCACAGGGAGCTGTCTTCACTACTGACATAACAGATCATGATGTGATATTGCTGAGATTTATGAGCTTTACACTAAATAAAATAGCACAAGATAATGAAAACCGTCATCGATAACAATCTTTTGAAGGTCAAATTAAAGAAAGAATCATGGCAGTCAGTACTGTCATCGCAAGATATTAATTTAGCTACTGAAAATTTCATTAAATGTTTAAAAATGCACGTGGAAAGTTCGTCTGTACGAAGTGTAAAGCATAACATGAAATATTTAAAACCTTGGATAAATATTGGAATTATTAAATGTCTCAGAACCCGAGACAAATTACACAACAAATGTCGAGCATATTCCAATAATATTCAACTGCTGGATTATTACAAAAGGTATAGAAACTGGTGTAAAAAATTATAAAATGTACAAAGCAACTCGCCTTGCACCGCAGTATGAGGAATAGATTCATACGTCCGTCACTCCTGGTCACACTGACCCCCAGATTCCTACCCACCCCTCATATCTTTTTCCTTCCCATATCTTCTTCTCCTTCCTTTCCCTTAAAAAAACCCTCCACACAGCATCCTCAAAGATGACATAGGCCCCTAGGGAAGTTGTTTTCCTCGGCGCCTCCTGTGTGGAGCTAATTTAAAAAAAAAAGAGCAAGCATATTACAAAAGGAAACTGTATAACGTTAATGGAAATACCAAACAACAGTGGAAGATTATAAAGGAGGCTGTAAATATACAAAAGGAGCAAGTGTCTATAAAAAAATTAAAAATCAATAACAATATCATCTCAATGGAAGAGAATCCAAATATAATCACTAATCACGTAAATAGCCTCTTCAGTGATATTGGTCCTAGATTCGCAAAACAATTGTGCAGTGCAAATAAAACTACCGAAATGTGTCGTATTAACAATTTTATACCTTCTACTCAATTTTCAGGAGAGAGCTTTGAATTTAAAACTACTAGCGTTTATGAAGTTTCAAAGGTGATAAGTGAAATAAAAATGTCTTTTTCCTGTGGTATTGATGGCTTAAGCATCATGGTATACAAACAGCATGTTTCTGTATTGGCTGGTCCCATATCTCACATTGTTAACCTTAGTTTTAAGAGTGGCACATTTCCTTCTCATTGTAAGAATGCTAAGGTTGTACCTCTTTTCAAAGGTGGGGAAAAAACATAAATAACCCAGACTGGATAACCAAAGACCTTATAAAATTAATCAATAAAAGAAATAAATTACATCTGAAACTAAAAAAAACAACCAAATAACACCTTATTAAAAGCAGAATTTTTAAAAATAAGAAATAATGTCACTACAAAAAAACGAAACTTAAAACAAACACATTACAGTAATCTTTTTAAAAAATGCGAAAATAACAGTAAAAAAACTTGGAACTTAATTAATAATATTCTTCAGAATCAATCTTACACCTCAAGAAATTTTTGCAATAAACTAATCATTAATGATGAAATAATCACTAACAATGTAGAGATATGCGACCAATTTAACAATTTCTTTTGCAACATTGGCTCCTCCCTAGCCGCTAATATACATGGCAAAGTCAAACACAATCCAGCCAATGAAATAACGTTAGTGCATGACAGAATTGAATCTTTATATCTTCAGCCCACTACGGAGTTAGAAATAAGTAAAATATTAAAATCTCTAAAACCAAATGCTGTGCTGGTTACGATTCACTCAAATGTAAGACACTGCTAAGTCTCTCCACAGAATTGATACCTACTTTATCAAAATTAATCAACCAATGTTTTAAAGAGGGAACTTTTTCCGATAGCTGTAAAATTGCTAAGGTGATACCAATTCACAAAGGTGGGTCCAAAATAAATACCTCAAACTACAGACCCATCTCAATCTTACAAATTTTATCTAAAATTTTTGAACATGTAATTTACGAAAGATTAAACAATTTTCTGCTAAAAAAAAATTTCTTATATAAAAAACAATACGGCTATAGAAAAAAATCGAACACACTAGGAGCAAAAAATGACTTAATCAATAAACTTAGAAGCGGCATTGATGGTGGAAATTATATTTTATCCATATTAGTTGACCTTCGAAAAGCCTTTGATACAGTTAGTCATGACATACTTCTCAAGAAACTCGAGAAAAATGGTGTAGTTGGTCCTGCTCTCAATCTACTCAAATCATATCTTAGCAATAGAAAGCAATTCGTTAGCATTAACAATCAAAATAGCAACTACATTCCAATAAACTATGGAGTTCCGAAGGGGTCCATACTAGGTCCACTACTGTTCCAAATTTACATCAATGATATTTCGCAATTAATTTTAAATGGTCAAATCTTTTTATATGCAGATGATACAGCAATTTTCTAATAGGGTAAAGATTTAGATATCTTACTAGAAAATGCACAAACAGATCAACAGTTGGTTTCAATCAAATGTTTTAACAATGGATGTTAAAAAAACAGGATACATGATCTTATGCTCAACCCGTAAAATAGTTCCTCCTCATGTACCCTCAAAAATTGAAAACAACGACCTGCAAATCCTGATCCAGGAAAAATATCTTGGGCTGATCAGTTTTTGACATTTAAATAACACATACAAGGTATTAAAGATAAAATCATCCCCTTAAGTTGCGTATTTAGGGGGCTATCATATCTGTTGCCAAATAAATTAAAAATTGGTTTATATTATAGACTCGTACACTCACATTTAAATTATTTGACTGAAATCTGGGGAAACGCATGTGAAACAGACATAAATGAATTACAGGTAATACAAAACAAGGTAATCAAAAAATCTTCTTCGTCAGAACCACCGGGGAGAGTACGCAGGGTCAAAATTTGATCTTCATCGAGATCACAATTCTCATTCATTCTTGAACTCATTTTATGCCTTCAAAAATGATAAAGAATGTAATAAAAATAAAATATCCTCATAAATATTTCAATTCCATATCAAAATACAACAAACAAAATAAGTTTATTCGCAGAGTTGGTTGATATTGACATATTGACTAACTACAACTACATATTGACAAATATTGATAACATATTGACAACTCTTGGAATACATAGACCTCATATGAGGCCGATTAGTTTTTGCAAAGAAATCAATATAAAATCTTAAGAAAATAACATTCTAATGGTTTCACAAGTAAGATGTATGTATAGAGCATATAAAAATAGATATTTACTAAAATATTATGAAAATAACATTCTAATGGTTTCACAAGTAAGATGTAAGTACAGAGCAACTAAAAATATGAATTTACTGTTTATAATGGTTGAATTTCAATATTTAATGGTTCGTTGAAAGGAGGAGAAACAATTTACTTTTGCAATGAAATTTCAAATCAACCTGGGTTAGTGTATTCTTGTGATGGCAAGTTTTTGAACTATCAATTGTCATCAAGCAAGGTCCAAAGTGATCTATGGTGAGGTTGTATTTGAAAAGATGATTGGAATTATGAAATGGCAGTTTGTCAAAGATGATTAATTTTGGGGCCTCATATGAGTATCTCGTGTTCGAGAGGGTTAAACCTTTTTTTTCATCTTCCTCCTGCCAAATATATAGCATGTTAAATTATATACATATATTTATTATTTACAACTTAATCCTTAAAAACAAAGCAAAAACAAAAAAAATTATTTTAAATCAGATCTCAAAACTATTTTATGTATTTATTAATCTTAAGTTAGCTCACATCTTTGTGTGTACTAATATTTTATAAAGATATAAACATTTACATTGGTTGGCAAACATAATCATTTTTTAAATGTTACACATAAATAAAGACATTAATAATTGAGGAAGACGTATTTTCGTAATTCTTTTTTAAACTTATTTATATTTTTTATCTCAGTAAATTCATTCGGGTTGTTGTTATACAGTTGGACGGCCTGGTGCATCAGAGATTTCTGGGTGCTTGATTTTTTTCTTGTCGGCAGTCTAATTTGCTTTGAATTTCTTGTCCCGTGTCCGTGTGTTTCGTTATTATAATGTATTTTTCTTTTTAGTTCCTTAGACATCATCCCCATGTTAATTTTATGTAAAAAAATAAGTACATTAAAATACACAGTTTGCTTCACCGTCAACATATTTAGCTCTTTTAGCATGTCTCGTATTCGTGTGTATATGTTGCACTTAAGTATTATTCGCATCTATGGTCGCCCTAAAAGTCTACATTAATGTACTACCTAGCGCCATCAGTTTAGTAGGTACCAGTAGGTACCCATAATCTCAATCTGTAAGAAATACAACAATATTGTTCTTTTAATATCTGTATAATTTTGTGTTATTTTATTAACTTGTATAATTATTGTTAACCTCAACACAGGTTTGTCCTAGTGAGGTAACAAATTGTATTGTAAACATTTTACCTGCAGTGTAAAGAAACAATAAATAAATAAAATTGAACAAAAGTTTTGGTATTGCTATAGAGGACACTGTGTGACACACACGAATAAATATTATATCCTGCCCACGTCCGTGAATTGAGCGCACTGAGGTTATATTTTCATGAAACATCATCCTAATATTGACCGAAAAACGATCACTTTCTTTGGAATTTAAAATGCAATATACGTTCACAAAATGCGGTGGATATCTTAATCTTAATTGTCGAAATGGGATGGCCCTGATAAGTACAGTGATACATTTTAACACTGAAGGAAGATGGTACAATCATCGAAAAGTAACTTAGGAAATTACAAAAAGATGAATAACCACACATATTTCTTCCATCTCTTTAAATGTTATATTTGATTGGCTGGAGTCTGCTTAGTAATTCTAAAATCTTTTGAAGTCACTTCTTAAGCGTAGCTACTCATACAAAGATCAATTGTTTTTACTTGGAATCAACCTTGATAATCCGACTTATCCTTTTCTAAAGACATGAAGAAATTCGATGGCAAATAGTCTTTTCCAAAGAAAAATGGCATCTCCTCATAATGGGCAATCGGACAAAAGCCTATTTTCAATAAGGTAACAATTCCAGAACAAAACATCTACATACTTGCCTACATTGAATTATTTCGATTGCCCTAACAATGCTTAGTTCAAACTAAAAGCCGATAAAAGGATCTCCTGGTTAAGTAAAAGTACCTTTTAATAGAAAAAGGTTTGATCTATTTATTTGTTTAATGAATTCGGCATATTGGATGTAGTGAACATTTTGAATCAAGCATGCGAATCTTTTTAGGAATTGTAGTTTTCAGGATGAGACCATTGTTTCACGATAGTTACATTGTACGGACCAGTGTCCTTTTCCCTTCCTCCGGGAAATTCGTATAAAATTTTCATTATTGCTGGAATTTATACAGAAAATAAATGCCATGGGCTATTGCGAGTGTGAGAAGGTAGAAGCGGCGGAAGGGGTGGGAGCGGGGAGGGGTTGGTCGTGAAGGGCTTTCACTTTAATTAACGGCATTTGCGTTGGTGATTCAAATGGTCGGATTCCATCTCGGTTATATCGGAGGGCTGGACACATTGTTACCACATTCCAACTTATTGCCTTCTATGATAAAGCTTTTTGAACACTTTCAAACATAATTGATTTTATTTTGAGATTTTAATTTAATTTGCGATAAGTGCTTGATCTTCGTTGACCCCAACATATATGGTTAAATACGCACTGAGAAACAGTTTCATTACTTCACAAAATTTCTATTGAAGATCTGTTTTCCAAATTCATTGGGATTGTTGTTATACAAGCGTTCATTTCTAAATTGAAAGATACTTTGAAAGCTTTGACGTAGTGCTTAATATGTATCAAAGTAGTTTGATTGTGATTTATATAAATTACTAGCTGAACCCGACCACGCTTCGCTGTGGCTTTGTCTGTTTTTAATTATTAGAGGAGTTAACAAAAATTGTCCAGCAACTGTGCATTTTCCAAGAAGACACATTGCTTAATTGAATAACTGCTGTGACTATGCTGTAGTGTAGAATATAAGGGAAGAAAAAAAAACATTCGTAAATTTAAAAAAATATTTATTTATTCAGACCTTAAATGCTTATACAATATCATTTTATTATAGATTAGCACCTATTAGTGTCAGCAATTCTTTGTGGTTGATCATTTATGCGTTGCAAAACGATATTGCGAGGATGAAATTCTTCTCCAACCATGACAATTCCCACCTCATTAATTGTTGGCGCATTATATCATCTGACATGCTCACTTGCCGGTGTTTGATCAGCACTAATGATAATTTTATGGCTGTCTGATGGCATGAGATCAATTGTATTTTTGAACATTCGAATTAAATTATTGTTATCATGTAACATTTTTTGCAACGACTCAACAATATGCCTTTTGACTTTAGTAGAGATTTGACAGCGTGCATTCAACTAATCATTTTGATCTCCCATGAAATATATTTGTAGAAATTTATGTTGATTGCTGTGAAAAGGAAGTAAAGAGCCAGCTTTATGGTAAATTTGTCCCTGAATTTTAAACGTCGGCATAAAATTTTCTGTTATAACGTTAGCGCCAAATGAAGTCATCTGAAAACATGAATTGTATTTTCTAATATTTTTGAGGAAATGTTTTGAATCATCAGTAATTCCTTGGAACAAATTTATCAGTGGTGCTATTGGCTGATCAATTTCAGGTAGCTTCACTTTGCCGCTCGCACAACACATTCCTTGAGTTTCTCCTTTAAATTTCATCGCTTTGCAGTGTGGACAAACTTTATACATTTTACCGATTTGAACAAATTTACAAGAGGTATTGTAATCTGGTTCGTATGAAAAAGCAATTCGATGGTACGAAGCATGGTTATTCAAAAGTTGCACTTGCATTCGTCTTCGGCGTTGATCTATTTATTCTTGACGTTGTTGAGATGAATGTGCTGCTCGCCTTCTTCGCGTTTCTACTCGTAAGCTTTTAAGTCTTTCTTCCCGACGATTCGCCAGTTCTTCTGCTCGCCTCTGAATAATTCTAACTCGAAGATGTTCATTATCGTCTAAACGTTCTTGATCAGTGCGGTTTGATCTTCTCTGACGATCTGCGTTTGCGTGTCGAGTACGACAGACGACAGCCTATGTTTGAACGTGAGCGAGGCATCCCATGAATGGTGATAAACTTACACATCAATCATAATTAATAATTTATAATTTAATCATAATTAAAATAATTTGGTCATAATTTGTTAGATATAATTCTACTTTTAAATCCGATTAAATTCTTCTAATACCTAAATGTAGGTATCATAAATTTTTGTAAATTTAATAAAATTAATAAAATGGCAACACTGTCTAGAACTCTCATTCCGTTGTTTACTATAACAAATTAAGAGTCAATTTAAAACGCATAAAATTATCCTTTTCCTTTGGAACTTCCAAATAAAAAGTATGCATAAACGCTCTTCTGCTAAAATTCAATGTTCTGTAAAAATTTTGTGTCAATACATCGATTACTTTCCGAGGTTAGCGAACGCAAACATACGGAACCTAAATTTTTATATATATATAGATTATAAGCAATAATTATTAGCCTGAAATACTCATTTACATTGAAGAAATCTCCCGAGAAAAGATACATTCCGCCAACGGGACTCGAACCCGAGCCCTTCTGATTTCCGGTCAACTGCTCTTATCCACTGAGCTACGTCGGCTTATCTCCTGCCCGCCAAATAAATCAAAATATACTAGTGTTTCATTCAACAATTACTGCTTATTACATTTTTCCACCTGCAAACAATTAACTTTATTTTATATGAGAAAGGCATTGTAAGTGCTGAATCTCCCACCAGGTGGCGTCGAGACAAATTATGTCTACGCCACCTGGTGAAATACTTTAACTCATCAAATATTAATTATTATTTTTTAATTGATAAACTAATGTTTAAGACAAGATTTTTTTATGCACAGCACAAAGTGTAACAATTATTATAAGTAATAATTATCAGCCTGAAATACTCATCTATATTGAAAAAATCTCCCGAGAAAAAATACATGCCGCCGGAGGGACTCGAGTCCGACAGGTGATTCAATGTAGATGAGTGTTTCAGGCTAATAATTATTTGTGCTATGCATACAAATCTTGTCTTAAACATTAGTTTATCAATTAAAGAATAATAAGTGGTTTATATAGTTGAATCTAAACTAAAAAACTTTTTTTTTTGCCGGGAGATTTATTGGAAGGGTCACGTTGCGGAACGTATGTTCGAAAATTCTTGAAGATATTTAGACTAAATCCTGACTGCAGCCGGCTCGCACATCAGACTCCTGAATAAAATATTATTTTCCCGTGCGGCATAAAGTCTGGGCACCGTATTATAGGCCGTGCCTTCTATAGCCTATACTGCGAGTACTCTACATCCTGTACGAGTACAAGGAACATACGGACCGCTCGGAGCTCTACGTGACGCCTACACCAAGAGGCCCAAATGCAAAAACCATGTAACGCTTAGGCAGAAGTTTTAAGCTTCTTCCCAGCGGCTCGGGCGGCGTTGCCGGCTCTGCTCTCTCCCATTGCGCATCGCGGGATTTATATATATTTTTTGTATGACGAACCCGACACGATTTAATGGACACCGTTACTTGACAATCATTAGCCGTAAGTGGCTACAATATATCACTGTCTAAGCTTTCTTTCTTATTCGCTTCAGATGAGAAGTTGGGGTGAAGCAGGAAGGGGAAGGGGAAGAAGGAAGTTGGAAGGGGTGGGCGGGAAGGGATGAATGTTTGTTGTCTTTTGAGGTGTCATTTATATTTCTACGTTGGAGCTTTTACGGTCTCACTGACAATTCACTTAGTTGCTGAAAGCTCTTTGAAGGTAAATTATTATAGAATGATACGGAAACTGATATCAGATAAACAAAAAGAAATGAATAACACGTTTGATTGATTCTGCACAATTGTATTCCCTTCCATTAGCTGCTAGTATAAATATGGCATATCCTCAATCCTCATACTGCGTTCATTATCCGAGACGTTTTATGATTAAGACTGAAGTAGGAAACGCATTAACCGATTTAATGTTAAATAAAAAAGACAAATACTTTGAATAATCTGCACAATAAATTTCTTCCCGTTGTGATAAAATGTGGATGAAAAAAAATAGATATATATTTTCGTGGGCATCATAGTAAAACGTGTTCTTTGGTAATAGTATGTAGATAATTTGTATGATATAGATTGGAAAAATATGTCTCCTTTCTTTTATTTCATACTACCTAGTTTCCGGCATGCGTTGCTATGCCATTTATTAAAGAAATTGTTTCTTCCTGCGTGTCCTTTCCCATTTATCCTGTTCCTCTCTAGCGTCCCCTTCACGTCTCGCGTTCCCACTCCGATTCCTCCACCTTCCTTCTCCCCACTCCACTCCCCAACCCTCCCCCGCCCCCCGAACTCTCCTTCCGAATTACCCTCCCCCTCTCCCAGGTTCCCCCCCTTCCCGCGAACCCCCTCCCCAAGTTCCCCTCCCCCCTCTCCCTTCTCGCATTCCTTACATTCAGTCCCGGTACATTCATTTTTCAAACAACTCACCTGCCATGTACTGCAATTTTTTAATACAAATTTCATAATACCAGAGCTCAATATTAGTTTTATACAAACACTGTTCTAACAATAACAAATACAAAAAAAGCGTTCGGAAGTTTTGCGGATACATACATTTTGGCGATTCATTTTTATCTATATAGATAGATAGATTTATTTTTCATTTTTAAATTCACTTTTCGATTTTTTGAAATAAATTTTTTCGTTATTTTAACACAAAAGGGTCTGAGAAAAATAATTCCTCTCAAGGCATCTTTGGGAAGGTTTTGTGGAGGGAATTTTGAGGAAAGGAAGGAGGGATGTGCTGGAAAGGAAAAAGTTTTGAGAGTTGGGTACCTATGGCAGTGGTGTTGGTTATCCAATAAATGGTTTCCGGAACGGCGGTATCGTTAAAGTTTCCTAAATAATTCAATGCTTCATCAAAATTTGACCAAGCTATAAGTGTGAATTTTAATTTCTAACAGTAAAATGAAAACATTTTTCATTCTTTTTTTAAGCACCTCTGTATTCCGTACCACGCCAGTTTATTTTCAAGATAATTTACAATTTGGCTTGTGGGGGATGAGCATTATTTTAATGTCCGCTGCATTATGACCTTGCTACCTATTAGCAAGTAATGCGTAATGGAGTGGTGATGGCATTATCCTGCGACTGTTATTACCCCAACAGCCTTAGTTATATATAACTCATTAAAAGGCTAAATAGGCAAAATGTAATATTTACTTATTAAATTTACACTTAAGACCCATAAAAGCAGTAAATCCAAAATATACTTTTAAAATTATTAAAATTTTTAACTTTTTTTTTTACTTACTTCCACATGAGAGCACATTTTTGAGGTATTATGTTATGATGCGCTTCCCCATTCTTTAGCTAACGTTTTGACATCTTTACAGTTTCTATCATCAAGCCAGATACGCTATAATAGATTATTATTAGTTTGCCAGTTTTTCCTAAAAAGCATTTTGTTAAATGCCACCAAAAATGTATTCTTGATGGAAAACCTTGAGAAAGGAGCACCTTTCCATTATATTATCACATTTATGTCTGTCGTATACACTCCATGCGCTAGCTAGAATCGGAGGTGATGTTATCTCTCGTATTTAAAGTGAAGTTTTCTTGCAAATTTATCTTCTTCTTCTTCAATGGCGCTACAGCCCATTTCGTACCTTGGCCTTCTTCAAAATAAGTCTTCCAATCTGCGACATGGAGTAGTCCTCTTGCATCCTTCCTGACATCATCCTGCCATCTCAGTCTAGGTGTGCCCGCCTTTCGTTTACCTCCCGAGTGTTCTGTTTGGAGCTTCTTCGGTACTTGGCATTCGGTGCAAATGTCCGGCCCATCTTAATTTTTGGAGCCTTAAATGGGTGGAGAGTCTGGGAGCTTGGTAAATACCATAGAGTTCATTATTATGGCAGATTCTCCATGCCTCTGCCTCTCGCACCGCTCCTAAGATTCTTCGAAGTACTTTTCTTTCGAAGGTGTCCAGCTGTTCCGCTGACTTTGCTGTCAGTGTTTCCACCTCTCATCCATAGGTCAAGGCCGTTCTAATAATTTTTTTATCTATTTATCTCAATTTGAGAGACGAGTTTGGGTACCGCCGCCTCGGAAACCGTTTATTGGATAACCGACACCTCTGCCCTAGGTCACCCCAAGTTGGATTGTTGGTTTGGTGACATAGCGGGGGTGCCCGGGTTAATGGAGTGGGGTTAGTCATTGTTTGTTGTTAAGGCATATGCGTCTGCTAACCAACTGTGAGGCAGGACGGATCGGGAGACTCTGGTGAGTGGAGACCTTTTGACCTCTCCAGCAGGACTCTCACTTAACACCTCCGTGCACGTGCACACGTGGGATGAATAGATTCGTCCATCACTCCTGGACATACTGACCCCCTGATTCCTATCCTCCCCTCATACCGTTTTCCTTCCCAGAACTTCCTCTCCTTCTCTTCCTAAAAACTCCTTAGCAGAGCATCCTCAACGATTACACAGGCCCCAAGGGAAATGGTTTTCTTCAGGGCCTCCTGGGTGGAGCTACACAATGTAAAAAAACATCGTTTCAGTTCCCATCATCAGGGCAGATGTTATGTTTACATGGTTTAATCATCATCATCACTCTTGGCTCCACAACCCCTGGTGGGTCTTGGCTTCCTCAAGAGTCTTCCTCCACGCATCACGATTTTGTGCCAGCTGTCTATTGTTTTCAATCTCCAAGGTGGATATATCTTTGAGGACGTTGTCGCTCCACCTTAAACATAGTCTTCCTAGGCTCCTTCGCCCTATCGGTCTTGAGTTCAGCAGGAACTTTGGTGCTTGATGCTCGGTCATTCTCTCTACATGACCCAGCCACCGAAGTCTTCCCAGTTTTATAAATTTTATGATGTTTAGATCCTTAAACAGAGTATGACCGGTCAGTGGTTGAGTGGGCATCGCGTTTGGGTCCCACCCAGGCGTCCCGTGTTCGATTCCTCGGCTGGCTAAGTCCTCCATCACGACTCAAAAAACATTTTCGGCTTACTGTGGTGGTAGTAGGAGATTTTCAAATATTGTCGGGTTATTCGTAACCCGGGAATATTTGTCTTTCTTTCATAAAAAAAAAACTAATATAGCTCATTGTTATAACGTCTGCGCCATAATCCATTTTCTGAAACCGGTCCGAAGATACGCCTCAAAATATTCCTTTCAAAAACATCCAGTGCTCGCTCATTTGTCTTAGTTACCCAAGTCTCAGATGTGGTTTACACGGTATAACACCCCAAAAATCAATTACGATAATAGGTATTATTGACCATGAAAAGATTCATCAATATCCTGAAATCTAAAAGTTTGGATACTAAAATGCTGCCTTATTTGCATAAGCTGATGTGAGCTTTCTAAATTTAGATTTGCTTGCGTGTTTATTGTTCGTATTATCAATTTCGCAGCTATCATCAATTATCCGTTCAGGACCGTGATACTCGATACATGCACTCTCCTGCGAAGTGAGCCATATGCGGCCTTTCCCACCAACGTTTTAATTCCGAATCAATTTCCCAGTTATCTGTATCGAGTTATGGCGGAAAATGTGGGGTAGGGAGTCACATATCGTTAGAGGCGGACCTGCCACTTCCCTCCCGGTCCTATACTTCTCTAGTACCGTACTACCATACTACGAACTGAGTACTCAGCGTAGTCTGCCGTGTTTATAAACAAGTGCTAGTTGGGAATGAAGTAGTGTTTCACAATAATACAAAGGGGTTAAGAGGGCATTACCAGAGAAAGCCGGAAATACGTCATTTTCAAAAAAGTTTTTAGACGTATTGACTATTTTCCACAAAAAAATATAAATGGATTTCGAAAGATTGTTCTTTTATCTAGCATTCGCATGTAATAAATTTTTAGATATTTTTTTAATTTTTAGTATAATAAGGTTATTCCATAGGTCGTTGGCAGATTTGTTAAATTTTCAAAAAAGTTTTTGTATTATACCACACCTATTTCAAATAATGTAATCATGCAGTAAAATAAATCAATACATTATCTAGCAGAGTTATGTATTAGAATTTTAATTTTAGTTTCAATAAAATCATTAAAAAATATGTACGTACATGTGTTTCTTGACGAAAATTGGTCCATTTGTGTATTTATTTGCGCACTTACAAACTAATATATTTTAGATTTTTTTAACATTCTTATTAAATTTAGACATTATTGAAAAATGATAAATACTTATAATCAAAAAATAACTACAAAAAGTACACTATTTTAATAGTTTTATCATCACGCCTTTCAGCATTTTTGGATGAAGGTATAAATTAAAGCTAATTTGGATTGAAATAAATTCGATATTTAGTTATAATTTAAAGAAGCTGGTACGGAGAATAATTAATCTTTCTCATTGTAACCGCCCTGCACGATCGTAAGAACAACTTTCGACGAAATGTGGATTTTCGTCCGCTGGCTGGTTAAACGCTCTTAAGGAGACGTACTTACCTTATTTTAACCAGCTATTTTGAGCTCATTTGAAGAAAAACATATGTAAGGCATATTGGTCTCCCATGACTTTTAATTTTTTTTTTCACCTAAAAACTTTAACAAAATCAGTGAGTGTTGAATTGTTGGTGTCGCTGTAAGGTGCTAGAAAGTAACTCAGCTTGAGTGACCAGTGACGGCACATGAATGATTTTTTATTTATTAAAAATATATATATATTAGCAAATGATGGCACCGGATACCAACATTGAACAGCTGATTAAATTTTAACAGTTACGTCCATCAAACTGTATAGTTTAACAACAAATACGTCTGAATCTTGATTATATTCCAAATATCTGAATTTTATACCGGAACACAATAATTTACATTATTTTATTTGTTAGGTAATATTTTGTCAATACTATCGCTAGCCTGATTAAGAGTTTATTTAAAATGGTGAGGGTTAGTATCATTAGTCCGGTCAATTAATGGTCCAATAGGAGGTGTAGAGTCCATAAGCAGGTACCTAAGCGATTCCTTCAAAACTTGTTGAGGGTGCTTAGGTGTGAACATACCAAAAGTCCTGACGTCTGGGTGGTAGGCTAGGTAAAAATGTTGTAAGGAAAAATTATCTTAGAAAAATGAAAACTCATAAAATTATCTACAACTTTTATTCTTTACGTAATTTTTAAATTCCCAACCGTTTTTGAGCTACACGCTCCACAAATGTAGATATTTTCGAAAAAAATCATTTTACCAAACGTTTTTCATCAAACATTCCTTCATATCGTCTAAAATATTCACGGCTACCCAGCCGTAATACTCATTACGAAAATTATGTATAGAATAAAAGTTGTAGATAATTTTATGAGCTTTCTTTTTCTAAGATAATTTTTCCCTGCAACGCACCATTTTTTGAGACATAAGTGGAAACCCGAAAATTGGGACCTTTCCCCCTACCTTCCCCCCTAGCTTACCACCTAGACGCCAGAACTTTTGGTATGTTCACACCCTAAGCACCCTAAAGTAGTTTCTGAAGGAATCGCTTAGGTACCTGCTCACGCACTCTACACCTCGTTCCTTGACCGGTCCAAATAGCATTATTTAGTAATTATTAACTAGCATTTATAAATCGCTACCGCAGCCGCAGGTAAATAAATTTGCCAGAAAACTTCTCTTTGCATTCGTGAGATGCCAGCACTTATGTTTGTAGCCAGCGCGTGGATTGTGTACGACAGACGTTAACGTAATAATATAATGGAAAGGTGCTTACATTTTCCTGCAAGAATACATTTTTATGCGGCATTTAACAAAATACTTATTAGGAAAAATGGTAACCTAATAATCTAACTACAAAAATGTACTATACTGAGTGCTTAAAAATAATATCACTATTTTATTGGTTTCAATTATTATTTTTTAAATGTTTACAAAAGATTGCCTATTTGATTGATATGCATAAACAGTAAAAAAACAATAATTTGGTATTGAAACGTTAAAGCCAACATAAGTACTATTTGATCCAAACAAATTTCACAAAAAAACATACCTTTTACATTTTTTCTCCATTATTTTTACTTTCGACGCAAAACAAAAAACGGAATGAAGTGGCAATCACGAAAAATAAATCGTTCACATAACAACGATGATTGATAACAAAAGGTGGATGATAAAACTGTCCCCATCCGAATCCACTGTACCCCCCCTCCCCCTCTTCATCCCCACGGTGATAATTCGATAACACTGCGGTGCTGCCATTAGTGGTGAGCTATGTTTTCATTATTTATTGGTAACGTACACTTTTTGGATGTGCATTGCGAAATCAACAAATGGATGGGGATTGGAAATAAATAATGCACTTTTGCATTTTTCAGCACTGGAATTGCACCGATCCCTTTTTAAATGTTTAATTTCGCATACTCTGTACGATGATTACAAAATTCTCTCGTACATTAAATTCCTCAATATTCATTAATGTATTTATTTTTATGTGATGTCATCATTACTTCTGAGCGGAAACAGAGGAACAATGCCATCCATGTTGAAATAGAAATAGGCGGGGAGGGTAAAGAACGATGAAAAGATAAAGCGATAAAATTGTCCGTTTACCGAAATAAGGTTAATTTTCGCTCAACAACCTAGAAGTCCGGTTTTGTTAGATAGAGCACAAGGTGTTGGTTTTATTATTATAACTGTATGATATTGTAAATGACTACTTCTGCAGGATTGCCTTACTTCATAATCTCTCCCTATCAAGCACTTGTCAATCGAATGTGAATCAGAGTGGTTAATAAATGACATTGCATTTGTAAACGTATTCTTAATAAACACCACAAAACCATATAGTATAGACGATAAGATATATAGTTTCAACATTCTTCAACAGATGTCGTTAGTATAGATATGGTAGTTGTTGTATCTTTTAGGTGGTTTTTAGGTGTCTCTACAGTTGTCAGTTAGGTTGTATATTATAAGGGTTTTATTTTTCGTCGTTCATGTCTAATGCACAAAGTGTTTGTGCGCCCAGCTTCAGGTTGATTTAGATTGATTTAGTTGATTTTATTTTATGGTACGAACCTCTGGTCCAGTTAAATATTAATTATAAACCTTACGATAACGTAAATAAAGCAATTTGTAATCTCGACGGACCTTGATCTTAATTGGAGTTTTCCCGCACAAATTTCAAGTAATCTCAATCACTGGGATTAAAGTACTTCACAGATATATAAAAAAATTAAGGTATAAAATTAAACTCTTTAATTTTATACCCTGAAGATGCTTGACTAAAGCGAAACCGGTCGGTACTATAAAAAATAAAATAAATCGTGGTTAAAAAACAAAGTTGTTGTTTTATTTCATTCAATATGTCAAATCACAAAGTGACTGCTTTCTATCAAAAAAAAAATATAAAGATATTTTGTCATTACATTGTACTGCCTACTTCTAATAAACTCTATGTCCAAGACTGTAGAACTCTAGTCATACTAGCATAGCTACCAGATATGACAAAAAGGATGAAACAAGTGGCAAACAAGGACCCATTTTGATGAAGTTTGAATATGTTTATATCCAAACTTTATAATGCCATTAATTAAAAATGAGCAAATTCATTCCAATTAACAATCTCAAGTGTTAGAAAGTTGTCAATATTGTTGGTACACGTGTTAGAAAATATGGCTGAGCTTCTCTTTATAATAATTTAAATATCCAAAGCTTTTGTCAAAGAGGTTCCATGGTAATAATTAATATTCATAGTATTTTTAATCGGGGTTCATCAGACATTAATCTTATTTAAACATTTATAATGTCCAAGCAATTCTATGAATAAAGATTTAAAATAAAAATATATTTAGTCTGAAATATGTACGAATGAGAGTCAAAATCTGATCTACGTGATCATCTTAGATTATACGACGTACATCTCAAATACTTCAAGATTAATATACTTAAAATTAAAAACTAAAAAGTAATTGGAAATATCTGTAAAAATAGTGTAATTAGTTAATTAAATAATGTATTTTTTATGTCCCAACTATTCCCGACCGCCTTGAGTCAGAGATTTTATAACATCCCCAATTATTGGGGTATGTTGTGCAGCTGAAACTAGAGGGGAGGGGAAGGAAATGGGGAGTAGAAGTGTAACTTAAAGGTTTTAGCAATTTCTATTTTGTAATTTTGAAAAATCACCTCAAGGGCGCTGATGTAACTAACGAAATAATTATATGTGACATGTGACATTGGTGTTAAAACACGAGCACTAACCTTAATCATGAGAATAACTTCCGGAAAGTCGGGCGCTAGGTCCGTCAGATGACATGACCATTTTATATTAACTCCTAATCTTTACATCTAAAAGAAACCAGTATCTGGTAAAGTAAAACTAACACCTCCACGATGTCAGCCGGAGAAACCGAAAATCCTGCCTCTTCCACCCGTAAAATCCATTGAGTGGCCGCTCTTCCGTTCCCCGCTAGGTGTCGCCACTATCTCCAGTGTGAACAACGCAAGTAGTAAGAACCGTGTGCTAAGATTCAAATAGTGATTTAAATCGAATTAAATGGGGTAACAAGTTACTATAAATTAATTGAATTAAATGGGGTAACAAGTTACTATACATTGTTTAACTGTTACAGAAGGTTGCTGTTCAGGTGTGGTCACAAAACATGACTAAAGCCATTTCAAGCCATGTTTCGATTGTGAATAGTTGTCTTTCACCAGAGCGATACTGAGAGTAACTTTCACTCTTGGAAGGGCAATATACTCTCTCCTATTAGATTTAAACTTAGAATATTATTCGATATGTGATTCAAACATAAAATAGTCGAGGAAAATCAATACTGATCAGGACAGACTTTGGTAATATGTTATTTTGCAGTATAAAACGTTGTTATTACTCGTATTATTCGATTCGATAGATTTATCACGCTGAGATTAAGTCATAAAAAAATGTATTTATTTGATATTTAAAATTAGGACATAACTAATTTGAATCCACGTGGAGTGCCCGCCACTTGCAGGCAATCTATTTAGAATGTCCTTACACTTACTACCACATTTCCTTCACGATGGAAATTCTGTATTATGTATAAGCAAGTAAGAATTGAGAGTGTTAAACAATCAAAAAACTTAATAATAACGAAAAGTAATAATTTGCCAACTTTTTGAAGTGCAGGCTACTTGCAACGGATAAGTTTATTTATTCCGTATGAAACCGTCTTACGGTAAGTACTTCCACTCATGGCACATTCAATGTGTTATTTTTTGTTCTTCCTGAAGTTACTCCTTCAGTACAGTTTTCGCTGCACGCGGGGAACTTCACCCACTCTATTCCCACTTATTCGAAATATTCGTATTTACGAGTAAGCTTTTTTTACACTAACGCCATACAGGAGGCACTGACAAAAATAATTTCCTGCAAAATTTTATATTTGGAGATGCTGTGTATGGATCTTCTAGAAAGGAAAAATGTATGAGGGGTGGGTAGGAATCCAGGGGTGGGTATGTCCGGAAGTGACGGATGTATGAATCCATCTTTCCCGCTGCGGTGCAAGACGATGGGTCGAGAGAGACCAGCTGAAGAGGTCAAAAATTCTCTCCAAATTGGCCTTTCCTGTTCCGGCCTGCCACATATCTGGTGGTCAGGCGCATCCGCCACCAAGGTCTGGAGAGAAATTCTAATTAAAAGCTTCTCACACAAAATCAAGCTAACCCCAACTCGAAGAAGAATTGAAAACTTTGCGATCATGAAATCAAATCGAAAATACTACACCTAATTTTAAAAAAAATGGAATGACAAGTCACTCGAGTACTAAAATACTTGTTTTTATCATTATTTTTTTCATTATTTAGGGTTATCATTACAGACCCAACTTGTATTGACGTCGTTTGAGAGGATATAAATGTTGAAATAAAGTACACATGCGACTTTTAGTCGAGGACGAGTAGCAACACAACGTATGTCGACGCCATTTTAGAGGATATGGAGATGAAATAACGTGCACACACGTCTTTAAGTCAGGGGCGAGATACAACATATATATAACGAATATTGACTTCATTAAAGAGGATACGTGAGGAGCAATAACGTACACATATGTCTTTTAGTCGGGGACGAGATACGACACAACGTATATCAACGTCATGTTCAAGGACATGTGAGATGAAATAATAATGTACACATATATCTTGTACTCGTATATCTTTTGGTCGGGATACGACTCGTATGTCTTTTGGTCAAGATACGACAACACATATTTTGACGTCATTTTAGAGGATGTGTGAGATGAAATAATGTACACATACGTCTTTTACTCAGGGGTGAGATACGACACAACATTATATTGACGTCATTTTAGAGGATATGTGAGATGAAATAACATACTAATTAATTAATTCCATGATATGTATCTATATGTATGATTATGTACATGTATGCGAATACCTGTGTGTATGTTTGTGTGCATATAAGTGTATATATGTATGTATTTGTATAAACATATGTATGTATATATGTATGTGTGTGTAAGTTTATGTACATGTACCCGTCTCAGAAAACACTTGGTCTAGTGAGGCGGGTTACTTAATTGTTTGTACAAGATCTTATGATTACGATAAATACCCGGGTTACCGGCATTAAAAAAATACACATACGTCTTTTAGCCGGGGACGAGATACGGCACAAATTACATTGATGTCATTTTAGAGGATACAAGAGATGAAAAAACGTACCTACACGTACGTCTTTTAGTCATGGACGCGATAAGACATAACGGACAGGGACTTCATGATTTGTATTGTAGTAGTATGTATATTTCTGTTTATACATAAATATTTAGTACTGAATATTTTCATCGACCTAAAACAAAATACATGCATTCGTTACACCATACATATTACACCATTGTGTATAAATATTTTAATACTGATTTTCATCGACCTAAAACAAAACACATGTGTCCGTATCACGAACCTTTGTTTTCCGGCAATAGTCCGTCGATTTATTTTAACAAATGCTTCGCTCAGATTTAACCGTTTTTATTTAGTTTCTTACAAAATATGTCTTTCTTCATTTTTTATTGCATTTATTGATCATCGTTCTTGGCACATACCCCATTATAAACAAAGGTAAAGAGTTTCGAGTTTTCTTTCAAACTATTTACCGTGGTAGTTAAAATACATTATGTTCCTGTAACAATATTCGAAAGAATATGTTTCAATGTGAATCGACAAACAATGGATTTGCGAAAAAAAGAGCACAAGAATGTGTCATTTCAGAAAGCCATACTTTATATTTCACGAGACATATTTGCTTCGATAAAAGGATTGCCGCTATCAAAGTAACATGAAACTTTAAGTATAAAGTCTGATACGAGACCCATTTCCTGTAAAACGTTATAAAGTATCGAATTCAAATTTCATGCCGATATAGAGTACAGGGTGGGTAGAGAGCAGCGGGTAGTGGGGAGTATAGAGAGTACCGAAAGTTGGGACAATACAGCGCAAGTTAAATAAGATATTGTGCAAGTTGGCGTCATGCGACGGTCTCGGGGGTCGCGCCATGACAAACTGTTGTTTGCGAGGAGCCGCTCGTTGCTCGCTTGGGACACCGACTTCCTTCTAGCCATGACTATATTCTAATACATTCACTGGAGCCAACATACCAACCCCACTGTGAGGCTGAATAGTAATGGTGTAGGATGTAGATATTTTTGTAAATATTTGTATTCATGTTGGTTCGAATACGGTAATACTATTTCTTACAGAAAAAATGTTTTGATATTTTCACCTTTTTTATGGTTTATATGAACTCCACAAAAGGCCTGAGGAAAATTTTGGGCATGCTGTGTGGAGGGTTTTTTGTGGATGGGAAAGAGTGAATCACGCTCTTGAAGAGACCGTTGTTGTAGAAGAGAAGAAATACAGAGGTCGACAAATCCTTCCGTAAAGCTCAAGAACGAGGCTTAGAAACGATTCGTTCTCATGAAACAAATGTCAACTGTGTACAAACATTGGGCGCATGTTTTGCGTGTTACCGTGCACGGTACCGGAGGAATCTGTCCCTCGAAGCAGCTTTCATTGAAATACAGTATGTTACGTGTTCAAAGACTTTTGGATTGACTCTATATTGATTATTGGAGATGTGCTTATACAGTTTAAAAAAAAAACTCTATTATTTATCAACTTACATTATATTATATGCCTACACGATTTTATTTTTATTTTTCATGGGTCTTTGCTTCAAGATAGCGAATAGTTTGTACGCAGTATTTTTTTGCCTACTTACAATAATTAAAAATATATTTTTAAAACAGCACTATCTTCAATTTACAACAAAAATTTTTAGAAATTGAATTAAAATTAAATTTGATAATGTTATTATCGAGTTCTGCAAGTATTTTAGAATGTATTTTAGTTACAGCTGTTTCGACGTGTAAGGTCAGTTTCAAACTGTGGCGAAGCCACTTACGGACAACTTAATTAATTACAACAAAACGTTTTTTGAATGCATTAAATTGTCATATATTCGTCATGTGAAAATATAAAAAAAATCTTATTTTTTACATTCACGGCGGCCAATATTAAACGAAGTCAAAATTGCAATACTTTGTTCAATTTTATGTAAGCGTAAATTAAACCTTACAATGAAAGGCGATTCGATGGCAAATAATGAAATATATTATTTCCACCCTGCGATAGAAAACAATGAACCCCTTTTCCGTGCAACCCTTGAAGGATGGAGCCAGTAGGCACCACCACCACCACCCTGGTCTCTGTCCCATCCCTTGTACCCATTGAGCGTAGAACCAGTGGCGTTCAGTGCCCGTTCAGCAAGATTGTTTATATAATATAGTTTCCCCTTTACTGATAAAAGTTGATTATATTTTTAACAACTGGTTAACAACCATTTTCGATGTATCAATGGTTATTTATCAGTCGTGAGAAATTAAAAATACTTTATTTAGTAAGGCCCGTAATGTTTACTTGTGTCGTAAAGTTAATCACCTAATGTTTTTTCTTGCATCAGAATTCGATATTCCTTTGTCTCGAGAGGCTCGGGTTCGAACGTTAAAACGTGGACGTTTCATTTACTGTATGGATGCTTTCAGGTCGGGGTTTGTAAAGATAATTATTGAGGGTGATGTTTGCGTTATTTACAATCAACAATATTTGTTCTGTGGGGGTACTTGGGATACTACTGGGGGTACAAATTGGTTTATTATGAGTTTACGTATTTAAAATAATTATGCTACTTTATGTTACGCTTTAAAATATAAAGGTAAATTAATTGTGTGCGCCTTTAAATATTTAATATGCATGTAAATAAATAGTTTTGTCCATAAACAAACCCAAATCTGATACGATTTTAGATTTTCACGGCCAAAAGTATTTTTGTTATTAGTTTTTGGGGTATTATGCCGTGTTGCGCTACCTCCTTCTTTAGCCAACGTTTCGGACAGTGTTGCAGTGTCCATAATAATAATAATAATAATAATATTTGGCTGATTTATAAAGCGCCGTTTTCATGAAAAATCATCTCAAGGGCGCTGTACATATAATAAGCATACAATAAAATAAAATGAATACGATAGGCTTACAACTAGGATTCAAACTTATAACTAGGAACCTACATTTAAGACTTATATGTAGCTAGTGACTTACAACTAAGACTTATTACTACTGACTATAACTGGTGACATAAAAATATTTGCAACCGTGACTTAAAATTAGAGATTTACAATTAAAATAGGTATTTACATACAACAATAATAAATATTTTTAGTTTTGCCAGGTATCTAATATTACCAAGTGATCAACAAAACTCTACAGATATAGGTACAGACAGAGAAAGAGAGTCGAAGCAGTTTGAGGATATTATATATACATGTATACATATATAGATATTTTATTCTACACATTTTACAAATTATTTTATACCGTATTTTAATATTAATATTGTTAGCGCCAGAAGAAGAAGGAAGTTCGTACATAATATTACAATTTTATAACATGGTTGTGAAAATGATTGTAATGGGTTAACAGTTTTTAAAGGAAAGCATAGGTATCTTAAATGAATGAATGAATTTAATCGTCGATCTCAACTGCAATAAGATAATTCATCGCTCAACAACAGATTGGATAGCAATGTTTGAATGAAATAGCGAATTTATGGAAATGAGTGTTTAAATAGGTGAGTTTTAAGTTTGGATCTAAATTCTGTTGGACTGGTTATACATCTTAATTTCATAGGAAGTTTATTCCAAGCCTCAGGGCCGGATACTTCGAAAGCACGATCACCAAAGTTAGTGTTCGGATTTCGCTTAGGTTCTTTCAACCTTCCGATTGCAGATGATGTCGCTGATCTAAGAGTTGAATGTCTTAGACCAATATTTTCCGGAATGCACAGTTCAGAGATATAGGGTGGAGCCATTTCGTTGAGAGCTTTAAACACCATCCAGCATAACTTGTATTGGATCCGTTCAGGACACTTCAGCCAGTGAAGATTTCGAAGGTGTTCCGAAATGTGCGAAAACTTGGGTACCCCAGTAATAAGCCGTGCTGCGGCGTTGAACACTGATTGTAGTTTATCAGTTTGGCATTTAGGAAGTCTTGCATAAATGCCATTACAGTAATCAAGACGTGATACTATGTATGAGTTCACAAGAAGCTTAGTTGCCTCTGTTGAGAGGTTCCTACGAACTGATTTAAGTTGTCTTAGATAGAAGAAACCAGTACTGACGGTCCTATTTACCTGACTTTTTAGCGAAAGGTCTGAATCCAGATAAACACCTAGAAGTTTGACGGTTGTTTTTGCAATTACGTCGCTGCCGGAAATAGAAATTGGTGAGTAGTCTATTAAATGTTGGCGTCTTTTCGTGGCTGCCCAGAGAAACTCGGTCTTTGTGGGATTCAACTTAAGTTTGTTCGAGGACATCCAAAGACTGATCGCTTCTAGACAATCAGTTGTGCGAATTTTAAGACCGTTGATCTCATCTGGTGTGCAGTAAAAGTATACTTGCTGATCGTCAGCATAACAGTGAGATAAGAGACCAAATGACTCGATAATTTTTGCGACATCATTTGTAAAAAGAATGAAAAGAAGTGGACCCAAAACGGATCCCTGAGGTACCCCTGAAGAGAGTTTCGTGAAGTTGGACTGTTTGTTTCCAACTTTTACCGCTTGAGAGCGATTGCATAGATAAGATTTTAGCCATTTTTTTATGTTAGACTGTAAACCAAATGTTACTTCTAGTCTCTTAATAAGGAAGTTGTGGTCAATGGTGTCAAATGCGGCGCTCATATCTAAAAGCGAAAGAAGGGCTAACTTACCTGATTCTATGGCAAGAGTTATGTATATGGACATAGGACAATGGGACCTGACAAATCGGCAATCGCCGAGCATGTAATCGAAACCGGCCATTACTTTGGATTTGTCCCTGAGGTCCTGGGAAGACTTAAAACTCACAGAGCACGCCTGATTACGGAGGCACTTGAAATTCACAAAAATCCTATAAATATTAATAGAGACGACGGAGCTTAGCTCAATAGTTCTTGGTATCCGGTAATTGACGGTTACCTCGAGGCTAAACGCAAAAAAACATGTTGAAGTATATTGTAGCGCCAGCTCGTAGAGGAGTGGAGCTGGCGACACGGTATCGCTCCTAAGTAGATAAGTACAAACATCACCCCTAACTATTAGACATCTGCCCTGATGATGGACACTTCAACGTTGTCCGAAATGTTGGCTTAAGAAGGAGGTAGCGCAACACGGCATAATACCCCAAAAACTAATAACAAAAAAAACCCAAATCCGTCAAGAGAGGCTGAAAAATACAATTTTGTATCGGTGACTCAATCCAATATTGTATTTTTCAGCCTTTCTTGAAAGACTTGGGTTTGTTTATGGACAAAACTATTTATTTATATTCGTTTTAAACATGTACGGGCGCAAACAATTAATTCACCTCAATATTTTAAAGCAAAACGTGCAAAAAGTATTAAAAACTTAAAATAATTTCATTGGCGCCATCTATGAATACGTAGATTATAACGTACGTGACGTTTAACCTTAAACTATAATACCCTTGATAGATATGTAGACCAATCGAGTGACTAATTAAATACAGATTGGCAGATTCTACATACATGACTTTAAAACGATTGTTAAAGAATAATTATGATACTGATTTGAGAGGTGGGGTTCGTAATAAAATCATCAGTAGCTCTTAATCAAGTATAATGGAATATTAATGCGCCTGGCAAAAACAGATACTAAGTAATGCCTCTCTCGACACAGGTACCTATATCTTTGTGAGACAGGCATCGCAAACCCAATGTAAATATACTTTATATAGATAAATAAATGCAATAGTCTACAAACGAGCGATGTTGCAGTAGGCTAAATTAGTAGATGTTTTTCTATTTTTCTTTACTCTTTCTAACTTGCCATTCCTTATTCCATTTCATGCCCATCAGAACTAAAATGCGAAAGGGGTACAACACGCCACTGTAAGATTCCCCCACCACTTCCCTGGAGCCTGCAGCCAGAGCCACCCTGCGCAGAAAGCTCCCGGCATCTCGGACAGGAAGGCACGAGCGCAAACTTTTGTTTGAGTGCCGTTTCAAAAACTGGAAATTAAATTTACTTTCATCTTAAATCTTGCTGTTCGCGAAACTCTTTATTTACCCTATAATGTGAATATTCCCCATTTTTGTGTACTCGACTCTGACTTCCCGAGGTTCGGAAAATTGTTTGTTTTTCGATCGAAAATGTTACAATTCTATTTTGTGGTTTTAAAAACTTTTTTGTTTATTGAGAGAACGATAATAATTAAATTTTGGTTTATTTAGCCCACCGAATATTTATTTCATAAAAGTTGTTTCATCATAAAAAGCGAGCTTACGTTGAAATAATACGACTTCTGAGAAATGCTTGTACAATAAAATCACGTAGCACATATTATACAATTGTTTTATTTAATATAATAGCTTCTAAAACTGGAGGACCTGAGTTGTCTTTGGGGATGCTGTGTGAAGGGTATTTTTAGCGAAAGGGAGGAAAGGAGGGAAAGTTGTGGGAAGAAAAAAGGTATGAGGGTTGGTAGGCATCAGTGGGTCAATGTGTCCAGGATTGATCGACGGCTGAATCCATCCTTCCCACTGCGGTGCAAGGCGATCCGGCCCACCCACAGTAGGTGGGCAAACGCATTCGCGGCCAAGACCTAGACAATCCTCACCCCGTGAACCCGGATACCCCTGCTAAGTTACCAAACGTAGCAAACCACTTGGGGCAAACCTATGATAAGGGTGTTGGTTATCCAATAAACGTTCCCGGGGCGGGACTAACCGGCGCGGCGCGGGGCGGTGCTATTTAGTTTGGTACCCTTATTTCATAATCAATTGTTTTATTTATCGATAACTCTAAAGCTTTTGACACAATTAACTCTAAAAAACTGCTGAAAACTCTAGAAAAAATTGGAATAAGAGGAAATGTGTTAAATTTATTTAAAAATTATCTTAGAGATAGAAAAATATGTACCAAAATAAATAATACTATTAGTGATTCATGCACGATGGCACGGGGTTTAGAATAACCTTGCGGCTACTCCTTACTAAATGAAACGCTTATGGATTTCGATAGAATTATGCCCAATCACCAAATAAGATCCGGTATACACAATTAAGCAATACTCACTGTTGTGTCTCGTAGCTTGATCTTCATTCGGCGGCGGTCATATGTGTATCCAAGGCACGGGTGTAGCCCGGTTTTAGTTTCGGGGAGGGTTCAAGAAAATAAAACTACTGAAAGTGCAAAACTCATGTCAGGGGGGGGGGGTATTGTCGGACTTTGTATTTGATTTGAAAACTTTTATTTTCTATGTAACTACTTAATTTTTTTAAATAAAATTAAAGTAATAAATGTGTATAGAAAATAAAACTTTTCAATACATTATACGTTAGTAGTACATGTTAAAACACTTTAAGCAGTCAAATTATTCAAATAATCACATTTATGCTGACTGACTGTAACACTAATCAGTCTAATCACAATAAACTAACACCTGTCTGTAACACTAATCCTGATATATGTTTATTTAACACTTTTTGCTAAGTAAAATAATAATTTCAAAGTACGTATACACTTACCACTGATTTGAAATGGGATTCCAAATAAAAATCACTTTGCAAAAAAAAAAATCAACTGCATTCACCGAAAAAACGGAACTTAAAAGTTAAATTATTTTTTATTATTAATTTTTTTAAACTTTATGAGTAAAATCTCAAATTATAATATTTAACTAAATGAAGACAATATTAGCGAAACTCAATCGAAATCTGGAGACAGAAAAATTAGAAAAGATATTGGCTCCGCTGGGACTCGAACCCAGAACCCTTTTCTTACATGGAAACAGCTCGACCGAATTAATATGGGTTCCGTAGCTTAATCGGTAGAGCTGTTTCCATGTAAGAAAAGGGTTCTGGGTTCGAGTCCCAGCGGAGCCAATATCTTTTCTGATTTTTCTGTCTCCAGATTTCGATTGAGTTTCGCTAATATTGTCTTCATTTAATTAAATATTAAATTATTTTATTTCTTTCAGAGGTCCCCATTTATCTTTTTAGATACATAATATCATTTTGAGATGTCAGTGTTACAAATAACATTCTCTTAACTCTCCTTATTTTAATATTATTGATGTTGATATTTTAACTTTTCGGGGGGGGGTTTGAACCCCCAAACCCCCCCCTCCCCCTGGCTACGCCCATGATCCAAGGCGTACGGTAAGATTGTTCGGTTATTATAACCACGATATAGTTTGAGTCACGATAGGATGAAGCGGTTCACACGAAGCATTCGGTAAAGACGGCGATATAATACTTAACATTACACGCTTCCGATTGATAGAAAAAGACATTTCAATGTCGAGCGAAATGTCACGTTACGATTTGTTTCGATGGTTGTTGATAGACTGGCGATATAGCGGTACTTTACTTAGTCCACCGTATAGGTAAGTACACTTAATGTGCGGAAGTCCAACTTCTGGATTCCTCCGATCTGCATAGTAAATTGGAACACAAATACCTACGTAAGAAATCCATCAGCGTTATGAAACATTTAGTAAAACAAAAAATGTATCTGCAGGAGTTCCACAAGGTTCCATATTGGGACCTACACTATATGTAATTTATGTAACTATAATGAAAAAACTTTTCTCATTTGTTAAACATTTTGTATTCGCAGATGATACGGCATTGCTCATATCACATAAAGATCTAAAAATTGCAATTGAACTCATGCAAATTGACTTTAATCAACTTTGTAAATGGTCACATGACGCAGGACTATTAATAAATGCTAAAAAAAACCAAAGTAATGCATATAAGATCACCTAATGCCAAATTTCAATTTAATCTGAGGGAGCGGGCCGGATCGGTAGAGTCGGGACGTGAAATAAAAGGCGTCGGTCGATGTATGAGTCAGTCGTTTATTGGGCTACGTAGCGGAGGTCGGTGAAGCGGTAACAAGATGTAATTTTTTGTTTTGTTTTTTGTTTTTGAATTTTTTATTTAGATGTATGTAAATATTTTCATACATCTAGTAGGAAAATATAAAAAATACAATTTACGAAGTAGGTACAGGAATATTCACAACTACATTTAAAAAAAGAATAC
This sequence comes from Limnephilus marmoratus, assembly GCA_917880885.1. Taxonomy (NCBI): domain Eukaryota; kingdom Metazoa; phylum Arthropoda; class Insecta; order Trichoptera; family Limnephilidae; genus Limnephilus; species Limnephilus marmoratus. The sequence goes on along the minus strand of OU862921.1, from coordinate 52,803,941 downwards.
TAAATAAAAAAGATAACTCTACAAAAATACATTATAAAAGAACAAGACCTGAGAATAACATTGGTGAGTAATCAAAAAATATTTTTTACATATAATGCACACATCCTACGAAAATTGCTGAGACTTGAGGCTTCCTTTACGGCATTTGGAAGACTGTTATAGAGTTTTTGCCCTTTATAAAATGCGCTATTTTGTGTGCACGAAAGTTTAGTTTTGGGAAGCCTAAAGTCTCCGCGTCTTCTCGTAGGATAATTGTGAACATTTTCTTGAAACATAATAGTACTCTTCAGATAATTTGGGAGCATATTATTTTTAAGTTTATAAATCATTGTTAATGTATTATATATTATATGTTGTTTGGTTGTCATCATATTTAAATTTTGTAACATAATTTTAACTCTTGTAAAAATGTTGCATTTTAAAATCATCCTCATCCCCCTATTTTGTATAACCTGTAGTTTATTATTTTGGGCTTCGTTACATAGGAATAATACACTAGAACAATAATTTAAATGCGGAGTTACAATAGAATTGTAGACAAGGCGGAGTGTCGTAGATGATGCTGCAGGCGTATGGAGGTGGAGATGGTGTGGTGAAGGTCAGCGCGTTGCTCGACACCATGGCGGTGGAGATGACCTATATTCCAGGCCGTTGCTCGACGCTTTAAATCGCGGAGGTAAACGGTGTGTGGCTCGGTGAGCTGAGCCACCAGCAGGTAGTCCTGGCGAGGCGGAGCGCGTTCCATGGCAGCGAAGCACGGTGGGCTTCGGGGTGCCATGAAGTGGTGAGCTGATCCCCGGACTGAAGGTGACGCAAGCCTTGTAAGTCGCGGGATGTTGCTGTTCTGCGGGGCTGAAGGCACGATGGGCCTTGTGGCTGAGACGTGGTGATGGACCTCGAGGAAGCTGCCCTGGAGCGTGTGCCATGCAGGAGCACTTGTTACATGTTGAGATGTTGACCGATGATTAATGTGAGACTGAACTGCAGCGGGCGAGCGATCGGCTGCTTATATAGCCGCGGTAGAGTAACTACCTCGCGGTAGGTAATACGAGCTACCTCGGCAGTTGACGAGAATATTCGGCGCCGTACAGATATTGTACGGTGCTGTCTCGAGACCTTTCTAGGCGGGGCGATATTATTATCGTCGGGCTGGCACGGGAGGCGAGAAAGTACATCGCGGCCAGTATAGGTACGAAGGTACCTAGGCAAGTAGGTTTGCCGATGCGCGCGGATATTAGGAGATGTTTCTCGATTCCTCTTTTGACGGCGAAGTTTATAATGATGTGTCGCCACACACTCCCTTCCCAGTGTACAAAGTACAGGGTTGAAAGATGATGCCAGGAGTCGCAGGAAAGCCGGGTTGATGCTGCTGGTCGGTGCGTTCATGCTGATGCGTCTCTACCGATTCCCTCGTTTTGCGGTATTACCGGTGCGTCGTGGTAACACTCTTGTCAGGATGCTGTATGCTGCGTATCCATATCACGTCGGGGTCACCAGTTGAGGGAGCGGGAGACAGAAATGAAGGGGTCACCAGTTGAGGGAGCGCGACGTGATCACGTCGGGGTCACCAGTTGAGGGAGCGGGCCGGATCGGTAGAGAGAAATGAAAGGCGTCATGTCGAAGTGGTGAGTCAGTCATTTATTGGGCTACGTAGCAGATGGTCGGTGGTCGGTAACATGAGGTAATGCGGAGTGCCGTAGATGAGATGCTGCAGGCGCGCGGTGGTGGAGATGGTGCGGTGAAGGTCAGCGCGTTGCTCGACACCTTGTCGGTGGAGATGACCTATCTTCCAGGCCGTTGCTCGACGCTTTAAATCGCGGAGATGAACGGTGAGTGGCTCGGTGAGCTGAGCCACCAGCAGGTAGTCCTGGCGAGGCGGAGCGTGTTTCCATGGCAGCGAAGCACGGTGGGGCTTCGGGGTGCCATGAAGTGGTGAGCTGATCCCTGGACTGAAGGTGCGTCAAGCCTTGTGAGTCGCGGGATGTTGCTGTTCTGCGGGGCTGAAGGCACGATGGGCCTTGTGGCTGAGACGTGGTGATGGACCTCGAGGAAGCTGCCCTGGAGCGTGTGCCATGCAGGAGCACTTGTTACATGTTGAGATGTTGACCGATGATTAATGTGAGACTGAACTGCAGCGGGCGAGCGATCGGCTGCTTATATAGCCGCGGTAGAATAACTACCTCGCGGTAGGTAATACGAGCCACTTCGGCAGCTGACGAGAATATTCGGCGCCGTACAGATATTGTACGGTGCTATCTCGAGACCTTTCTAGGCGGGGCGATATTATTATCGTCGGTCTAGCACGGGAAGCGAGAAAGTACATCGCGATCGGCATATGTAGGTAGGTACCTAGTAGCAAGTAGATTTGCCGATGCACGCGAATATAAGGAGATGTTTCTCGATTGTTCTTTTGATGGCGATGATAATAATGATGTGTCGCCACAAATCCTAATTGTTCTCATAATTTCATCCATAAAAATATTCCAACTAATTGTAAATGTGAAAGCTTAGAATTAGTTACGGAATACGTGTATCTTGGTGTTACATAGATTATTTTTTTAAATGGGACATACATATAAAAAAAAAACCTGTAAAAAGCTCAGATCAATTGGTGGCAGAATGTACACATTAAATTTTTTCCTACCAATTGAAACACTTAAAATAATTTATGTCACTGGCAGAATCTATTATAAGATATGGTTTAACAATATGGGGAAATACAACTATAACCAATCTGAAACAAGTCCAAATTATACAAAACGCAATTGTAAAATTATTGGTCGTCCCTAATATTTTCAAACAGAGACATAATAGACCATTGCCGTTTCAGAGTGTTTCAAAGAGAAATTAGAACATAAATACAGCACTAGATTCACGCGCAATGACGGGTTAATAAATAGTTCCGAAATTTAACAACAAGTACGACAGAGAACGTTTGAATACATTATACCGAAGATATTTAATTTATTACCTGACACTATAAAGCAATGTAATTCTATGAATAAGGTTAAATATATGGTGAAAAATTGGCTATCGGAAAAAAATGTTTATATTAATATTGATATGTATGAATAAATGTTGAATCTGTAGATATAAGACGTAAATTTTGAATGTAAAAAATCTATATGTAACTAAAATATAAGCACCTGTTGACAAGCCAATTCAATTGGCTTAGCAGGACTTGTTTGTTGATTTTAATAAGTATTATCTATTCTTTCAATAAAAAAAAATAAATTAAAAAAAAAAATAATAAAAAAAAAATATATATATTATAAGGGTACCAGTACACCGATGAATATAATGGACCATGAGCGTAACAAAGTTTTTTGAAGGAAAACTTCTTTACGCACGCTTGACTTGGGGAGTAAGCTGGTGAATGCGTGACGAGAGCGTTATGAAGAGTGTGATCGGGCGAAGTTGAGAGGGACGTATATAAGTTAGTGAGGTATAAAGCACACTCGTTTTTTTTTTGTAAATTAGAGTCAATATCTACCTGCCTTCTAACAAATCATGACACATTTCTTGAAAACGTTTTTTTTGTCATGAATTGGAATCAGTTTTCATCCCTGATCATTTTATCTTCAATTGAAAACATGAAACAATATTACTGGTTCACATTATTAGATTATGTAAATACGTAGATCTATTGTTAATTAAATATATTTTTATAGTAATAAGACTAACGCAAATTCAAGTCAACACACTTAATGAAAGGTTTAATTGAGTTAACTTTGAATATCCTTGGTACCTGGAGCTTTCTTTCCATCGGAAATCATTACTCACAAACTTTTTAAAAAGCTTCCTACATTTCCCTGCTTTGTCACCATCAACCTTCGTTACTGACTTATCATGAAAACTTTGAAGGTTCCAATAAGTAAACAACAGGCATACACATTTTTAAATATAACAACTAACGTAACGGTAACGGTAATATTCAACTGAAGAAATTTTCAAAAAATAATTTTGAAAAATAAGGTGTAAACAAAACATCCGGCTAAGAACGCAAATATAGATTTTCTTAAAATTGGTTTCTTCCCCGCGGACATTATATAAACTTAGTCATAACTGTGGAAAACTTCGGACAGGGAAACGTTGTACTATTTTGTATTTTTTGCTCCCCCTATTTGATACACTTCAAAATCACCGGGAGAGAACAGTTTCACCCCAGTTTTGAGTACATCTTTATTCCTAAGATCAAAAAAATCCTTTCGTGGAAGGTGAGTGATGTTGATTTTAGTTCGGAAATACGTTTATTTTATATGAATTTAATTTTTATCTTTAACGAACAAATGTAATATTATATTGATCATAATCATTTTAAGTTAATTACGCACAATTCTAACTGCCCCATTGCTAATCAGCCAGTGAGACTTTGGAATCCCCAGTTGAGGTATGTTGAGAGGCTGAAGGGTTTTTAATGTGATTACCGCGCAATAGCCCCAATTGCTCCTGTCTCCTGAGCCATGCCATCCCCAATTGAAGGTAGTGGGGAGGGAAAGGAGATAAGGAAGAGGAAGGTGGGAAAATACCTGGCTATACAGATCTAGTCACCAAATACGGCTAAAGCCATTTCAAACAACGCTTCAATTCTAAATAGTGGTCTTACACCAGGGCGATTCTGAGAGTATCTCCCACTCTGTAACGTACCGCAAATATACCACATATTATTTTTAATTAATCACACTTGTTTTCGATCCCGGGACCTTGGGATTGCGAGACAAGAGCTTTACCTCTTGACTACGGAGGCCGCAAATTGGGTGTTAGGAGGACAAGGATACGGGGAAGAAGAAGCTGCAGGGCAAGTGTCAGATTATTCAGATCAGGCCATGAAACACGGTTAAAGCCATTAGCAAAGTTTCTTTTCTGAATGGTTGTCCATCATCTGTTGAAAAATAAGTGGTATGTATTTATGAAAATTTTTTTCAAAATTTTCGAGATCTTTGTCATTTGGGATTTAATTTTCTCTTTTTCTGGTTTTGGCATTTTGGCGAAAGGGGTGTTGTGGTACTCAAAATCGTTAACTAAATTAGATAAATTTAATTATTGTAGTCATATTATATGTAGATTTGAAACGTAAGTAATGCGACACGATTAGTATTATATCAATGTGTGTAAACTCATTGATTAAGTTGGTTAATAAATTCCCATGAACGAGCTAAGCTTAATAGACATAACAGATACAATAAAACCCTTACCCCTGCAGTTAAGGTGTGTTTTGATACAATTGTATAGATGGAGTTAGTTTGGGGATGCTATTTAAAATTGGATTTTCTCATCCCTTGTCCGTCCTTCCGGGCGCGGGAGGGAAGGCAGAGGGGTAGGTACTGGTTACGTCTCTTAGGCCAGCGCTTGCAACCCCCATTCGACTTTATTCACCAAGACCTGTGCGCCGAATTATTTAACGATCAAATATGTTAGTATTTCATTTTAGATTCAATTTAATCTATATATAAAAAAAATCAATTTATGTTTGCTTGCCTGTGTGTATGTACGAGTATGTTATTTACATATCGAATATTAAGCATAGGAAATATTTGAAACTTTCAAAATACCTTATTTCAACCCCCGCATAGGTTTCTGGATTATTACACCCATATCTGAAAAGTTTTTTAATGATTACGAAAACTCTTACGAAACTATCAAAAATGTTTCAGTTCGAGAATGACATCCTGCAAACCATCGATTGTTCAATCAAAATTCAATTTTCGAAAAAACACACACAACACAAGTATTCATCTACAGCACTAACCAAAATCAAATCAAGTATTTTAAATAGGTACCTATGTTATGTACAAAATTTGATTGATTGTTCTTATAATATACAAAAATGAATGTTTGTAATATATTAAAAATGAAAATTTGTAAAAAAAAAATTGCAATAGGTGGCACACGAACTATTTGAAATCGCGACGATAGAGCGGGGGAGGGGAGAGAGAAGGTGGAGGGGGAGCGCGTGAGGGGAAGGCATCGTAGAAAGGGAAGGGGAGGAGGAAGGGGAATAGGACAAATGAGAAAGAACATGCAGGGAGAAACAATTTCTTTTGTCAAAGTGGCATTGCAATGCACGCCGGGAACTCGCAACTAATAAATAATGCATTTCGAACGTTTATGTTACTATTTCTACCAGAAGCGTCAAAAGTTCATTTATATAAGTTTTTTTTAAAAACCAAGTAATCTTTGAAATTATTTTATTTTAAATTTTTTTGCAACCGGTTTCGGTTCTCCTACTTTTCATTTAAATACTCTGTAACTCTGTATTTTATTTAATAAATTTTATTTGCCTAGTGAAGGTTCGGGTCAAGCTGAAACCGGTTGGTTAAAAACTATAATAAAGTGGAACTAAACAAAGTTATTTTATTGTAATCATACCTAATTACAATAATTTATTTGATTTAACTTCGGCGCACTGGTCACAGGAAGATAAAGTGAGCTCACGTCGGTAAGTCGGTATTCCGTGGTACCTATAGACTGTGGTATGTTTGTGGGTGCAGTCATAAAATTGTACGTGGAGCGAATACAACTTTAAGGCGATAAGCAAGACATGGATACAAGAGAGATATAGAGATTCCTGACATTAAAACTAATGGATAAAATATAAACGTGGAACGTTAAATTTCTAGCTATTTTGTAACTTTTAGCGGTAGTAAATAACCATTGCTGGAACGTTTACCTTATTCGGAATTGCATCTTTGAACGTCTTTAGTAAAAATATGTCTGAATATACTAGGTACTTGAATACGTGTTCTAGAAATTATTTAGAATAAGTGGGACGGATGAAGTAGGTACTTAGTAGCAGTATCCAAAAAAAAGAAATGGTTGCAAAGCTGCCATCTCCCACGTTCTATACGATTACGTATCAAGTTTCGATATTCTTCAATATATCTCGTTAGCATAGATAGTTATTCGTCGTTTTGAGGTGTGTCAACAGACGTCAGTTAAGTAGTACCTTAGTGGAGTTGCAACTGTCTAACGAACGAATGGTTACGGAAATAGCCGATGATGTACGATCGACAGCTGGGCATCTTCAGAGGGAATAACCAGACAAAAATGGAAATATGTCATTTTAAAATAAAATTTTATCCATATTGACTCTTTTCCACAAAAAAGTATTAATTGATTTCGAAAGGTTGTTCTTTCATCTGGTAAAGTTATGTTTTCAATTATGAGAAAATGTGTTTATTTTTAGCATAATAAGGTTATACCGTAGGTCATTGGCAGATATTTTAAATTTTCAAACAAAATTTGTATTATACAACACACATTTCAAATCATATTTTTTTATTTATTTTTTTTTATTAGTTTTTATATACATATACATGTAATATAATCATGAGTAAATACATTTATGTAATTACATTTTCAGGTTACAAACGGATTAAACTCAAATCATTAAATACTAACATGCAACATTGATTAGAAATAGTATAAACATATATATGTATATAATATATAACCTTTACGAGAGTGTAAAGAGAAGAGAAAAAAAAATATATATCTTTTTAATTTAAAAAAATTTAAATTAAAAATTATAACACATACATTATATTTACGTACTTACATATAATCATGCAGTAAAACAAATCCACTCACGTGTTATGTGACGAAAATACTTCTGTTTTATTTATTTACGTTCTTACAAACTAATATATATTTAAGATTTTTTTTACATTCTTATTTTGCTTAGACATTATTGAAAAATTATAAATACTAACGATCAAAAAATAATTAAAAAAGTATATAATTTTAACAGTTTTATCATCACGCCTTTCACCATTTTTGAATGTAGATATAAATTAAAGCAAATTTTTAACGAAAAAAAATCGATATTGAGTTTTAATTTTAAAAAGCTGGTACGGAGAATAATTAATCTTTCTCTTTGGAACCGCCCTGTACGATCGTAAGTACATCTTTCGACGAAGTTTGGATTCTCGGCCGCTGAGCTATTTAGAGTATCTACATAATAAAATAGATGTTTCGTCGAGTTGTAACCGTTCATTGTGAACGCCACTATAACGTGAATAAAGTAAATTGTAATCTTTAATCATCTAGAAACTAGATTTATTGAAGATTCCCGAACACATATCAAGCAATTTCAAATACTGGGATTAAAGGACATAACAGATACATACAATATTAGCGATTTACCGAACAATTTGTTGGTGGATTTCAAAGATAGATAATATTTCTTTCCAAAAAAATACCGAATAAAGTTACCGCACGTCCCGAAAAACGAAGTAGTGGGCATAGCCATATTAATTAATGTTCGTTGATTTGATAAGTTCGAATAATTTTATCTCGCGAAAGATTTTTATGAATGGTGTTTGACGTTTTTTTTACGTTTAAATTTGACGTTCAAATTAATGAGCTTTAAATTTATATTTACATTAACTTTTTTTTTAAATTCCAAAAAAAATAAAATATGTTTTCTCTTTCTTATCTCGAACCGTAATCTAAATAAATACACTACATTATTATGGACCTTAAATTATTATGTTGCCCTAATTTCAGAAGAAACCTTTTTTTTAATATGCCTACTTGTTTTTCTCCTTTAACATAAAGATATATTACAGATAAATATGTTTTTAAATTCTTTAAAAAGAAAGACAAACATTCCCGGGCTACGAATAACCCAACAATGTTTAAAAAACTCTCACTTCCACCACAGAAAGCCGAAAATGTTGCTTGTGTTGTGATGGAGGACTTAGCCAGCCGAGGAATCGAACACGCGACACTCGGGTGGGACCCAAGCGCTATGCCCACTCAACCACTGACCAGTCGAAATAGTAAGTTTATAACTCAAAAGAAAATGATGTTATGCTTTTTTGGTATGTTGTACGTGACGGAGGTCTTATGAAAAAAAAAACCTTGGCGACCTACGGATCTTTGTCCGCAATTTTTTTTCCTTTTTTGCGTTTTGACAATTTTTACGCCTAATCTTTCAGCTAAAAATGTTCAAAATTTTTGTAAAGTATACTAAACCGTCTGTAATTAAATAAAAAAAAACTGTAAAATGTAAGGTGTTAAAGTTTACAGATACAGCTGTGCAATATAACCCAATTTTTTTCCTTTTTTTCATTTAATGCCATCAAATGTGACAAGTAATACAAAAATAAGATTAGTGAATTAGTAATTTTATCTATGATAAATAAGTATTTAGATTTTTTTATAACTCAATAACTCTTAATAAATTAATACGTGATGAGAACAATTTTAAATATCCATAAATTCTATATCGAATGATACCACTAAAACACACCGGTTCATATTGCGTATTGATTCCAGCATACGTTTACCTAACAGAAACTCCCAATGGAGCAACGTACATATTAATCACTTCCTAGAACGGACATATTAGTTCCTGCAACAGGATCAGAACAATACGATCTCCCGACCCTCTCACGTTACCGTAGACATGTAGATAACCATCCATCTGCTAGCATCCTCCCCTCCCACCCTACTCCATCTCCCACCCCACATCCTCATTGGTCCAAATCACCTGCACGCGTAATTAATTTCAACCCTCGTTGCGTTAATTTGGCCCATCTCAGTCGTTATCGCGAACTAACTAATAACGATTGGCTTTGATAAATAACGAAGCCTTTGTAGTTACAGAAATAGGCTGGGAAACTTCATAGCAAGCCTTCTAAGAAAAGAACATTTCCAAAAACACAAAGAATGATCTGGCAACATAATTAAGTTCTTGTTACCCAACCACATCCCGTTACAAGAATTACAAAGAAAGCTTTGCCAATGATTTGACAAATAAATGATATATTCTCTTTTTCTTATATTGGCACTTGGAAAACCATATTATTATCTGGCAACATAATTAAATTCTTGTTACCCAACCACATCCCGTTACAAGAATTACAAAGAAAGCTTTGCCAATGATTTGACAAATAAATGATATATTCTCTTTTTCTTATATTGGCACTTGGAAAACCATATTATATACCATATGCCATGGAACAATTTTAATTACATCTAAGTATTTTGCAAGGTCTCGCAAATGACCTTTGATCTTCATGAAATTGACTGCTTTGATAAAATACCGAAAAAATGAATGTTTACATATTTATAAAGTCTAAGAAATGGTATTATTTGTTTGTTAACGAGAAGCTTTCCATCTAATAAGCGAACAAAAAATCTTGCTTTCTTTAATTGTTTTTTTTTCTTACATTATGAACTGGCAATTTATAATTTTTTGATGTATTCGAGGAAAACAAATTATCTACCCTTTAAACATCCAAGCGGAAGTTTGCCTCTTAAATAAGCCCACGGATATAAGAGATGATTTAAAAATGTATTTTTTAACATAATAATTTTCAATTAATTTCCTATTTATAAAGGGTAAAGTAAATAGTTACATAGCGTTATCAATGTTATGGTTTCAAACCAGAAAATAAACACATTTCGAGTTGCGTAGGAAATTTGCCTTTCGTTGCATTGTTATGAATGCTGTTTTTCTTTTAATATGTATTGCTTTTTACAAGTGTCTCACTTTTTTTTTTAATACATCAAAAATTGAAACAGATACAGTTATTGCGTTTTACTTGTGCAAAAAAAACTGATACAGATCGGAGTCAGTATTTTTTTGGTGACTTTAATTTGCTTAACCAAACCAGAAGGTTTCAGATTAACCTGATTCATTCTTCGAAGGAAATTGACTTATTAATTCACTTTTAGCCCCCCACTTTCCCTTTATGTTCACCTACAAAAGAGCTTCCACGTAGAACAAACACTGCTTATTAAATAAAAAATAATATTATGAATTGCATTTGAATAAAATAATATTATGAAGGAATGTTTTTCTTCTCTTTTTATCCCCTGAAACATGCAAAAAAACAAAATTACGATTTACGAAAAAAAAATTAAAAGCTAAATCAATGTTTTTGATTAATAAAATATTTTGATAAATTAGGCAGTTAATTTGGTTACTACAGTACCTACCTACGGATAATTTTAAAACAACTATTTAAGCCCTTAACACTACAAACGTCTTGATAACTACTTGGACTCCTACTAAGGACTCATAACTTAAAACCAAAATGTGGTATTTCCTCCTTGACTTACATATAAATGTATGTAAAAAGAATAATTTTTTTTTTTTTAAAAGAAAGACAAACATTCCCGGGTTACGAATAACCCAACAATGTTTAAAAATCTCCTACTACCACGCCGAAAATGTTGCTTGTGTTGTGATGGAGGACTTAGCCAGCCGAGGAATCGAACATGCGACGCCCGGGTGGGACCCAAGCGCTATGCCCACTCAACCACTGACCATTATCATTATCTAACATAAACTATATTTGTTTTTGATAAATTAGATGGAAACGTTTCGGGATCAATCAATCCGAAAGTTCAGGTCTTGAAGGTCGGGTTCATGTCTGGAACTTTCCCAAGTCTGGACAATCGATTCATCTTGGGGTGGTTAAGGATATTCTTCGTACTTTGTGAATATTGAAAAACTTCCCCAAAATTCTCTATTTCAATTTTAAGAAGAAAAAATATACGCTTAGATTGAATTGAATGATCATAATGTCTCGCTAAAACCTAGTTGGCAATGTTTTCCTCTCCAGCGATAGCTACCCAAATTTGAGTAGGTAATTTTTATGAATTAAAATTAACTATATATTTAAAGATTTTTTTGATGTTTTGGATTTATTAGCTTCATGCCGCAGTAAACAGTTTCTATATTAACAACAAAAAAAACACCGGGATATCTCCATCGCTCAAATGGATACGTATGGGTAAACAAAAAAAAAACGTACGAGTGTGCAATTCATACACGATAGAAATAAAACTAGAAAGTTGCTAGAGGTCACTTTCTCTTCTGAGGATCCGCCAAACAATAAATTTTAGTGACGCTTTCCGTTTCATTTTTAATTTTTAATTTAATTTCATTCGAATTTCAAATCACTAACGTGGCTAAAGAAGTTTCACTCCAAAAAACATCAAAGGAACATTGTGGCGGTCAAATCTAAAGAATGAACGATGAACGCGAGGTAATTTAAGACTCAGATATAGTAAGAGTAAAGAGTCAAGGGCATCCAAGTGAAACGTCACAAATATGTCAGATCGGTGTTGTAAAAAATTGCTGTAATGAACAAGTACCCCTATAAATTAGTTATTTTTTCGTGAGTTAATTCTATAACTGGTCATGTTTTTTTTTTTAATTTATTTTGATTGGAGGGGTTTTTGTGCACGCGAGGAAGAGAGGAATGATAAGTTATGGTCCCTTTAGGATCAAAATTTGCGAAATTTTGAAGTAAACCTCAGAAACCTTATTATGGAGAAAAAAACCCTTTAGTATGTTCCCATTTTATTTCAGAAATGATTCATAAAGCGAGACCTTATATTTCGTTATTTAAACGTCATAAATTTATGTGATACCATAAATCGTTTATTGAGCAAATAATAGTGTGTTACGACATGAAAAGTATTGCCATGTATAAAAAGTTAGATCTTTCCTCCCTGCTTACCCTAGTGGGAGGTGTTGTGATGGTTAACCTTTAAGAAAGCAACTACCGTATCCTGTATAAATGTGCTGATCACATTCTTAAAGGCTACCATATAATGCGGTATATATAAATGAAAATATGATGTACGTCTCCCACGAATAGAAGATCTTGCATTTTTCAATATAATGCAATGACCACGCGTATTCCCTCTGAGCTAAATATTCATAAATGGAATTCCATCTTCCTGGGCGTCGGCATATCCAAAGATAAAAATTCTTTGGGAAAATTTTCATCTCGTCGCGTGGGATGAACACATTTCCTCACTGCCAGCTATTGAGATATAAGATCACGGAAGTTCACCGGAACATAAACCGCCGACCTTTGGAAGTGTATAAGTAATAATAAGGATTTTGTACCTAGTTTGTTAAATACTGCAAAGATTTAAAATAAATTCACATACATTTAATTTAATTTACGGTTTTTAAACAGATACATAGCTTACGTCGTAATACAATAGTTTTTTTTAATGTTTGATTTCAGGATTTAATAATAATAATAAGTTATTTATTTCAGCCGAACAGAGCGGTGGGTGCAATAATCTGTCTGCCATAAAAAAGTATACATTACATAAAATGGATTTACATACTATAAAAAGTAAAAATAAAATAATATAAAAAGATTTAAAACGAAACATATATACACATATTTAGTACTTGTATATCTACTACGGGGGCTTCAGATGAATTCTCCATGTTTGTTGAAGAGGCGCGCCCTGCCACTGGACCACGGCCTGGACGAGAGTGTTCTCCGATCTTTGGTAGCGCTGTCTCACCCCGGCTATTCTGTGGTGCATCAAAGCGGCGAACCCATGTACCCTTCCTTCTGCGAACATCTGCGAGGCACTGTAAAATATGGAAAATAACAATCGAGAAAGCAAATTTTGGACTGAACAAAATTAAAAAATGGCTAGACTCTAACCTCCTCACCCTAAATATCCAAAAAACACAATATATGCATTTCTCAATCCGAAAACTCACTCTCCCAGAAAACCTTCCTAAACTAATCATCCATACTTGCCCACAAAATCTAGACAATCCCCCGCTATCTCTTATAAACAGCTGTTCATGCCCAATTCTCAAACCTTCTAATGAAATAAAATACCTAGGGGTCATTATAGATAACCATTTACGCTGGGAGGCCCAAATCAATTCCATAACAAAGAGACTCCGTAAGTTATGCTATATTTTTTATTCTATTCGATCAATCCTTGACATAAAAACACTCAGAAGTGTTTATTTTGCTCTGTTTCAATCTATAGCAACATACGGCATTATAGGATGGGGAGGTTGTGCAGCATCCATTCTCTACCCACTAGTGACCATTCAAAAACTTTTGTTAAGGATCATCTTCGAATGTTCCCCTTCTCATCCATCAGAGCCACTTTTCAAAAAACTAGCTGTCTTAGACATTCGCCAATTGTACATTAAGATAGTTCTCATCCATATCTGAAACCCTCACAAAAAGATATACATACTCGTTACTCAACTCATGCAAAATGCACAATCCCTACAACAAAAACAACTTTTTCACAAAGGCAATACTCATACATCGCACCTAAAATATACAACGAACTAAATAACGTCATCAAAAAATCTAGTACACTTACTCACTTTGCAACTGGTGTCCAAATATGGATATCCGTAAAGGGTCGACAGTTTTTTAAAGAATTTCTTTAGAAAATTTAGTTGAAGAGAATTATGTCATTGCCAATCTTTGATTTATTTAAATACAAGCTTGGTGGGAAACAAAGGTCACGTGTCATTATCCGTAATTCAAATTTAATTTTGCCTTAGCATTACATTATCGTTTTCTGATATTTTCTGCTAGAACAGGGACAGATATTTAATCCTATCATGAAGGTCATCTTTTGCCTAAACCGCTTTTGCAATATGCTAGCAGCTAAACTATATTTGACTCGATAAAATGATATATCGAATCATAAAAAATACTTCTAACTACTAGCACACTAAAATATTTTTTTTTCCACTTGTTAAGGAAAAATATTTCTTAATTTTATTTAACTTGTTGTCCTCTTCTCGTGCATACATACTTATTTTTTCTGTGAAAATGTGTTTTGCCATTGTAGAAACATCATCTGCAAATTATTGATATTTGTAAAATATAATATGTGATTATTACTTCATTTATCTGGAGGATAGGCTAATCATTTTATTTTATTTTCATTGTGAAAATATAATAATGCTTTCAACTTTTTTTATAAAATGTGAGAGAAGAAAATCATTGCTTAACTCTTTCCACTCTAAGTATTCTTTGTTTTTAGTACACCAGCGCTTTAGTTAAGCGAAATTGCGTTTTTCTTTTTAAAAAGTTTTTAGTTATTTTTTGTAAATAAATTTGATATCGGTTTATATACCGCTAATAATTTTTTTTTTGGTTTGTAATCACTATAATATAAATAGCCAAAAGTTTAAATACTTTTAAAAACTAATGCTTTAAAACTGTTTGGCACCACTGTGTACTAGTGCCTACATCTACATGTTCATGTACTCAGAGCCCAGTGCCATCAGAAAATCACTGTAACAATAATAATTTACTCTAGTGACCAGTGTAATTCGCCGGACTCGAAACATAAATTTATTCCAAAATTTATTTGTACGAAAATTGGTTTGTAATAATGTACCTACCAATATAACCACGTACACACAGATTTTCATTATAATCGTTATCCTTTCTTATTTACATACTCTATAAAGTACTTACTTAGACTTTATATATTTTATAATTATTTCATTTTTATATTCTTTCATGTATTGCTTTCTATGTTCTATACTTTTTATATTATTTTTATATTCAACTATATTCTTCCATACTCTTTTATACTCTATAGTCATTTATTGTTTCCATACTCTTTAGTCATTTACATTCTTTTATATTCATTTGTATTCTTTAAATTTCCTTAATATTATTTTATAAAATATGTATATTTTTATTTTATTTTTTACATTCTCGCACATTTCTTTATATTGCTTCTGTTAATATACTAAATACGAAAATCGACCACCACAACACGGGCATGTGCCTAGTATGGTGGTCGAAAAATCCCCAATTTATGTAACGAACCATTTAAAGAATAAAGAAACTTAAAAAAACTTTAAAAAAAAACTGCATCGCCAAGGTAGGCCGAATAGCGCCCTATATGCGTTATTGTATTGTACTCGAAAAGTGTTCTTGACGCCTTGTGAGTATCGTGTCCATAGTTCGCCGGTGTAAAAGCTCATGCAGTAGCTCTGGAATATTTGCTTCTTCACCGGAGAACTGCACCTGTTGAATCTCCTGGCGAGCATGTTGGCTTGCACGCTTAGTACTCTTCTTTGGCGTTCTATGTCATTTTTATCATTTAGATCATCAGTGACGACATGCCCCAAATATTTTTTTTCACTGCAGATGTTGACATTGTCTCCGCCGAGGAGAATGGGTGGAATGACAGTAGGACCAGTATTTGCTTTAAACACCAGCAATGATGACTTTTTGGCATTGTACATCAAACCATGACTATCGACGTATGATTGGCAAATGGCCAGAAGTTTTCTCATTGCCCTTACTGATGGGGCTAGTATGACCATGTCATCTGCATAACTTATATTATTCATACATACTCCGGCAACGTGGCATCCGATTCTTGCTTTGTTCAGTGTTTTACTAAGTTCGTCCATATATACGTTGAACAGCACTGGGGACATTGAGCCTCCTTGCCTAACGCCGCACTTTAATTTTGCTGCTTCTGACAGGCTGTCATTCCATCTGACGAAGTTTTCCTGTTGCTTGTACCATATACTCAATATATTTACAATTTGTGGCGGTACTTGTCGGTCCGTCAGTTTTTTCCATAATTTATCATGACAAACCATGTCAAAAGCTTTGCTTAGATCTAGGAAGCATGCATTACCGATGTTTTTCTGGCTTTGTAATATTCTATTGATAGTTTCATGCTATATATGGCTGTATCAGTAGAGCACCCAGCTTTAAAGCCCATTTGTGAATCCTCTCTAATGAGCTTGTCTTCCGTTAAATTTAAAATCACTTTTTCAAATATTCTTGCTATTATGGTGGCAAGAGATATGGGCCTGTAATTAACGGAGGATGTCAGGTTTAATTGGCGACTTTTTGGAATCGGTACTATAATGGTTTTGGTCAATTCTTTGGGAATGTGTCCAAGCCCAACCATGGCAGTGAAGAGAGAAGCGTGTTGTCAGATAATTACTTTGTAGGGTCACAATAACTTAATTTATTAATTATGCGATATATTTTTTATGGATGCTAACGAGACTTGCGTCCATTCAATCTGAGATCTGTGATGAGAGAAACCAATGGAAGTATTTATATAAAATGAACAACTTTTGTCTCATTCCAAATACTGCTGGAGTAATATTTGCAATTTACTAATCCCATACAATACTCTTTTTAATACGTATTTGATGTATTCAAAAGAGAATGTAAATAACATATTTTCGTAATTGTAAATAAAATTTTGTTTGTATTTTCTTAAAATTTAATTTCATCTGGTAATTCGCCAAATACCTTTATTGCTACTAGCAAACGTCAATGACTTTTGACTCTGGGTCTTTTTTCTAGAGGGGAGTTTTCTAGGAAGAAAAAAAAAGAGGAGTATTTTTTATTTCTTTTTCTCATCTCATGTGTGTGTTTGTAAGATTTCAAGTTTTCTCAGAAATTCGATGTATTGCTAAAATATGGATAGGTACATAGAATAAAAATTAAGTAATGAAGTAAATAATGTGTTTAAATGACAAGATACTTACTTATACATATAATTATGTAGGATATGAAAGATTGACGAAGAAAGATTTTATTTCAATTCTGAAAAAAACTATTTTTTAAATACTTTTGGGCTTACAGCATCAACGAGTATTTTAAGTAGACGTGAGAAAATGATGTCTCGAGAGAACCGTGTCTTGCTGGTGGGTCATAGTTACATATAAGAAAAGCCCTTGTTTGAATCTACGTATTCTGAAGTATATCGGGCAATGTAATAAAGCTGCTGCAGAAATTGCTCTTCTCTGCAAAAGGTAGATGAAACTTTTATTCAAAATTTTGATCATCATATATTGAGATTTTGCCTTGTTGTATGCGCTCGGCATCAACGACGTATTTCACAATGAAATTCTGATTGTCCTTTGAAAATACACATATACTTTCGGCATATTTTTAACACCTACGTTGACCTTCATTGAAAAAAATCGTTAGAGAATAATCGGTAGGCAAAAGAAGTTATTTTCACATTTTTGAGGAACAATGGGGTATTTCCACAAACATGGGATTCTGTTGAAAATGTACAGAATATTTAAAGACCATTTTTCTGAATTTATTCATCCTACTAAAAATGTTTGATTTTTAAAAACGATATAAAACTGACAAAATCAAAACGGCCCGTGGTTGGCAAATCGTATTGTGACGTCACAAGCGTCGCTCAGCTTGGCCAGCATAAAAAAACACTGTCAGTGAGCGTCCACGCTCATGACGTCATACGTTGGCCCCGCCCCAAAATATCGTTTTAGCGGTGATTCAAAAATAGGAAACTTTGACTCGCTGTAGAAAATTTATTCGTCAACATAAAAATAAAATAAAAAATTAAGAGTTCATATTTTGAAATTCCTTATTCGCTCTGACCAAAGAATTAGTGTCATTAGAATAACAATTTTTCGAGATTTACATAAAAAAGGAGGGCCTGAGGAAAATAGTTATGAAATTGTGAATCCATATCTTGAAGAAAATCACGTTTTGCGGGTCGTAGAAGCGACCCGTTTTCATGTAACCAATAGAAGATGGTGGGTAGACTGTGAATTATTAATGTTGTTCAAATTTTTGTTCATATTTTTGTGAAACTATAAATTAATGCAAATGTTTGTGATTTCCCCCATTCAAGATTATTCTTTTCTACGCATTGAAAGCCGAAAATATTATTTTTCTGTACCAACCAAATCCAATCTATAAAAAGGTTGTGTTGCGAAGCTAAACATATATCTACATTTAAAACACTTGTGATGTATTATTATTTTACTTTCCAGGTACCCACAGAAATAGCCCGAATTTCCCCGTGTTCCACAAAATTCCAGTAACACTGTATCTCCAAATTGTAAACGCCGCACTATCGATTTCTCTTACGTATTATGCAATTATTACCTACCCTTTATCCTGTAATGCAAATACCAACAACCGGCTTGGGTATAATTAATGTCGGAATAATTTATATGTATCAAACATGAAACAATACAATAAACGTATCAGCTGTTTATTCAGGAACAAAGCACACAGGGGGCATGTGTTTGGTAACTGTATCACAAGCCTTTACTGTGTCAATAGGATATTAAATGGAAAAACCTACTTGTAAGGAGAGTGTTGAATTTTTAAATACAAAAAAAAAAAACAAATTGTAATATACGGTACGAATACATTTACATCTCCGACAACATTTTTTGGAAATTAAATTTTTAACTGCATTTATCAAAATTAATTCGTGAAAAGAACACACTTTTAATTTGGGGCATTTTACGAACTTTGAGACAAAAGACATTTGGTTTCCTATAAACCGAGCTTTTTTTAGACGTTTGCGTCTGTGCTTTCAAACAACTGTATAATAATAAAATAAAACGCATGTGAAACTTATTTCCACTTAATTTATTTATGACCGTTACCGGTTTGAGCTTGTTATAGCAACCTTCAGACTGGTACAAATAATTCTACATAACAAACGGGAAGAGGGAGGGGGTAATCCACAAGGATTCTATTCAAATTTTATGGTCTTTCCATATTTGTTGCCATGCCATCTTTTACGATTGGATTTTTAGTTATTTGGCTAGTAGCAGTAGACATTATTTTATCATGGTCAAAAATAAATTAAGTAAAAAAAAGTATTTTATGTATTTTATTATATTATTATAATTGAATTCCACCACCATAGATTGTCAGAGTCAAAAATGGAAATATTAAAAACTGCATTTTCTCAGATGAACTCATTTCGAGTAGGAAGGAACATTTTTTTAAAAACAAACACTAAAAGGTTATCTTGAAAAACGATACTTGACATGAGCCACCCCCTTTCCCTTCCCACGAAGTAATCTTTTCTCCCCTCTGAAAGGTCAAAAACCTTCGTTGGTTGTAGTGGTCACAAAAAAACTATAAAAGCTCGCCGCAAAGTATTGACGGCTCGATATTGAGTGAGATTGATGACGGAAGCTGCGGAGGAACCTTTTGGCAATCTCTGCCCATTGACATATGGCTGAAACTGCAATGTCACTGTCGTGAGTGATTCTTGCTTATATTGAAGTCAACCCACATGAAAAGTCACCGCTAAAGGAAGGAAAAGGGCATGCACCATTTGTATTATTTATCAAACCAAATTGAAAATTCTTCCTGGACCGATACATAAATCGAAATATTTTGTGAAAATCTTCAACATTGCTTTATTGTGTATTATTAATTTATTCTGGTCAAGCTAACGACACCGACAGAATTTTAAATTTACTTAAATAGACATTTTAAAATTTATTTTAACAAGGACATTAAATATTATCATATTTGGTTTCTCCTAAAATTGTCTCGAACAATATCAGTTTGAACCACTCTATGTATATCATTAGTATTATCACTCTATGTATGTATATTATATTTATTTTATTAATATTATATTTTACCTTGAATTAGGCACGGTTATTTCGAAACCAGTCGGCTTATATAAAATATTTAGTGCTTCAAACAAAGATATATTGTTTAAATTATTTATAATTAATGACCACAAAGTTATACTTAAATTACTTACGTATTTTGCATTTATATTTTGTATGTATGATGTTATTATTCAAATAAGGTTATTTTTAATCTGATGTTTAATTATTACTATGCGTGACAGCTGTTTCGCCTCCTGAAAACCTCATCAAACTGTCTAACAAGGCATTTATAATAATTAAAAAAATTGTAGTTTTTTTGTACTTCATTTATCGATTTTCGGAAAAAAATTGTGTTATTGAAAATTATTTCGCTAATGTAAGCTTCGGGTACCCTTCATCTCAAAGTTGGTGGACAACGGCTGATACGGCAATTCTTGCACGATGGTAACTGTAATCCTACCTACAATCTGCTCACTAATTTTAATATAATATTCAGCCGCTCAGGGGCAGTGCCTTAAAATTCGATACATTATTTACTGGTAGAGAATCACAAAGTTGTAAATGTGGCTCGAGCTATTTGTTTCGGTACAACGATTTAAACTGGGAATTGGGGATATTACAAATGCATTACAAAATTGCTCCCGCATCGCAGTGGTAGAATATTGAAATCTGTGTAGCTAAATAAAATATTATTTTGCAGCATTCAAAAAGTTAATTACGCCTATTCATGCTCATTTGCATTCAAATTAGTTAGTTATTTAGTTCAAATTAGAGTTTGTCGCTAAACCGCTGGTTAAATTGCATTTAATCCACTGGTGTCTGGTCACTTCATAATTATTCATTACATGCATGAAATAGTTAATTCGCGGTGGATTTCCAAATTAATCATATAATAAATTATTGGGTTCTTTTTCCATTATATATTTATTTTTTATTCGTCAATATAAGGACCCGTTAAACCGCCAAAGCAGTTTGTCAGCAGGTCACTTAAACAATATTCATTATAACATCAAAGCACACGCGTAACGAGAAACTACAATAAAGATGTAGAAGAATAACATTTCAAGTTACTGCAATTCAAAGGCACAAAATACATGGACAGATAGATAATATAACACAGGTAAAATACTCATAGGTTTACACTCCCTCAAAGACACACAACATACTAAAACACACTCTAAGGCACATCTATACGTAAGTTTACATGCGTACAATCAATGTAACGTTATGTAAAAAAAATGCAATAAAATGACGTGGAATAACCTAAATAAGCAAAGAAAGATTCATTCAAACGAATAACAACTAAGAATTTATAACTAGTAAATTTGAAACGAATGCGAATGCATCTAAAGTTGAGAATAATTACACATATTTCCTGAAGATCGACACTGTACCGAAATGTTTTCTTAAGAAGTAGGCAGCGCAGCACGGCATGGTTGCCCAAAAATAAATCACGATAATAATTAATTTAGTCAGTTCTTCAAACGAAGCAAAATAATTTAGTGGCACCATTTTTATTCAAAATTTAAAGTGTATGTAGTGAAAGTATAACATGTAGGTTTTTTAAAACATAAACATGGTTAAAACTAAGTAGTATTTTATTGATTTGAATTACGTTACGTTAGTTTCATGAACAGAATACTATTATTTTATTGTTAGACAAATTTACTTGCGGTTTTTTCTAAGTATGTAATTTTAAAAGATGAGCTAGGCTTCGAAAAATCTCCAATAATTTTATCTGGAAAGCGCCCTTGTGTTGGCACGTGGGGAAATGTCCCTCCTCGGTAGAGAAATTTCTCTCTCGTTCGGTGGCCAACGATATTGGACATTTTCCAGGACCATTCTCAGACCCCTGTCCCAGGATAGAGTCTGTACGAGGTGGCTAAGCCATATAATGGTTGAGGCATTACTTTGTGCACGTTTCAGCTCGACCCCTTTCTCGGACCTCAGAGCAAATCTGAAGGAAAAAACACCCCTTAAATGGTTACTATGAATTATTATTACGTTGCGCTTTTCTTTCTTCATGTGTGAGGGGACGTGAATTTTCATAATAATAAAAAATAATTGAAGATTATAGGATAGCGGCCGCAGTTTTTTTATGGTCTGGTCGAAGGGGTGGTAAAAACTTGTCTTCAGCCAACATATTTTGTCAAGTAAGTATGCTCTTTAGATTTTCTTTTCGTGTAGGAATAACATAATAAATATATGTATTATTGTGGTTTGTTGAGTGTGCAAAAGATAACACACCTACAAAACGCAAATTTGTGTAATTCAAAAAATTCGAACATTTACTATTCTATATAATTTATTAATGCACCAAAAATTGCACGTGACTTCGGTCATCCTATATTTCAGAAGTTTTCAATAAATTAACCATGACTTTGTATCTTGTATTTTTATGCTTGCGATTATTTACGTACTATTTTACTAATACAATTAAAGGTGCCTTTCTTGATTCATGTAAAGAGCGCTTTCCAAAATATGATTTAACCCATTTGTATACGTATTGGGCTATTAAATGCGGATATATTGGTAATATGTGATCTTACACACAAACTAAATGTTGTTCAAATCTTTATTGTGTGTTTTTGTTTTTAAATCGACTTCTTTATGTATTTAGCACTAATAAATCATGTATTAAGAAGCCAATAATTTTTTTTAATTTTTGTTATATTTTATGCAAACCGCAGTTCAAATACTGATTTCTTTCGGTCTCTTTTATGGTATAATGTTATACCATATGTTTATTCCTAGATCCCAAGTGTAAAACCTATTAATGTTATTTTTTATCTAAAACACCTCTATGCACTAAATTGTAGAAAACGTAAAAATATACGAAAACCCACAAGGGCGTTGATGATTAATAAATATCTCTATAAATTAAACCAAAACTAACTGTCTCGCAATGGAATCATTACAAGACGTAATATATGCATTTAATATACTAGCAATTCAATCGTCTTCACAATCCTATCATCGCGGTAGGACGACCGTAATGGCGTGACTCCCATCCAGCGTGTTGCTAGTCGCTATAGCCCCGCTAATATAGCCCTTGCCATCCCAGGCAGGCCATTTCAGTCATTTCCATAAAACCAGTAGAAGCTAGCAGCCTTCCTAGTAACGCAGGCCATAGGCACCTTCTGCCGGTCGTCTCAGAAAGTAATTGAAGTCGCAAAGAGGCTTACGGCGACAATATATGACGGTGCATTTTCATCGTCTTCCTTCCGATCCAATAGTGCAAGAATGGCATTTATTATACCTTCAGCAGTTTAAGATATTATTCCGTTTGAATTGTGCAAAGCCTTCGCTTCTAAACGGCTCGGCTGCGAGCCTCGATCCTCCTTCCATATTAAAAAGAACGAAATGGAAAGAAAGGACATCGGGAATATCTGGCTCTCTCTCGCGACACTTCAATTAATTTGAAATATGAGAAATTTTCTTTCGAGATTTATGCGTTTTTATTTCAGCGGAACCTCGTGTAGATGTAGAGCCGTTGTGATTTATAATGTGATTGAGTTTTACCATTGTGAGTAAATTAGGTTTTACTTGTCCGCAGAATAAATTACAAGAAACGAATGTTCAAAGTATCACATTTTTGTTAAAAGCATTGAAGTTATTGTACAGATTCCAAATTATGAAATATATTTTACAAATTTAATAATAATAATGAATCGGTCCAAATTTTAGCGTTTGAAGCTACTTATTTATACAAAGTAAAACGATGTATATTGTGAACTAGCTGTCACCCGGCATGCGTTGCTATGCCATTAAATAAAAAAATTGTTTTTCCCTGCGTGTCCTTTCCCATTCGTCCCGTTCCCCTTCCGCCTCCCCTACATCTCCCGTATCCCCTTCCCCTCTCGCGTTTCCACTCTGCCTCCTCCACCTTCCCTATCCTCACACGATTCCCCCCTTCCCTGTCCCCGAACCCCCCTCCCGAGGTCCCCTCCCCCCCTAGGTGTCCCTCCCCATCCCTCCCGCGAATACCCTACCCGAGTTCCCCTCCCCCTTCCTGCATTCCATACGCTCATTTCTGGTACATTCAGTTTTAAAACAGCTCGCGTGTCACCTATTGAATTTTTTATACAAATTTCATAATGCCAGAGCTCACCAGTAGTTTTATATATAATCCTTGTACTGACAATAGCGAACACAAAAAATAAGAATTATCCGATTTAGTGAAGTCGATCGGAAGTTATCCGCGTACATTTCGGCGATACATTTTTAATTATATGTATAAATAAAAATGTATCGTATATAAGATTGATAGATAGATAGATAGATAGATTAACGATTTGAAGAGATGTCGCAGAATAAATGGAATATTTTTTAACATAGTTTGGGGCTAGAGTCAAGGCTGGAAATTAATAAACTTAAAAAAAAATACAAGAATCCTACCCACCCCTCTTCCTTTTTCCTACCCATAACTTCCTTTAACAAACCATCTACTGAGGATTGCAAAGGCCCTGAGGGAAATTATTGTTCATGTAAAAAAGTGCGTAATAGTACAGAAACACTGGTATCACGATTCAATTGTGGTAGAGAATAAAAAAATTCTAGATATTTCCGACATTGAACTACTGGTAATTTTATTAAAATATGTGCTTCTTATTGTCTATTGAAAAAAAAGCGTGAACCAACGTTTTACAAGTAAACATTTTTTGAACGTGCTAATTACTATTTCGCAAGTATCTGAAGGCATCTGTGTTGGAATTTAAGAATGTTCAAGACACTGCCTGTAAATTGAACTAGTTTTGTTATGTTCCCCATCATAGGCGAGCTTCCCTTAGAATGCCTTCCATCTTACGAGCGCTGTCAGGCCATAACGGCCGGGGATGCCAGTACTTGTTTTACAAGCGCTGCCGTGTGACACTTACTCCGTTTCCTTGTAAATAGAAACATTCAAAACTTCGACCTATTTTGGAAGACGTAATGTGTAGAACAATACTAATTCATAGATATTGTTACACCATTCAAAAATTAAATACGAAAGCACCAGTACTTTTCGATAAATACGTATTTCTGCACTGGCAGGTGATATAGTGTGGGTGGTATAGTACTATTATTTTCTCAATATCTCATAGGAAGTTGGCTAAAATGACTAAAAGTAGTTAAAGTGGGGCGATTGGTGTTATCAAATAAAAATTTGGAAGAAGTAGGGTTTTTTCCTTATCTACTAATCACGTTATCTTAATCTATTTGTCGCTCTTCGTAATAGGTTATCCACTAATAAAACATATTAACCAGAAGATATTTCACTAATGTCGTGCGTTAATGGCACCTGGAAAATCGGTACGTGTAGTTTTATAAACGTGTAAATCAATTAACCAATTATTTTTCACCCGAAAACTCCTCGCGGGAACGCTAAAGCTTTTCAATGCTCAGCCAAATAAATGATCAGCCTTTTATTAAAATCGCATGTTCAACCACCGTACCCACTATTTATAAATACTGAAATAGCCCAAGATTTATTCTCTCACTGAACAATTCATACGGCCTTTGTTTTATCAAATTAACACGGGGTTAAACCTTTCTTCATAAAGGCAGTATTTCCAATCAACCGTGCGGGCAAATGTGAACCGTACGATGTGGAAAACTGGAGGCTAGTTTCGCTTTGGTTGGAAATCACGACCGGCTTTTGCATGAAATGAATTGAATGCCGGAATTCCGTTTTACACTACGCTGACGTCAGCTGAGAGGTTGTAATGCTGAAATGCTGAAAAGTGCTGAAAAATTATTGAATAATCGATTTATTTAATTAATACTGCCTGTGAACATTTTCAATCTCATTATTTATTAGATTTTCTGTATGTGTTCTTAATTTCCCTAATTCATGAAGAAATCATGATTTTGCTAATTGATTAATAACACTAATACATTTGCAATAGAATTTTGAAGGACTATGAGATGTCATTAAAGAAGGAGATAATACGAGTAAATCTAAACCAAATATAAAATAGGCAACAGTTGCAACTGAGACTCAAACCCAGTATCTGCTACTGAGAATTCTTATTTTGAAGACATTTTTGTCGAACTCGTATTTCAAATTCGGAATTAACAATATTATCTTCGACTAATTTTTCCCATATCTTTTGCTGCTACCTAGTTGAATGATTACAAAGTTCCAAAGGATTGGTTTGAATCCTAGATAATGTCCGGATATGAAACCAGATAAAAATATCCGATTTTATTTACATGGAACACATACGGACCTTTTCTAAAATTCTAAGGGGGTATTTCACCACCCTCATAGATTATTCATACGGTGAAGTACATTTTAGGTTAATTATACAGGATTTACGTAAATTAACATTAAAAACAACAAAAATTATTCCATTTAAAAATAGACTTTAATATGATTTATTTTATTTTTGATTACTAAATCAAGTGTGATATCAGAGTTTATTAAAGCAATCGCGATTAATAAATTAAGATTAAGATTATTTGTAAGAGGAAGGTTTTAATTGATAACTGCTCTGTAGATTTTTAGTTTATTAAATACAGGATATAAGTAACAATTGGTTTGATGAACTAATGCCTAGTGTGGATGAGATCTTGGTATCGAAAAGAGTGAGTATGAAAAAAATAAGAGTGAGTATGAAAAAGCGCTACTGTAAATAAAGGCTTATCTCTTGTCGTCTTATTTTCACAACATTTTTATCAAGTTTTCATAATCCTACAGGAATTTATTTGATAAATTACACAAAAGAGTCCTTGCTACTCTTATAACCAATAATAAGCCATTTTAAATATAAATTAAACATTCAACTTTGTTTGAACCAATTTTATATTTGAGTAAATCCGACCGATTTCAGAACGACCGTTCCTTCTTCAGGGCAAATGTATACTGATTTGACAGTTTTGAAATATGGATGAGAACAATCTATTATTATGGTGGGGGTGGAGTCGTTGCTAGGTATTAATGAAAAGTAGGTGGGTAGGGGAACATATCCATGATTGGGCTATATGACATTTTTTTTGTTTGTTGATAATAGATTCATTATTTTTAAGGGATTTTTTTTGATTTCCAAGGCTTCTAAGTTATCTAAACGTTTTCCTTTATGATTTATATGAAGAATATTTATCCCTGTATTTTTTTCAAAACTATGGTTATTTTCAATGATATGGTTAGCGAACTCAGAAAAATTATTATTATTAAGACACCTTAAATGTTTTTTGATTCTGATTTCAAAATTACGAGTTGTTTTTCCAATATAAAATGAGGGACAATCATTACATTTGAGTTTATATATTCCGGAATTAGTCAATTTATGGTCTTTATCTTTATCTTTATCATTATTTTTAAAGTCAGATACTTAAAGCATTTGAAATATTTGTTCTTTCTGGAATTGGATTCAGAAAAAAATGTATATGAACGGACTTTGCAAAAAGGGTAAACTTCAAGAAAAAGTAAAAGAAACTATAAAGAAAAATATAACAGGAAATAGCATCATGCCGCAACACTAGCGTCTTAATGAAATTTCTCCACCCGCCCGTTCCGCCCCAAGACTAAAAATGTTTCTTGGGGAGAATAGAAAATGTCCCCCGGTATGGAGACACTTAGAATGTTCTAAACTT
The DNA here is from genome assembly GCA_917880885.1 of Limnephilus marmoratus. Lineage (NCBI taxonomy): Eukaryota > Metazoa > Arthropoda > Insecta > Trichoptera > Limnephilidae > Limnephilus > Limnephilus marmoratus. The sequence goes on along the minus strand of OU862921.1, from coordinate 52,776,199 downwards.
TCCTTCTTACAAAACGGCCCAAGTGTTCTATTATATTCCATACAGCCTGACCGCCCGGCAAGAAGTGTTCATTATTACAAAACTCCGGCAGGTGCCACTCGGGAGCGGGGCGTTCAGGCGAAGTTTATTTTCAAAATGCACCAGTGATTCAAATGTTGTCTCAAAAATTGCTTTCCTTGAATGATACAACATGATAAAACTCATACATCTTTATCAGTTTTTTTTTTTTTTTTTTTACAGTGAATACCGCACAAGAATCTCAACTGCTCCCGTCTGGAGCCAGTGAGACTATGGCATCCCCAATTGGGGTATGTTGTGAGGCTGAAGGTAGCGGGGAGGAGAAGGAGGTGGGGAAGAGGAAGGTTGGGAAGTACCTGGCTATTCAGATCTGGTCACTAAACACGGCTAAAGCCATTTTCAAGCAACGTTTCAATTCTGAATGGTGGTCCTACACCAGGGCGATACTGATAGTATCTTCCACTCTGGAACATGCCGCAAATATACTATATATTATTTTAAATGAATTAATTGTGAAATAACACAAATTAATCAAATAAAATTTATTTGCGCATGCCGGGTTCGAACCCGCGACCTCCGGAATGTGAGTCAAGAGTCTTAGCCACTGGACTACGGTTTGTTTTATTAAAAGAAAAACTCTTGAAAGGTGCGCTTTAACGTCTTGAGAGCCGTACACATGTTTCTGTTATGTGGATGCATACATATGTTCATGGTCAACGCTATGTCATTTCACAGTTTTTTACAATTTTTGATTTTGCGTTTTTGATTATTTTGGTGTTATTTGACGTGTATCAACATTTATTGACGTGTTTTGAAGAACTCAGATATGAAATATTTTTACGTGTCTGCAGTTATTCAACATTTTGAATTTTTTTTCTTACTTTGAGGATTTTGTTCTGTTCTTACGATTTTTATATTACTTGAGAGGCATTTGACATTTTAAATGTGTGAATGAAATGTTCTGTGTAATATCCAATAGATTCATGTTTGACAGATAAAAACTCCATAAAAATAATAAATACAATAAAAAACTTACTCGCGCCATTAATTATGAACATGAACATATTGTATTAATTGAGTAATGAGTTTCGATATTAAAATTTCATTCTAAAAATTACTTTCACCCAATATCCAAAAACCTTTACGAAGGGCTTTGAACACATTTTGAACGGATGTTTCCCCTTTGTACTGGCTGAAAGGAAATCACTATCCCGTCCGTTAGGCACCAATCAAGATGTTAAAACCCATCCCAGTCGAGAGATTCCGATTGTATTATGACGAAAACTTAACAAATTTGTACTTTCGAGAGTGCCTTTGTTTCCCAAAGCTTTAGAGATCTAAATATTTTAACGAATTCACTGGAGAAAGTACTTATAAAGTAATGGCCAAACTTTTAAATGCTTAGTTGCAGTACACAAATTAAACATAGTAAAATAATGGTACAAGTTACTTTTCCTGAGAACCGTCATGCGAATTTTAAAAGTAATGATATTAATAAAAATAAAATTCTGATTGTATCGAACAGTATAAATAGCGTAGCGTCTGCGTGGTTGAATTTCAGAACCCGCCTTCGAGTGCATGTCTGACGCCACGGCGTACGCGCCGCGCCAAAAATAACATCTGCGTACGTGAAATTTCAAACAAAACTACCATTGTAATTCGTTTTCGAATTCAAGAATTCTTCAAAAGATGTTGCCACTTCCGTCAGCAGGTCACATGGGGACGTGTCATCCTAGGTATAAGTACTACGAATTTGGGAATTTGAGTAACTCTTCGGATATGGAAAGATTAACGGTAATACTTAGAAGTAAAATACTTTATATTATCAAGCGTCTATACATTACATATGACTTTATTTTCTGTCCTGGTGATTAGCTATCACTGGATGACAGTGCATCCGAGGAATGGGCTATTTTTGGAACCAATTTCTATTGGATTTATAAAATGGTCACCAACACTAACTGGGCGAAGCCGAACCAGCAGAAAAAACCTGTGGGCGGTTTTTTAACTGCTAGTTAAATATGATTACATTCTTAGCGAACTTAAAAAAAACGATAATTTTACAAGTTTTTTTCTTTATTTATTTTTGGATGGTTTATATAATTAGTGGATTTTTCGACAAGCGTGCTAGAAATGTCACCGTATTATGGTGGCCGATTATTGTTGGGTTATTCATGCGACGTGCAAACTTTTAACGTGGCATTCTCTCAAATATACAAAAAAAACGGTTTATTGTTTATTGTTAAGTGGGCAATCTGGTATTTGTTTGCAGGTATTAATAACTTTATGTTGACATTTTTCATGAAATACCGTGTAAAAACACCTTCACTGGGCGACCGTTGTACCAATTTTGTATTATTAATTGTTTCTTACATCTTTCCATAACACAAAACAAACAAAGACATGAAAAGAGACCTCAATTAATCCTAAATCATTTGATTTAATTGAAATAATGTACATACAAGCGTATACGGATAAATAATAAATTAATTTCTTAAATTAAAGATCTGAAACTAAAGTTGTAGGAATTTTCAATCTCGGCCGCCCAGCCTGACCGGAGCGGAATCAAAGGGGGTGACACTATCACAGCCACTCACAGACCAAAAATGGGATGAACGGCATGAAATTTCATTAGCAGTCCTATCCTTTGTGGGCTCCGTGTTTCGCCATTAATATCCTTAATTCCGCATAATTACTGACCCGTCCAGGCCATGCAAATTTGGATCAGACCAAATGGATACCATGGAAAGGGTTTCGAATTAAATCATTGCAAAATAATGTTAATTTTATCATAGGTTTTTGCAGTAATTTGGTGACCCTAAATACGCGCGCACACCATGCCGGATCGGACATCAAACGAACCCAAACTTAACTGAGATAAGTTTGAAAGGCTCCTGTAAGGGTTTTTCAAATCAACTCCTCAAACATCCTCCTCATTCGGTTGAATGGTAAAATTTAATTTTTTTTTTTTAATTTGTAAAGTCAGAATGTTTTTTTAATATTCAACACCACCAAATCTACAATTCACATTAAACTGTTATTGTAGTGGTATGGGATACGATGACGTCAGAACTCTTTAGTTTATTAATAATAATAATATAATATTAGAATATCGTTTTAATTTCAGTTATTAGTTTCAAAATAAAAAAAAGTTTTTCCACGAGAGATAAAAATATGCCCACCAAATGTTCTCTTTCCCTCTTCTATTTTACCGCTAACTATTCAGTAACTCTGTAATTGATTTAATATCTATGTTATATACCCTTGACGAAGGTTCAGGTTGAACTGAAACCGGTTGGTTAATATATTTAAGATACAAATGATAAAGTGCTATTTAAACAAAGTTATTTTAATTTTAATTATTGTATGAACATTAAAGGCCATAATATTTAAATGATTGAAATTTCAATGACTCAAAGGATCTGAGTTCACGAAGACTTGTGTGGCGGTCCACCCCTTGTTTCTACCCCTGCGGGGATATGACGCAATGAGTATTTTATTTTAATCATAATATTTTTACCGAATTTAATGTTCGGAAGTTTAAACTTTAAACATTTTTTCTTTTAATATCGTTGAAGTTGTTATTTAACCAAATTAAAAATAAATATATTGGCAGAGAACAAAACAAAAATACAGATTCCAGGAAAGAAACCAATATAACGTCTCCCATGTTGCAATAACAGAATGAGGAATTACAAGCATGCGAATTCTTGGGAAACTTTGGGTCTCGGCGTCCTCCCTCGGACCCTGTGCACCCTCTAGGGGACACTGACCTTTTTATGTGCAGACTTCATGCCTGGCTTTGGGTCAAGCGATTCTCTTTATTTTTCAACAAGAGTTTTAATATATTCAGGAACAAATTTAACGTATTCGTTGATCCTTTTACATTTCTGTATTCTCTATATATAACATAAAGTGCAATTTTGGTATGTGACTTGATTTTATATTAAGCACTACATTTATATAAGATGATTATTTTTAATTTTGCTTTCGATTTGCCGGCCTCTGTGTTTCATCCCGCCCACGACGTGGGTATTTTCAAGACAGGTTCATTCCTTCCTAAAAATTACCCTAGACAAAAAAAATCCCCAAAGATAAAAAAAAAAAAACCTTTGGAAAATAATTTCTCCTGCATGGAGTTAATGTAAAAATAGACAATAAAATCTTAGGTGTAATAAAATATTATTAATGATTAGTTGATTGATTTTATTTGATAGCATGTATTTTTTACAAATGAAAATAGGTTAGAGATTAGTTTTGTGTGCCAGTCAATAAAATCGGATTGGGATGTCGGAAAAAGTCTCAATAACTTATTACTGACCGTACATTTTGGTATCACAGTCACAATTGTACGGTTTTCCGACAACTAATTCAATGATTTACTTGCCATAAATTAATAACATATTTAAAAAAATGTGTTTATTCTATCCAGTGGTAGTAAGATCTGCAGATATGAATTTTTAATGAAAAGATGATATTACTCGAAAAAAATTAGAACGAGCGCTTTACTTTTTCAAGCTTTATTCTCGCTGGGTACTCGTACTTTCAAAGAACTTTGAAAGTTTCACTAAGAAAGTATAAAAACTCCTCCAACCTTCAACGAAAGTTGAATTAAAAAGAAATACCTAACTCTGCTTACAATGCATCTCCGGCTGTTTGAAATCCAGAAAACTATTCTTGGCGGAAGGAGAGAGACCCCGAGCGTTCTCGTCTCCCAGCAGACAGGTGGAAATTCGGGCGATTGGCGAAATGCTATAAACACATGTATATCATCTAAATTACCAAACATGGAGTATTAGATACTTTCAGTATTGTCCTGGTGAAAGAACACCATTCAGAACCCCCCCCCCCGAAAACCAAAACCTTATCCTATCAAGCACAACGAAACTTTGGAACGTGGATAATATTATTATCGAAAGTCCGTAACACGTATAGGTACGAAATAAATATAACTGATAAAATAAAGTAAACCAGCGGTAGTTTAAAATTTTATATATATGTAGGCGAGTAACGAACAACCATAAAAATATTATTCAAATCCGATTTTATACACTGGTATCACCGGGCACCGCTCTCCGGTCGAGTGCATGATAATGCGAATGTATTCCGATTCCAACGTTCGTTCCATTCACCAGTTTTTCCTCTAAGCGAGATAATTATTATATGTATCTGTGCTAACTTATTGTAACACAAAGTTTCAATGTAAATATATTTGAATTGCGTTAATCGAGAGTTATCATTGAAAACCTCCACAACACTTACAATTTGGGAGACGGGAATGGGAACCGCCGCCCCGGGAACCTTTATTGTAAAACCAACACCTCTGCCATAGGTCACCTCAAGTGGTTCGCTACGTTTGGTGATTTAACAATCCGGGTTCATTGGGTGAGATTTATCCAGGTCTTGGATGACCAGGATTCACTGAACCCCAGATTCCTACCCACCTCTTAAACCCTTTTCCTTCCCAGAACTCTCCTCTCCTTACTTTCCCTAAAAAAAACCCCTTCACACAGCATCCCCAAAGATGACATAGGCCCTGAGGGAAATTATTTTCCTATGTGGAGCTCTTGTAAAAAAAAAACAACAACAACAACACACGCATCCAGTTTACAGACGTGGCAAGGCCTGTAAACTGTCAAACCCTCTGGATAAAATATCCTAACATAATCCATAATGCTAAATATGTAAATTACGCACAAGAGTTCCAAAGCGCTCCTTGCAAATAGGAGTCAGAGAGACTATATCATTCCCAATTGAGGTATATTGGGTGGCTGAAGTGGAAGGGAGGAGAAGGAGATGAGGAGCGATAAATATATTTTAATAAATTTCAGAATGACGATCTCTCACCAGGCGTCATTGAGAGTATCTACCATCCAAAGTATGTAAAAAATATTAAGATATCCAATCTTAAATCATTGTCAGCTGATCACTGTTGGTATTGTCTCTACGCCAATGTCCCAGCTGACTAGCGCGTCATCCGCCACCCCACCCCCTGTGCTGGCATCCCCTTTATAAGCGCTCCTACTCCTAATTCCTAGCTCACAATAGTTTCCACGCTTAAGTAATTTGTCTTCAGTAATAATACTTCATCAATATTAAATACGTCATCAACAAGAAGCGTTCGTACTTGTTATTTAATTAAGTGTAGGTACTAAATTACAAGTACATTAATATACATACAAAACCATTCAACAGTTTTGTGTTTTCAAGTAGGTACCGCTATTTAAAACAATTTGAAAGATCGTGGTACTTTATATGGTGTATGAAGTAAAAGTATAATCGAACGTATGAAATGTCCATCCAGTTTTTAACCCCACTGAGAGACAGTTTGAACGAGTGCCGGCTGTAAGTTTTCTACAATGGATGGGATAAGGTCCACCGAAAACTGAAAGAATCTTAATTTTTATTATTTTCCTTCCACAATACGAAATAATATTAAATATTTTAACTCGACCGTTTTGCTTCTCTTCTTTCTGTAAATATGTTTGTACGTTCCGTTTCCGGTTCAAGATGGGGGTTGTGTTCAACTACTAAATCGTTGTGATTATTTGGAATATTATTCGCATTTTTTTCATGGTACCTACTTATCTACCCATCTTACGCATGGTACCTACGTACTGAAGAAAATTAGAAAAATTATTGTCGGTAAGTTAGTGACGTTTCTTTGAACAATTATTATGCCACCACGTAAGGGGCCGAAAACCAACAGGTTTCCCGGTCAAAGGGAATCATTAGACCTAGATGTCCCCCTCTGACCTCCACCATACGAAAAAAGAAGAAGACAACTTAAATAATATTGAAAGATTCATCAAAATTATTCTATTTTTAGAGAATGTGTAGATTACAGCTATCTACTTTACTTATTAAATTTTTAAAAATTATCGGAACGAATAATTTGCGAAATTTTAATTCGATGATGAATACCCCTGAGATGCTACATATAATTTCGTTCCACGTTCCTGGAAGGGCAGCTATAAAATAGTATTTACCATGTTATCATAATACACCTATGAGACGAATCTAAAATTTGGAAAACGCACACTCCGATGTTGGATGTATATTTAATTCAACAGTATTGCAATGTAAGCAGGCTTTTATCATTTTATAATTAAATAGAGCTGATTGTGTAACGAAATTGTTTCTGGATGTGCAAAAGAATTTTAGATGACGGTAGTGGAAATTAAAAAAAAATCTGTCTTTTTCTCGTTTATAAATATATTAAATAAATGAAACAATATTACTTTGTTCGAACCACTTACATATTTGAGAAAAGCCGACCGGTTTCGGAACGACCGTTCCTTCTTCAGGGCAAACGTATACTGATTTGACAGTTACAAAATAGGGGATGAGAACAATGTGTTATTATGGTAGAGGTGGAGCCGTTGCTAGGTATTAATGAAGAGTGGGTGGGTATGGGAACATATCCATGATTGGGCTGTAAGACAATATTTTTTGTTTGTTTATGATAGATTCGTTATTTTTAAGGGATTTTTTTTTTATTTCTAAGTTATCTAAGCGTTTTCCTTTATGATTAATATGAAGAACATTTATACCCGTATTTTTTTCAAAATTATGGTTATTTTCAATGATTTGGTTAGCGAACTCACAAAATAATATATTATTATTTTTAAGACACCTTAAGATTCTGATTTCAAAATTACGTTATTAACGAAACCGGTCGGCTTTACTCAAATATGTAAGTGGTTCAAACAAAGTAACATTGTTTCATTTATTTATAACTAGCAGACCCGGCCACACGTTGCTGTGGCTAACGAAATACAACGCCATTACCCGACCTTTATAAAATCCACACTACCCGCTTGCCAGCTGCCCGCTGCCAGCTGCCTGAATTGAATATTTGAATTTCCCGGCTTTTCTCTACTATAATAAGCATGTATTATACATATAAACCTTCCCCTTGAATCACTCTATCTATTGGTGAAAACCACATGTCCGCAAAATCCGTTGCGTAGTACAAAAGATATATGCGCACATACATTTTGAGCGACTTCATTTTATACTATGTAATGATGGATAACCACAAAGTTATAGCTAGATTCAAAAATATAAATGTATTATACCAATAATTCAAATTTCCATGTGAAAGACATTTTTATCGGGAGTAAAAAGATAAATTAATAAAATTTTACACTTGTTGATCTTATTTGTGCAAATTTCTACTACCAACTGCAAAGTAACGCCAACAGTGTTAACTGTACCTAATGAAATTTATTATAATGAGAAATAATTCAATTTAATGAAAAAAAAAGTGCGTTGTCCGGGATTTCAATTTCGAGTACGTTACCCCTCGACCGCGGAGGTCGTCTGTAAGATATCAGTTAAGGCAGTATTCTTCTATTATAGTAGTTGGTAGCAAATCAAAATATCACCAATAACAATTTGTATAATAAATTGTGAGCTATTGTCATATTTATGACTAAAACTTTAATTTAATATTGAAATTTGTTGATTTGTTGATGTTGATTTATAATTTGGCTTGTCAGTACCTTTTCCCAGAACTCTCTATCCCAAAATATCCCATAATTATCATTTACATTTTTTTATTAGAGCAATGAAAATTTTGAAAGTACATAACTACAAAACAAACGAATATAATATGAAATGTACATAAGTACAAAAATTAATTATATCCTTTGATATTATCAATCAATGAGCCATGCGCGAGGGGCCTGCTGGATAGTTGGTTGCGCCACTGTTGTTTTCTGTGATGTCATAATTTAATGAAAAGTAAACATTTACGCTCGGGGTATGGCGGGCCGCCCTAATTTGTTCCGACGGGACCGGGATCAATACCCGCCCATCGCCCATCGGCCGCCCCAGCCCACGAGGGGCTCGCGCTCTGAACTACCCACTCAGCACTCACCACTCAGTACTCAGTACTGTAATCGGCTCACGATAACTCTAAAGTTATGAAAATACTTTCCTCTTTTCTGATAAGGTACACCTGATAGATGACCTTAAATTAATACGTAATATTTTATAAATAATTCTGATAATTCGGTTTTTGTGTGTTCATTATTGTCAGGACAAGGTTTTTATAATATTCTGGCATTATGAAATTTGCATAAAAAAATGCTATTGGTGGCACGCGAGGAAGCAGCTTTTTTTACATTAACTCCATACAGGAGGCCCTGAAGAAAATAATTTCCCTCATATCATCTGGAATGCTGTGTGGAGGGAAGGCTATTGCTATGGAAAGCGGGAGGGAGGGAGAGATGGGGGTGGGGAACCAGGGAGGGGGAGGGGAACCTGGGAGGGAAACCTGGGACTGGGGAGGGGGACCTGGGAGTGGGGAGGGGAACTCGGGAGGGGGGTTCGCGGGATGGGGGAGGGGGGGAGTGGAGTGGGGAGAGGGAAGGTGGAGGTGACGGAGTGGGAACGGGAGAAAAAAAGAGGAGGCGGAAGGGGAACGGGACGAATGGGAAAGGACACTCAGGGAGAAACAATTTTTTTATTAAATGGCATGGCATAGCGGGACCAGCTAGTATGAAAATAAATATAAAATTATTATTGCCGATGTCAAATAAATCTACCAAAATACAATTATTCTGAAATGTGTTGACATGAACAAGTTACACACTAAAAGTTTTCCATATTTTCATGATGATTTTTTAAACACTACAGATTGGAATAAAATGTAAACACCACACAAAAGTCCCAAATGCTCCTATCTGGAGCCAGTGAGACCATGGCATCACCAATTACATTATAGGGTACGTAAGGCTGAAGGTAGTGGGAAGAAGAAGACCCTCAACACAACATCACCAAAGATGACAGAGGAGCTGAGGGATTTTTTTTATGAGTGGAGCTAATATAAAGCAAGTGAAAACAAGCGCGTTCTTTGTTTTAATTATGAGAGTTTTTTTTACGTCGTTGCGTGCTTTACTGTTGCAGATTAAAATACGTTGTTTGCTGATGGCGATGGTAACGACAGATATCAAGAATGCCACAAATACAATTTTTTTTTTTTTTTGTGAACCTTTTGGAATATAACTAATGAAATAATATTATTAAAACTCAAACAATATGAGTGAGGAAACATGCAGAAGAAAATTGGGTGAGAACTAGAATTAAGAACAGAAGAAGAACAATTTCGTCACCTCACCGCTTTCCCGTTGTGAGTTTTTTTTAATTAAAAATATATTTCCTGAAAATCGTTGTTAAGTTCGTAGAATTTATTTGTAATTTTTCCAATAGTCGCAATCATACTTTTACTTCGTTATTAGTTCCCATAGGGGTTCATTTCTGGTAAGGATATAATATATCATGCCACCTCCGAAATTACCAAACCTTTATCTAATAATGAAGCGGATAAGAGACCATTATTTGTCCATACGATTCTGTCATTATCATTATTTCGGAATACTTTGTATTATTATAGGCCTGGCTTTATTAACCACATTACTTTTGTGGTTGTTTATCATCGATCTTCTATGGACCCTTTTACACAGAGTGTTTTCATAAGAATCAATACGTGTAACAGACATGTAATAATTAACTTTGCAAAAAAAAAAACAATTTATGCACGTTCCGGAAACTCTTTTTTCTAAAACGAAACGGTTTTTCCTTTTTTCGACGACTTGTATAAGAAAATTTGGAGCCGGGTCTAATAATATAATAAACATTGCAGAAAAAAAACATATAAATGAACATAAATAAACATAAAAAACATATCAATTATCATCAACATTACCATAAAAGTATGCTTATTCCGAAAACAAGCAGTACAAGTAGGAAACTGGGGAATCCACATGACGTTTTTCCTCTTTTTCGACGACTAAATGAACAAAAAAATTTGGAGCCGGGTGTTTAACCAGCCAGCGGCCGAAAATCCACATTTTGTCGAAAGAAGTTCTTACGATCGTACAGGGCGGTTCCAAATGAGAAAGATTAATTATTCTCCGTACCAGCGTTTTAAAATTATAACTCAATATCGATTTTATTTCATTTATACCTACATCCAACAATGATAAAACTATTTTGATCGTAAGTATTTATCATTTTTCAATGATGTCTAAGCAAAATAAGAATGTTAAAAAATCTGAAATATATTACTTATGAATAAATACACTTTTAAATATATATATATTTTGTATTATTACTTACTTTTATAATATTTTAACTTAAGCTACCATTACAACGTATACGAATTTATTTGAAATCAAAATATCACAATAGGTATTGCATCCAGTTTCAGAAAAAATCCATAAAAAACCTACAATGCATTTTTATACATGAAGTTTTTAACTTTTTACGTGATTTGCAGAATGTCACATTTTACACAAATATAGAAATATTTTTGAAGTTGTTTGTGTGTGCCAGCAAGTGTTCAAATCTTTCCATTTTTGAAAACAATGAAAGATCCAAATAATACCACAACTTTCTTGAAAATTTTTCATTCTTTTTGAACTCGAATGTAGAAAATTGAAAGTGATGGAAAAAACGTCTAAAACATACATTAATAATACATTTCGTCTCAAATCTGAAAAATCATACATTTAAACGTTAAAAAATCGGTTTTCTAAGAATCATCCTGTGGATATGACACATGAAATTAGTTTCTATATACAATATCCTGCCATTGTACTGAAGAAACTGAAGCCTGATTGATGAAAGGGGGTACGATTTATATTATGTAACCATTATTTTTTGCTACGGGACACATTTTGATGGTCAGATTACATTAAAATAGGTAAATTTTCAATTACATACATAGTTATGGACATTTCATCATTATGGCTATCGTCTTCATCTTGGAAGCTGAGAACGACGAGATAAAACAATTTATCAAAATTCAAACGTTAAAAATGGTATCTTTTCATGATGAATTATACCTTTACATTTCAATATTTAAAAAGCTTTTGCAGTAAAAAAATCTTCACACACTTAATATAAGACATATTTTTTATCTCTCCGATCAATTTTGAAGCCTTCACTATATTTCTGAAGTGGGTACCTACTTGTACAGAGATGTTAAGTTCTCAATATTCCCGTATCAATTATTTATTCAATCCGATTCAATTCGGAAATATCGCATGCAGTAAAATCTAATATGAAATCACAGATAAATTGGTAGCGAGAGATATCCGAATAGAAAAACTTGGAATAATGGTTTCATATCGATATGTCAAAAACAAACTTGGAAATTGACATGGGCTCTTTTGTGACATACTGTCGAGGTTGACTGCCGATCCTCCCGCCCCCTAGCGGCAACGAAGGAAAGCTCAAGCGGAGAGGGATGAAACTTGTAAGTGTTGCGATGGCCGTTAGATGGCAAGAGTGTTGCTAAATCTATTGGGTGGTTAGCTTTTGCTGTTAAAACCCATTACCTCCATGAATTATTTTTTATTTTTATAAACTTGAATCATCATTATAACCCGATAGTATAGACTTAAAGAAGAGCCCAAAATCAGTTTTAGAATTTTCCGCCCGCCCACTCTCTCACCAGAGCGTCTAGAAAATTGATGCCTAAACGCAACTCTTGGAGGTAACCCCTCTAAGCAAAATTTATGTCAACTATGGGTTAAGTGCAGTCTACTGTGAGATTTATATTGATAATATAAAATAAATGATTGCCTTTGTTTATAATTCAATGAAAAAAAAATATTAATGGAAAATACGCAAAATAATAAAAAATTCAATATTAAAAAAAACATTCAAGAATGAGGAAAATAACCAAATCTAAGCAAATTATTCTTTAAGTGATACTGTTCGAAGTAGTCAAAATGAAGGGCTCGGTTGCAGGCCCGGCACCGGTAGCCTGTTAGATTTTTTTTACGCAGAGCATAACGAATATGAGATTTGCCACGACATTACAAATGAAATTTTTGCATTCGAGGCACACAATTCCCATCTTCTGCGTCATGGCCTTCCTTCACAGGAGGTTCTCCGAATTCGATATTGATCTGATTTGGAAAAGACAATAAAAGAGTACGGGTAAACTCCACATGGAATGCCTTCTGGGAAAGGTTTCTCTGTTGCCTAGTCATCTTCTGGTTTCCCATATCATGCTCGTACTTCCTCAAGAAGCATTGCAACTTCCATCCATTTACAAGAGACAAGAGCGCTGCTGAGGCAAGATACAAATAAAGGCCAGTACCACTTCTTGGACCGAACGTTGGTCCGATAATTTTGTATACCATTATCATGGAGGTCCACCCATTCCCAAATTGTAATTTTGTATTAACGCCGGGCAATCGATTTTTTTGCATGCTTTCTCCAAATTGTTGCCTTTTTTGTCTTTCTTCGATATCTGCCAACGCTGCACTTGACGTACTGGCTCCATTCGATCATAGTTCGTGGCCACTGTTACTACACGGCTGTCCTACCAACGGCATACGAGGATTTGGTTTTCTACGTCTACCACCGCATCAAATTTATCTATAATTATAAAAGCGATGAGAGTTAAACTTTAGCTAGGTAAATGAACGCTATGCGCAAGGGAAATATAAAAGAAAATTATACCTTTAGGCAATTGCTTTCCTGTCTTCAACTTGCCTGAAGCTTCAAGGTTAAGAAGCTACATGTGCCAGTAGCGCGCATTCTCTTATCCTTCAGGACACTCATCAAATGGTGAGATGTGAAGAAATTGTTCATAAATAGCTCATGGCGTATGGGGAACTATATATTCTATCGTAGAAGTAGGGCGGATAATTTCTGATCTAATTAGGGGTCATATGTATCAGATGCTCCGGAATACGGCATTGCTTGGAACAGGTATCCTTAGACCACTTTTGTTTATAGTGAGGCTTCTTTTTGTACTGTAGTTTTGTTTTTTTGGCTGGTGGTGCATTTGAAATAGATATTCTCAAGGTATTACGACTCACACAGGACGATGTCGAAGGCTGACTCCAGTGAAGGTCATTAGCGAATTCATCTGGTTCATGCTCGTCAAGGCATGACTCATCAATTTTCGAATTTCGATGTTGCGCTCGATTACAAATGTGCCGGCAATATCTCGAAAGTTATCCACCTCCGCATCTTCGTTATTTTTCATAAAATTATCGTCAATATGCTCTTCGTTCTTCTGTTTATCAACGTTCTCTGAATAGCGCGTTATTAACAACATTATTGTCATCACTTTCACACACGCTAAAAGAGCGCTCCAATTCTGCCACCATTTCATCTTGATTCAACGATTTCGTTTTATAACGACGAATTATGTAGGTATAGGAGAAGTAGGTATTTTCGACATAATAAAAAATATACGAAAACCGTAGACAAACTATTGATTTCAATAAAAATCACTCATAAAAACTATACAAAACCATATTATTTGAAGGCAAGCTAACCAAAAACGTATGTAAACACTGTCACAGCTAACCTCCAAAGGTTGCGCGCAGGCATCACCTGATTTCAGTGACATCTAGCTGTCATCTTATGCATATAATACTATGTTGAAACATTGTTTCCGACCATTTAATCTTTTGATAACAATATGTGATTCACACATGTTTTATTTTTTTCCGATTTAATTTTTTTTTCTTTTTTTCAAAATGGGTCTATTTTCAGGGCTTTAGTAAAAAAATAATTAAAAATAGGATGATTAATAAAATTTATCAAATTATGTTAATTATTGAAAGCTAACATACCATTCTGTAAATGCTGCATAACAACTTGGTAGGATTTTGCTTTATTCATAGTGAAAAAAAATCATACTTTTCATCAATTTTTTTGATGCCTATAGACATCGTCATGGAGGTAATGGGTTAAATTAATCTTTTTTTATGTTGAGCTTTCGACTTTGTGACATATTGTTACTAAACTTCCTTTTATGTCATTCTTTCGATTCTGAAATAATTAAACTCAAGAATTTTATTAGTTCAATCGTGCCATGTTTGTGCGGCGTCTCCGAATTTTCATACCTTTGCTCGCCATGCGGTCACTTGACACCCCTTTCACCATCATAAAACTCTATAAAAAAGAATTCCTGAAGAGAAAAAAAAAAACGATTAAAATTCCTAAATTATAGACAACTAATTAAGGAAGGAAATTAACTATATGTAAATGTATATACATATTATGAAGATATATTACGAGTATGACGGCCTCCGTCGCGAGTGGTTAAACCTCTTGGCTAGCAATCCGAAGGTGGTGGTTTCAAATCCAGGCGTGTACAAGTATATTGTATTTATATCATTAAAAAAAGAGTTGTTCTAATAAAATTTGAATATTTTATGTGAAATGTATTGATTAATAAGTGTTAAGTTCAAAATAATACACAGTGTATTTGCGGAACATTTCAAAGTAGAAGGTACACTTAATATCGCCCTGGTGGAAGACCATCATTTAGTGTTAAAACGTTGTTTTTTTTTTTTTTTACACGAGCTCCACACAGGAGGCCCTGAGGAAAATAATTTCCCTCAGGGCCTATGTCATCTTTGGTGTTGCTGTGTGGAGGGTTTTTCAAAGGAAAGTAAGGAGAGGAGAGTTCTGGGAAGAAAAAGGGTTTAAGGGATGGGTAGGAATCTGGGGTTCAGTGTGTCCTGGTCATCCGCCTCCAAGACCTAGACAAACCTCACCCCATGAACCCGGGCACCCCTGCTAAGTCACCAAACGTAGCGAACCACTTGGGGTGACCTATGGCAGAGGTGTTGGTTATCCAATAAAGGTTCCCGGGGCGGCGGTACCCATTCCCGCCTCCCAAATTGTAATTGTAATTGTAATTGTAATTGTAATGTAATTGAAATGGATTTAACCATTTTTGGTGACCAACTCTGAATAGCCAGGCCTCACAACGTACCCCAATTCGGGATACCATAGTTTCTCTGGCTCCAGATAGTTGGGTGCATTTGGGACTCTTATGCGGTATTCTCATAAAAAAACTTACCACTAGGTGTATAATTTAATTTTTAACTAACTTAACTTAACTTAACTTTTTATTTGAAACTATAAAATTAAATGTTTGTTAAAAAATCACATTATCGTGTTGGCAATCACAACGTAACGTATGGTCTCGTGCGCCGCTCGTTTGTTCTAAAATTTTACTTTTATTTGATTAATAAGTCGCCAGCGCTAAGATTTAAAGTAGGTACCTATAAAATATACAATATTGTAAGTAATTATAGTATGACCTCTTTGAGAGTTCAATAAAATTGATATTTTTACGCTTTTAAAATAACCCCGGTAGTACGTGAACAATACTAATATGTTTGTTAATGCATAAAATTACAATAAGTTACATGGCCAAAACTGTCAAGTTTACCTACCCTTCAGGCGTACGAGGGTAAACGGGGGTAGCTTGGTGCGGGTGGTAAGTCGCCATTTTCTGTAGCCGACTGACGTGACGTTTGGAATGGAATGCAATTTGTCCCGATGGCTCCATGGAAGCCATTCCCATTTTGATAAAAACGCACAGAACATTTTTTTATTCCACTAAGGGGACTCCATTTACAAGATAAACAGTTACATTGTTAGAAAGATAGGCGGGGACCGGACAAGCATTATTACATTGCACTGTTTTTGTTTTGATCAATAAAAACATGGGTATTATTTTCTCTTGTTTTACTAAAATAAATAAAACGTGCATAAATGTAGCTAATCAACAGGGTTCCCTCTTGTAATATAACGTGGTTTTCGTCAAAACAATATTTTTGAATGATATTAAGGGCAAACCATTTCCTTAAGTTTTAATGACGACAGATTGTTGTTGAATTTATGTTGATGAAATGTTTTTTTTAGATTTTTACTATATGCCTCCTTCTTGCTACTTTCTCATAATTTTTGTAAAGCGGATACTCTTTTCTCAGAGATCACAGAAGTTGCAAGATTTTTTAGGATCTCAAATATGCAAACCCTTAATTTAGGGTCGTAATTTACCAGGAATATTAATTATATATTTTTTTATTATTTAATAAAGAAAGACAAATATTTCCGGGTTACGAATAACCCAACAGTGTTTGAAAATCTCCTACAACCACCACAGTAAGCAGAAAATGTTTCATGTGCCGTGATGGAGGACTGAGCCAGCCTAGAATCGGCCAAGAATTCAGCCTAGAATCGAACACGCGACGTCCGGGTGGGACGCAAACGCGATGTCCACTCAGTCACTGACCGGTCAAAAAAAACCGGTCATTAGTCATGCTCCGTTCTATCATTGTTCTATTTATGCTAGGCTCGGGTCACATGGTGTCGGTTACGACGTGTGCCGAACATAGTCGATCGGAGAGAGGCAAGTTATTCCTCTTGCGAGAGTTCACCAGACAAAATCTAGCTAGCGAGTTGAGGACATGTGTGTCCTCTTCAATCATATTTTTATTTACATAAAAACAATAAACGGAATTTGATTTCAAAGAAACAAAGTTTTTTAACCAAACAGCATAGTTTTGAGATAAGGGCCAGTACTAAGAATAAAGATAATATAATTTCTCAGTAAAGGATTACAGATAAGGAGACTTCAAACAAGTAATGACATATTTTGGCCAATGCTGGGTAGATGTGGTAGGCATTGCTTTAAATTACACAAAGTAGTTCTATGCTATACAAAAGTTCATTTAAGTCCAAATCTTTCCCAGGAGTGTTTGTTTTGCGCTACGATTAAGGCTCTGCAACCGGACCCGAAAAGAAGAAGATGGAGAGATACGAAATTACGAATGTTAGGGGAGAGCGTTAACATTTACAGCGACAAAATCGACAAAATTGCGAAAATGTTTAATAAAACACGACTCGTTTAAAAGAGAGCAAAAATCTCGCGGGCATTATCTTAAACAGCATTTAAAGAAACACTGTGAATTTTTCATACATATAACTTGTTAAGTAGGTAACTGAAAAAAACGTGTTAATAATAATTTTTGGAGCATACTTTGCGATTTTTTCTGTCGAAAGAATTTCATATAATTTGCGTTTCTGCGCGGGCAAAGTCTAGATACTATTTTCAAGAATAACATATATTTTTTAAGAGCTTTAAAGCTTACCGTGTTTAAGGGAAATATGTTATAAATCGGTACAAATCCGGGTTGCGGGCCATTAAGGCCTTGCCCATTGATACGTATGAAAGTGTTGTCTCAGATATTTCCATTCACAGTTACTATTAATAAAGTATGTGATCATATTTTTGAAACATTTCCCCTGAAAAGCAAAGCAGATTTCAATCGCCCGAATGATATTCGCGATCTGACCGTCAAAACCTTGTATTAAATATCTTACAAAAATCATTATTTTTGCCTTTCGCAAGCATTCAAAATGGTTTGCCCGAGGGCTTGCCGCCTTTAGAATAAACTAAATCATGTGGAATTTATAAAGCATTATTGGCCAACAAAAGCTAGACATTTTCTTTGAAATATAGTTGCATGTTGTTTGTTTTATCGACCTGTGAAATGCGTGATAAACCACCCTTCCCTCAACATGTTAAATGTCAATCGCCTTCTCAGAGCCGCTAACAAATACACTAAATGTTTAAATGAAAAACTCCGATGAAATAAGCTCGAGAGCAAAGGTCCCCGCGAAAGAATCCAGACACGTGTCATTTTAATTATATATTATCTATCTACGTTGGGATAAAATACTTCGTACCTTCAAATATTCAAGCTTTTTCAAAATATTAAAGTCAAATAAACTCATAACTATTGACAATAATAATTAAAAAAAAAATAATTAAAACGCTTCAAGAATATTTTCTGAAAATGTTTTAAAATGATTCGTTTTAAATGTTTTTAAATATTCGCTGGCCTTCACACGTTTATTTTATTTTTGTCTTATGTGTCTGGATGTCTTTCAGTATTTCTAAAATCTCTATACTTGACAATACATCTTTTTTTCCAATATGTTGTATTTTTTTTAACGTGTAATATCCTTGTAAAATGTTCTTATTTGTGTCTGTTCTTCCCGTAAGGAGTTTTTCTTAACTCATTGGAAATAATATGTTACTTCATGTTTTTTGTAGTACATTATAATTAATTAAATAAATAAAAAAACATATCCTTTTATCGATGTAAAATTAACCAATGCAATAATACTTAAAAGCAGTAGAAAATCTTACTAATATTATAAAAGCAAAAGTTCGTATGATATATGTGTGTTTGTTACTCTTTCACGCAAAAACTACTGAATGGATTTTAATGAAACTTTACAATAATTTAGCTCATACATCAGAATAACATATAGGCTATAATTTATGTTGCTAGCTAGGAAGGGGACGCGGGAGGGTAACGGGGACGCACGGAAAGGCGATGCAGGGAGAAACCATAATGTATTTCTTTGAATATGGTATTGCAACGCATGCCGGGAACCAGCAAGTAATCAAATAAAGGTTTAAAAGATATACACAGACTCCCAGGTTACGAATATTCTAGCTGTCATCTTATGCATATAATACTATGTTGAAACATTGTTTCCGACCATTTAATCTTTTGATAACAATATGTGATTCACACATGTTTTATTTTTTTCCGATTTAATTTTTTTTTCTTTTTTTCAAAATGGGTCTATTTTCAGGGCTTTAGTAAAAAAATAATTAAAAATAGGATGATTAATAAAATTTATCAAATTATGTTAATTATTGAAAGCTAACATACCATTCTGTAAATGCTGCATAACAACTTGGTAGGATTTTGCTTTATTCATAGTGAAAAAAAATCATACTTTTCATCAATTTTTTTGATGCCTATAGACATCGTCATGGAGGTAATGGGTTAAATTAATCTTTTTTTATGTTGAGCTTTCGACTTTGTGACATATTGTTACTAAACTTCCTTTTATGTCATTCTTTCGATTCTGAAATAATTAAACTCAAGAATTTTATTAGTTCAATCGTGCCATGTTTGTGCGGCGTCTCCGAATTTTCATACCTTTGCTCGCCATGCGGTCACTTGACACCCCTTTCACCATCATAAAACTCTATAAAAAAGAATTCCTGAAGAGAAAAAAAAAAACGATTAAAATTCCTAAATTATAGACAACTAATTAAGGAAGGAAATTAACTATATGTAAATGTATATACATATTATGAAGATATATTACGAGTATGACGGCCTCCGTCGCGAGTGGTTAAACCTCTTGGCTAGCAATCCGAAGGTGGTGGTTTCAAATCCAGGCGTGTACAAGTATATTGTATTTATATCATTAAAAAAAGAGTTGTTCTAATAAAATTTGAATATTTTATGTGAAATGTATTGATTAATAAGTGTTAAGTTCAAAATAATACACAGTGTATTTGCGGAACATTTCAAAGTAGAAGGTACACTTAATATCGCCCTGGTGGAAGACCATCATTTAGTGTTAAAACGTTGTTTTTTTTTTTTTTTACACGAGCTCCACACAGGAGGCCCTGAGGAAAATAATTTCCCTCAGGGCCTATGTCATCTTTGGTGTTGCTGTGTGGAGGGTTTTTCAAAGGAAAGTAAGGAGAGGAGAGTTCTGGGAAGAAAAAGGGTTTAAGGGATGGGTAGGAATCTGGGGTTCAGTGTGTCCTGGTCATCCGCCTCCAAGACCTAGACAAACCTCACCCCATGAACCCGGGCACCCCTGCTAAGTCACCAAACGTAGCGAACCACTTGGGGTGACCTATGGCAGAGGTGTTGGTTATCCAATAAAGGTTCCCGGGGCGGCGGTACCCATTCCCGCCTCCCAAATTGTAATTGTAATTGTAATTGTAATTGTAATGTAATTGAAATGGATTTAACCATTTTTGGTGACCAACTCTGAATAGCCAGGCCTCACAACGTACCCCAATTCGGGATACCATAGTTTCTCTGGCTCCAGATAGTTGGGTGCATTTGGGACTCTTATGCGGTATTCTCATAAAAAAACTTACCACTAGGTGTATAATTTAATTTTTAACTAACTTAACTTAACTTAACTTTTTATTTGAAACTATAAAATTAAATGTTTGTTAAAAAATCACATTATCGTGTTGGCAATCACAACGTAACGTATGGTCTCGTGCGCCGCTCGTTTGTTCTAAAATTTTACTTTTATTTGATTAATAAGTCGCCAGCGCTAAGATTTAAAGTAGGTACCTATAAAATATACAATATTGTAAGTAATTATAGTATGACCTCTTTGAGAGTTCAATAAAATTGATATTTTTACGCTTTTAAAATAACCCCGGTAGTACGTGAACAATACTAATATGTTTGTTAATGCATAAAATTACAATAAGTTACATGGCCAAAACTGTCAAGTTTACCTACCCTTCAGGCGTACGAGGGTAAACGGGGGTAGCTTGGTGCGGGTGGTAAGTCGCCATTTTCTGTAGCCGACTGACGTGACGTTTGGAATGGAATGCAATTTGTCCCGATGGCTCCATGGAAGCCATTCCCATTTTGATAAAAACGCACAGAACATTTTTTTATTCCACTAAGGGGACTCCATTTACAAGATAAACAGTTACATTGTTAGAAAGATAGGCGGGGACCGGACAAGCATTATTACATTGCACTGTTTTTGTTTTGATCAATAAAAACATGGGTATTATTTTCTCTTGTTTTACTAAAATAAATAAAACGTGCATAAATGTAGCTAATCAACAGGGTTCCCTCTTGTAATATAACGTGGTTTTCGTCAAAACAATATTTTTGAATGATATTAAGGGCAAACCATTTCCTTAAGTTTTAATGACGACAGATTGTTGTTGAATTTATGTTGATGAAATGTTTTTTTTAGATTTTTACTATATGCCTCCTTCTTGCTACTTTCTCATAATTTTTGTAAAGCGGATACTCTTTTCTCAGAGATCACAGAAGTTGCAAGATTTTTTAGGATCTCAAATATGCAAACCCTTAATTTAGGGTCGTAATTTACCAGGAATATTAATTATATATTTTTTTATTATTTAATAAAGAAAGACAAATATTTCCGGGTTACGAATAACCCAACAGTGTTTGAAAATCTCCTACAACCACCACAGTAAGCAGAAAATGTTTCATGTGCCGTGATGGAGGACTGAGCCAGCCTAGAATCGGCCAAGAATTCAGCCTAGAATCGAACACGCGACGTCCGGGTGGGACGCAAACGCGATGTCCACTCAGTCACTGACCGGTCAAAAAAAACCGGTCATTAGTCATGCTCCGTTCTATCATTGTTCTATTTATGCTAGGCTCGGGTCACATGGTGTCGGTTACGACGTGTGCCGAACATAGTCGATCGGAGAGAGGCAAGTTATTCCTCTTGCGAGAGTTCACCAGACAAAATCTAGCTAGCGAGTTGAGGACATGTGTGTCCTCTTCAATCATATTTTTATTTACATAAAAACAATAAACGGAATTTGATTTCAAAGAAACAAAGTTTTTTAACCAAACAGCATAGTTTTGAGATAAGGGCCAGTACTAAGAATAAAGATAATATAATTTCTCAGTAAAGGATTACAGATAAGGAGACTTCAAACAAGTAATGACATATTTTGGCCAATGCTGGGTAGATGTGGTAGGCATTGCTTTAAATTACACAAAGTAGTTCTATGCTATACAAAAGTTCATTTAAGTCCAAATCTTTCCCAGGAGTGTTTGTTTTGCGCTACGATTAAGGCTCTGCAACCGGACCCGAAAAGAAGAAGATGGAGAGATACGAAATTACGAATGTTAGGGGAGAGCGTTAACATTTACAGCGACAAAATCGACAAAATTGCGAAAATGTTTAATAAAACACGACTCGTTTAAAAGAGAGCAAAAATCTCGCGGGCATTATCTTAAACAGCATTTAAAGAAACACTGTGAATTTTTCATACATATAACTTGTTAAGTAGGTAACTGAAAAAAACGTGTTAATAATAATTTTTGGAGCATACTTTGCGATTTTTTCTGTCGAAAGAATTTCATATAATTTGCGTTTCTGCGCGGGCAAAGTCTAGATACTATTTTCAAGAATAACATATATTTTTTAAGAGCTTTAAAGCTTACCGTGTTTAAGGGAAATATGTTATAAATCGGTACAAATCCGGGTTGCGGGCCATTAAGGCCTTGCCCATTGATACGTATGAAAGTGTTGTCTCAGATATTTCCATTCACAGTTACTATTAATAAAGTATGTGATCATATTTTTGAAACATTTCCCCTGAAAAGCAAAGCAGATTTCAATCGCCCGAATGATATTCGCGATCTGACCGTCAAAACCTTGTATTAAATATCTTACAAAAATCATTATTTTTGCCTTTCGCAAGCATTCAAAATGGTTTGCCCGAGGGCTTGCCGCCTTTAGAATAAACTAAATCATGTGGAATTTATAAAGCATTATTGGCCAACAAAAGCTAGACATTTTCTTTGAAATATAGTTGCATGTTGTTTGTTTTATCGACCTGTGAAATGCGTGATAAACCACCCTTCCCTCAACATGTTAAATGTCAATCGCCTTCTCAGAGCCGCTAACAAATACACTAAATGTTTAAATGAAAAACTCCGATGAAATAAGCTCGAGAGCAAAGGTCCCCGCGAAAGAATCCAGACACGTGTCATTTTAATTATATATTATCTATCTACGTTGGGATAAAATACTTCGTACCTTCAAATATTCAAGCTTTTTCAAAATATTAAAGTCAAATAAACTCATAACTATTGACAATAATAATTAAAAAAAAAATAATTAAAACGCTTCAAGAATATTTTCTGAAAATGTTTTAAAATGATTCGTTTTAAATGTTTTTAAATATTCGCTGGCCTTCACACGTTTATTTTATTTTTGTCTTATGTGTCTGGATGTCTTTCAGTATTTCTAAAATCTCTATACTTGACAATACATCTTTTTTTCCAATATGTTGTATTTTTTTTAACGTGTAATATCCTTGTAAAATGTTCTTATTTGTGTCTGTTCTTCCCGTAAGGAGTTTTTCTTAACTCATTGGAAATAATATGTTACTTCATGTTTTTTGTAGTACATTATAATTAATTAAATAAATAAAAAAACATATCCTTTTATCGATGTAAAATTAACCAATGCAATAATACTTAAAAGCAGTAGAAAATCTTACTAATATTATAAAAGCAAAAGTTCGTATGATATATGTGTGTTTGTTACTCTTTCACGCAAAAACTACTGAATGGATTTTAATGAAACTTTACAATAATTTAGCTCATACATCAGAATAACATATAGGCTATAATTTATGTTGCTAGCTAGGAAGGGGACGCGGGAGGGTAACGGGGACGCACGGAAAGGCGATGCAGGGAGAAACCATAATGTATTTCTTTGAATATGGTATTGCAACGCATGCCGGGAACCAGCAAGTAATCAAATAAAGGTTTAAAAGATATACACAGACTCCCAGGTTACGAATATTCTGACAATATTTGAAAATCTCCTACTATTAATTTTGTTTGTGTTGTGATGGAGAAATTAGCCAACAAAGGAATTATTTATTTATCTATATAAAGTATGTTTACATTAGGTTTTTCGATGCCTGTCTCACTAGGATATACCTGTGTTGAGACAGGCATTGTACGTACGACGCCTGGGTTGGACCCAAACGCGATGCCTATTCTGCAACTGACTGGTTATTAATTACATTTCATAAAACTATAAAACAAATCGATTCTAATGGTACCCCCATCACTTCATAAGTATTGAAAAACGTGCAAAGAGAAAACGTAAAAAAAAATAACGTTTTCAATTCATCTGTGACACGTGTAGCGCTTTCAAACATTTTTCATCATTGGGAAACAAAGGCGACGTTGGTCGGTGAATGACGAAACTTCCCGTATTTCGGAACCGACGTCGCTGACATTTTTCAGGGCGTTGCGACGCTCCGCAGGGGCGTCGTTTGTCACCGAGCCTGTTTTCATTTAACCTTCTGCCCCGCACATTCTGCCATCGATCTATCGGATGGAACCATTTTACGGACGTTTTTCCGCTACCTCGTGAAAGCCACTTACAGGGTGCATCGCGATAAACTCAATATTAAATAGTTTTCGAAAGAGAAAAATAAAATTACCATCGAAAACAAATGACCATTGTCCGTATTAATTGTTCTCCTAATCATTTTTTAATCACATGTTAAAACTATTTCCTTAAGAAAATTTTAATATTTATTTTTAATCATGTATTGTCGAGGCTTGTAACTGAGATAATTTTGTCTTGTTATTGCCTCTTCTGACTCAATTTTAATATGTTATCATTATAATGTCTAATACTAACTGTTTAAGAAATAATATGCAAGAATTCACTTTAAAACTATTTGCCAATTGACATGACCTAACTAATTTCAAATTTCCTGTGTGGCATTAGTGGAAACTAATTCTGAAATGATGGGTTTGAAGAAAGCATAAATTAAAAGAGGGTAAATAGTCGGTCCCAAGATCGGGATTTCCATCACAATAGACTACAAAATGATAAAAACGTGTTTGAACTTTCTTTTGAGAACAACGATAAAAATCTTACGAAGAAAATGTATACGCTAAAGCAATAATTACTATCGATGTGTATACTTCGTCGTCATGAAATACATAAAGATTTTTCTACTGCCTGGATTTTGAGAGGTAAGATAAGTTAAGATATTAAAATTTTGTTTTACGTGAATACCGTACGAGGGTCCCAACTACTCTCGTCTGGATCCAGAGAAACTACCATTATTGGTGTGTGATGTGAGGCTGATGATAGTGGGGAGGGAAAGGAGATGGGCAAGAGTAGGTGAGAAGCACCTGGCTATTCAAATCTGGTCACCAAATACAGCTAAAGCAATTTCAAGCAACGTTTCTATTCTGAGTGGTTGTCTTGCACCAAGGGTATACTGAGAGTATCTTCCACTCTGGAAAATGCCGAAAATATACTATATTATATTATTTTTAATTAATTTATTATGAAATAACCCAAATTAATCAGATTTTTTTGCGATTGCTCCGATTTTAACCAGCGACCTTCGGATCCCTCGACTACGGAGGCCGTCAATCTATCGTTACCTATCACTATTCTATCAATCTATTACCATCTGTAATGAACTTTTATATATTACTGCTAAAACTTAAGACAGCAAACCGTATTTTTTAATCGTTCAAAAAGGAAAGACATTTAATAAAAAAAGCTGTTGAAACTCAGATGGAGCCGGGTAGTGGTAGTAATAGAATCGTACAATACGTTTGAAAATCGAGTTCCAGTTGAAAGGGGCGATTTTTTTCCCAACAAAAAAATAAACGTTATTTTTTCAGCTGTTAAAGTTGCTGGTTCAACAAAGCAGAATATGTAATCGATTTGTCTATCCACACCCGCGGATGGGATTAAGGAAACCCATCACTCGGAGGATACTCGCTTCGGTTCTCAGTGGCAACCCAAAGGGCGCCCCTTTGCAATATTGATAGGCGTAAAAATTGCATTTTGCGAGGGGCTTACCGAAGCTTCCACACTATTCCGAATACTCCCCATCCCTTCTTCTGGGCTTAGTCCAATATATAAATAAATGACCAGCGTCTTGGATCAATTTCACATTTCAAGCGTTTTACGAGCGACTTGCGAGGGTCAGAGATTGCTCCGGTGCGCGGTGGTGCTACGCCCCTTACATACGTGAAATGATTTAAATTTATAACCTGGCCTAAATACTGTATCGACTAATTCCGCAAAGCAATCCACATATACCTATCTGCCTTCAAGCTTACAAAAATCGACGGAAAACTGTATTTTATTTTTGACTTACCAATTTCTTTAAACTACTAAACTAATTACTTTATTTTAAACTTACATAATATAAAATGACATAATTTGAGATTTTCGCTGTCAAGAGTATTATCGTGAATTGTTTTTGTATTATTATGCCGTGTTGGGCTATCTCCTTCTTTAGTCAGCGTTTCGGACAGCATTACAGTATCCATCATCGGGGCAGATGTTTGTTGATTTACATAACATCGAATTACACCCATGCCCTAATTATGGACACTGTAATGCTGTCCGAAACGTCAATTAAAGAAAGAGGTAGCGCAGCACTATATAATAGCGCAACACATAATAACACAAAAACCAATCACGATCAAGCAATGTAATGCTTCAAAAATGTCCTTACTACAAGACTATCAAAGTACATAACAACCTTCCACGTAACATCCACAAAATAATTTTATTTATTGTTACTAAAAACTTTAATTTTAGAACGATTTTTTTATAGGTAACTTCTGCTACCGGGCTTCACCCGAGTTGCGCGTTTTTTCTAAATCTCTCTTCTCACACTTTTAACGAATACTTTACATTAATTTAATGTGTGTTTATTTACCTTTATTATTGAAACCTCAAATTATTGTATTTAATTGTTATAGAGGTGCAATATTTTTTTTTTTTTTTTTCTGTTTACAGATTTTTGATTGAGTTTCGCTAATATTGTCTCAATTATTAAATATTTCTTTTTCTTCTTTATCGACTGTCAATGTTTTCGGTAGGTGTTATTACACAGTTCCTTACTAATTTGTGATTGGGTTAGTTGAAAGAAATAGTATATACCCAAAACCTATACCCTTTGAACTTTATGCTTATTTATATGAATTTAAATAAGTATATGGACAGGTATTCTAAAGCTTAACATAAAGACATGCATCTAGGGGTAGGTAGGTATACCTATATAAATATATTGACTCGGAGAGGTGCTTCAGATATCTATGAAATCTTGGAAAGCCATTGAGTTTTCCCATTTCGTTTTTTTAAATCCTCGCAAACGATGATCGTTAAAACGCGGATTCAGTTGGCATTTTATCCCATTCTGGCGGTCGAGCAGTTTACAATAAATTCGTCTAAGCCTCGAGTGTTGATACATAATAGACGAGCTCACCCGTGTATTTTCTCCCGCTCACATAAAGACGTACAAGTGTCAAGGGTGTTGAACCGTGTCGTGGGTTTTCACAGTTTTCCATAAAAGGTTCCCCCCATATAATGACCCAAGTATTCCACATCTCCTGCACCAATATGGGACCCTGATAAAAATATGTACGACCCTATCGAAATTGATGGCACGGAATGGGTTTCCGAAGCGAAAAAATGACGACTAGCATTCAAAGGGCGGGTGTTTTCTCGCTTTTTTCAGGGTGAATTTAACCCGAATACAAATAAATATTATACTTCACACTTGTAAAACCATGAAATCAAGGCATACCATCTATTTAATTCTATAGTGCGCGGGAATTATGAGGATTTTTAATCAATTAGAAAAATAATAAGGTATGCCACCAATAATAGTGGTCCAGGCCTACATAGTAAATTTTATTTTTTCAAATATAGATGTAGCCACCCATTTTATTTGTTACACCTATTATTCCTATTACGTGAAAAAAATTTCAGCCCCCAATATTATATACAAGGGGGTGCTCATCGAGTTAGAAGTTTCTGACAAAAGTTCTGAATTTTAAGTAAAACACGTAATTTAAGGTTTATTAATATTACAAATATTTTAGCCAAATAAGTATAAAACGTATTTAAATTTTAACAAAATTTGGTAACAAAGCAATAATTAACATAATATTAGTCGCAATCTTTCAAAAACATGTTTGTTAACTCCTTTTTGAATGTTTCAGTAGAAACGATTTTTCTGTTTTGTTCAACGATGTGAAGTAAAAATTGCTTTTGTTACTTATTCTTAGTGAGTATCGTATTGTAATCTTCAAATAGTTTAACACCTCTCTCCGCTGTATCATTAACAACATGCAAATTTTTGACTTAGCTTTTGCCTTGAAGGTAATAATCATTGATAATCCAAGTCTCAGGATTTAATTACAAGAAAGAGTCCTTGACATCAAGAACTAAGAGCGTTTTCAACGTTGTTTGTATTGCAAAAGCTTCTAATGTAACCTCTGAGGCAAGCTTAGCAGAATCACCTCGTACTGAACGATTACTGCCATCAGAATTTATTTTTTGAACAATGGCCTGTTTCTCAGCGTCAGGCAGCTTCTCAGTAAATAAGGTAAATGCGACTAGTTCATCTGACAAATACCATAAGTGACGCTCTAAGACACCCCTAGCTGCTACACTGATTTCGGAATCAATGACTTCGTACAATTTTAAGCTATTCCAAAGTATTAAGTTATTTACAGGTGCATCTGCTGCCACAGACGCTTCGATTCAAACTTTAGTGTAGATGATAACTTACAAATCCAACAATTTGTTTTTCTTCTCTCTTGATTAGTTTAAATCTTGTTACGATCAAGCGCACTGGTAACGTGTTGTGTAAATATGTCACTTGTAGACAACTCAACGCACTACAAACTCATCTTTGGACTTATCCTCTAATATGCTAGCATTACTTGAAGTGCTACTGAAGCTGCACTCAAGTTCTAACTCTTGTCTCGACACCACCGAAGATGAAGCATTACTTTCAGCAGCCATTTCTTTCAATTCTTCAGATCTTTGTTTCCATTTTAGAGAACTTTCTTTGACCTTTTCTAGTTTGTTGTCAATTGAGGTCATAATCATCTTACGTTCTCATCTTTGATCGATGAGAAACGCTCTTGTCTTCCGTAATTTTTTTATCAAATTCAAAGCGCTTGCATGGGCAATTTCAAAAAGTTTGTCTAGTTCTTTTTTGAACAAATACTCTCCTTTTCTTTGTGCTTCAGAATTTCTTCCTCTATTTTTATTTAATAGCAGCCTGTTCTTAAAAAACTTAATCAGTTTTTCAATGCAGTGATTTTGTTGTCTGGTCGGAATACTAGATTTGCTCCATACTTTTATAAGTTCTTGAATAAATACAAGCGCGGAAACTTTCACATTTTTGGAATCATTTAATATGTAGTGATAAAGGAGTAAAACTTGCCGAAGAGTAGGATGTTGATTAAGCCTTAACAATGGCTCAATATCTCGAACCCCAAGTAGAAAAATTTCGTATTTTTTTCGAGTAGATGAACACATTTTACTACACTGATTCACTTCACAGTCATCTAAATAAGTATCAAATACTGTTCAAATGTGTCTATAAAACTCTTTAGTAGTTTATTTTAATATTTATTTAATAGTTTAACACACGAAACTGGCCTGTAGCAAAAAGTAAAAATTAAGCATTTTACACAAAAAATTCAAAAACAACACTCGATTGAGCACCCCTTTCTACTTGAGCTATCTCGCTGAAATTTGACTATGTTATTTCTATAAATACGTGTAACAAATTCACGGGGTGGCCAAATGAAAAATAATGAAAAAAAATTTTGGACCACCTTAATAATCATGTATCTAGTTTGTCTTTGTCAAAAAATAATACAAAAGCCCTAATTTGTAACTTCTCAACAGGAGCGTATGTGAGGAGGGGGTTAGGAGGTTTTACCCTCCCCCTTCATTGACCCTCAGTATTGCGTAGAAAAACCAAAAGACAAAAGTAGAAAATACAACAAATTATTTGCACCAATTCTGTTATCAATGTGATATAAATAATAAGTTGTGGAAAATGGGATGCCCCCCCCAATACCTACACAATAAAACGGAAGCTCTTGCAGGTAGCTAAAATTTTTCCAATATTATGTGATGTATAGAGTTGAATGAAAGTAAAACAAGATTTTATTTCATCCTTTTACGGAAGGCAAACTCTTCAAAAATATGTATTTTCCCTCAAATATCCGTTCACAGCATACCGGGAGCGCAGAAGAATAAAAAGTACACAGTATCATCGCATCCCGGACAGATTGTTAGCGTGAGAGGGCTTGGATATTATTCCCCTCTGCTCGTTATGTGCTCCTGGTACTGGTTCTGGTACTCTGCCAGTACTTCCCCTAAGAGAGCCCCCGCCTGTCCAGCGGGTCTCGTTATTTACTGCCATAAGAAATGCCAAGCAAGTCTTGTCGTGAAATTTCAAGTATTTTACTGAATATTTCTTTTCCGATACGGATTTTTTAAAAGACAAGCATTTCCTTTCAGCAATAACATACTCGTACAACGCATATCACGGAAACTCTCACCCGGGAGATAATTCAATGTGCTTAAGTGTGTAGATTTTGGCCAATTACTTACCGGAGGTAAATAATTTACGCCGTGTTAACTGGACACATTATTTGATTTACCAACGAGCGAGGGCCGCAGTGTTTGATTAGCCAAATAATGTCAATTTGCCAACTACCTGCGTCGTGTTTTGCGCTTTGGTTGGTTCCGATTAACAAATCCACTCTTATTTAGAACTAACTCAAAAAAATACTCATATTCAAATATTGGTGTTAATTTTGAAAGTGTAAACCATTAAAATAAGCTCTGTGATGTTAAGAGGACTTGATGAATAATTAATTTAAATGTTGATAAATTTCCAATTTGGGAGGCGGGAATGGGTACCGCCGTCCCGGGAACCTTTATTGGACAACCAACACCTCTGCCATAGGTCAGCCCGAGTGGTTCCCGGGTTCATGGGGTGAGGTTTGTCTAGGTCTTGGAGGCGGATGACCAGGACACTGAACCTCAGATTCCTATCCACCCCTTAAACCCCTTTTTCTTCCCAGAACTCTCCTCTCCTTCCTTTCCTTTGAAAGCCCTCCACACGGCATCCCCAAGGATAACATGGGCCCTGATGGAAATTGTTTTCCTTAGGGCCTCCTGTGTGGAGCTCATGTAAAAAATATATATATATATATATATATATATTGAATGTAAATTTTTGCGTAAAAATAGTAGTTGTTAGGCAATCATCTTTTTCCGTAAATTTTTATTATTTCTAATCTTTGACAAAGATGATAATTGATTATGCGTCTGGGACACGAACTCAGGTCCTCTTACTTAACCGGGACTGGTGCTCTACCAACTGAGCTACAGCCACCTAACTACATTATGTCAGGTGAGCATATAGACTAGAGCATCGGTTTACCCCTCGGGGTAAGCGAAGCAAAACGATATCACGTTTTGTTCAATTTCGCATGTAGAATAACTGGATAAAATGATGCCACAAAGCGAATCTGCGATTAAGTATTCTATGTAAAAGTACCAGGATGTGTCAATTATTTCAACTTTTGAATTCAGAAATGCATGGAGTCTCAAAAGGTGCGTCTAAATTTATTTAAAAAATGGTTATTATTGTTCTTTGGAAATTAGAAAAAACATAAAATATGTATTTTTAAATGATGGTAATTAATAATTTTTTTACCTTAATTTGCCTTTTAACGTTCGTTTGTAATTAAAAACTGCGAATAGCTGCCAAAAACGTTTTAAAAAAAATCGAATTTATGAATACAAGTAAGTCATTAAGAATGCTGATTTTATTCGGGAAAAGTGTTATTTTCCCCTTTTATATTTTTAACAAACACAACACAAATGTATAAAAAAAAAATTTTGTGTTCTTTGTACTGCAGTTACGGAATAAAAATTAAGTTTGCTACAAAATATTAAATATGGGCCCGTTGGTTTATTTTTTTCCAAATACGAAAACAGTTTTTTTTTACTTTCGGCCATCTTAGCGAGCTAATAGTGAAAACCAATTCCATTTATTTTTACGTTTTCGAATAGCTACAGATCATACTCAACTTTTGAAACCCCAGGCGTATAAAAATAAGGCGGTTTTTCTCCCTATGGAGAACGACATAAGCTAACCTACACGGCACACATGTTAGTGTAAAGAAAAAAAAATGTGTAAGGAAAAACAATTTTATTTTTATTTTTTATTGTTTAACCGCAATTAAGCAGTATGTTAAGTTAACAGGATGTTAATCTTCAATTACAATTTAATTACACATAAATAATATTATTTCTTCTAACCTAGCAAATTTATTTTATGGCACCATTTTAATTCAAATTAATAATATACTTAGTTTTTACCACTTTTATTGTTTACAAAAACCAACATGTTTCGTGAGCAACGCTCACTTCTTCTGGGTTTTATTAATACTAATTATAAATAATAGACATAGACAATGGAAGAAGAATAGACATAGACAATGGTATCAATGGAAATATGAGAATAGGTAGAGGGGAGAGGGGCAAAGGGGAACAATTTACAAAGGGAACAGATTTAATATTGAGTCATTTAAGAACAATTTTTGATTATTAATAATATTCAAATTCGCATTTACACTATTTCGGATTTCTAAAATTTCTAGTTTTTCCAACTGAATGCCATTGACATTACAATGCATTAATTCTATTCCACTATTGAAGTTAAAGGTGTGACTGGTTTCCACCAAATGGTTGGCAAACTCCGAGAAACTGTTATTGTTTAAAGATTTCATATGTTCATTAATCCTTATTTCGAAGTTTTACCTATATAAAAGAAACCACAGTCATTACACTTCAATTTATAGATTCCAGATTTTTTCATTTTTGAATCTCCATCTTTATTATTTACAAAGTAATTTTTAAGTTTGTTATTTGCATAAAATCTGCGAATCTGCGATTAAGTATTCTATGTAAAAGTACCAGGATGTGTCAATTATTTCAACTTTTGAATTCAGAAATGCATGGAGTCTCAAAAGGTGTGTCTAAATTTACTCAAAAAAATTGCTTTTATTATTCTCTGGAAATTAGAAAAAACCTAAATTATGTAATTTTAAATTATAGTAATTAATAATTTTATATTAATTACCATAATTTAAATAAATATGGTGTTATATCCATTATTAATTGCAATTTGTTTAATAGTATTGAGTTCTATAGAAAAATTATTGGGAGATAGGGGTACATTAACTAATCTACGAATCATAGAATGGAAAGCTGACATTTTTTTAAGAAATTGGATTATTTGAGGTATTGTGGATTACAATGTCTGTGTATGTACCTTTACGAAAAATGTTAAATTCAAATATATTATTAATTATTGAAATATCTAAATCCAAAAAGTTTGTACTCAAATTTTGCCCAATATCTACAGTAAATTTTATGTTTTTATGGAGTTTGTTTAAGAAATTAAGAAAAATATAAAATTGTCTCAATGTACATATGTACCTGTCCAAACACAGAACACATCATCCACATATCTCTTCCAACAATGTACGTATTTTAATAATAATGCATAGCTATTAAAAATCTATATTTTCCAAATTATTTATAAATATATTCGCGAACAAGGGACTGGTACTAGCACCCATTGCCACGCCATCTTATTATTTAAAGATATTGTCATTGAATTGAAAATAATTTTGTTTTAAAACTAAATTAAATAATACATTTAAATCCTGAGATAAGCCATTAGATAAAATTGATGATAATATTTTTTTTTTAATAATAGGTTTACATTCTTCAATTGGAATAGTTGGAAATAATTTAACAATGTCCAATGATACTAAAAATTCTTTTCAGGGATTTCCAAAAGTTTTAAGTGTTAAATCAAATCAAATGAATTTTTAATCGTATATTTAGGATGAAAAATAAGTGAATCCGTAATAATTCTATTAATTGTTGATGATATTTTATGGCTAGGACCATTACAATTTGAGACCACTGGTCATATTGGTTGATCTTTTTTGTGAATTTTTAATAAACTATACAACTTAGGAACCCTTAGCATCCCTTATCTGCTCTTGGCATTTTTTAACTGGGTTAATTTTTAACTTTTCAAAATTATCACCAATCAAAAAATCCATCGTCTTTTCCACATAATCTTCTTTTTTCATAATGATGACACTGTTACCGTTATCGGCTTTCGTAATGATCAGATTATTTTCCCGTGTAGCCCTGGATATATTAAATGCAAATCTTTTTTCTTGATTGTGTTGTTTTTTTAATGAAGTTAGGATTCTTGCTAATGTTTTTTATGACTTCTCCGCATTTATATTGATAAGAAATATGTTGATTATTCAAAGCACAATTAACATCTCCAATTGTTTATTATTATTATTAACTCGTAGGTTATGGTTTAATCCTATTAACAACAAATTTAACTCTTCCTTAATATTATTACTATAACTATGAAGATTGTCGCAATTGTCACACAGACTTAATATAAACTATCTCTATTTAGCAAGCATATTTTCAGCATATATCTCAATCTATTTGTAGAATCGCTATTTTGTATATTACTTGGTAAATTTAATATTTTGAGCACATTATATTCCAGGGTTCATCGTCCTTATTTATTATTATATTTTGGAACCAGCATTTAAAATTGAATTGAAATGCTCTCCTTAAAAGACTGTGTTCATCCTATATAAAACATTCTCTCTGATGTAGATATTTTAAATTGTAACGAAAATTAATATAAATACTGTATTAAAAATATATTACCACCAGTGTGTACCAAACTGCATAAAATATAATAATATATTATGTAATGTCATATATTATTTATGTTTATGTAATATCTGTTGGTCGTTGTAGTACACTGGTTTCTAAGTTAAATGAATTACAGATGCATAAATTAACTACATTGTAACCTTTGATTTTCCTAAAATAAAATAAATTAATAAAAATAAATAACTTATCGAGAAGAAATTAAATAAAGTTTATAAATATCCACTATTTTATGAATTTTCTTAATGTGGCCCCAAAGCATCCATTTGCGGATATACAATGTCTATCCCTTTTTAATGTGCAATTATAAAGTAATGAGTATTATTCCTTTACGGTACACATTATTTGGTCAGTTTCAGACGTGAATAAATTAACATTAATATTTTTAATAAAATGAAAATAATTATCTTTGTTTGCAAATTAATGTTTTTGTTGTTGTTTCTCGTACCTTCCCTTTCTTTACTTTATGTAATTCGGATATTGGCGAGGTGGGGTAGGAGGTATACCATATGACGTTTGATATACCGACAAAAAATTTTGCAAATTTCTCGAAGATGGTCCGATTGGTTTATTATTTAACTTTCCCTTTACCTTTGTGCAAAGTTTCTTTTGGCGGTAACGCATGTCCTTCAGTTCTCCTCTAACGTTCGTCATAGGTTGAGTGAGGTGAATCCCAATAAATCCACCCTCGCATAATACGCAAATAGTTTTCAAGATAAGTGATTTACTAATTTCGTCGTTCTGATTTCATTGTCTTGAGAATCCTTCTGTTTAAGAATAAATATAATACTAGCTGATCCGGCGAACTTCGTACCGCCTCAGAATCAAAAACTGCTGTCAACTTATTAGCCGAATTGATCTAAATTGTTTCTCCCTGCGTATACCATACCTTGATCTAAATTGTTTCTCCCTGCGTATCCTTTCCCCTCCCGCGTTCCCTCTCCCTCTCCCCACTCCACTTCTCCCCTTCCCCCGTCCCGCTAACCCCTCTTCCTGAGTTCCTTTCCCCCCTCCTCCCTCCCCCGGTTCACAGTTCAATATTATACCCCTTACAATATTTCTGCAGTTCTTTCAAAATAGGAGAATTCGTTCCATACAAAATGTATGGGGAAAATAATTTTCTTCGGAGTGGAACACCCTTTACTTTTAGGGGTATGAAAAATAGATGTTGGTCGATTCTCAGACCTACCAGATAAGCACACAAAATTTCATCAAAATTGGTCCAGCCGTTTCGGAGGAGTATGGTAACAAACACTGTGACACGAGAATTTTATATATTAGATAATATTATATTTGATCACAAAATTGAGTCGGGTCAAGAGTTTGAATAACGGAAAAGTGCTAATGTATGAAAAGATGCATTAATGGCGTGAATCAAGGAGCACGCCAAGACAGATTTGTCTGCCTACCGGTTGGGGGAAATTGTGTAACGGTCTATTAGTCAGTTTTTTAATCAACCAAACATACTAATTTCCGTAGTGTGTCTGTGATTATAACTCTGGTTCAATGAATTCGGATATGCTTTGAATTCAATTGCAATTTTCAAAATTAGAACTGATTATTTTATTTCTTTATTCTTTGCTTTAATGGTTACAAAATTTGTGGATTTTTCTACCACTATGCTAGGCAGAAGCGAGTGTTATGGTTTGATAATATGTGATATATTATTTTATATTTTTGTACAAACTCCGAGTGTCACCCCAATTCTGGCTACAGAATCCCCCCCATTGGGTAGCACCCGGGGCGGGCCGCCCCCCCCTAGCTACGCCTGGGTATAATGATCCTACAACTAAAATATATTTTGAATAGGGTTTAGTAAAGTGCAAGAGTAAAGTAGGTTTAAAACTAGAAGAAATCATAATATTACCGAAGTAAAAGACCATACGTCTAAAATTAGACAGAAAAACAACACGTTTGCTCAAAATGATGTTCTGCTTTTTAAAGTTAGTAGATTTCCGGTGGAACATATTTAAAATAAATATTTTATGAAGAATAATGATTTTTAAATAAAATACCGCTTTAAAAACTGATCACGAAAACCATAAAGATTCAAGCAATACATTTTTTGCCTATCTTTGGGAATATTTTTCACGGCTTTCAAAACACATTGCTTCCGAGCAGGTGCAAAGTTTCGCTTGTTATCTCGCAATTAGAAAAAGTTTTGAAAAATCGCAAAGACAAGAGGGTCGCCAACAAAAGCGTCCTTAAAGCAATGGACTTGGAATTCCAATTAAAAAAAAAAAAACAAAATAAACTTACTGCATTTTTCGTTCAGCCAACAATGAAAACTCATAAATTCCGGTTGACTGCACCTTTAAGTGTTTTTTGCCGCAAGGACTCAAAGAAAGATAAAACCTCTCGCTTTAAGATGAACTATTTTAAGCCTTAGGTAAAAAGGATTCACCAGACGGTAAGATATTTTTTTGTGGAGTGTTTACGGGGCTTTTCCACAGTAATAATAATGATCATTCATTTAAGTGAAGGTGACTATGACCTACGTGGCACAGCTGTAAGCTCCTTGACTTCGCATCCAAAGGTCGAGAGTTGAAAACTCGATGTGGGCAAAATAAAACAAATTTAATAACAAACATAAATGCACCACAAATAGATTCGAAATTTTGAAGATCGTTCCAAAATTGAAGGTACTCTTGGTATTGACCTGATGGAAGGTCACCATTCGGCTACAAAAATTTGTTCGAATGGAATTACCTGTGTTAAGTAATATTATTTTGCGTGAATATCGCAGAATAATGCCAACTGATCCCAACCGTCTTCAGCCTGTGAGACTACTATGTATTTTAGAAATTCTACTATGGAATACTGAGGCATTCCATGGGCATTCCCAACTGGGATATGTTGTTAGGCTGAAAATACTTTAGGAGGGGAAGGAGATGGTAAAGAAAAGATGGGGATGTACCTGGCTATTCAAATTTGGTCACTACAGTAATTTCAAGCAAAGTTTCATACCTGAGCGATACTGAGAGTATCTTCCACTCCACTCCAATATCATCCGAACATTCAGTGCTTCGAAACAACCCTCTTCCCTTTATTCTACCTTCACCCCATTTCCTTCAGCCTAACCCCGGGAATGTTGAGTAATTGTCACCAATAGTTTCATTGCCTCCGGGCATACGGAACCCCTTAATCGTCATTTTATAAATTAAAAACCAGACATAGTTCGTAACCTCGTATCCTCGTACGTCATCATGGAGCAATCGATGGGAACGTACGTGTTAACTTGATTCTTGTAATATTGATGGGTGACAATGACCATTCTTCTATACTATAATTGACGGAACCTTTACAATATAATCTTACAATATAAACGCCTGTCTCAACACAGGTATACCCTAGTGAGACAGGCATCGAATAATGTAATACAAACATTCTTTTTATAGATAAATAAATAAATAAATAAATAAATAAATATATTTATGTACGTATACTCGTATATGTATAGGCGTGATGTCAGTGGGTACCTAAATCGATGATTCGGATGCATAATATTTTATTTGTGTGTATACTGTGATAAATTTGTGAAATCGAAATAAAAATGCGGAATAGTATAAGAATTTGTTATATTTATAAGCACAAAATTTTTACTTGTTGTGTTGAGTACGTATGCACAAAAAATTAATTGTGAATATATAAACATACTAGCTGACCTGATACACGTTGTTCTGCCATATAAATTATTTCTAGTGAATATTTAGGTTGTTAAATAAAAAATAACGAATGTGATGATGATGAATGTTTTGCAAATGTGTGGATGAAAGTTCGATGAGGCGGACGTAGCGCCATCTATCATTCAACACCATAAATAATTTCATTTTGTTAGAAATACGAAAGATGGTTAATTTTGTTTATACAAAAATACCAAAATCGAGATTAAAAAGTGAGTGGGTTATTAGTATTTTTTGAAGCCAAATAAAAAAAATACATTTTTTTCTGGATAGGGACACCCTAATCACCTAGCGGTATGAAATATACTGTAAAATCTATTCTCATACCCACTAAATATACATTTAAAAAAATCATAAAATCGGTCTAGCCGTTCCGGAGGAGTGCGACCACAAACACCGTGACAAGAGATTTTTATATATAAGATTAACAAAAAATTGCATCGGCTAAATTTGATTTGTTGACATTTTTCAAATAATTTACAAAAAAAATCGTTAAAAAACATTTTCACAAAAAGAATACGAGAAGTAGGTGTGATAATTTTATCAAGTGTTCCTAAAATTCCAATAAACATAATAAGGAACTCCAGTGAAAAATATTATGGCTTTAAAAAAATATTTTCATATAGACCAATAAACGCTGATTCTGAATATATAACTTTTATTTCATAATATTAAACCCAGAGTTTTTAAAAAAATATTAAAAATTGCATTTTTAAACCTCTCCTCGAAACACAGTGTCAAGTTGGCATTACTGAAATGGTGAATGGTGACGTCACGCGTCACCACTCACCCACTGTCACCTGGTGATCGCGTGTATTGTATTGTCAGTATTGTATTGACATTTGAAATGACTTAAAGTGCACATATGCAATTCAATATTTCGTGTTTTTGGTTTATTTTCATACTGTTTATAGAGATTCAGATAAATAATAGTTATTGTGTTTATTGAAACATAATTTAGGCCCTCAACAATTTACGAAAAGGGCTATATTTGCGGAAAATCTGGAATAAATTTTGCCTATTTGAGGTTAAAGTCGTGTCATATTTTGACATTGTATTTTCAAATTGTTTTTAGTAAAGGGATTTTTATACAAGCTATTACGCAATCGTCATGCAGTGTATTATAAATACCAGTTTCTGTGTGTGTTATACATAAAACAATGTACAAAATCACGCCTGAACCAACAAAATTGAAGAACGATGTCACGTGTACTTGCAAAGATGATTCATTATTTTTATATTGCACTTTGTTAAAATACAATAACAGTAGCGGTGAAATGTGGACATTTTACCAATGTTTTTCTATTTTAAAAGCAGTTAATCTTAAATAAAAAACGCCTCAATTTCTCACACAAAAGTCATTGAATCATCCTGTATTCATTTTATTCCGCCATTTTCTTAAATTCAAAATCAGGGATGCTCTGCCCAAAAAAATTATTTCCCTAGATTTCGAAGTGAAATTTCCCTAGAATTTCACATTTACGCAATTACCTACGTAGCCACCTGATTGTGTAACACTAATCCTGTTATATGTTAATTAATATGATTAATTAATTGGAAAGATATCGGAACTTGGTAAATATACTTATAATACTGTGCTTTTTAGATACATATAATATCATTTTGAGTTGTCAGTGTTAAAAATAACATTGCATGGTAAGTACAACAATAATTAAGATTCATGGGAATTCCAAAAAATATATATTTGTATATATAAATAATACCAGTAATATTGTAATATGTAATAAAATTTTTGCCAGAGTTCGAAATTTCCCTAAATTTTGTCCTGATTTCCCTTATCCCTAAAAAATATTTTTCTCCCCTAGATCTAGGGAAATTTCCCTCGACATAACATCACTGATTCAAAAAGACAACTTAAAAATAATAAACTATAGGTGGGTGAAGGCCACCATAGATACGGTGCGTTTCTAGGAGTCTTTAAAAATTAAAACTTTGACAATTATTTGAACTATTAAAACTAACTAAAAAATAAAAATAAAAATGCAGTTATTTATGTTTGAAGGTCTTTATTCATAAAAA
Source organism: Limnephilus marmoratus (assembly GCA_917880885.1). Classification (NCBI taxonomy): domain Eukaryota; kingdom Metazoa; phylum Arthropoda; class Insecta; order Trichoptera; family Limnephilidae; genus Limnephilus; species Limnephilus marmoratus. The sequence goes on along the minus strand of OU862921.1, from coordinate 52,735,424 downwards.
AAAGGACTGGAGTTCTCTATTGGGTCACCTTTCCATTTCATCATGTGACATTTCAATTCGAAGTACCTACCTATTACAATTCTAGAAATAAGTCGTCCCGGCAGGAATTTTTGTATTATTTTTACGGTAAAATGATCACTGAATTAGTACATAATTAATTATAGGTGTTCTGTGCTAATTTTATTACCAAATAAATTTCTATAAGAACATGAAATGACAAATTAAAGACATTCCACATTCTGGTTTCTTATTTCTTATATCATTTTCATACAAGACATGTGAGAAGGGATTTTTTTATGAACGCTTTTAGGACGATCGTCGATGACGTGCATAATAATAACTCTCCCTTGGACTAATGTATCATCGACACTTACTTGTTTTTTTTTAAAATTTAATATTCAGTTTATGAAAATGCTCCCAATACCTACCATTAAAATGTGACGTCTACTTAGTGTTTCATTTATTTCTGTAACAATTGTCTCAATGTGAATAAAATGTTTCTTTTATTACATATAGTGACGTCACATCGCCGGGTTTGTCGTCCTGGTGCCTAGTGTCCGGCGGTGCCCGGGTTTGTTTGCCTGGAAAATGACGTAATTGATTGAGTTTGCACGACCATCCGGGCCGGGTCCGCGGTACGACGGTACACGCCCCGGGTTGTGTACCCGGCGATGCCCGTGGTCAAACACTGACCGCGCTTAGCACCCACTTAGCCGGGGGCTCACGTGAACGTTAATAACCTTATGATATTCCAGCACTAATGGCCGAGATGACAAACGAAGTGCCGGGATTGTGTGCTTTATTATTCTGACTCTTTTCACACCGGATGTGTACGGGTACGAAAAGGTTACAAACAAATGTTTCACATTTATGTGTGAGTTCATTTGATACACTCAAATATAATCACTACAAACCTTAAAATAGACCAAATACTCGTAAATTGCCTCCAACTTAATAGATTCGAATAATCACGCTATTCTTAAAGTAAAAATAATTTACCAGTGCGTAAATAAAAATAGAAGCAGAGATATTTAATTTATGTATTCGTTTAAGGTGTAGTTTAATCAATTTGGTAGGTGGGTACGGCCTGCCTACTGTCGCCCTGGGAACCATTTATTGGATAACCAACACCTCCGCAATAGGTCACCCCAAGTGGTTCGCTACGTTTGGTGATTTAGCAGGGGTATCCGGGTTCACGGGATTCCTAAGGTTTGGCCAGGTCTTGGCGGCGGATGCTTCTACATACCAGCCGGCAGGCCAGATCTGGAGAGAATGGTCGAGGAAGTCGCTGTGACTTCTCCAACCGTTCTCTCTCGGAACTTCCTTTAACCCAGTGTGAGGGAGGGATTCATACGTCCGTCACTCCTGGACACAGTGACCCCAAGATTCCAACCCATCCCTAACACCCTTTTCCTTCCCAGAACTTCCTCTCCTTCCTTTCCTAAAACGACCCTCCACACAGCATCCCCAAATATGACATTATCCTTGAGGGGAGTTATTTTCTTCAGGGTCTCCTGTATGGAGCTAATGTAAAAAAGTGACATTTGTTTTAATAACTCAGGTAAGCCTCATATTTATGTCATACGTACGTCTAGTAATGTTGCAGTAATGTGTAAACAAGCTTATGGGTCCGAGTGGTTAAAGGAATGTTTTAGTGATGATTTAAATTGGAATATACCGTGTACTTGTTTAATGTCATTTGGAAGGTTGTTATTTACTTGAATAACTATATAGTAAGGTCCTTTTTGAAATATTGTTTTGTTTGCTTGTGATAAGTATTCTGCAAATCTTGTACGTGTACGTCTTTGACCAATAACTCTTATGAAAGTTAAAAACAGATTTGTTGTATTTTCAATAAAAAATATCAACAAGCTCTAACTTAAATAATAGATAGGATCCATAAAAAGTTTCTTGAGCAAAAAAAAAACAAATTCACAATATTGTTCACAAAACTTTTATCTTTTTAAAGCGGCCCAAGAGACCAGTTCCTGCAGCATTTTTTCATAAAACTTTCTTCACAATATTATGCAATAAAAAATGGTGTTTATTGCATTTTGAAAAGTTCAGAAGATAAAAGTTCAACTGAATAGGGTTCCCCTTAGCTGCCCCTAAAATGCATAAAAAATATACGATAACATTTTCCCCTTCATTAAAGACCACGATAAACGATAATGTGAACTCGGTTTCCTCCCCACCGGCTTGTGTTGAAATAATTGTTTTCCTTACGCGTGTATTTCCTGAATAGATAAGAGTTAAGCAGATATTCTTATCAATACATTTTCCAATGTGAATAATGGAACCGCATAGCGGAGGACATTGTGGCACCACGATTTTAACCGCTGGTTTTTGAGATGGTTCAGGGATTCAATTTAAAAAAAAAAATAGATACCTAATATTAAAAAAAGTGAGTGCACCACAGAAGCGAATTTATAGGCCCATTGTTTTGCCTATTTGTTTTGTTTGCGGATGGTTAAAAGCGTTTATTTGAAGAAATACCACTACATGGGATGGCGAAGTTCGACATTTTTTTATTAGCGCAGCCGCAGATAAATGATAAATGTGACCGTAATCAATAATTTAGTATTTAATCAAAAAAAATAGGCATTTCAATGAAACAACTACGGTGATATGAGCTGTGGACTTAAAAGGGGAATCTTGGTATATTTGTGGGGGAATCTGACTCACCTGGATTTCCCACAGCGCGTTCTTGTTGTGTTATTAGTTCACCGATATATAATCACTTCGCTTAGCACATGAACAACTTTCAGTTTGAATCGTTATTAAAAACTGAGGACAAATCCTATATGAGTTGATCATTGCACTGATTCCTAACAGACTTCGGTAAATATGCAGTTAGTCCACCTCACGGATAATACGGAACGTCGTTCGTGTTGTCGAAGTTTGATGCATAGACAATACGGAATATTCCTTTTTTAACAAATAGAAAATAAACAATCAAATGTGACATTTGCCGAAAGTACCAATATCATAAAATAAATTCTTGTATATTCTTGATTCAACTAGTTATATTTTCCTAGCCAGGAATTAATGACGTACAGTACCTACCTACTCACTGGTTGAGCTAAAATATGGTAAATTTTTGAGATCGCTGGCAATGGTTAATACGCACTTTTTTTTGAAAAAATCTTTTGATTCACCTTAATTACATTAAAAGACAACTATTTGTATTGGGGGAAGTGGAAAATATTTCATTCTAAATTTCGATTACGTAAAATTAAAATTAGCTTTCATTCTGTGAAACGAGACCGTCCATTTTCAAACATTATTTTCAAATGTAATTTTGTTATGTTGGTATAAGTTTGTGTGATATGGTTTATGATACAAAAGAAAGTGCCCCCTTTATACAGCCTGCTCGCGTCAAGGCAAGAAAAACATCCCAGTTTTCAAGTAGTTTAGCGGCTACGCTAGGTTTGTGTAACCAAGTTTGTGATACAAAAGAAAGTGCCCCTTTATAACGCCTACTCGCGTCAAGGCAAGAAAAACATCCCAGTTTTCAAGTAGTTTAGCGGCTATGCTAGGTTTGTGTAACATGGTTTGTGATACAAAAGAAAGTGCCCCTTTATAACGCCTACTCGCGTCAAGGCATAAAAACTCCACAATACTAGTTGGTGTACCTTCCTAAAATATTTGAGAATCAATTTTTCCGCTATGACAATCTTTTTTAATATTCTAGCTATTGGTACCTTGGAAAATGTGAAGTATTGATTGTCTATGAACATATAAGTTGTTGATATACATAGAATATGGCGAAGAATTTGTAATCGCTTAAGTGAATTAATTTAAATTAAGACTGATCAAATACGCTGATCCTTCCTTGAGAGTTATTGTTCCACCGGTAGGTAATATTTAATCGGTCAGACAGGATAGGTTTTGAAATAGGTAGCTTGAAGAAAGGCATACATTCGTATATACATACATAGATGTCAGCAATTAGTATGGCGAGATTCTCATTGCCATATGTTTAAATGTTCACCGAAAGCTTTATTTATCCCGGTTCATAAATTGGTCCTTTCTTGTGCTTCTCAGAGCTCATATAATTATAATATAAAGCTCTCTGTATTCACAGCATGTTTAACAAAAATCGTGGATATGGGATATGCAGCATTGAGAGAATTTCTAGCAATGATGGGTCTAGGCTTTTGTATACATAAGTACACACATATATAACTTTTTCACTTCTTCTTTTGTTGATCAATTATACAGTGAATAATTTTTAAGAATTCGATAAGCAAATGCTTTAAAAATATCGAGTCACGCTACTGACTGCTTGAAGTTGGTTCCAGAGGAAGTATGGCAACCCCACCAAAGTCTCGACCGACCCACTTTACGTTCCAACTCCCACTTAACCCAAAAACGGGTAAAATAATGTACCACGTAAATATACGTGGCAATCGGGCCTTTTTACATACTAAATATTAACAGCGCCATCCCTGAGATAAGCTCGCTTTTACGAGCGAATTTCGTGACGCGGATTTTTACTCCGGCGTTGACAAGGCCCACGAATTAACGAAAACGGAAAGTGAAAAACGCGACCGTAAAACTAAATATTTTAATGTTTCAAATTCAAGGTAAAACTTTTGTGAAATTAAATGTTACCAAGAGTACGTAGCTTAAATTTAAGGGTATGTTTGATTAATTCACTGGTCAACAGTGATTTTGGTACCGAGTAGCTGAATTTTTTTAACTTAGGACCTTATACTGAGTACAACAATAGCAACAATTTCTGATTCCTACGTGTAGTTTATTAGGTTTTGACTTGTATATAATATAAATAAAATTACGTAAAAAAACACCATTTATTACATTATTATGGACTTAAAAACTTTCTTGATCGCGATTTTCCTGAATGAGGTATAGTGGGACAATCACGTTGCACCTCCCAACAGTAATCAGCCATGATTTGCTGATCCCATCGGCCTTGGTACCTTTCTTCCATAGTTTTTAGGTCCTCGTAAAATCGCTCCCCTTGTTCTTCGCTATAGGATCCAAGATTCTCTGGAAATTGATCAAGATGACTTTGTAGGTCACTTTAATGAACTTATTACATCCTAAGTTTTTAAAGTTATCTAACATGTCGTTTACAAATTCAGTGAAGTTACTTGACTTGTGATTTCCGATAAAAAAATTTGTAACTTCACAAACGAAATCCACGCAGGTCTTTCCACATTGTTCATTGAACTTAAGAAGTCCGCATCATTTATTACTATTCTTATTTGTGGGCCATCGAAAATACCCGCTTTAACAAAAAAATTGTGGTTTTTTAAACATTTTTTTTAGTATTTGTAGTCAGTTGTAGTAATTAACAAATTCTACAAACCATCTGGGGTATCCACGGCTTGAATTCATCCACAATTTTCAACTTAAAATAGGCACCTGTTATAAATTCTGTTATGGATTTCCTAAATTTTTTGACTGTATATTCACCGCAAATATAACAAAACATATTTGGATCATTGAGACAACTTCTTCGCGATGAAGACATTATATGAAAATAAACTTATTTATATAAATGCACCGATAAGATAGCAAAACGCATACACGAAAGTGCTAATTGCAGCCAATACTCAAAACAGAGGGTAGATCAAAAATTACACGTAAGAAAAAAAAATTTGTAGTGCCTATGTACACCTAAATACAAATCCATCAATGTATTTCGGCACCAAATTTTTTTTTAATTTGTTGACCAGTGATTATATTATCAATAATGTAGGTGATACTAACATTTTAGGTTCCATCGATTAAATTACATACATAATGATGTGTTTTGGTTTGTACATAAAGCGTACATTGTCCACAAATGTAACTGCTAATAAGCCACGCTTGTTGTTTCGCTGCAATAACCAGGAGAGCATAGAGCGGAACAAGATACATTATAATATACGCACAACATTTCATGTTTGTGAACACATAATTTATAATAGGTACAAACATGTCATGTGTGTATTATAATGTAGGCGGGCCTATGGGCTTTAGGCTCGGTCGTGTTCGGGCTGTAATTCCATGCATCGGGCATCGAGGGGATGGGGCGCGCACCTAACCACGCGAGCTGTCTAGCCGTAGCCAGACGCGCTACCAGGAGCACAGCAAACAAAGGAGTTGCACGGAACATTAACTTGGTGAAATACCACCGAGGGATGTTGGAGGTGAGATACGCGCGCCGCTACCCCCGCGTCCTGCGGCCCGGGCACTCCCGCACTCCACCGCAATGTGATTCCTTGTTTTGGCTTTAAAGTCGGTCATACTGTTCAGACAAGCGAATTATCTTTCTTGTGCACAAAGAAAACGAGAGCCTATGAAGAACAATCGCAAATGCCAGGCTTATAAAGAGCTGCGTACTTGATCTCTATTGGCATTAAATCAATTGGAAAACTTGTGAAAATTCGTATATTTTATCTCTAAATACATATTATCGTTATTTATTTTTGGGGTGTTATGCAGTATTGCGCTACTCCTTCTTTAGCCAAAGTTTCGGATAGCGTTACAATGTCCGTCACACATGTCCAATTGTCCAGCACACATCTGCCCTGATGATGGACACTGTAACGCTGTCCGAAATGTCGACTAAAGATGGGGGTAGCACAACATGGTTTAACCCCAAAAATTAATAATGATATGTTACAGCAGGTTTGTTTTATCAATTCTCAATGTAAAGTAAACCAATGATGTGAAATGGATTTAAAAAAATCATATTAAATAAATAAATTACTTCTTCAAACTTCGCAAAATTACTTTGTGCCATCATTTTTCATATAATGAATAACTGATTACTTTGTATAAAACCACTATTTTTAAAACAATATCAACATGTTTCGACAACAATGTTGTCTTCATCAGGATATGTTACTATAATAAATGACCAACAAGTATAGACAAATTAGAATAAATTATAACATAGACAAAATATTAAAAAGTACAGGTGATTAATTACTTACTAATCATAAAAATAGTTATACAAAATTAAATATAAAAATTATTTAAGGAAAAATAAAATTGCATTTAGATAATAAATTTTTTTTTAAGAATAATTAATTAAAATAATTAGTCTAAATCAAAAAAATCAATAATTATAATTAATTGTAAGAATTAATAAGAAAATAAATTTAAAAGATGGCTATTTTAAAAAATTGGTTATTTATAATATTTAATTTACTATTAATGCTTTTTCATATTCTAAAATTTCTAAATTATCCAATTGTATGCCCGTAGTGTTAGTATGTAAAATTTTAAGACCTGTATTAATATCAAAAGAATGACTTGTTTCCAAAATATGGTTGGCAAATTCAGAATAATTATTATTATTTAAACATCTTATATGTTCCTTAACTCGAATGTTAAAATTTCTAGAAGTTTTTCCAATATAAAAAAAGTTACAATCATTACAAATTAATTTATAAACCCCAGATTTGTTCAAAAAATCACATTTATCCTTATTATTTAAAATATAATTTTTTAATTTGTTATTTGTATAAAAAGCTGGTTGTACATTATTTGGCATGTTTTTAATTATTAAATTTGAAATGTTATTAATTAAAAATAAAAATTTTCTCCAATTATTATCATTTTCAACAACATGTGGATAGACAAAAGATCTAAAAAACTTTTTCTTATATTTTTTGTTTAACATATTGTCTATTAATTTTGAATTATAACCGTTATTAATTGCAATTTGTTTAACAGTATTTAATTCTGTTTTAAAATAATAACATATAAGATGTTTAAATAATAATAATTATTCTGAATTTGCCAACCATATTTTGGAAACAAGTCATTCTTTTGATATTAATACAGGTCTTAAAATTTTACATACTAACAACACGGGCATACAATTGGATAATTTAGAAATTTTAGAAATTAGAAAAAGCATTAATAGTAAATTAAATATTATAAATAACCAAACCTTTTTTAAAAATAGCCATTTTTTAAATTTATTTTCTTATTAATTCTTATAATTAATTATAATTATTGATTTTTTGATTTAGACTAATTATTTTAATTAATTATTCTTAAAAAAATAATTATCTAAATGCAATTTTATTTTTCCTTAAATAATTTTTATATTTAATTTTGTATAACTATTTTTATGATTAGTAACTTAGTAAGTAATTAATCACCTCTACTTTTTAATATTTTGTCTATGTTATAATTTATTCTAATTTGTCTATACTTGTTTGTCATTTATTATAGTAATATATCCTGATGAAGACAACATTGTTGTCGAAACTTGTTGATATTGTTTTAAAAATAGTGGTTTTATAAAAAGTAATCAGTTATTCATTAAATAAATTACTCTTTTGTGTCAATGTATTTATCGAGAGTTCGTGATGATTATAAGTTTGTACAGCGCCCTTGAGGTGATTTTTCACAAAAACAGCGCTATACAATCCAACTAAATATTATTATTATTATTATTATTAACTTAGGGACGAGCTTGACTTGGATACTAAATGTAATTAAGGGACGAACGTGATTTCTGACATTATTAGGAGTAACAAATATTAGTGAAATTTTTGCCTCCGGTGACTTTTTTATGGATATAAAAAAAAATTCTTCTTCAGAAAAAAAAAAAATAAAAATTCTTTCATGTGCCATCTCTCTGCCGAGTATCCGCCCAATCCTTCACCCTGCCTTAACAGTCCAATATCTTCTGATTGTTTTTATATTTTTGTTGAAAAATATATACATATCTATACAGGAAGTCCGGGGGTAAAGTGCATTAACTTCGGGAGGTGATTCTGCACGATATTATAAGTAAAAAAGATAAATAACATTGAGTAGCAAAATGACACCGGAGACCAAAATTTTATTTACATTTATACTCAAAATATTGTCATGAATCACACTGGTTAAATTAAGTTCAGTGCGTCCTGTAACACCGTGTTTAGATGCATACCTATGCCAATGCCAATTTGGGAGGCGGGAATGGGTACCGCCGCCCCGGGAACCTTTTTTGGATAACCAACACCTCTGCTGTAGGTCACCCCAAGTGGTTCGCTACGTTTGGTGATTTAGCAGGGGTGCTCTGGTTCATGGGGTGAGTTTTGTCTAGGTCTTAGAGGTGGATGACCAGGACACACTGAACCCCAGATTCCTACCCATCCCTTAAACCCTTTTTCTTCCCAAAACTCTCCTCTCCTTACTTTCCTTTAAAAAACCCTCCACACAGCAACCCCAAAGATGACATAGGCCCTGAGGGAAATTATTTTCCTCAAGGCCTCCTGTGTGAAGCTCATGTAAAAAAAACACGGCAGGAATATTTGAAAGATGAAGAAAGAGGTATAGAAGTATAGGAAAGAACTATTAGTATTGGAACCATACATAAAACATGCCTTCAAAATGATTCTAGAATCTTTGCTATTTCTCTAGCTCTATGCTTATATTGCTTATTAGACTTTTTCAGGAGATCGGACAACTCAACTCTTCTTCGAAAAGTCATTAAAAGTGATGGCAAAAATGGCTAATTTGGTAACGTTGGGTTAGGTTATGGGCTACTTTTCAAAAAAAATTTCATAGCTTTTAATGACTTTTCAAACTTGACTTGATTCTGTGAGTGAATAGGTCATGGAACCATTTTTTCAAATATATTTTTTTCCTAAGATATGTATTTTTTTGTAAATATATTGTTATGTTCGGCTTTTTCTGACCAATTTATGAAGAAGATATAATTGTTATAAGTCATAGCATTATTCTTTCCTCATCGCTTTGATATTTTTATCTACCTAATTGTACTTTTAAAGCGAGGCCATTTATTATTAGAGGGCACTTTTATTTCGGGACGTTGTTTGTCGAGAGGCAAAAAGTTTGAGTAGTGTAAAAACTGTAAAAATGTCTGCAGTAATGTAGCGCGCATAATGCAGCGTAGTAAAATTTCCGGACTGCGATTTTTATGTTGCCGTTCCCCGCCGTATTATTGTTTTCACTCCATAACGGAGCATTGCTTTTTCAGTTGCTAATTTGCGCTTCGCACGTGTGCCTAACGTTGTTATTTGCCTGGAAATGTTTTTGAAAAAGCCGCCTGTTTTGTTATAAAAATGTACAACAAAAAACTCGTTTTAAGCACATTTGTTGTGAACCAATATTTGGGAAATTTGTTTTTGGAAGTATCCAAAACTCTCGAACAGTTCTGGCAAAAGGAAATTTGCACAGTCAAGAAATTATCAATAAACACAGCAATATTTACAATACAACATCATTTCAATCGTTCTCCAAGAGTTCTACTTTCAAATTTATTTTTACTTGTAAAAAAAAATATAATAATTTCATAAATAATTTTGTATTCCTCCTGCTTCAAAAACTATTATTCTCGATATGAAAATAAGTTTTTAATATGACTAGAAGATTCAGGCCAGATATAAAAGAAACTTTTTATCTTGGCTCCACACCTGAGGCACCGGAGGTCCTGAGGAACAAAAATCCCTCAGAGCCCGTGTAATTTTTCCGAACGTTGGGTGGAGGGTTTTTTTGAGGTAAAACTTCTTTACGCACGCTTGACTTGGGGAGCAAGCTGGCGAATGCATGACGAGAGCGTTACGAAAAGTGAGGCGAACGCTTCGTATATTACTGTAAGGGCAAGAGAGAGAGAGATGCGAGCACACCTTTTTTTTCTCTCTTTCTCTCATAGCCAGTTACGTTACACAGTGCAGGCCTATTGTCTGTAGCAAGAGAGAGCAGTGCGCGCGCACATTTTCTTTCTCTCTTCCTATCATATAGATGGAGCAGAAGTTTTACTTCTGTTATGTGGTCTAAATCACACTCGTTTCTTTTATAAAAAGGGACAGGAAGCTCTGGGAAAGAAAAAGTTTGGAGGGATGGGTAAGAATATGGGGTTGATGTATGAAGGGCGTTCGGGTCCATCCCTCCCATTGCTGTGTAAGTCGACGGATCGAGAGAGTCCAGCTGGATAGTTCAAAAGGTCTCCCTCAACCTATCTCCGATCAGACAAGTTTTGACCAAAGAAACCACATATATCTGGCAACCAAACTTTACAACATCCTTCCTCCAAGTTTGAGAAAGATAGAAAAGACACTAACTAACTAACTAACTAACCATCACGCCGTTTCCCCGCAGGGGTAGGCAGAGAGGACGGACCGCCAAACATCCCGGTCTTGGCACACATTCCTTGCCTCGTTTACATTCATACAACGTCTCATACATTCTCTTCTATTATTCTGACTCTTGACATGGCCCGACTCAAGTATCTGATTCACTTGGTCGTGCCATGTCTTTCTTGGGCGTCCTCGACTTCTTCTACCATTCACATTTGCGTCATATATTCTCCTTACACTCCTTTCCTCGTTCATTCGCTCTACATGCCCAAACCATCGGAGTGTTCCTTTCTTGATCTTACTCATTACGCTTACATCAGCCTTGCATTCTTTGCGGATTCAGATAGAAAAGATAAATAAGTTTAAGGAAAAAATCAAAACATGGGTGGAATAAATTAATGCAAACATACTAGAGAATGTATTTTTATTTATTTATTTTTTTTTTTATTTTTTTTTTTTTATTATTTATTTTTTTTTATTACAGTGAATACCGCACAAGAATCTCAACTGCTCCCGTCTGGAGCCAGTGAGACTATGGCATCCCCAATTGGGGTATGTTGTGAGGCTGAAGGTAGTGGGGAGGGGAAGGAGGTGGGGAAGAGGAAGGTTGGGAAGTACCTGGCTATTCAGATCTGGTCACTAAACACGGCTAAAGCCATTTTCAAGCAACGTTTCAATTCTGAATGGTGGTCTTACACCAGGGCGATACTAATAATATCTTCCACTCTGGAGCATGCCGCAAATATACTATATATCTATTATTTTAAATGAATTAATTGTGAAATAACACAAATTAATCAAATAAAATTTAGTTGCGCATGCCGGGTTCGAACCCGCGACCTCCGGAATGTGAGTCAAGAGTCTTAGCCACTGGACTACGGAGGTCGTCAAAAAAAACATCATAGAAACTAAATAACGGAAAATCAAAGAAATCTACCAGTCTGCCTCAGCACAGGACCACCTAGTGAGGAGGACAAAGAACAAACAGATGAAATATTTATATACATTATCATATCTTGTAATTCTCGTCAAACCTGTAATTAAATAGTTGCTAATAAAAAAAAAAAATTAAAAAAAGTAAGCCACACGGGGCGATCTATGGCAAGTGTATCGTTATTAAATAAATGATTCCCGTGGTAACGGTTACCATTCCGCCTCTCAAATTGAATATTTGTATAAAATTATGCATGATGAGAAAACGGATTCATATTTTATGAAGATTTTACATAATTTGACAAAAAAAATAATGATCATAAAAGAGAAAATCCCGTTGAAATTTGTGCATGATATTCTCAGACATAATTTGCATGAACGGCTTTATAATATACGAGATATATATGTATGTCTACTAAATTTGCGTTAGTACAAAAGTTACTTTAGACGGCATTTTTTGGTTATCAAAAATACATCCACTAACTTCACGACTTCTTCGACATTCAAATGATCTTACAAACATGTCACAAAGCTAGAAGAGCTGAATCCCACTATTGAACAACTTTTAGTTGCGGGGAAATGTTTACAAAACAAAAATCAGAAGAAAATATTTATGGCGAATCTGTCAGAAAGTTTTTATTATTTTTTACTGCTCATATCATATTTTATCGCGAGTTTCTCCAAAATTCAACGAAACAAACTGTAATATTTTTCCGCGTAACCCACAAAGTTTAAATGAAAACCCTTGTAAATCTGAGGATGTTTTTTTAATGTATTCCGCAACATTGGCGGTATACAATATTCCTCCGACACTATTTCAAAAAGACGATGAGTCAAGATGTATTATAAGTTTTCCATGAATATTGCCCGGAGCATAATCCTTTTTCAGAATACTTGAATAGGAATTTAGGAACATCTTACCTTTGGTTTATTACTCGTTGCTTCGCCAATCGCTTCAAGTCTCACCGTTTACTCTTCACGGGCCAATAAGTGGACGCGTTTCAGGAAAATATTTTACCCCGTTAATAACACTTTTGCTTAATTTTAACCTTATGTTGGATACAAATATCATCGTGTTTATATACTAGCAAACTTAAATAATGTAGCGGTCCCAAGGGGGGGGGGGGGGGGGGAGGCCACCTACCTTTTGCTCTAGGTTAGCTCAGTCGCCGGCCGGCAGGAGTCCTCTCCTCGTCAAGGTCGTAAGTAACTAGGGGGTAAATGGTACATAGGTAATTGCCAAAGCCCGCCCACGTGATCCCATCAAATGAAAGAGGTAGTTGGGTGAAACATATCTGTATTGTCTGGTATACACAATTACAACATCTAGCAAAACATAATTATTAGTCACAAATCAACAACAATGCCTAGCTAGGTATTTCCTAACGAAGGGTTCTCTCAATTCTCTCCGGGAATGTGGTCGTTTCAACCGAGTATTGCTATGGGACACATTAATTAAGAGGGAAATCGAGGTTCAACTCACAGCTGGTAGCTCCAATTCCCTACCAGGCAGCGGTAATCTCCACGCGGAGAGGGTCATGCTCGCGACCTCGTGTTTTACTGTTTGAATTCGGGCTCTGACGGATCGCCATTGTAAACGGCGGTCACGCGGGAATTTAGTGAGCGCCCGGCGACGGGCGCAGCTTCTCGGGCGACGGCCGGCGGGTTTCTGCCGGAATGGCGGGGAGGGGTGCGGTATGTGCTTTCTTGCGAGAGGGGAAGACGGAATACACTCAACGCGCCGCGACCGCTTGCTGGACTGTGACGTCATAATACTTGAAGTACGTATCGTAACAATAAATTCGGATTTATCCGTAGACCTGGTATGGATGACACAGTTCAAATATATCAAGCAGTCCATGAAGCACCTCGCCACATCATGATCTGCCGCCATTTCACGATGTGCTAGATCATGATGTGGCGTGATATAACCTGTATGATTTAACGATTGGTCTAAGACATAAACATTATTATTGCTGACATGGAACGGTACCGACTATTAACACCCATCTCCATATTTAATTATAAGTCGATTATTTGGTTGTGATTGAAATAAATGACATTTCAACAAGGCAAGGCTATTGACCAATAATTCTTCTCCTCTTTCGTATGGTAGATTGGTCAAAGGGGGACATATTCTAGGTCGACGAGCAAGTCTTGAGCCTCAGACGTAGCCCTGCGGACCACATCAATTCCGCCGGCGAATCAATGGAACGGGCATTCTTTGACTACAAGTTCGGTGGTCTGCCCAGCACCGCATTCACACCGAACCGACTCTTTAAAGCCCCACACATGCATCACTTGGATATGGCCACAACGGTTGTTGGAGCATCTTATTGTATTGATGGAGGACTAGAGTTTACCAGACAGTTAGAACCCAGGCTGTTTCTCAGTGGGGTCATATATAAGGTGGACATTTCAAATGTAATACAAATGTATCACAATAAAGTAATATTTAAAAAAATAGGCTTCCTCTGATACGGAGGTAAAATATCACCACGCCAATTTTCACCCTGCATGCTCCATTTCTGGGGAACTGTGGTCGTACCGGTCTCGAAAGATTAATGTTCGGCGTCTGTCTCTATTTAATATATGTTTTTTAGCATCTGTTTTTCTTCCTTCATGTAATCTGGGCCTCTTCAAGACCCGTTTTAATAAATAACTTCCTACAGTCCTTAACTTAACCCGCCTCACAACACTGTGCAGACAAGGGTGCTCTTGTGAGGTGCCACACAATTTTAAAGAACGTTTGATTGACTCTACGGCGTGATTTGGAGTTATAAAAACAATATTCTAATATCTAAATTATTACATTTTTTATCAATAATATCAATAAATTATTAGATTTATTTTCTACCGATTTCCTAGATGTGAAAAACAACATTTCCCCCATAACAAATGGCACAAGTGATACCAGTACCTACTCGGAAGGAGCGTAGGCAGATGAGATATAGAAGGTGGAGGTAATAAGTAATGTGTGAAATAAAATGACGATGATGGATTGCGTACAACTCGTATTAGGGAGTTCGGATACTTTATCACATACGTAAAGTAAAAGTATCACATACGTACTCGTACTAAAAATGTATTTCACGTTTTTGGTTTAAATTTCTAAAATTATTGCTCTTTCGGGGTTTAAAAATGGTACACCATAAAACATTATGTTGTATGATAATTGTTATATAAATTGTATAATAAATTAATTATTATTAGATTTTCTAATGAATCAATAAATAAAAATAGTTTCATCAAGTTATTCGAAAATCGTTTTTCAACCTGGTATAGAGTCCCACCTGCTGCCATCTGGAGCCAGTGGTTCCATGCCAACTGAGAATAAAATCAAATGAACACATTTTTAAAAAGTCATTAAAAGCTATGAAAAAAATAATTTTAAAATAGCCCATAACCCTAACCTAAAGTGACCTATATAACAATTTTTTTTTCATCACTTCTAATGACTTTTCCGAGGTGGTTCTGAGGTGGTTTCATTCTAACTTGTTCGGTCACCGGAGCCATTAAGACTATTTATAGTAGCCCTAATTGGGGTATATAATGAGGCTGAAGGCAGTGTGGAGGGGGTGGAGAAAAGGAAGAGGAAGATGGCGAAATACCATGCTATTTAGATCTGATCACTAAATACGACTAAAGCCATTTCAAGCAGAGTATCCATTTTGAATCGCGGCCTTTCACCAGGGCGATTCACCAGCAAAACTATTCACTACTCAGAACGTGTCGCAAATGTACTATATTGTATTATTTTAATGAAGAAATTGTGAATAAATATTAAAAGATCTTATAAAATTCAATAAAAAGTAATGAATCACATTTTACATGTTTTAACCATTTTATTGATGCCTTGCCCACCTTTATCAAGGTTTACTTAATTTTTAAAATATTAACATAATATTAAAGCATAGCTACTCTACGAAACATGTCGGTCGTATCTCCACGTCGAAGTGTTTATTATTTTGAATTAAAAGTGTGTCACAAAACAATATTGCTAAGTTTGAAGAAGAAATGCAATATATTTGCGCACGACGGGATTTGAACCCGCGTCCTCCAGATTCGTAAACAAAGACCGTAACCACACAACCACAAAGGCCGTCGTATGTTTCTAAAGATACGAGTGCAACTAAGTAAATATTATTTAACTTCATAAAAACTTAATTTTAATTTAGCTTAGAGTTAAACTTTTAAATTTTCATAAACAGTTAAGGTGAATGCACTAATACGCTATGCAAAATCATGTAATTTTGGTTTAAAAATAAGATCGGTTAGAAATCTTTAAGATGCTTTAATTAAATACTGCGAGTAGAATACATATTTGCATATGAAATCAATATATTTTAGTATTTTTTATTCATCTGTTTATAAGCACCGAAATTTTTTTATAATCGGGCTTATAAAAAATGCCTTAATTTTCAAAATCTTCTTTTGCCCTTTCCGGCTAAGGTTTTATTGTATAATGTGGAAAATTAAATTCTTTAAAAAAATATGGTAAACATTAAAATATTTGTGCCTGAGTTTCGAAACTTAAAATAAAAACTAAAAAAAAAGATTTTTGCACGACGGGACGTGGTGCGTTTCCTTGATATAATTACATAATTTGTCTTAGACCATCATCAGTCAATCTCTCCTTCTAGCCTCTACTACAGACATTCTACTTTTCTACATCGGCAAACGTCCGAAGTGACATTTAGTGTAATTATTCTAAAATAAGTTTCTTCACCGTTAATTCAATTAAATTCTCCCTAGGCAATTCGCTAAGCAACCACTGCCCTTAAAGCGTGGGTTTAATAATTTTCGCGATATCAGTCATGCTGGCTGGTTGGCTGGCTATCGTAGTACCGCGGTATCGGGCTAGCAGAGGCAGCCATCAGGGTAACAGACGAATCGCGGGGGTAACACACCCCCGGTGTACATTTCACGCTTAAGTGAGTGGCAGGTAGTGGGTAGGGGTGCTGGCCGGGGTAACCATTTGCTGATTCTATTTATAGTTTACTCGTACTTTTCATTGAACTCTAAACTATTTTACGATATAAGACGTTTTATTTCTGGCGACATTTCTAAGTAATGATCACCATTATGTTTTTGCCGGAGTTGGTATTTTATTCGGAGTTGATAAAGACAATGAGTTTGTTTGTAATTAATTGATTAATTAATGAGCCTAGCGTGGTAGCATAAAAATCCACGAATGATGTAACCATTCAAATCAATGAATAAAGAAAAAAAATGATTAAAATGTATTACAATTAAAGAATTAATAACAAGTTTAAAATAATTTTTCGATATTTACAAAAATTCGAACGATTGTGCTAAATACACATAGGAGATCCTAAAGAAAATAAGTTCCCTCGAGGGCTGTGTCATCTTTGGAGATGCTGGGTGGGGGGTCTTTTTGAAGAGAGGAAGGAGTGAGCTTGGGTCTTGAAG
Organism: Limnephilus marmoratus; assembly: GCA_917880885.1. Classification (NCBI taxonomy): domain Eukaryota; kingdom Metazoa; phylum Arthropoda; class Insecta; order Trichoptera; family Limnephilidae; genus Limnephilus; species Limnephilus marmoratus. The sequence goes on along the minus strand of OU862921.1, from coordinate 52,717,995 downwards.
TACAATCCAATTAATGTGATACATTCGAAAAATAAACATGAAATTAAATACTGAAAAACAACTTAATTGAATAAAAAAGCATTAATCCAAAATCCAGGCCCAAATATGCGGATACCTTTTAATATACATCTCTAGTGGGAAATGTAACACGTCAAAAAATTTGGCTGTGATAAAAATTGCGGGTAAAATATCAATATTGGTGTTTTCACAAGACGTTAAAGTTAAATTGATAAATGGTACATTTTTCAACAAGTAATGCATTAAACAAAAAAAAATTATTCACTCTACAAACATAACTACAATAATATTCGGTATGTAGGTACATTCCATATTAACAGACCTTTTAAATATGTTTTCATAAATACAAAATAACACAATTATTTGTCAATCTAAGATGATTGTGATGATAAAATCCATCGGAATCTAATTCCAATATTGATTGGTAGATAAATATACAAAATATGCTTAATATATTTGCTTTGCCCCAATAATAAAATTATTACTTTTAAAGATATTAGAACTTATCTTCTTCCTTGCGCTGTCCCAACTCATTGCCTGGGTAGGCTGTTGGGTTCGGCTCTTCTCGTTCTCAGGTTGTAGCTTCTTCGGTTCTGAGTATCGCCTTCATCCAGGCCGTTTCTCTGAAGTATTTTGAAGCATTGAGTCATCCAGGAATTCTTCGGTCTTCCTCTGGATGACTGTCTATGAAGCTCCATAGACATTGCCTGCTTCACTGTGTGGTCTGATGATAATAGAACTTATGTTTAGTGATAAATATAATCCAGTTACAATTTTGCACCTGAAGTGCTATTTCTTTTCCTCGGTTACTTATCAATTAATAATACTCATATTATATATTATTCAGAACAAGTTGGGTTATTCTCAGAACTTATATGACATGACCAATGACCATATTGGTATGTCCAGTTGTTCAGCCTGTTTTACGATAACGGATTAATGTCCGGACATTTCGTAATCTTCTTGAAGGGTTAAACCGTGGCCACCCTAGTTACAATAGTGCAACACAGATACCCTTCACAACCCAAACTCACCTGATACATCCGTGTGGATGTAAGGGCTGTATTACTGTACACGTGTACAAGCATTCATGTACCGACCATCCACGTGTACAATTTTACAAAATGAACATGAGTATATAGGGATGGGTTTGTATCTGGTGCGGAGTTGCACCATTTTTTGCAACGGAAATATATTATTACGTACATCACAGTGCACGTAACTGTCAGTATTTTTGTTATTTATTTTTGGAGGGTTGGAGGGTTTAATGGCGCGTGCTAAAGGGTTGATTGTCAATCGAGAGACTATAAAATCGTGATTAATCGGAAATGAAACCGTTTTTCTGTCGTATGACATTCTCACATAGTGGTGGTATGCTGTTAGATTTTTAAATGCGTATATTTTTTATTTGTTCCACTTCAAATAGGTCCACCCATGTGGACTAATAAAATTATTTATTTTTTTATATCTTCAATGCCTTTCGGCTTTTATATAATACATAACTTATATATAAGTCATGGCCTATATTTGAGGAATTGGAATTGGGTTAATAGTAGTACATTTTTACATTTTGTTTTGCACTTCTAATACTTTTTAGTATATTACGTTTTTCATCGAGATCGCCCAAACAAGTAAACAAATCTTTGCGTTTTATTTTGATCATTTTTTTAGGCTGATGTTTTCTTTCTTTCTTGCACGATGTGTGTAGAAGTCTTTATTATGACGTAGTCTGTCTCTAAAGTGATATTTCTGGACTATTTGGAGTTTTTAGCTATCTGTATTGCTAGAATAGAGAATACTATAATAGTAAATCAGTGTATGTTATGGTTGAAGATGTAGATGTTATGGTTCGGATGAAAAAAGGAAAAGAAGAAATAAAAACAATAAAAATCCGAAAACTTCAATATCTAGGACATGTGATGAGTCATTCAAAGAAGTACGAGATCTTGCATCTCATAATGCAAGGAAAGATTGCCGGAAGACGGGGCCCTGGAAGAAGGAGAACATCATGACTGAAAAAGCTGAGACAGTGGTTTGGCCAGTCTACTGTAGAGCTGTTCCGGGCCGCAGTAAACAAAGTCCGCGTAGCCAACATGATAGCCAACGTCCGTTGAACGGACAGGGCACGAGAAGAAGAAGAAGTACATATGTTGCAATAATTATGTAAATTAGTAAACTTTTTTATCGAAATATTTTACCAGAAATTTTTATTATTTCGAACGTAGAAGTTTTGTTAGCGGTCACATGATTGTTGGTAGGCTTTAGAAGCAATACAACATATTGTTGATTATTTATAGGGCTCTTATACTAACTATCTTATTACCTTTTCTGAATAATTTACTTTTATTGCGTTGCATTGCAAAACGATTATTTAATTCACGTTAAATTGATAAAACTGCTTGAATTGTGGCGGAATTGTGGCGTATAAAAATGGGGGAAGTTTTTAAGATTTTAAGTTTTTAAGAGAAGTAAAGAGAGGGGAGAAGTGTGAAAGAGGGATTGAAAGTATCTGGCAATTTAGATCTGGTGACTTAACTAAACAATGCCAAAGTTGTTATTGTAGTGTGCTGCCTTTCCTTCTTCTTTATCCAAGGTTTCGTTGTCCATCGTCAGGGCAGATGTTTACATCGATTGTGGTGAGGTCTAGTACTCGTATATATTTATTTATGTAAAAGTGATACCGTCTTGCACGCATCAATTCTCTTAAGGTCAGTATTTCAGTACCTGTAATAATTAGTTAATTAACGTCGTTTTCGGCGTATATTTTTTGTGTAGCCGTCCAGTGCTGGTTACTAAGAACAATATAGCCCCAGATCCGTCAAATCTACTGATATAAATGGGGTGTTTGTGGATTTTTGTGTTTTCCTGCAAGATAGATAAAGCAGGTCATAAGAGCAAAATCTACCCCAACGAAGACAGAATCAAACAAAAGTCAAAACACATATGAATAATATATTTTTATGTTATTTAAGATATCTGGTGTATTGCGATTAATTTTTCAAAACAAACATCTTGTAATTATCTTAAAATTTATTGTCATCGCACTATGATCTGTTTTTAACTGCCTTGGAAAAGTACTTGCGACAGTGCAATTATTTCTTCCTTGAATTTCAAACAAACTTAACGATTCGAAACGGTCAAATAATTTATTAAGCTCATTTGCAACGAGTATAATGGGATAACACTTCATAATAACTTTTATGAAACAATACAAACCAGAATTCATTGTGCGATAATTCCTCTTTAAAGTATGTAAAAGCTGGAAAACTTTACTTTGTATGTGTTTTTCTAATTAAATTATTCCAGTTACGAATGTGGTTTATGAAACAGAATATAAATTATATCATTGAAGAACATTATCGAAGAGATTCCCATCAATTATTTACTTCAAAGCAGATTTCTGAGCTCGTTGATTGATTCAATGTACCTATAGTTAATTAAGGATTTTTGCTAATGCGTGCCCTAAAGGATATCAGCTATATTAAATAAACCAATACCTACCAGTGTAATTAGATATTCAATGCGCAAGTACAAACAACTGGGAATATGCAAATTGAATGCTCATAATTTCTCCAGTCATACGAGTTTGTGCGTTATCACGGATTACATTTTGAGTGATTTACTTTTAATCGTAAAAATAAATCTCTTTCTAATTATCCATCCACTCGGATCTTGCGTCTATTCACCTTTCAAGGGCGTTTATCAGCCATTAAACTAATCATCGATGCAGAGTGGCGTATTACCTACCAGGACAGCAGAACACTCGAGGTGGTAGATGGTAAGGTAGTAGGTAGTAGGTAGGCTAGGTCCGCGGGGTCTCAGTCATCCATCACCCGGGCCATCCATCTTCCCATCGCCTGCTGTCGGCTCCGAGGGGTTATTATCCCATCAGCTGATAATCCGCCACTACCTCCGCGGGAGAATTACAATAATTAGCCATGCACTGCGGCACCGAGGTACTGGGTACAGGGTACTGGGTACTGGGTACTGGGTACTGGGTACTGGGTTGCTGAGCTATCGAGCTGCCGAGCTGCCTAGCTGCACGCCACGCGGGCTTTTGCGACTTGTGAAGTGGGTAGATTGAAGACTGTAGTCAGCAGTGTGCTTATCGAAATGCAGATAACAAGACATGCAGCACAAGTTTCAGAAGATCTGCCCATGACCGTTCATAAAAAATATTTAAATTAAATTTTGATTTTAACATGGAGTGAAAAACTAAATAATTATCCAAAAACATATTAATTGTTCGATTGATATTACATCTTCAACCAGTTTCGTTCACAAATTATATTCAACATGGTAATAATAATAATTAACAGTTACATACTTACCTGGCAGGTCAATTTTTTTTTACATTCGATCTTCGATCAAGGATTGTTGGTCGAAGCATTAGATCCACAACGGATGCCCCGAAGAAAACAATTTTCCTCGGTACCTACGTCAACTTTTGGGTTATTGTGTGGAGGGTGTTTTTAAGGAAAATGAGGAGAGGAAAATATGGGGGTAGAGAAAGGAAAAAGGTATGAGGGGTGGGTAAAAATCTGGGGGTCCGGGCGCCCAGTAGTGACGGACGTATCATATCTCTGACAAACAGAATTTTATTGGAATGTTTACACTGCACTGGAGACAGGAATAAGATTGGAGTTTAATGGATCGGTGTAGTATCTACTTGTTTATTTTATTGACTCTTTGGCCTCTTTTTGGATCTTCTGGTCTCATCTTGACTGTTCTTACTTCATCTTGTCTCTTCTTTTGGGATCTTCTTGTCTCGTCTTGTCTCTTTTTGCTTCATCTTGTCTCTTCTTGCCATTTCTTGTTTATTTTTGTTTCCTCTCGGATCTTTTTGCCTATTCTTGGATCTTCTCGTCTCTTCTTGGCTCTTCTATTAATTAATTAGAAGATAAGGGTAGTTTCACATTATCAGCAAACCTAACGTACTAAACCTCAGGACAAACAATTTTAATATAAATGACACGAAAGACACTGAAAACACAAAAAAAGTTATCTTGAGAATGTCGACAGCCTGGTGGGTAGGACGTTTGATTAGTATTGGGATGGACCAAATTCGATACTTTCGACCGGTCCGTAGGTGTCTACTAAATAAATAATTTTAAAAAATTGTGACAAAAATAAATCATAATTTCTCCGTTGAAGTAATTAAGTAGCTACCTATTCATCAAATTCATAAATTTCCAGAACGTTTTAATTCCATCAAGAGCGAAAATAATTTTTAATTACAATTTCCTCAGTCTTCAGTAAAGTAGTGGACGCTAATTTAAAACCCCTAATAATCAAAAAGAATTATGAGATTACTTCAACCAAATGCCTCGCTGGTATCCATGTTGCGAATATTATACTAATTGGGGGAATCCTTTGTACTCGTTAATTAAATTTTGTCATCCCCAACAGTGATTACATGAAGCGAATTCTGCGACCATTTATTCCACAGCCCAGTGGCGGACTAAGCCCGTCAGAGGCCCGGGGCGGTAAAGCTGAATGAGGCCCCCCCCCTAGTTTAAAAAGTTGATGTAATTTTACAAGATTTTTATTCAGTTCACACGGGCCTCTGGCCTCTGAACCTCCAAGCGCCTCCGTGTTCCCTTGATCAAATCCTAAACAAGGCTTTAAGGCACCAGGGCACTCATTTTCTAAAAGATGCATTTGTTAATAATGCTATCACCTAAAGTTTCAAGAAAATTTTAAACAGTTTGTTTGATGAATTATCCTTCCCCAAAACTTTCAACGCGTTTTTCTCGAAACTACGTTTTTCAACCTGATTGAAAACATATTAGAAAAACTGAACATCCGATTTGCATGCACCAAGTCTTAAACTGTTAGAAAATCCAGTCACTATGGGACTATGGCATCACATAGGGATTTTTTTATAAAGGGCCCCCTTCTATATTTTTTAAGAACGCTGAAAATTTTCCATAAAAAATCGATTATAAAATTCGCTGGTCCGCCATTTTTCCTTTTGTTTTAGATATCAAAATTCATCTACGTGGTGCCATAGACACTGGATTTTCCAACAGTTTTAGCCTTGGTAGATGCAAAAGTAAATGCAAATGAAATAAAATACATACAGGCGGATGTATAGTTTTTTTTAATATGTCGTCAACCAGGTTAAAAAAACGAGTTAAAAAAGTTTCGGGAAAAACGCATTCAAAGTTTTGTTGAAGGATAATTCAACATACACACTGTTTCAAAGCGTTTCACATAAAATGCTGTAAAAACATTTGGTGAGAGCATTGTTAACTTCAGAAAATGAAATAAAAAAAAAAATTGCAAACATTTTTTTACAGTGTCCTGGTGCCTTAAATCATTGTTTAGGACTTGATCAAGTAAATATGGAGGCGTTTTGAGACCCCCTGGGACCAGAGGCCGCCCCCCCTTCCCTCCCCCCCCCGATAGTCAACCAATTTTATTACTATCTTTATTATCTGTAATGATAAGGATAACCTTCAGCAAAAGGCCTAAGTTAGAAAAAAAATATGAAGTGCAATACATAAGTGAAACTGGAACTAAAACCGTAAAGACATTAAAAAGATTAGAAGTAGTAATTTTATTTTAAAATTTTTAAAATTACCGGTTCAGGCTGTATTTATTTATTCCTATTTTATGTATAGGATGATCCTCTTAGATAGGTACCAAGGGCGGATCCAGGATTTTTTTCTGGGGGGGCAAAAAATAAACAATTACTGGTAGAAATAAACTTGAAGTATCATACTTCAAGTTTATTTCTACAAATTCAAGTATGTATAAGAAGGTTTATGAAAGTGTCAAAACAATAGAAAATTCAATGTTTAATAAAAACCCTTTTTCTGTACTATACTGTACAGTACACAAAAATACCGTCTGGGGGGGCACGTGCCCTTGTGCCCCCCCCCCCCCCCCCCCCCTAAATCCGCCCTTGATAGGTACTAAGCATATTAAAAAGGCATCAGGACACTAAAAAAAAGTCACTTTTTATTTCATTTTCTAAAAGATGCATTTGTTAATAATGCTTTCAGCAAATTCGTAAAATTGACGGAGATACGGCATTTTAAATGAAACCATTTTAAACAGTTTGTATGTTGAAATATCCTTCAGCAAAACTTTGAAGGCGTTTTTCTCAAAACTACGTTTTTCAACCTGGTTGACAATATATTAGATAAAACTATTCATCTTATTTGCATGCACCATGCACCCAGCCTTAAACTGTACGATGATCCAGTCACTATAGCCATTACAGTATTATCCATAAGACGTGTAGGTAACTGTCTAGGAGCCCCGCATTGGGTAGGGGCCTCTAGGGTAAAGGGCCCCGGGACGTGCATTGCCTAGGGGGCCCGACATGTTTAAGCCAGCCCTGGCAGGCTCCTTTAGTCCATAAGGCAGTGTAGGCCACTGCCTAGGGGCCCCGCATCGGGTAGGGGCCCCTAGGGTAAAGGGGCCCCGAGAAGTGCATTGCCTAGGGGCCCCGACATGTTTAAGCCGGCCCTGGCAGGGCCGTATTGTCCATAAGGCAGTGTAGGCCACCGCCTTCGAAAATCCAGTCACTTTAGCCAGTCCATAAGAAGTGTAGGCAACTCCCTAGGAGCGCCGCATTGGGTAGGGGCCCCTAGGGTAAAGGGGCCCCGAGACGTGCATTACCTAGGGGCCCCGACATATTTGAGCCAGCCTTGGCAATGCCGTATTGTCCACAAGGCAGTGTAGGCCACTGCCTAGGGGCCCCTATAGTAAAGGGGCCCCGAGACGTGCATTGAGTAGGGGCCCCGACATGTTTAATCTGGCACTGACAATGATACTAAATCAGCAAAATTTACCATTTTGCTCGAGCAAAAAATCATTCAAAAATAAAACGCATTAAAAATTTGCTGAAGGATAATTCAACATACAAAACTGTTCCAAACGGTTTCACATAAAATGCTGTATTCCTTCAATTTTTCGAATTTCCTTAAAAAAATGGTGACAGCATTCAAGTGCATCTATCAAAAAATGAAATAAAAATTATTATTTTTTTTACAGTTGTATCTTAAAGCCTTGTTTAGGGTTTGATCAAGGGAACGTGGAGGCGTTTGGGGCCCCCCAAGACTGGGGGCCCGGGGCGGACCGCCCCCCCCGCCCTCCCCTTAGTCCGCCACTGCCACAGCCTAATCTGTTTTATTAATCTAGTGCTCGGGAATACGAGTAACGCCGTGTCGGCGGGATTTCTGCAACTAAGCCCGTGAAATATTCCCTCTTTTTATGAACATGTTGTCTACAACATTTTTTTTCGTTATGTCTGAAACGAAGTCTGCCAAAACTCTATTTTATTTTTTTGATGCTTTCGGAGAAAACAGAATAAATTTACTTGACAAAGGTAGAACCATTTTACCTGATGTTTACTGTCAGACATAATGTTTTCTTATAGCATAATCACATCATAGTTTGTAGAAAACAGTATTTAATATTCTTATTGGTCCTAACATAAGAAAGGCTGGCTTGTTTTTATGGCGTTCCAAAACCGCACTGCCCTGTATAAATCTGAGCGGTGGACGAAATACCCAGCAGCACAATGGGACAAGCTGAGGATGTGGTACAATAGTTCATAATTCATGCAACTTTCTACGTTTTGCAGAGCCTGCACGACGTTCATCGAAGGGAAGGAGCATTGTTTCCCCACCCTACTTCGCCATCGACTAGCCACCTTCTGAAGCAGACAAGAAAGTCTACCAATGTCATTGTCGTGGTTGCATCAAAGCAGCTCAGCTCTCCACTAAAAGAACAACAGATGTAGATGATAAGGTTCGCCTAGTGAGGTGTTAACAAAATACTACTCGGTACTTACCTATATACATACAGTTACGGATGATTAACATTTTTTTCTTATTACTAAACTTAATATCTAGATATTAAGTTTAACTTAATATCTATGTAAACTGATGTAATAATCTGTATTGTGTATGTTCAAGAATAGAAATAAAATAAATAAATAGATGATGATGAGGTGACCTCCCTGACGGACGACCCTCACCATTTATTTTAATTAATTAAATTTTTTAAATTTTACTTATTTATAAGCTGTTTTTATTCTATGGTATCACTAGCTAGGGTACCCGGCCTCTCTCGGGGAGTTGATCTGAGATTGAACTGACGTTCGAACCAACGACGGATCTTGCTTTACATATATACCCCTACCAATGACAACACTACCCACCCATACAAACAAGCTTTGAATGGTTCACAATGTTCCAAAACATTCCACAATATTCCACAGAGTGATCTGGAGTATTCCACAATGATCTGCGATATTCCAGGATGTTCCCGAACATTTTAGACCATTCCCGAACATTCCACAACATTCCAGAATGTTCCGGGATGTTCTGGAATGTTCTGGATTGTTCTAAAAATTTCTAGAGGGCGAAACTTCCGGCCCTCATATCTTCAAAGTTACACCCTCTAGGTAAAAACGGGAACTTTCTTCAATGGATTGGGGATTGAGGGCTACCACACCATATAACTCTCTTGATCGTACCGGGACTCGTTTCTGAGTTTTAGCCGAACGCTAGGTTTCTGCTTCTTGTGTTTATCATTTCAGTTAATTTTTCATTTTTCTATATTTACCTACATAGCTCATGATATATGGTCGACTGGAACTGCACTACACTCCCAATCCTGCCGGATTAAAAATTTAAATAAAATATGAGCCGATTCTACGTCAACTCAAATCATGTTCTTCTGAAATCGAGACACATGCCTAGTCTCGCTTAGTCATGCTTTTCCAAGTAACCAGTTAAATCAGGTAAATAGTATTCTGTCGTATGAAGCAATTTATTGGCTTACCAATAATTCTGAATTTAAACTTTACTACAACTTGAATAACCTATGTTAGTTGGGAGACAGTCTCGCCATCTCTCTCTTCCCCCCCCTCTACTTTATTCAGTCTTGTAACATTCCCCAATTGGGGATATCATAATTCCTCTAACTCCAGACAAATAAACAATAAATACCAACAGAAAACTGGGTTTTAAAAGTGAAGTAGTAAAAAATATATTGTCGTCTGGCTGGAGATAGTGGAAGGATTAATTTGGAATATGTGGAACAAAACGTTCATAAAAAATATATTAATATTATTATTATAAGCGAAGAAAATGTACATAAAAGTGAATGATTATTTTATTCAATAAATTGAAGGGTTTGAGCCCATTTCCCTCTTGATAGGCTCATACAACGTGTGGTTATGTAAGCTTATCGTGTTAAATTGTGTATAGCAAAGCCTCTTTCACCCTTTGGGCTAAGTACCCACTCCCACGCTCATCTATTGGCGTACACTTCAATAAGCTTAGTGCTCGCATAGCTCGACATTTAAATCTCCCAAGTCAAGTTTGGGGAAGATCAGAAGCAGTATTTGAGGGAAACTTTGAGCTGCTTAAATACCGTACAGTTTGATTAAAATATTGACCTTGTGAAATAATTACAGCATGTATTGACCTTCTGAAATAATTAAAACTATAAATAGCAATACTAAATTATAAGGCAGTATCGCTTATAATTAGCAATACACTAAAGTATACGGTTTGCTAATTATCTCACAAGTATCTACGAGTATAAAACGTGGATAAATAAATACAGACCAAAATATGTTTATTTGTATATTTAACTTTTATGAGTAAAACTTCAAATTGTAATATTTAATTAAATGAAGACAATATTAGCGAAACTCAATGGAAGATCTGTAAACAGAAAAATCAGAAAAAGATATTGTCACCACTGGGACTCGAACCCAGGACTTTCGGCTTTCCAGGTCGCGGCTCTACCAACTGATCAAGGTTTCCTAATCTTATTCGGTCATTTTTAACTGATACTTCGACTAAGAACTACCAACATTATCTTCATTTTCTTAAAGCATATTTTATTGGCTGCTATCTTTATGTGTGATTTCGAGATTCTACTAAATGCTATCTAGATAATGTCAGGATAAATTTTTAATCAATTTTATTTTTAATATGCTTGATTTTTTATCCATTTTATTTTTAATGTGTTATTTATTTTTAATATCCTGGATTCGACTCCCAGAGGTATCAATATCTTTTTCTGATTTTTCTGTATCCATATTTTCGATTGAGTTTCGCAAATATTGTCTTCAGTTAATTAAAAATATATTTGTCTTGAATAAGTTCCCAAAGAATGTTGAATTCACTGGAACCAAATACGTATTATAAATATCCATTATCAAGGTGTAACTCGCAAGACTTGACATGGTTGGAAAGAATTTTCTTCCTGAGAAGCAAGCAATCGTAATATTCTCGTCTTTATTATTTCCACATTATTATGTGGTAGTAGAAACGATAGTAATTGTACAATGAAAACCCGTATAATTTAGTTGTAGACCACTTTTATTTTATAAACACTCACTCACCGCCCTCACCGGTTTCGGAAGCTTTCTTCCTTCGTCAGGAGAATATTATAACTGAATATTATAATTGTACTGAATCCCGCTCCGCCGTCCAGCAAACCCTTCTCCCGCGTTCCATATATTCAGTCCCAGTACATTCAGTTTTCAAACAGCTCAATGTCAATTAAGCATTTTATTTCGTACTAGCTGGTTCCCGGCATGCATTGCAATGCCATATTCAACGAAATAAATTGTTTCTCATTGCATGTCCTTTCCCGTGTGTCCCCGTTCCCCTCCCGCATACCCTTCGCCTCCCGCGTACTCCTTCCACCTTCCCGGCCACCCTCTCCCATCTCCCGCTCCCCCGTCCAGCAAACCCTCCTCCCGCGTTCCATATATTCGGTCCCAGTACATTCAGTTTTCAAACAGCTCGCGTGCCACCTATTACGATTTTTTTATTCAAATTTAAATTTTTCGTATATTGCAAATATTTAATATAGTATTATTATAATTGTATTATCGTTTCTACTATCTATGATCCCACATAGTGTGTTTATGTAATGAAATGAAACAAATAGTGTGTTTACATATTTCTTGAGATTCCTTCTTGTAAAAATAGTTCATAAAACAACATAATGAAAGAAAGATTAAAAAAAAAAACAGAGTGTAGATACAATTCGTACGCGGTACAAGTGAAACTTAACTTTCAGAAAACTAAAGTAGACAAGAGTGGGGAAGCTACGAAGCACCGCACAAAGAAGAGACCGATTAAGCTATCTCATTCTCTCGCAGGCTATATCCTATAGATGTATGTATTTCTCTCTTTTTAGTGTCGCTATTTTCGTTTCATCGAGTTTCAAATTACAATGGTGCTAAATAAGTTTTCACGAATGAGTTTCCAGTTTTCGAATATTTTCGTAATAAGATTAGAAGTTATCCAACTTGAATAAAAAATTGCTCATGAGTGTTTTGTTGTTGAACTCGAGTTTAAATTGTGTTTTGTGATAAAAATGGAAAGGGCATTAAGCCAAGAATTGTAAAAATCTTAACAAAACATTTCGTCGAACAAAATCACTGGTCCAAACACAAGTAGTTCTTTTTTTATATTTTTGATCATTAGGGAACTTAAGGAAAATAATTAAATATTCAAAATAGCCACCACTCCAGGGTTAAATATTATAGCCATTCTCGGAACACCATTGGCTCAAATAAAACTTTTACAAGTTAATGCGTGTTTTCCTTCTATATTGAATCGTTTCGATGCTCGTGTGGCTTGGCAGAAGTACGTTTAAGCCGGACGTTTTTGAGAGAAGTATTTCGAATAACCACATTTCTCCGCAAAGCCTCAGCGGGAATAAAATCGGAAGGAGGAACAATGAGTTTTCTTTGAGTGCAGGAAAAAAAGGAAACCTAATGTTTTCGATACTGGAGAGCAAACCAACGAGGCGCGTCCTCATAACAACAAGATTTTTATTGCATTCTCTCCTTCTTTCTAAGCCTTCGTTCGCTTTTGATCGCATAAGAGTTTTGTACAAACTAAAACAAGGCAAAATGGCAAATAATGTTTGGCTTTTTTGTGGTTAGTTCTTTAGGATCTTAGGACTCGGTATTTATGTTTTGGGTTTATAATGGACGGTGTGATGTTAGTTTAAGAGGTTATTTATAGAAAGCGCGTCGCAATACGGGGATTGAGACTTAAATAAATACGACGCAATCTCAAGGTCGGGGCCCAGAATAATTATTACCGCCTGCTAAATAAGCCATCAGAGCTCTTTGTTGCTCATATATTCAGTTCCAGTACATTCAGTTTTCAAACGGCTCGCGTGCCACCAGCTATTACGATTTTTTTATTCAAATTTTAATTTTTCGTATATTGCAAATATTCATTTTTGTATATTATAAGAACAATCAATCAAATTTGCTACCTAACATAGGTACCTATTTAAAACATCTATAATTTAAGAAATCCATAGACAATTCAATTTGTTACAAAAAAACAGCTGCTTGCCGAATTCAATTTCATCAAACGCGTCAACTGTCAAAGATGCGAAGTTAAAATGATCGTTAAGTTTTCTGAAATTATCCAATTACCAAAGTATTAGAAAACTTTAAAAAAAGGTGAAAGAAATTTGGTAAAGTCGTTCTGAAGTCAAGGGAAACAGGGATTCATTTTTATATACATAGATATAGATACATAAATAAACGTAGGTAGATTGTACGTAAAAGGAATTAACAACACTTATTTGAACCAATTATTGATAATGCAAAAAACATTTATACATCATAATTACATACTTAATAGTTAATCACACGAGTGTTTGAAATTTAATCTTCAAACGAATTCAAAATTCATAAAATAACACGCACGCTTTTAGCATAAGGGTTAGAATAAACGAAGATAAAAAAACATCTGCATAAATGGAGGTAAAACATTTCAACCCTTTTTAGATATTTAAACTTTTGATAATTTTGTTCAATAAATATTTTTTTTTAACGTTGAATTTGAATGATATCCGCTGTTTGTAGCACGAACCAACTTTGCGTGAATTAAATTAGCAAATATTACGCGAAGCATGGTCAGGATAAATATTTAGTGGTTTCGTTTTGCCATACAAAAACTAATTGAGGTTTGCCCTCGTTTGAATTTTTATATAATTTCGTAATAAATGAACAGGAACAAAGTTAATGAGGGTTTGTCTTCCTGGAAAAACCAAGTTGAAATGACGAAGAGAGGGCTGAAGTTCATTTCATAATTTAACGAAAGGAAGTTCTTGCTTGATTTATTTTCCTTGGCGTTTCCATCATTATGCAACTTTATATAGAGGAAAAAGCAAGGCATGTACCAAAGATGAAGCTAGCCTACCACTAAAGAGATTTCTTTATAATAAGCCTGCAGGACGGAGCGGTGTTCGAATACTTTCTCTTATGTGGCCGTAACGTGTATTATCTGTGTATATTATTTAGTTTTTTTTTACATTAACTCCACACAGGAGGCCCTGAGGAAAATAACTTCCCTCAGGGCCTATGTCATCTGGGATGCTGTGTGGAGGGTCTTTTTGAGGAGAGGAAGGAATGAACATTGGTCTTGAAGCAGGAAACACAGAGGCCGGCAAATCATTCCACAGCTGAGCTTTTGAACACAAGAATGAGTCGAAGAAACGACCCGTTCTCAAGTGATAAATGTCAACCGTGCACAAATGTTTGGCGTGTTACCCGACTATGCACCGGTGCCGAAGGGATCAATGACGCTAGTCCTCGGAGCATCTTCCATTGTAATACCGGTAGAACAAGGATAGCATTCCCACCCGACGCCTGTGCTCTAAAGATTGCAATCCGTCTGTTAAGATAGGAGAATCTATTAAGCGGACCGCCCGTTTCTGCAAAGAGTCGAGGGTATTTTTCAGGTATTTTGGAGCTCCAGACCAGAGAGATGGCTGCCAAATTCAACTGTGGGGTGCACTTGTGATTTGTACAGGGTTAGCAGTTGTGTACTATTAAAGTATCTGCGGGCCCTGTACAGTACAGTACACCTGTACGCCTAGTTAAAATTATTAAGCACTGGAAGATGCTGAAGAGACATTAAGACGCCTGAGGTCCTAAACTGGCTTGCAGACCTAACTCTAACTCTGACCTCCCACCATGCGAAAGAAGAAGAGAAGGAATGGAGGAAACTATATCTTGAGGAGTGGAGAAATTTCCGGAATGTCCCAAGGACTTTAACGCCAATAGTAGAGATCTTGATCTCAAAATTAAAAGAAAAGTTTAATATTCTATTTACGAAGCTGATTATTTTATTCATTCAGAATGTGTACTTTTGAAAATCATAAACTATTAACGTAAAAAACCTACTAAATTTAATTTTAACGCCTTTCGGCCTTTACGTAATGTAACATAGTGTAAGGCATAATAAACTGTAACACGAGAAATTAGAATTGCGTAAGTAATAAAGAGCCATGAGCTTGTCAAACAGCAAAATACAGTAAATAGAAGTTAAGAACGTGCGTGGTAAATAACAAATAAAAATATATTTTTTTAAAGAAATGCAATATTGGAATGCCTATAAAATATACCTACATACTTAATCATCATCATCATGGCTATTGGCTCCACAACCCCTAGTGGGTCTTGGCCTCCTCAAGAATCTTCCTCCACTCATCTCGGTTTTGTGCCAGTTCTCTCCAGTTTAGAAGCTCCAAGATAGATATGTCTTTGAGGACGTTGTCGCTCCATCTTAGTCTTGGTCTTCCCAGGCTCCTTTGCCCTATTGGCCTTGAGTTCAGCAGGGACTTTGGTGCTTGATGCTCGGTCATTCTCTCCACATGACCCAGCCACCGAAGTCTTCCCAGTTTTATAAATTTCGCGACGTTTGGCTCCTTAAACAAAGTATAGAGCTCATTGTTATAACGTCTGCGCCAAATCCATTTTCTAGAACCGGTCCGAAGATGCGTCTCAAAATTTTTCTTTCAAAAACGTCCAGTGCTCGCTCATTCCTCTTAGTTAGTACCCAAGTCTCAGCTGCGTACGTAAGTACTGGTCTGGTAAGTGTTTTGTACACTAATATCTTCGTGTTCACTACGAGACCCATATTTTTGGCAGATCTTTCAAGATTTATGAAGGCATTACGTAAAGCATCTGGAGTTTTCGCGATTATGTCGATATCATCAGCGTAAGCCAATAGTTGCACAGAGTTGTCAAATATCGATACATACTTAATACTTATTTCATATAATTAAACAACTAGTTAGAGTAACTTTAGATGAAGATGAGATACATACTTAATCTTATTTCATCTAATTAAACAACTAGTTAAAGTAACTTTAGATGAAGATGAGATACATACTTAATACTTATTTCATCTAATTAAACAACTAGTTAAAGTAACTTTAGATGAAGATGAGATACATACTTAATACTTATTTCATCTAATTAAACAACTAGTTAGAGTAACTTTAGATGAAGATGAGATACATATTTATTTATTTATTTGAACGCCACAAATGGCTATTACAATCAAGTGAGATTACACGGTGGTACACATGAGGGTAATTATAGTAATAACAAAATATGAGTATACATAACAAAGTATGTAAGGTAACAAATAGTATTTATTTATTTATTTTATTTTTATTATTTTATTTTGGAAAACCAACAGTTACATTATTTACTTAGGTGTATTTACATATGTATATGTTATTGAACCAATAATAGGTTTTCACTGGTGTGTAATAATTAGAGAGATGTCATAGGATCCAATTATGTCTTACAACCGAAAACAGAATATGAACTTTTAATGTATAAAGTGTTATTTGTTATAATAACAGTGAACATTTTATTTAGCAGAATAAAAATAAGTAAATAAAGATGACTTTTAGAAATTGTGTCAACATCAAGTATCATAAGTCATAAGGGTAGGGTAGGCATGTATTCAGTATATTTAAAGTTGAAAATATATCTAAATGAGTATTAGAATTTGAAATTAAAACACTTTTGTACTGTCTTCCACTAATTTATATTTCACCAGGACCGGTTTCATCCTATTACGGACATTTTCAGACTGGTAGTTGAAATTCTTATGCTACGGTATTTATACACTCTTAGGCAGGGGTACACAACATTGTCTCTATATAATGAATATTTCTATTTTGTTAATTTTAAGGTATTATAAGTTATTTTGTTAATTTTAGGTACATACAGGTAATTATAAAGTTTATTATTAAAATTATGAAGATTTATTTATTTATTTATTTACGCCTATTTAGGCTTTTACATACATATATATATATAACAATATTAACGAAATTATACTAGTAGTATATACTATATATTAAAAATTTGTAATAACCCAAATACACGGAGAACCCTAATAATAATAAATACCATAGTGCATAAATATTTGTCAATTAAGCCCTAAGCAACAAGGAGGGAATAACCCAACATTACCAAAATAAAATATCAGTAATCACAAACCTTTTAAATTATATAAATTCATGTATATTCATTTGATGTAAAAATATCTATTTAATATGTAACATCGTTCATAATTTTAATAATAAACTTTATAAATACCTGTCTGTACCTAAAATTAACAACATAACTTATAATACCTTAAAATTAACAAAATAGAAATATTCATTTTATAGAGACAATGTTGTGTACCCCTGCCTAAGAATGTATAAATACCGTAGCATAAGAATTTCAACTACCAGTCTGAAAATGTCCGTAATAGGATGAAACCGGTCCTGGTGAAATATAAATTAGTGGAAGAAAGTACAAAAGTGTTTTAATTTCAAATTCTAATACAATGGAATTCCACCACGAATTATCAGTGCAAAAACTAGACTCATTAAATGAGTATTGTTTTCATAAGCAAAAGACAGCTCTAATGACCTTGAAAAATGGCAAAGAATAGAAAATAGAAGTTGGGAACATGTGTAAGTAACAAACCAAACAATGTGACCCTGTAAATACATAATACAATATTTCAAAGATGAAAAAAATTATAAAATATATTCAAATGTGAATAAATTAATAAAGATGGGGTTCAACAGGTTGAAAATATTTAATGGTAGGTAATAAGTGATTATAATATTTCAAATTTGAAGTTGAGAAAGTGACTACACATTACTCGAAATAAAACCTAATTTTCAATGAAACGATACAATTTAACGTTAATCTTAAAAAAAACACGTCACATTGCTACCGCCCATTTCCTACCCTTTCACGAATAGCTTAATGGTTGTTGAATATATTATTACTTCTGACCAAGGCTTTAACTTACTTCAACAGCCTGAATAATTGAACTTTGAGAACAAGTAGTATTTCCGTAATGAAATTCAATAGGCTTAAGTTTCCTTTCTGACTTGCCAAGTGAAAAGTTGTTGTGAAGTGAATAGTCTATAAATTTTAAAAGCTATTCGATGCATTTCTGCCGCTGGTGGGCGTGCTAAATTTCAAAGACGTTAGTATTTTCTCATTTATTATAAATTATTCTTCCAAGTTTCTTGTTTGTGATTTACCGAGAACTTATTCAGTAGGAATTTTATTTTTTACCAGGAATTTACACACAAATAGAAATAGATTTTTAATTTTATTTTTATTTTTAACTTAATGAGACTAGTTCTGGCAAGCCTACCGCCCAGATTCAACTAGCCACTAGTACAAACAGGTCGTGTGACTTGCAGCATAATTTTTGTAAATACGTAAACTCGTGATAAATCAATTTGTTAACAAGAAAGTAAAGTTATTGAGAAGTACCCTCACACAATTAATGGTGTTTGAATGTAAATAATACCAGACATTGCAGAATACAACCAACTCTCCTCCGTCAAACAGACTACGATGTTTAAAAGATGTACGTACAAGATTCAAGAAATTACGATTTAATGTTTTTTTTAAATCTCTGCCTGACTGTGATTAAAAAAGTAATGGTATTTTGTCGCATGTATCCATTACATATCCGTTGTATTAAAGCTACCTCGTTACCCTTGTGATTTACATATCATGGTATACAGGTACAACACACAACACACAACATGCAGCGTGCATGATTTCCGCTTTACGCGTCCAATTCTCGACATGCAATCAAACCGCCTCTGCTATTATATCCTGCGTTAACCATTTCTATCACTCGCCAATCAAACTCTAATTATTAATCTATTTCGTTAATTGGGGTTGGAATATAATAAAAAAAAATGTTATAATTCTATAATCTGCGATGTTGGTAAAAAAAATTGTTAGGTTATTACTACTACCGTCCAATCAATTCGTACTATACGTACTAACTTTCAATTCATTTTCATAAATTTTAATTGTAAAATTTACTAATATTTTTCTTAAATTTCAATTCATATATAACTAACTCTAACTTTCTAACAAAGCGTGTTTATCGGATTTCACCTGCCAGGTAAGTATGTTTCAGTATCTATTTGCAAATAATAAAGTTAGATAAAGCCTAAGAATTCATAATAAATTGTACGGCGCCCTTCAGGTGATTTTTCACAAAAACGCCGCTCCAAAAAAACTGTATTTAAATGTCCGGGTTAAATTTTCCCCACAGGAAAAACTAAACCCTTTCACACACTTCCCAAATGATCATCTAGTGAATCCACGCTATGCAATTGCACTATATAAGTATTATACATACAAAACAATACAAGAACAACATGTCAACCTACCAGAGACCAAATGTGAAAATAATTCACCGACTCCAGATATTTTCATATCAGAGGGTTCGGCACTATGGAATTCCTAATTGAACCTATAAACCCTACTGATCCCTCAATATAAATATTTAAAAAATCTTTTGTAATCCTACATGTATTTAAAATTATTATTATAATAGTCGATAAATCGCACGCAATATTAATAATGATGAATACTTTAACCCTTAGTGTGCATAGAAATTGAACGCTGATTTGCTAGTAGCTCATCGTACTTGCTTTGATTTTAGGGTATTTTGAACCTTAAAAATGCTCCCCGCATGCTAAAATATGTTGTATTGGTTGGGCATGAAAATAATGCATCCTAATCTAGCTTGTCATTTGGTCACTTTCAAAATTCCATATCAAATGTCGTAATTCCAGTTTAAAAAGCCATATTATTTAACTACAGGAGAGTCTCGTATAATTCATTTTTAATGTAAAGAACGCTTATTTAGCTATAAAATATAACAGAACACAAGAATATTATTTTAGTATTTTTTTTTAAAAACATTTAATACAGGAAAAAGTAACATTTCTCTGAAAATAAGTAAGTATGTGAAACTAAATAGAATAGATCTCATGTTAGTAATGAAGATTCTGAGAAGTTCTTCAATATACAGACGTTAACTTGCCGGAGAAATATAGCAGATTCGGTAATGTTATTTAAAATTACACATAACTTAATCAATAGTCCTGATCTTCTTCAACGCCTTTCATTCCATGTTCCAAATCGCAACAGCAGACCGTCGCGCGTCGCTTACTTTTAATATCCCTCTTTGCAAGACCAACACCGAACAGAACTCATTTATCTACAGATCCATACATTCATTTAACTTAAATTATTACCACACTGACATTTTTAACTTGACTTTACGTGACATAAAACGAAAACTTACTAAGCAACATGACTAAAACTAGAAAGTTCAATCACTATATATTCCCGTCCTTTGCCTCTTAATCCTAATCCCATGTTACTCCTCCTCCCTCTCCTTTCATATACATATTGTAACTAAAAAATAAATTAACTAATAAAGCACCCTTTCAATATCACACTTTATTATTCACTGTTATCAGTGGAACGTTCATAATTGGCATAATTAACAATCTTATTATTGTATTACTGAGAAATCTCAGATTTGGTGCCAACTTTCCCTAAAATAAATCAAATAAAATACAAATAAAAACACATCCAAATTATCTGGTAGCACAGTAAAATTTACACATTATAATTTTTCAAAAACAGTAAGTTATTACGAAATTAGCGTGAGTTGGTAAACGGCGGGTGATTGACGTTTTCCCCAGACATTCCAAGGGTTAAAATTTTATTTTATTTTACTTTTTATTTCATGCAATAAATTAACATATTTATAACATTATTTGATAATGTAAGTCTCACAAGGTTCTTTACTCATGCTGAGGTTGCATATGTTAATGGTTTGATTACGACGTGGTTGAATAACTTTTTATAACTTTTAACTCTTTAGAAAGAATAATATTTTTGGTAGTACGTCAAGAGTTTACTGAATTTACGCGTGGAATATTTCGTAAATTTACGAATTATTTACAGTTATGTATTTTTACATCTCAAAAACTTTTTCTAAATGAAAACCATTTTAACTTATTCAACTAAATTATTGAAATATAAGGCACTGAAAAATAAATAACACTGTTTATTGGAGTACCTTACAATCCTAAGAAAATAAAAATAGGCCTCTCCTTTCAATTAAACGCCTACATTTCTTTACTTAAAAATAAATAAATAATTACAAACTTCAAAAAAGTTAAAACACGTACAAGGCCGTGGAAATATTGAGCTCATGATAAAAACAATAACTTAATATATAATAACCTGATTTACAAAGAAAAAAAAATTTGGTACAAAAATGTTTTTTACCGTTCAAGATGTTTTCATTTAAACATTCTCGTCATTTGGGAAGATGGGTATTTTTTTTTTTTTTTTTTTTTTACAGTTAATACCGCACAAGAATCTCAACTGCTCCCGCCTGGAGCCAGTGAGACTATGGCATCCCCAATTGGGGTATGTTGTGAGGCTGAAGGTAGTGTGGGAGGGGAAGGAGGTGGGGAAGAGGAAGGTTGGGAAGTACCTGGCTATTCAGATCTGGTCACTAAACACGGCTAAAGCCATTTTCAAGCAACGTTTCAATTCTGAATGGTGGTCTTACACCAGGGCGATACTGATAGTATCTTCCACTCTGGAACATGCCGCAAATATACTATATATTATTTTAAAATAATTAATTGTGAAATAACACAAAGTAATCAAATAAAAATTATTTGCGCATGCCGGGTTCGAACCCGCGACCTCCGGAATGTGAGTCAAGAGTCTTAGCCACTGGACTACGGCGGGTATGTAAAATATTTTAAGTTTATTTAAAGTCTAATTAAATATACTCGTAAATACTGTTTTAGAAATTTCATTCCATAGCACCGTTACCGTTGTCATGCTATACTGCGCTAGAAGGTTTGTTCTGTCATCTTGAACAAGCCATGGTGAAGACTAAATAGTTTATTTTTATATATGTTTATAAATATATTTACTAAATTTTACACATTAAATTTAATTTGAAGAAGTGGGTCTCACTGGATGCTGAGGTCCCCATTTTACAATTTTATAAAAATTAATAAATAGACAAAATGAGATAATATATTGAAATAAATTAAATTAAAACTGAGATGAACTAAAATAAAACGCAATAATAAAGGCGGCAATGAAAAAATAAAAAGACAAAAATTAAATAAATCGGCAAATGTCATGACAAACGGTTGAATATATTGACAATCTATTATTAAGGCGGTACACAACCCTAATAATTTTAGTTTGCACATTTTTATAATTTCCGGCGAATTCGTAAATATAATAACTTTTTTTATTTCCATGCCGCACAAGGAATGCCAGTTATTTATATTTTAGATTAATAAAAACAGTACCTTACCATTATATTTTATATATTTTACGTACAATGATTTTAAAACTTTATAACCCGTTCTTCAACTATAAAGTTAGCGGTAAGCACCAGATTTTATTTTTCTAGACGACGAATTAATAACTTCGGGAGGACAACATGGAGACACATTATAAATATTTGTAACACGTTCTTCAGAACCAATTAAAATGAACGCGGCAGAAAGGTCGAATCTCCAGGCCTGCTAGAATTCGACCGTACGTTCGTACAATACGCCGTGCCGCGGCGTATGTTTGTTTACATGTTTTCTTCACATACGTCGTTAAGATTCCCACATTATTTTTCTTCTTCTTCTTTTCTTTGATACGGCAAATTCGACAATAGGTCCGTCCAATACACAGGTCGCGAGTCGCAATTTGTATATACGGCTTCTTTACTTACGTCCGCGTCGGCGTCGTTAAGATTCTGAATATATTTTAGGGTATATTGTTGTCTTAACTATACGTTTTTTTTAAATTTAGATATTCTTACCGGTAATTTAAGACATCGTCATTTTGGTTTTTTTTTAATGAGTGACCATATATTTAAGTATAGGCGAATAGGATTGCAGTAGTAGGGTAAAAGAAAACAATTTCATTTTATCACCGCTAAATCTATACGGCGATTTATTTTGTAAAAACGAGACTATAAATAAAAATATTGTAATAGGTTTATTATTAATATTTTATAGATATTATTAGGGTGAGAATAGTTAAAGTTTGTCGAAACTTTGTACATAATCATGTATTGTTAGTTAGTAGCTAGATGATAGGAGAGCAGCTCGCTATCGTCACTTATTGGAACGAGTGGGGCACGAAGTCGGTTGCCTCCAGATTGAAGGCAAATATCCGGCTTTGAGAGAGAAACTAGCCGAGCATGAGTCACACAAAGCGATATTGCTGTGTGTTTCCATTAATATAAAGCAGTTTCCTGCTCATGCCGCTGCTCCCCTGTCCCTTTAGTCTGCCTCTACTTGTACTCCTACTACCGCTGGTGTAGTGTAAGCAACATCTGGGCACTTATTATTGTGTAAACCTACCAAAACCCTTAACGTTTTCTCGGAATAATAATGTATTCGTACGTATCCGAGTTGTCTTTTAAATCAAATGGCTTGTCAGAAGTTAATTTTCCCAAGAAGATCCTCTTTTGTTTTTCCTCTTAAAGCCGTAGAAATATAGTTGTGGGTGTTATAATAAGTTTTTTAATCATGCTCCAGTAAAATTTCAGAAAAATAAATATTTTCAAGATACTAATTTCGGTTACCTAAGGTCCTGCATAGTGATTCAATGAACTCAAAATTGCTTCGATGTTGTGAAGAATTCAGACAGGCGATGCAGTATTTACAAAATGGTGCATTGTCAAAATTGAAACCGATTTGTCAAGACTTCAAACTGAAACAATATCCCGTGATTTTTCACGAGTCTACGCTAGTTATTAAACAACATAAGTTCGGATATGATGTAAATGTGTTAAATCTTAAATATAAAAAGAGATAGTCGCTATTTTCAGTATCCACGTTTTTATATAATTACTTTATGCCGCCATTCTTCAATAGTTGGTGGTATAATGTTCAAGGTTCAAGTTGCTTGCCAAGCAATTGACCGAGATTCGGCCAACTGGTTGGTCGGTCGGTTCAAGTTGCTTTCTAAGCAGTTGACTGGTCATGACAATTTTTTTTAAATTTGAAATTTTTAAATATTTTTATTTTTACGTTTAAAAATTATCTTTTTGTTTTTTTTTTACGTGAGCTCCACACAGGAGGCCTTGAGGAACATAGTTTCCCTCGGGGCCTATGTCATCTTTATGCTCACCTATGATGCTGTGTGGAGGGTTTTTTTAAGGAAAAGAAGGAGAGGAGAGTTCTGGGAAGGAAAGGGGTTTAAGGGGTGGGTAGGAATCTTGGGTTCAGTACGTCCTGGTCATCCGCTTCCAAGACCTAGACAAACCTCACCCCATGAACCCGGGCACCCCTGCTAAATCACCAAACGTAGCGAACCACTTAAGGTGACCTATGGCAAAGGTGTTGGTTATCCAATAAAGGTTCCTGGGGCGGCGGTACCCATTCCCGCCTCCCAAATTAATTTGTAAACTTTATATCACGTGATTTTTCATGGGTGACTGCTCTAGTTTGTTTTAGACTGAAAACACATTCACTTTAATTTTCTTTGTGGTTATTTTCTCGGTTTGTTACCTTAATTCTTTACATTTGTTGATAAAAGATCGTCAGTGAAAACATAATATTTACTTCGTGAAATTTTTACCCAGTTTTAAGGGGAAATAGGTGTAGGACGTTGTTTTTTTTTAGTGATTATTTTTTTTAACACATAAGGAATATTATTTATACTTTGCGGTCATTTTACACATAGTACAGGGTGGCGCAATAGAACGTGCATAATGGTCATCTTTCTTTGCGGGGTATACCGCGCGCGGGCGGGTGGTACCTAGCAGAATTGGACAGAGGTACGCATGCAGTTTTAGTAGCCATGAGTCAGTTTGACGGGAAGCGTCGCGCATTTTGTGTTCACGCATTTTACGAGAACGGTCATTCGTACATCTCTGCAAGGCAACTATTTTGTATTGAATATGGATTACAACAAATTCACGAAGCTCCGAGTGTAAATTTAATTTAAATATGGATAAAGCGTTTTGAAGAGGCCGGTTCAACGTTTAAGCCACAAGCTAAAGGTCGTCCAAGAACATCTAGGACCGGAGACAATATTGAGAGAGTGAAATGGTTAGTACGAGAAAATCCACAAGGAAGAGATCGACGGCTTTACAGTTTGGCGCGACCAAGTTTACAACTAATTTTAAACCTATATCTCATAATTCATATAAACTCCAATTAACACAAGCATTGAAAGAGCAAGACTTCGGAGCAAGGTTGGCGTTTGCTGAAGAAATGCTTCACCCATTTTACAATTTTGATGATCTTTTTTGTGACGAGGCTCATTTTCATTTAAATGGGTTCATAAACCGTCAAAATTGTCGTTATTGGAGCAGTGCAAATCCGAAACTCAAGTACGAAAAACCACTGTATAGTCCTAAAGTGACTGTCCTAAATTCAGCTTTTATGTCATGTTTAAAATATGCACGTTCTACTGCGCTATCCTGTATATTCTAATTTTTTTATAATATTTTCCTCAATAAATAACGGAGATATCAGCTGACGCGCATTGTAAGTCGCCAACCGGTTAAGCAATTTATGTATAATTTCTGGAGGTCATAATAATTTTTTGTAAGAAAATTTGCCTTTTTTAAGTGTTTCTTCTCTTTGAACCTCACTCCCTTACAAAAAAATCGTTTTTTTTTTGAGAAATGTAAAAATTGAGTACGATTTTTTACCATTCTTTTGTATGTTTTTTTGCCATACAAAAAATAGTTAAAATAAAGTTACTGTTTTGAATTGAGGTTCAAAGGAGCACTTTTACATAAAGAAACCATGTGTTTAGTTTAATAACGATTGATCAAAAACTGTAGGAGCTAGAGGTTACACAAAATCGAAAAGAGAAAAACGGATTTGAAAATAAGTGGCACTAAAGTAGTAGTGATTCGACAGAGGGACACACTCTCAAACGCTTATAACTTTTAAACGGCGAAAAATTTTGGTTTGGAAATTTCTGAATAGTATCGATTTATGAAAGAAAAAAAGTAATATTTAGAAGCCTCTACACCTATTAACCTCTTTAATCTCACTTTGTCAGATCTCAGTTCAGAATTTATTCATGCGTTAATCATCTGAAAAGTTGACTATTTTCTATGAGAACGCAGATTGCGAAAATCAAAGCCTTACATACCCGCTTCCTCAATTAACGATCCGACAGAGACATACAAGAGATTTCCCGCTATCCAAAAACGTTAAGTCATATTCCGGAAATGGTGACATTTCCAGGGCGAATATTAATTAATTTTATCATAAAGTAGGGAAGATGCCCCCCGCGGAGTTGATAACTTCGCTGCAGTATTATTGTCGTGTCAAAACGTTGTTGGCTTTATACGAAACACTTCGGGCATGCATCCCTATCCGGTAGTGCTCTACATTAGGCATAGGGCCTGGATACGGCATACCCAACTTACAAGAAAATCATTTTAAAGAGGAAACATTTAAACGTATTTGTTATCAACGATAGTATTGAAAGTTTCAAAAAAGTTTTTAGAATTAGTTCGGAACACCCGCCAGCAGTCCACCCCTGACCCAAGGTTCATAGAAAATGTATTTAACACATTTTCTACAAACCTAGTCTGTCCCGTGAATGTCCAAAGATGTACGTATACATTAATTTGTGCAGTCTAAATTTACTCAGATTCGCAAAAATACTACCACTAACTACTGCTGGACTACATTCTAACATTTGGTATCAATTTTATATTCAGACACAAATATTTAATCGGTTAGGTATATATTTCCGACAACAAATGTTTTTGAGTTATTTTATGTTCAATTAAAACCTCTGCAAAATTTGAACAATATAACTGTGATACTTCCAAAGATCTTTCATCCAACATTTATTTCTCAGCCCAGTTATATTCATTGTATAAAGGTGCAAAGGTAATTTACATACATATTCAATTTATTATGACCTTTTTTATGGTAATACCTCAAAAGAGTTCCAATCTGAAGCCAGCGAGACCTTGGCATCACCGATTGTAATCTGGTAATCTGGAAGGCAGAAGTAGGAGATTCAGGCTGTACATAATTCTAATAATTTTTATTTGCTCAAAACTCACATTTTAATCTTTTCCGGCGAATTCGTAAATATAATAACTTTTTTTTATTTCCATGCCGCACAAGGAATGCGAGTTATTTATATTTTAAATTAATAAAAACAGTACCTTACCATTAAAAGCGTTTAACCATCCAGCGGACGAAAATCCACATTTCGTCGAAAGTTGTTCTTACGATCGTGCAGGGTGGTTACAATGAGAAAGATTAATTATTCTCCGTACCAGCTTTTTTAAATTTTAACTCAATATCGAATTTATTTCAATTCAAATTAGCTTTATTTTATACATATATTTTTTAATGTAGCTATTACTTTGTGGTTATCCATTATAGAAAATGAAATAATTCAACTTTGTGTAAACCACTTACATGATGCGCAAATCCGACCGGTTTCGGAACAAACGTTCCTTCGTCAGGGAAAGCTTATACAAGCTTTACGTATAAGCTTTACAGACGAAGGAACGTTCGTTCCGAAACCGGTCGGATTTGCGCATCATATAAGTGGTTTACACAAAATTCAATTATTTCTTTTTTTTTTAAATTTATACCTTCATCCAAAAATGCTGAAAGGCGTGATGATAAAACTATTAAAATAATGTACTTTTTGTAGATATTTTTTGATTATAAGTATTTGTCATTTTTCAATAATGTCTAAATTTAATAAAAATGTTAAAAAATCTGAAATATATTAGTTTGTAAGTGCGCAAATAAATAAACAAATGGACCAATTTTCGTCAAGAAACACATGTACGTACATATTTTTTAATGATTTTATTGAAACTAAAATTAAAATTCTAAAACATGCGTTTGCTAGATAATGTATTGATTTATTTTATTGCATGAAATGTTTGTGGTATAATACAAAATCTTTTTTGAAAATCTAACAAATCTGCCAACGATGTATGGAATAACCTTATTATACTAAAAATGAAAAATTTTTCTCAAAATTTATTACATACGACTGCTAGATAAAAGAACAATCTTTCGAAATCCATTTAAAAACTTTTTGTGGAAAAGAGTCAATACGTCTAAAATCTGATTTGAAAATGACGTATTTCTGGTTTTCTCCGGTAATGCCCTCTTAATATATTTTACGTAAAACGATTTTAAAACTTTATAACCCGTTTTTCAACCTAGCGGTAAGCACCAGATTTTATTTTTCTAGACGATGAATTAAGAACATGTAGACACATTTTAAATATTTGCAACACGAACTTCAGAATTAATTAAAATGAAGGCGGCGAAAGGTCGAATCTCCAGGCCTGCTAATATTATTTTTCTTCTTCTTTTCTTTGATGCGGCAAATTCGACAGTAGGTCTGTCCAATATACGGATCGTGAATCACAATTTGTATACACGGCTTCTTTACTTACGTCGTTAAGATTCTAAATATATTTTACGGTATATTGTCGTCTTAAGATAGTTTAGTTTCTGGCTAATCTGATGTGGTCACATAACGCTGCTAAAGCCATTTCAAGCAACGTTTCAATTTTGGACGGTGGTCGTGCACCAGTGCAGTACTGTGAGTATCATCCACTCTAGAACATGCCGCAGATATGTTATGTATTGTTTAAAATGAATAAAATTGTGAAATTATACATTTTAATTAAATAAAATTTATTTGCGCACGCCGGGATTAGAAACAGCGTCCTCCGGATTGCTAATCTTGTTTTTTGTAGTGAATAGTTTAATTAGAATACCACAGGTAAATCATTTTAAGCAGACCCTCACTTGTGAGTGGTATGAATAAAAATATAATTTGATGTAATAATAATCATGTTTTGTAATTGAGAAATGTACAAAAAACATAAAAATAACATTTACGAATGGAAGTCAATATATAAACAGAATTGATGAACGTACCGAAGTTCTTAGTATCTTTGGGCATTTGCGAGTTAGAGGGGACTGCGAGCAAGTGTTGATACTATTAATGTGCACATATACATTCAAATATGTCCTCTTTAAAATGATTTGCCTAAATAGTGAAACCAAATTAGCGTTTTGTGGAAAAAAGGTTTGGTCAGAGAATTATTCACAAAGAGGCATAAAGCTTTTCAAAGGGCTAAGGTCTGCATTTGAAAAGGGGGCATATATTTTATTAGGACCCCTATACCTTTCCTTTATCATACAAAATATATACAGAGACGTCAACCCGCATACGCCTCAATAACATTTATATTGTTAGCGTGAAACGCAGATAATATTTTTTATTGCGTATCGTGAATGTTATCATAAAGTTGATAAAACACAATTACCTATGTAGATGGGGCCATCATGTCGTTTAGACGGAGATGATAAAGGTTTTATCATCAAATTCAGAACGCTTTTTTATAAGGCAACATACCAAGAATGAACAACATATTTTTTATAATTCTCATCAACCATCGCCCTCTTCCTTCTTACTAGTCTTGTTTGAAAACGAAAAAAACAGAAAATACTAGAACGATAATGACTAGCACTATCTCTCAGTGGGACCAGTAAATAGCGTTTTTAATTTTTTAAATATATCTATTTAAATTTTGATTTTATTTTCGTGAATGAATGCAAATCTTGGAAATGGAAATTCACCTCCCTCCCGACATCCAATCGAGCTGAAACTGAACAGATACATTGGTTGTTGATGACACTACATTTTATCAACGTTTGGTGACACTCAAGCATTTCACTGAAAATGCCATCAAGCCGGCTCAATAGATCCAATATTTAAAAACATGAGCTTTGTATAACGGGTTGTTTTTGTGTCGTATTGGAGGAATAAGCCAGCCGAGGAATCGAACTCACAACGTCTGGATGGGATGCAGACGAGATGCCCAACTCAGCAATGGATAGGTCGAATGTTTGAATAGTCAATTGAAGAAATAAACTACACAGTGGGTGACTTTAACTCTCCCGCAGCCGACTGGGGCCGAAGGTAGACCCCAAAATAACTATCCTTCTTATATCTACTTAAATACATGAAATATATTTTTAGTATTTTAGGTATACCTGCACAAAGAATTAATACATAATATGCCATAAAAAAAAATGTCAAAAAATCGATGATCGCAGGAAAAAATATTTTGTCAAATATAGCTAGGTAATATTCCCTGCAAGAACATAAATAACAAAAAAAAAATATATCAAAAAAAGAAAAAGTGTTTTCTTTGGTTTAAAAGTTTAGAAAAAAATGGGTTCATCAGCCGACCCCCACGGTTACGGACGTCATGTTTGGCATCTTGGCCTGTCGAGAGTTAAAAATGTTAAAATGTCATTTCAAATCTCATAAAGGAGCGTAAATTGATCGAATTTCAAGGTTATCTGTGATTTTTATTACAATTTTGGTTACGCATAAAGTAAGACGAAATCTTTACTTCCTTTTGTATATTAGCCACCAAAATCATGTTCACGCTTTGAACAATCTATGATTCAATCGTAGATTTGCATTTCGTAGGAAAAATATCGGTAATGAAGCTCTACTCTGCAAACTTACGAAAAGGCATTTTCTACATTCGAACAATATATTACGCAGTATTGTAAAAACTTTTAATACCATGTATGTGTTAGCAGGTACATAAATCTTTTTGTTTACCGGTTGTCTACGAATTACGTGCTTGCTTTCTTAAAAACATACTCATATATTATCATGTTGTTTATTCTAGTTTCTCGTGAAAAATACGACAGCATAATCCACCTCTGTGTATTTGGTTAAATGTAACCCTGAAAGCATGAGACTAAGTAAAAAAAACAAAACAGGCATAATTTATTCCGAGCATAAATAAATTTCACTTAGCCAGTCTTCGGGCCGGCCTCCCTTCAAAGTCCCGATGGATATCCTGTGTAGGGTAGTAAATTTTTAAGATTTTTCCCGCCTTGGGAAATTCCAAAGAGAGTTTCCAGGAAAATCATGAGGAGAAAGACTTGGGGTTCCCCGGAGGATAGGCTGTAGGCTCAGCCTCCCGTGATCCTTGAGAGATGACGAAAGGAACAAATAAAACAAAGGATTCCGCGTTTTCGGGACCAGGTTGTTTTTTGTCTCCGAATAGATTTGACACAGAGGAAGGTGGAAATATTATTTTTGTTAATATTAATTTAATTTATTTGTTATTTTTTTTTTAACAAAGACTCAACAAATAACACGCAATAAAAGCTTTCAACAATAAAACGTGTATACGTAATAGACAATAACATTATAAAATAGACATGTCATGACATTTGTCGATTTATTCTAATTTTTTTCATCACCGCCTTTATGTATTTTATTAAAATTCATAATTTCATGAATTATTAAAGTTCGCATTGCAAAATGAGGGCAAGACATCTAGTGAGGACCACAATATCAAATAATGTTTTAACATATAAGTTATTGACTTAAATTTTAAAAAATATATGGAAAATTCTTAAAACGAAAACAATTAAATTTTGCATCACCACAAAAAATACTAATTTTGGGTGTGTGTCTATTCTCTGTAACTCTGGTTCAATGGACTCTGATTTGCTTTAAATTTAAGTGTGGTTTTCAACATTCAAACTAGTCGCGTTAAGAATTCAGACAAGCGATAAAGTATCAACCTGCTATATTTTAACATTTTAACAGAAAATTATTTTATCTGTCATTTTCAAAATTAAAACTGATGCATCAAGGATTCAGACAAGCGATGAAACTATACATATATTAGTACATTTTCATGAATATTTTTTCTTGATCATTCTGCCGCAATAATTTTATTGTCCTTGTGATGATTTTACATTAACTTTCATTTTCACAAATTCTACAATAATATTTATGTTTTTTCACGAATAGCATTACATTTTTGCGACATGATATTTTTCTTTTCACTAAAAATGAGTGTCACAAGACAGAAAGTTTTGATGGCTAGACCTGCTTTACAACCTCGGCGAGACGTTATGTCAAGCAATCTGGGTAAACTTTTTTCTGCTATCTTCTCTCTTGAACGCACAGTTGTCCTTCAGAAATCAATGGTTATGTAGTAACTATGTTAGAAACACGCTAGTATCAACTCTACTTCATTATTACCGTCAAGGTGATGTATGACGTGGTGACGGTTTTCCTCGCGTCATCAGAAAACGACCCAGGTAGAGAAAAGGTGGGCGATTGTTTTTCAATGCACTTTTTCCCTTTTCTAAGCTAAATGGTTATTCGTTTCGCACTTTTCATACAGGTTCTTATATATTTTTAAGTGAAAACTTCTTTAGCACAGTTGTCATTTGAAACTCGATGAAACGAAAAACTGACACTAAAAAGAGACAAACACATACATCTTTAGAATTTGGCCTGCGAGAGAATGAGATAGCATAATCGGTCCCCTCTTTTTGCCGTGCTTCGAAGCCTTTCGGTCTTTTCTTTGTGCGGTAGTCTCCCTACTGTCCTGTCCAAAGTACACAATTTTAGAAAAAAGAATAACAAAACTAATTTTATTTTTTGCTACGTAATGTAGTTTAGGTAAAAGTACGTTAGGGTAGAGTATATCAATATCCACATTCAGGAAATTAAAGTGCTTTTTGAAATGTTCATATATAAGATTCGGCTACATTGATTTCGTTTTTGGACAATAATATATGTATGTATTGTTGCTAAGC
The DNA here is from genome assembly GCA_917880885.1 of Limnephilus marmoratus. Classification (NCBI taxonomy): domain Eukaryota; kingdom Metazoa; phylum Arthropoda; class Insecta; order Trichoptera; family Limnephilidae; genus Limnephilus; species Limnephilus marmoratus. Next base: position 52,685,160 of record OU862921.1, on the reverse strand, counting down.
TATTCTTGAAAGTCTGTTAGGCTTTTTATTTTGAATCTATTGCTTTTGCTATCTGAAGGGTGAATTTTATTAAGGAAACTACTTTATAAATTTGATGTTCGTGTTTCTTTTATATAATTCTGGAATAGATGGAACATTAAATTCTGGAAATATTTATAATGTAGGGAAGGGGTATGATTTTCACTTAATATATTTTTGAATAAGATTGCCAGCAGATAAACGTTCGAGTAATTAAATAGATTAAAACCTTCGAGTCTTAGATGTAACTAAAGAGAATGATCACAAGTTTAATCAATTAATCCAAATTAGCCCATGTTTCATTATGGAAGAGGGTACAGTTTCCCATAGCCCGCTGCATCGCTTCACAGTTTGCGTTTTACACTGATGAAGGTCTCGCTAAAGTCCCGCGGTGTTTGAAAATTACTGCAGCTAGAATGTATGCGCTTTGCCAGGATTAAAAGATCGTATTACGTAACAGATTAAAGGCGAGATGGGCTTAGGGGGAGGAGGGAGGGGGTGTGGGTGGGGTTCTTCCACCTATAACGTGAAACTAGGGGTTCTACAAATTTAACGGTTTATTTTCAAAGGTTCGGGGTAGAAAGTCAACGAATTCGATGGTCTAATTAGGTCTCCTTATTTTGTGCTTAGCAAATGCGTAATATTTTTTGATTACTAAAATATATTTCGATAATTTTTTATTGTTTATGTTCCATTTTTTTATAAATTATATTTTATTTTCTCTTTATTGGAGATGCACAGTACATACTACTTGAAAATTTTAAATAACTTTTGTTATTTCATTAATTGAATTGAGAACAAAATAGAAGTGTTAAAACAAACTTTTTTTATATGTATACCCCACAAGAGTCACCAACTGCTCCCGTCTGGAGCCAGTGAGACTATGGCATCCCTAATTGGTGTATGTTATGAGGCTGAAGGTAGCGGGGAGGGGAAGGAGATGGGGAAGAGAAAGGTGATGTGTGCATGTGAATGAAGTACCTGGCTATTCAGATCTGGTCACCAAACACGGCTAAAGTCATTTCAAGCAACGTTTCAATTGTGAATGGTTGTCACACCAGGGCGATACTGAGAGTATCTTCCACTCTGGAACATGCCGCAAACATACTATACATTATTTTTAATGAATTAATTGTGAAATACCACAAATTAATCAAATATTATTTTTTGCACACGTCGGGTTTGAGCCCGCGACCTTCGAATTGTGAGTCGAGAGTCTTACCTCGGGACCACACGTATGAATCCTTAAAATATGTGGTTATAATACAAACAATACTGCTGCCATCTTTTTTTATGTTAACTACTCGGATCCATAAGCTTGTTTTCACGATAATATATCATTACCAGACATATATTTGACGAATGAGGCGTACCTCACTTATTAAAAATGTATTTTATTGTATAAGAAGAATAAGTTAATAGGCCCATTGTATTATTACAACCACAGATGATGACAGGATTGGCGAACAGGAGATGTCATCATGATAATAACAACAAAAAAATTATCAGGTTTGCACCTACCAATCCAAAGAATTTAGTTTTTTTTACACACATACACCATCACTGCAGGTAAACGTTTTCTTGTGCCCACCCCAAATTTCGCCTAAATTATACATATAATTTGGGAGTTAGATGTCGGTACCGCTGCCCTGGGAACCATTTACACCCTTGTCGTAGATCGCCTTAAGTGGTTCGCTACGTTTGGTGACTTAGCAGTGGTGCCCGGGTTCATGGGGTGAAATTTGTCTAGGTCTTGCCGACTAATTGCTTGGCGGGCCGGATCGGAAGGGACTGATTGAGGGAGACCGTTTAACCTCTCCAGCCGGATTCTCTAGTCTAAATCCATCGCTTTGCTTCGCAATGGGAGGGATGGATTCATACGTACTCATCCTTCCTACTCTTCCCTCATACCTTTCTCCTTCCTAGAACTTTCTCTCCTACCTTTCCATAAAAAGACTCTCCACACAACATCCCCAAAGATGACTGAGGGATTTTCTTCCCTCGTAACCTTCCGAGTTTTTTTTTTACATGAGCTCCACACAGGAGGCCCTGAGGCAAATAATTTCCCTGAGGGCCTATGTCATCTTTGGGGATGCTGTGTGGAGGGTTTTTTTTGAGAAAGGAAGGTGAGGAAAGTTCTGGGAAGGAAAAGGGTTTAAGGGGTGGGTAGAAATCTGGGGTTCAGCGTGTCCTGGTCATCAGACCTAGACAAACCTCATCCCATTAACCCGGGCACCCCTGCTAAATCACCAAACGTAGCGAACCACTTGGGGTTACCTATGGTAGAGGTGTTGGTTATCCAATAAAGGTTCCCGGGGCGGCGGTACCCATTCCCGCCTCCCAAACTGGAGCGGAGCTAATACAACGAAAAAAGAAACTAAGAAAGGATGTTGTTTTACTCTTCTCCAATGTGTAATTTAACTGTTTAATGTTTCGTTTCTCAATGATGGGTTAACGCCAGGATGATACTGGGATTAGATATCCATCACTCTGGATTGCGTTACTTATAATTTATAATGTGTACTTAGGTACCTTTTTAATTTATTTCCCAAGGCTTCTAAGTATTTACAAATTTCTAGTTAATCATCAATATTTTGTAACGCAGCCTTAATTTTCAGAGTAGCTTTTCGTGGAAAAGCTTTTCGGGTTTTACCCTTTCGATCACGTGACCCGCGATACCGCGCCACCCTCCTAGCAACTAGCAACGCGGCTTAAAGTGTATGCACACGTGCGGGGCGGGGCGGTGCACGGGGCGCAGGGTTGCAGGGGCGGCCGGGAATTATTTATCACGGCATATGGCAAGGGGTGAACTTGTTGTGTGGTCTGCGAGATTAAACATTCAGCTATAACTTGCGAGCTTACGTAAACAAATAATTAAGAATGATGAATTCTGGATTTTATTTTGTTGCAAAGGTGGGGTGCTACAAATTGGATGGATAAATGAATGGAATTTTTCTCTATGCGATTCAATTACCACGAATTAATTTACTTTGAGAAAACATGCGTTCCTACTTACCGAGTCACATACAGATAGGATTTTAAATAGGTAAGCAAATCAACTCGATGATTTCATGCTCCGACCATGATCGTAGTAGCTGTTAGTTCTCTGGAACTAACCAAAACCAAATTAATTTTTTTTTTAATATTATCTGAAACAAATTATTATTATCCAAAATACATTCTATTTAAGCTAACATCAGATAGATATTGAAATTCAAGTAATGTTTCAAGTTTAAATTAAATGAAAAATACCATTTTATTTTACAATTTAGTTAAAAAAAAAACAGTAATAAAAAACATGTATAAGAGCGCCGTAATAAAGCAATAGAATAATACAGTTAGTATATTTGTTGAAAATAATCTAACCTAACCGGGCATTAGTTATTGAATGAGTAACAGAATGTCATTGGGAGGGATGGATTCATACTTTCGTCACTCCTGGACACACTTACCTCCAGATTTCCACCCGCCTCTCATTCCTTTTCCTTCCCAGAACTTCATCTCCTTTCTTTTTTAAAAGACACTCCACCACAAAGATGAAACAGACTCTGATGTGATTTTTTTCTCAGGGCCTCTTGTGGGGAGCTAATACAATATAAGTACGAGAATACATAAATACATTTAAAAAAAATAATCATATTTAACTAATTTCCCAAATTCAGAAGGGTTTTCAATTAAAATAGGTCATGCATGTAAGTCAATCTTTTTGTCAATATTTTCTAGTCAATGCAGCAATGTGGGGAAAAGCTAATGATCTGTACACAAATAAATATTTTATTATTATAACCAGGTACCTAGACACTGGGACAAAAATATTTTTTTGAGTTCTGGAGCTTTGAAATGATTTTAGTTTTGTACAATAAAACCTTTATTTTTAAACAACCTTTACTTTTAACACACCCTTATTTTTGAACAACAAAAGATACTTTCGAATCTTAATTTTAAGCTTATCCTTGGTACCGTGGTTCCAGATTCTTTCCAATCATTAGGAACTCTGAAAACTGGCTGGTTTTCTAGACATGTTTTTTCATAATTTTAGTTCTACATCTCCACCGTTTTGCTTATCACGATGAAAATCTAAATTATTGAATTAATCACAAAAAGCTGAGGTGAATCAATTTTGACGCATTATTTTAATTAAAAAGGGTCCAGAAAGGCAATGTATGTTTTATTGGGCGGTGTTGCTAATTAAAATTCGCAATTAAACAGCGCCACTCATAAACACCAACTCGGCGCAGCGAGGCTCAGGACCGCGGTACAGGCACGCGGCGCACGGCACACACGGCCAAGTCCCGCGAATAGAGAAAGTTGTTTGTTAAGTATAATTTCGCGGTTGCGGCATTGTGCGCGGATTTCTGCAAAGGGTTGGAGCGGGTTGACTGCTGGCGACAGAGGCGGGACATGGACTAATAATGTATAAAAAATATTCGATTGATCTTCCATACTTTATCTTTAGCCAATGGTTTACGTAAATGTAGCAAACTTTCATGGGCAATCTTCGGCGAAGCTCATTCTTTGCTCCAAAGTACATATTTTTTTTAATGTTGTATTTATTTTTTGATACTGCTCTAATACGTTTTCATTAGACCGCAGCCAGTGAAGCAATGTCATTCTGGTTAAGAATGCAGTGAGAATTTGTTCATGTTCTCCATAAAACGGTTATGCACCAGTCACAAATTTGAGGTACATGTAAGCTTAAAAGGTCATGGGGGTAGTTATATTATTTTGTGGCATGCTTCAAATATAGTTGCTGAACTGTCTGAAGTGTAAGACGAAAATGTCGAAGGTAAATGAAGAATGGTTAAGGAGTTAATCGCTCTCTTCATTGGCACGATCTGGTAAGTAGAAATCAAAGATCTTTCATGAGTGAACTTATTAGACGCGCATAAGAATTTCTATTAAGAACAAGGATGGATACAGGAATGGATAGTACGTCTATTCTTTCATATACAGGTAACGCCTAAAGCCCTTTTGTACTTTTTCTATTTCTAGTATTCAGATTTTGTTCAGAAGGGGCCCAAATAATGGAGCTATAGGTAATCCAAGATAAGTGAATAAGGGACATAATATGAGTTCTCCGTATTCCAATTGCGTAAGTAAATGAGCTTGCATCATGAAGAACAAATCTAAGCATACTGTTGAAGCTTTTGTGACAAACTTTGACGAAATTCTCCGTGAAAATAGCAAATATGATAAAAAATATTTTTTTAGTGAAAACATTTTTATACCCAATCGAATCAAAAATAAAGCAGTTGCAAGTTTTATTATTGGTTTTAAGTGAAAAATACAGGAATTTTAAAAATATATATTTTATATTATTTTGGGGTAATTGCAAGAATAAGTAATATCGCGAGCATATCTTTGGTTTTGTTTCGAATTCTCTGTTCCGTAAAACACTTAAAACGTTGGTGGCGCGCCGCTGCCAGGTAGAAGAGATGGGATAAGAGTTGGGAAGGGGGTGGATACTGAATTTGCCTAATTTCCGCTACACATTAGAGTCGGTGCTTTTATCGCGGATCCAGGACTTAGGGCGGATTGCTTCAATCGCAAGATAAATAAACTTAATGGGCTCGGGTAGTCACCGGTCACAGGAAATGGTTTAGGGTCTAGACAAATTATGACTTACATGCTCATAAATTGACATACTTTCTAGCACGCTTAAAACGAGCATTCTTTTCAACTGTCCACATTTGCTTGTATATGACATGCTTGTTATAAGCGTATTCATGAATAAGCGTGTTCAAAGTGAACAATTGAACACACGTGCTATTTAAAAGAATGCGCTTGACCAAAATGGTAGCTTTGCAAGAAAATTCGGGAAATCAAAACAGTGTCAGTTCTCTACTTTAACAACGATATAATAGAGTTTTTGACGGAAGAAAAAAAATAGAAAATAATTTTTTTGGTTCGAAATTGTAAAACTAGGAGAGCAAACAACATAACAAGTAATCAATTGTTAGTAGAGATGCGAGAAGATGTCAATGGTTATGAAATCATTTAAGCATGCTTCCTAAAATATAAATACAATAATATTAGCATGCTCATAAGCAAACCTGTTCGGGCAAACTGAGAGCATTCTACCTTTTTTTTTTTTATTGAAATTTTTTTTATTTTTTGGTACAGTACATACAATAGATACATAAATATAATGAAAGTATATAAAAAATAAAACTTAATACAATTATTAAATACAAATATACATATTTTTTAAAAATATTCTCCCATAATAAGCAGATGCTTGTGTATACGGGAGGAAGTGTTATTTGTTAGGTTATTTTGATTTTATTTTTTTGAAATTTAGTTTATATAAAGAATAAGAGAAACTTATGTGTATATATGTGTACATTTTTTTAAATTTTTTATTTATTATTTATTTTTTTTAGTTAAGGTTTTCAGTATATTTTTTTAATTGTGTTTTGAAATTTTTGAAACTGTCCTTAAGGGATCTTATATTTTCTGGTAATTTATTAAAGAAATTTGTTCCGAAATTTACCTTTATAAATAATTTTTTTGGTTCGTAATTGTAAAACTAGGAGAGCAAACAACATAACAAGTAATCAATTGTTAGTAGAGATGCGAGAAGACGTCAATGGTAATTAATTATAAGAAATTTACCTTTCACCCGCGTATCCAGTGGTGTGCTTATTACTAGCAATGGGAGGCGGGTATAGGTATCGCCGCCCCGGGAACCATTTATTGGGAACCAACACCTCTGCCATAGGTCACCCCAAGTGGTTCACTACGTTTGGTGACTTAGCAGGGGTGCCCGGGTTCATGGGGTGAGGTGTATCCGGATCTTGGCGGCGGATGCGTCTGCCCACCAGTGGCAGGCCGGATCGGGAGAGAGTGGTTGAAGGAGTCCCTTTGACTTCTCCAACTGTATCCTCTCGGAACATCGCTTTGCACTGCAGTGGAAGGGATGGATTGATGCTTCCTTCACTCCTGGACATACTGACTCCAGATTCCTACCCACCCCTAATACCCTTTTCCTTCCCAGAACTTCCTCTCCTTCCTTTCCTAAAAAGACCCTCCGCACGGCTTCCCCAAAGTTGACATAGGCCCTTAGGGGAATTATTTTCTTCAGGGCCTACCGTGTGGAGCTAATAAAAAAAAAATAAAAGTCACTGACACCCATGCCACTAAGTAGCAATTGCTCAAAATTAGCATGCTTCTGTGCTACTAACGAGCATGTCTGTCCGTAGCGCTATATTTAAATTCCCAATTATTGTTTTTTATAACTGTTCGTATTACACCATTCGATTTTTCTTCGCATTAATAGCTAGGAGATTTCAGTTTCTATGCTTATTTTATATCTTAGCAATATTTAGCTAAGGAGATAGTGTTGTGGTAAAAGCAACTCATTTTGTTGATAGGCTGTTTCAAATCGTCAGTGCGATGTAGGCGCATTATTTTATTCTATATTATTTAATATTTTACAACCCAAATTCAACATTTACAATGCATTAAATTAATAGAATGCCAAACAGTTAAATAATTTAATGGAATGTTGCATTTAGTGACATTATAATAGCAGAATCCAAAAATCACGATGGTTATAAATATTCTGAGCAGTTATTTATTGTTTGGAAATTAGGACGATTGAATGAAGTATATTTAGGATGGCGCCAGCTTAAAATAAAATATTAGAATAATATAAAAAAAACAGCATTGTGCTAATGGTGCAAATGTTGATGCAAATAGGTTAACGAAACACAATGAATCTAAAATTCAATTTCCCCTAAGACGGTCTACTGGGCTAGAAAATAATGGAGCGGCAAAACCTTCGTGGATGTCAACTTCTGATTTACGAACGTCGTCGGTGCTTGTCTGTCCGTGTAGCCTGTTTACTAAATCCTGTTCCCTGTACAAAGCAGCTCGACAAAGAAACAAGGAAGTGGAACAAGTCCTACCCTTTGGGCTTGTTCGTCTCAGTGATGAATGACTGGAGTACATTTGCTTGCAGTCACGGGGAAGGCCGTGATTAGAAAAGCTCTGCTCTTAAACTCCTCTGTCTGGTTGAGCTTTTCTAGAGACAGATGACACACCGTTGTGCTTGTTGCACCACGAAATGAAATTATTTTAAGTCCTATGTAAACGTTCGTATCTTAAAAATTTACTAATACGAGTTTTATATCGGCATTTGATTCTTTTATATATTATTCATTATTTTATTTTATTAATTTGTGTTATTTCACGATTTTTATTTGTATCGGGAAAATGGACTCAGGATTGTGGGAGGTAATTTTTCTGTCATGTAAGGTAAATAAAAATGAAAAAGAGTTGACTTCTTATTTAGTATATTTCAATACATAAGACAATGTGCTTATGGAACAGAACAAAGAAAAGAAAAACATTACCAAAAATGAATAGTTTACCATGGTGCCAAGATCTTAAAATAAATTATAACATCGTAAATACCTGGTGGACCTAAGATATAGCTAGACTAGGTTTTCACTTCAGGCTGAACCGCACGCCAAAACAAATCCCCAGCAAACAGGTACGGGAATACCGCCATCACAAGATTCGCAATCTCCTTCAAAAAAAGGAACGTGACATCTTTCAGAGTAGGAACATCGAACTTCCTCCAAGGTATGACTCCATCATAAGAATCGCAACCTCCTTCAAAAAAGGGAACGTGACATCTTTCAGAGTAGGAACATCGAACTTCCTCCAAGGTATGACTCAGCGTCGTCTCTGCGATATTGCCTGAAGGCCATGCATGAAAGGACCTCCATATAAGATGCCTATATCGTGGTCTTAATTCTTCCAAAGGGCCACAAATATATAGATCGAAATCCGGCCAATGCCAAGCAAAGCAATTGCGCGTTCAACTTTCAAAAGAAACTCCATCCCAGACAGCGGATGGATTTGATTCACGCGGAAAAAAGGCCATTCCTCGGCCGCGCGAGAATTATTCACGCAAGTGCCAAAACACACACTTTTTTATTAAAGAAATACGGATCTTCACATTTTACGATCCCGTAACATTAGATCTGACACACGGCACTATCTTCTATACCTCTCAAGGCTTTTATATCTCCATTATTTAAAACTTTAAAACCCAGCGGACCAATTTCACATCAGATGCCCCGGTCTGATGTGGAGGAAGTCGCCATAGACAAAAAAAACTTTTTACTCCCAAAAAAAATTGCCAGTCTCCAAAAAAAAAAACCCATAGACAAAATAACAAAATAAGGCAAGAACTGCACTATTTACATAATATTTATGTGACAATTCCCCCCTTCCCACGAAAATGTTTGCCCTCAAACATGAAAAACTAAGTCCACTACCTAACTAAACTATTAGTCCATCAGGTAACAAGAAAAACGAAAACAAAAACATTAATTTAAAATAACAACTTAGAACTAAATTTCTTAAAAATAAATTTCTTAATAATAAAGAACAAATAAGAAAAGAAGGCACGAAAACAAGGAGTCAACCAGCATCTACTAAATTAAACAAAGTTTTGAATTTACTTTAAAAAAAAAGGAGACCTGTTGTTTTCGTGTCAACTTAACAAAATTTATAAATATAACATACTCAAAATTATTTATTTAAAAAAAAAACACAACCCAATATTTTGCCGAAAAGAAAAAAAATCACTTTTCCTTGCATATGAAATAAAGGCCGATTTGGCTTCACTTTAGGGTCAACAGCCCTCACTTACACTGAATTTATGCTATATTTAAATAGCAAAAAAGTAACCTATCTTACTATGTCCACCTGGTTTAACATTCTTAAGACAAAACTTAAAATTAAACAATACTTAAATAATGAAAATATCTTTATAGATATACATTTTTCACTCAGAACAATGGAGTTCAATGTTGGCAAAATTAGGACACAAGAAAATACTTTTCTGTGTTATAAGTAATATAGAATCAGTTTACAAACTGTCTATTAGATGTGGACAGAGTAGGGATCTTACATTGGATCAACTAACTGTCTCTCTCTCAATCTTGGTTCAATCTCATTATTGAACCAGGATTTACAATTCCGAAGAAATACCTATTTGTAAAAAGGGTCGTCAAACTAGAATAATATTTAAATTATCCATTTTTCAAAAAATCAAATCAGGTCAGGTTCTATAAAACAATAAATACCTGCCAATCAAGGTGGTCAGACTAGGATTTACATAACACAATACCTATCTATCAGATCATGACAAAAGTCAATTGGTACTCAACAGCAAAACGGAAAGTTAAGCTCGCAGCTTAGGATATCCAAAAATCCATAAAACAACCTGCAGCAAACACTCAACAGAGTGACATTGTTTGTAAAAGAAATGAGACCAAGGCAATACCCAAGCTGGCATTCCTTAAAAAAAACACTCCACGTGTGGACAAAAGTCAGCATTTCTTGTACAAACAAAACAAAATGTGTGATCAACTATGGCTTTCAGTGAGTTGACACTATTCGAGGGGTAATCAATTCAAAATTTCAATGAATGACACTAGTAATACTTAATTTATAGTTTAATAATAATACTAACGGTAAGACACTAATGTTTATATTATTTAGACTAAAAAACTATACAGAACACACTTTCCTGTATTAGAGGCAAAGCGATAATTCCAAAGGAATTTATCATTAGTTAAGCATGCCAAAGCAGTACTTTCTTTGTTAGAGACAGAAACAACTTTCTTATGAACTAAGGTTTATATAAAGATCTTTTAGTAAAGCTATACTATACTTGAACTTATGAAATACAAACTATCAATAATAGAACTTTTGTGCATCAGAAAGTAGCTCAAGTCTCTGAGACACAAAATTCCTAGATATTTCTTCTCAAGTTCCCTGGAGGTTCTGTGGGCTATGGGCAATAAAAGAGCCTCCAGTGGACCGAAGAAAGAAGGGCATAAACTTAAAAATAATAGCATTACAACTTAATCCGTTAAACAGACGGAACAAGGTATGAAATCAGTGTGTGTGTACTCATGTGAATAAGTATATTATTATCAAAATAATCATACGTTTAATAATAACTAAAAAAAAACTCGAAACTAGTGTATGTTATTATTAACAGAAAAGGGTAGGAACGGAGGAAAGAAAGACTTAACTAACAAAATTTGGGCGCCAGTGACCACAAGGATCACATTCCAGTTTACCGAGGGTAAATAAACGTTTTATCGTCAATGAACTAGAATAAAGTGTTCGTACTGAGCACAAGATTTGGAGGTACCAAACTCCAAAGCATGAGACCAGAACAATCACAAAAGAAACAAATGTAATAATGTGAAGGGTTGGTAGGCCTACACACTACAACATAGGCCTCCTTAAAGAAAAAAAAAACAAAAACTAATCTATCCGAACAATATCTTTGACGTGAAAATTACCAACAATTCTACCTTGCATATCTGCCAATGTGTACACTAAATCCGAGACTCTATTTTTTATCACATTACGAACGAATCTAGGTGCCAACTTATGGGAAAAGTAATCCGGACCACTGGATTGAGCAAAATTCCTCCTCCAAATGACATCACCTACATTATAAACCACGGATTTACGGCGTAAATTATAATGTTGGGCATTCTTTTTAAAGGCTTGTATTAATGCATTTGAAACTTGTTCGTAAATAGGAACTAAGTCTTCCAACTTTTTTGCAAATTCGGCTCTAGACTGATCTAAAGGTATGTCCACGACACTAGAAGAAACATTAATTTTGTGTAAATTGCCATCAATAATTTGTTCCCTGCCGTGCATAAGGAAAAAAGGCGTGAAACCTGTTGCAAAATTAACAGTATTATTCAAGGCTGACTGAATCTGAGGCAGAAATCTGGACCAATTACGATGGTCAGACTCGGTCAAGATAGACAAGGCAGTCCCGATAGTTTGGTTATACCGCTCCACTACATTATTTTGCGGGGTGTAATAGGCATTATAAAAAGGCATAGGAACATTATAATCGGCCAACAATTGTTTAAACTCATTTGAAATAAATTTTTTACCATTATCACACACAAGGGTTTGTGGAACACCGTGGACTAGAAAAATGAATTGTTCAACATTTTTTACAATGCTTTTCGCAGTAGCATTTCTGAGCGGAAAAATCCATGTATATTTGGAAAAAACGTCAACAACCGATAAAATGTACATAAAACCCGCGTAACTACGTGGAAGAGGTCCTACAAGGTCGATAGACAACATTTGCATCGGTCTGTTGACTATTTTTGGATTCGTAGAAATACCCGCCGGCGCAGATGTATTTATTTTATGTGCCTTGCACGTTTTACACTTATTAACAAACTTTTTGACGTCATTATACATACCCGGCCAAAAGTAACGGAGTTGAACTTTCTTATACGTTCTGAAAACACCGGGGTGGCAAGAGTTAATAGATTCGTGTTCTTTACTTAAAATAGCGTTGCGGTCCTCAAAAGGCACAACCAGCTTCCAGGCTGTATCCTCTTGCAAAGCGAAACGAGATTTAGAATGTCGAAATAAACAATTATCTTTAATTTGGAAGTTATTGAAACGTTGGGGATTATTCATACAATTGGAAAACAAATTACTATACCAACTATCCGAAGTTGTAGGCAAAGAATCTATGGCAGCAACAGTAAAATCGTCTTTACGAGAAAGAACATCTGGAACAGTATTTAATTTACCCTTTCTGTGCACCACATCAAAAGAATATTGGGAAAGACGCGTAGACCAACGCGCAAGTCTACCAGTTGGATTGGACAACGAAACCAACCACTGCAAACTGGAGTGATCCGTCACCACTGTGAAATGAACACCTTCTACGTAAGGCCTGAAATGATTGACTGATTCTAACACCGCAAGGAGTTCGCGCTCCGTAACGCCGTAGTTTCGTTCATGAACATTTAAGCACCTAGAGAAAAAAGAGACAGGATGTTCTTCACCGTCAAACACCTGAGTAAGCACGCCGCCGATTCCAACGTTGCTCGCGTCGCAATGTATAGTAAAGGGCAAAGAAAAATCTGGACAACTAATAACGGGAGCAGAAGTTAGAGCTTTTTTTAATTTTTTAAACGCGTCTTCCGCTTCTGAAGTCCAAGAAAAATTACTTATTCCCATTCTAGAACCAGTGAGTTTTGTCAACGGGGCCGCAATAGTAGAGAAATCTTTGATAAAACGCCTATAATAACCGCAAAGACCTATAAAAGCTTTAATTTGCTTCGAATTCTTAGGGGTGGGGTAAGTACGAATGCATTCTAATTTAACGGGGTCTGTACGAAGACCTTTCGCGTCTACGATATAACCTAGATATTTTAACTCTTCCTTACAAAACTCGCATTTTTTGAGGTTAACTGTTAAACCCGCATCTCTTAATCGTTCATAAATTTTATTCAAAATCTTCAAATGTGACTCAAAATCTTCCGAAATAACAATTAAATCATCGAGGTAACAAAAGACGTTCTCGTCAAACTCAGGACCAAAAAGAGCATCCACCAGACGCTGCAATTCGCTGGGAGCATTCTTAAGACCGAACGGCATCCTCACAAATTCAAATAAACCATGGCCTGGTACAACGAAAGCCGTTTTAGGACATGATTCCTTATCCAAGGGAATCTGCCAAAATGATTTGCTCAAATCTATAGATGAAATAAAACGAGCACCCCTTAGTTTATCTAAAATACGCGAAATGTAAGGGAGGGGGTAGGAATCTGCCAATGTGACGCTGTTCAAACGCCTCGAGTCCAAACAAAACCTGACAGAACCATCCTTCTTAGGAACAATCAAAACTGGGTTTGACCAAGCCGAACGAGAACGACGGACAACACCTAAATCTAACATTTCTTTTAATTGTTCTTCTAATTGTTTCTGGCGAGTTTGAGATAAAGGATAGTAACGCTGCTTAATAGGATCCCCAGTTGTATTTATTTTATGACGTACTAAATGGGTTTTACCTAAACCACGTTCTTCGAAAGAAATTGATTTAAACTTAACTATAACAGAATTTAATTTGAGATTGTCTTGGGGGGACAGCAAGGAAGCTGATGTTAATTTACGAACCTCACCGACAACCTTCCCAAAATTAACATTGCTGTCGACTTTTGGAAACAACTGAGGGGCCACGTCGAATTGCTTCCAAAAATCTACTCCCAAAACAATTGAAGTTAAACCACGTTCTTCGAAAGAAATTGATTTAAACTTAACTATAACAGAATTTAATTTGAGATTGTCTTGGGGGGACAGCAAGGAAGCTGATGTTAATTTACGAACCTCACCGACAACCTTCCCAAAATTAACATTGCTGTCGACTTTTGGAAACAACTGAGGGGCCACGTCGAATTGCTTCCAAAAATCTACTCCCAAAACAATTGAAGAGGACAGAGACGGTATAACGAAAAACTTAATATATTTCTTAATATTATTATACAATACTAGTACTCGCATAGTACCAATTATATCCTGACGTTTGCCATCCGCGGTGGTAACGTAGGAATCTAACTTATTTAACTTATATCCTAAACTTATGAAAAAATTATACACAGAACCCCCGAAACAACTGACAGTAGCTCCACTGTCCAAAAGCCCTGAAAAAACCAAATTCTTAATTTTAATATTAACATGTGGTCTAACATCACGTCCACAATCAGCTAACGGCACACATGCGTCCATGTTGTGCGTGGTAAACTTAGATACATTACTAGGAACTGACGACGACCTCCTGTCATCCTTGTGCACAGAACGCAAAAGATCGTCGGCTAGTTTTTTGAATTAAACTTGTTCGTTTCATTATGCTTAAGAGAATCCCTTTTCCATTTTTGACAAAATTGTTTCGTATGCCCCTGTTCCTTACAATAGAAACAATTAAAAGTTTTCTTACTATTAAAAGCAGAACTAGGAGAAGACGCGCGTGGAGAAAAGGAAGCTCGATTATAAGTAACGCGGGGAGAGTACGAGCCTTGAGCTTGTGGCGAGTGCGACGGTTGAGAATATGGAACCCGATGAGAATACGACGTTTTATGAAAAGGAACTCGCGGAGATGAATTAAATTGAGGTACAGGTTTGTCTACCGAAAGCTTTTCGAATTTACGGCATACACTTACTAAAGCTGAAAGATTCTTTTCCGAGACATAGGCAATGGCCAAGGCATACTTTGGTTGTAGACTGTCACATACTAAGTCCACCAATTGTTCCTCAGAAAGCGGAACATCCAGCCTTAAGTTTGCTAACTGAACATCTTCGACATATTCCACTATAGCCTGGTTATATTTTTGCTTCATAGCGAACAAGGCTTTTAAAGCTTCCGTTTGATTGGTACAAACGTCAAAACGAGAAATGAGGAGCTTTTTCAAAGTTGACCAAGACAAAGAATCATCAAAAATAGTTCTAAACCAGGAAAGTGCCCTTCCCTCCAGGAGGTCAGAGAAAGAGGTAACAACCGCGGACAAGTCCACCTTCCGGCATCTGGATAATTCTTCTATGCGTAAAATGAAATCTCTGACATCCGAAGACCCAGAAAATTTTAAACCCCAAGAATGAACGGACGAAGAAGAAGTTGGAGGAATAGGCGACTGGTAATAATTATTAATTACGGTTGTAGTCTTTTCTAAACTAACTGTATTATCATTACTTATATTCATATTGGAACCACTCCCTGTATTATCATCACCTACATTCATATTGGAAGTACCTCCTTCTTTCAAACTTCTATTAAAAGTACGAGCCTGTTCGCGCATACTGGCTAATGTTGCTTCCGGAACTATCTCACGATCCGTTAATAATTTTGTCATTTCCTCCTTTGACAGTCCA
This sequence comes from Limnephilus marmoratus, assembly GCA_917880885.1. NCBI lineage: Eukaryota > Metazoa > Arthropoda > Insecta > Trichoptera > Limnephilidae > Limnephilus > Limnephilus marmoratus. Next base: position 52,669,413 of record OU862921.1, on the reverse strand, counting down.
TTAATATCGGAAATCGCCATTGTTGAAAACAAAAAAATTTCAAAATATTAAAAAAAATTATTTAAATTTAAATAATTTAATTTATAATTAAATTATTGTTCATAAATAATTATATTTAATTAAACGTAATAATATAATTATCCACCCTGAAATTAATAATAATATAACCGTAACACTTTAATTACCAAACACCCTGTACTTATAAACTCAATAAGTAGTCATTATTTATTAATAACGACGCTGAAATGTGTAACATCTATTTCCTTGGAATGCAGAAAATATTTAATGTAATTATTATTTTTTTTTTATAACATACGCTCCACATAATAATAACAATCACCAGTTGCCAGTTGTTTGTAAAACAAAGTAAACATATTTAATTAATTTCCGCGCCTCGTAATGACAGCTGACAATTGAGATGCCATTCGAAAAAGGTAAACAAACGATTATAGATATGACACATAGTATGCAGACCGTTTGATGTCAAGTATAATCAATGTACATATTTATACACACACCGATCCAATCCTAATGTTATCTTTATCACCCACATGACAGAAAAAATACGTTTCGGGCACCGAAAATAATAGAATTTTAAACGTTGGGCGCAAATGTATCGGGAAAATGGACTCAGGATTGTGGAAGGTAATTTTTCTGTCATGTAAGGTAAATAAAAATGAAAAAGAGTTGACTTCTTATTTAGTATATTTCAATACATAAGACAATGTGCTTATGGAACAGAACAAAGAAAAGAAAAACATTACCAAAAATGAATAGTTTACCATGGTGCCAAGATCTTAAAATAAATTATAACATCGTAAATACCTGGTGGACCTAAGATATAGCTAGACTAGGTTTTCACTTCAGGCTGAACCGCACGCCAAAACAAATCCCCAGCAAACAGGTACGGGAATACCGCCATCACAAGATTCGCAATCTCCTTCAAAAAAAGGAACGTGACATCTTTCAGAGTAGGAACATCGAACTTCCTCCAAGGTATGACTCCATCATAAGAATCGCAACCTCCTTCAAAAAAGGGAACGTGACATCTTTCAGAGTAGGAACATCGAACTTCCTCCAAGGTATGACTCAGCGTCGTCTCTGCGATATTGCCTGAAGGCCATGCATGAAAGGACCTCCATATAAGATGCCTATATCGTGGTCTTAATTCTTCCAAAGGGCCACAAATATATAGATCGAAATCCGGCCAATGCCAAGCAAAGCAATTGCGCGTTCAACTTTCAAAAGAAACTCCATCCCAGACAGCGGATGGATTTGATTCACGCGGAAAAAAGGCCATTCCTCGGCCGCGCGAGAATTATTCACGCAAGTGCCAAAACACACACTTTTTTATTAAAGAAATACGGATCTTCACATTTTACGATCCCGTAACATTAGATCTGACACACGGCACTATCTTCTATACCTCTCAAGGCTTTTATATCTCCATTATTTAAAACTTTAAAACCCAGCGGACCAATTTCACATCAGATGCCCCGGTCTGATGTGGAGGAAGTCGCCATAGACAAAAAAAACTTTTTACTCCCAAAAAAAATTGCCAGTCTCCAAAAAAAAAAACCCATAGACAAAATAACAAAATAAGGCAAGAACTGCACTATTTACATAATATTTATGTGACAAATCATTTAAAATAATATACAGTATCGCCTTGATGTAAGACCACCATTCAGAATTTAAACTGTGTTTGAAATGGCTTTTTTTAACCTTTCTCTTAACTTTTTACTTCCCTTCACCCCTAATTTCAGCCTCATAACATACCCCAATTGGGGATAACATATTTTCACTAGCTCTAGACTAGACGGTTGGGAGCAATTGGGTCTCTTTTGCCGTTTCACATAAAATAAAAAAAAAACAAGTATATAGTAAATCTGAAAAATATACAAAGATAAGTCATTGCGAGGAAAATGTATAAAATCGTGAGAAATTTTTATTCGTTATTTTTTTATAAAACGACAAAAACCTGATGTGATTATAAAATTTGCCTAAAAATTTGTGTGTGTGTTTGTCTTTTTTTTTGTTATCATTAATTTTAGATACAAGAAAAGAAAAGTAAACCATTTTTTAAACCTTTTTAGTTTGTATTAAAAATCGTATATTTAAAAATTATATTTTTATTTCTAATAATAATATTTGTAAACGTATTTCAACATCATTCATAAACAGGTTTAAGTTTTCGGATATGTTCAGAAATATTCCATTTTTATAAATTTTATATATTTTGACCTTCTGACATAAAATGCATGATTTCCGAGGGGTTAATTAGTGAGTTGGTTAATAAATAAGTCAGCTGAAAAAGGATTATCATTAGAGGTAAAAAAATGATACTCTGATAATATTTAATTTTCGTAAATACTGGCACAATTCATAATTAACAATCAAAAGGTTTAAAAACTTATAAAACTTGTCCTAAAAACAAAAAAAAGTTAATATCGTAACGTAAACATGGTTAAGGATAAGCCAAATATTTATAAAAGCCTCAGTATTCCGGAAGTGTTAAGAATATTTGGCAAAGTTGAATCTTCCCTCGGGCTGAAAACGTGATGAAACATTTAAAAAGTATTAACCCGCGTTACCACCTCCGGGGTGTTTTAATATCATCCCCCTCGCCCTCACCCCTCACCCCTCAGTGCTCAGTGCAGGAAGCCCGCCATAAGATAGGGGATGCGGCTTTGTTTGCAGTTTCCATTTGAACGTATATTCTACTATGCACTGGGTTTTATAATACACGTACGAGATTAAAATGTTGATTCTAAATGTAGGCTTACTCTAAATTAAATGTGTACACAGTGCACGCGAGGGGGTTGTTAATCTAATAATGATTTGATTAATAAGTTAAATACACTTTTTAATACCAAGTTCTTGTAACAACTAGTACAGATATTTTTGATTTGTTATGCTCACTTTTGTAATAATACGGGCAGTATATTTTTTATTGACTATTTGAACGAATCTCATAAGTCAATCTAACATCAATATAGTAATTTTTATGCAACTTACATAACTTAATCAATTTGGGAGGCGGGAATGGGTACCGCCGCACCGGGAACCTTTATTGGATAACCAACACCTCTGCCATAGGTCACCCTAAGTGGTTCGCTACGTTTGGTGATTTAGCAGGGGTACCCGGGTTCATGGGGTGAGGTTTGTCTAGGTCTTGGAGGCGGATGACCAGGACATACTGAACCCCCATCCTACCCACCCCTTAAACCCTTTTCCCTTTTCCTTCCCAGAATTCTCCTCTCCTTCCTTTCCTTAAAAAAACCCTCCACACAGCATCCTCAAAGATGACATAGGCCCTGAGGGAAATTATTTTCCCTTAGGAAAAATATTATTTTATTGATTCAATAACAGAATGTATTTTCAAACAATACCTACTTCGTAGTGTGGGTGTCAATGGGTGATTTGTCCGTGCTGAGCCCCCATTTTACAATTTAATAAAATCCAATAAAAACAAATAAATAAAATCAATAAAATAAGTTAAATAAAATGATATGAAGTAAAATTAATTTTACTAATAAGGGCGGCATTGGAAAAAATTGGCAAATATTGTGAGGGAGTAATATTTAATAATAGATATTAATATAATGTTATCGTTATAATAATTTTTATAATACTTTAATAATTATTCAAATAGTTACAAAAATTCACACAATTCAAAAATTCAATAAGCACGTACCATACTTTCATAAGACCCATTCCAGCCCCTATTACCCTTGGTCGGGATTTCTTAAATAAAGTAAATTGAATTAATTGAGTGAATTGCAATTACGTAAGAGGAAATAATTAAATGTTTAATTAAAAAATATCATTGGTGAACTAATTAATGTTCTTGATCTCACAAACAAAATGTTATATTTTAAAATTTAATAATTTTAAAAACCAAAAAGAAAACTGGGTTCCTGTAGCTAAAAATATGAACCACACATCAAAAAATCGTAAAACATTTAAATATACTGTTTCTCCAAATTAAGAAACGAATATGAAGGTATCTACTAAGTACGAGAAATAAACAACATGTCATTTTTGCCAATCTCATGTTTCTAATTTCAGAACAACATTATCTTTGACTATTTTTTTTCCATGTTATTGGCAGCTACCTTTTTTATTCTTGCAGATGAACTGATTTGTATTCTAGAGAGTGTCTCGGACAAATATATACGATTTTACCTATAAGGAACACCTATTGACCTTTATGTATGTAAAAGTCTAAATAGAACCACTCTCTTTTTTATAAATTTTGAAGGTTATTCACATCAATGTAATATATGAATGAAGAAAATAACACTAATAATCTAAAAGAAAATATGAAAAGAACAAGACATAGAAAAAAAAATAATTCTTAAATTCTATTTACGATAGCAAACAATTGATATGTATTTTGATGATATTTGGAATATGATCGTACGGTTAGTACTTCTTAATAACTATTAATTGTTTTTGTGTTTAATTCGTAGAACTCCATTTTAATTTTTAGAAATTTAATTAAAATTAAATTCGATAATGTTATTATCGAGTTCTGCAAGTTTTTTGGTTAGTGTTTTAGTTACAGCTGTTTCGACTTGTAAGGTCATTTTCAAACTGTGGTGAAGCCACGTACGGACGACTTATTTATAAGATTTTAAATGTCAATTTTTAGTGTCTAAGTTGATTTATTACCGCTAATTGAGAGAGTGCTAATGTGGGATTCGGAGTATTTCCCTTTGGTTTGCCTTGCACTAAGTGTAAGGGTTTTCTTAATTGATTTAGAATGACGTTATTGCTATGACTCATTTAAGTGCATTATATTTCTTAGGTTTGGTAAACATACTAAGTAGTGGGGAATAAATAATTTTCCTTACTTTATTAATTAACGTTATGTTGGGGTCATTCGTTCGTTTATTGATTTCTAATTGTTCAAGCAAATTTAATCTAAGACCCTTTCGTTCAATATGTAATGGTTTTGGCTGGTTATTTTTAAGTGGAACGTGATTATTCACTAAGAGATGTTCGGCGAATTTTGAAGAGGTGTTTTTATTTTTATAACAATTTATATGTTCTTTGAATCTAATTGAGAATGCCCTACCTGTTTGTCCGATGTACGTAGCGTTACAGTGGCATATATGCCACCGTTATTGAGTTTAGGATTTTTACTTTTTAAGTTTTTAAGGCTTGTTCCCATATTATTATTGGTTCTAAAAGCTATATTTAAACCACATTTTTTAATTTCTTTTGCAATTTTTAAAGATATTGGGCCGAGGAATTCGAGACATGCAAATTTTTCTATTTTTTGTTATGTACCGGATATATTAAATTAATTTTATTTTTGTATTTCTTGTTTTTTATTATTTTCTCAATGTTTTTTGCCTCATAGCCGTTATTAATCGCGATTATTTTAATAGTTTCCTTTTCTTTTACGTATGCTTTATTATCTAAAGGAATGTTAATGAGTCGATGTACCATTGAATGGTAAGCTGATAATTTGTGGGACCAAGGATGAGTTGAATTTGCATTTATCGTAGTATCTGTAAACGTTGGTTTTCTAAATATTTCGAAGGTATCTTTATTATTACTTCTACCAGATGGCCAACCTAAAATTCACAAAGTTAATATTCCCGTAAGACCCGTTGTATCCTTTATTAATGCTCCTACAACAAACTTAGCGAAAAGACTTAACTTCATCTTCAAAAAATATACTAATTTTTCACCACGATACAGCGTAAAAAACTCGATAGAACTTGTTAATAAAATTAAAAATTTTGATCTTCCGCATAACTGCCAATTCCTTTCTTTAGACGTAAAATCCTTATTTAGCAATATTCCCATTGAAGAATGCCTTAAAATAATTGAAAACATCTTGGAAAAATGTAACATCAACCCGGTAATAAGAAAAGAGTTATTCCAGCACATAAAAATTTGCGTAAAAACAAATTATTTCCTTTTTAATGATACATTCTACGAACAAAATGATGGTCTCCCCATGGGGTCAACATTAAGTCCACTTCTCGCAGAGATATTTATGGATTATATTGAAAATATAATGATTAAATCTCCCTTAGCAAAACACATAATATATTATGTCAGATATGTAGACGACATCTTTATTTGTTGGAACGGCACCAACCGACAGTTAGATATCTTTACTAACTGGGCCAACACCATTAATAATAAAATCTGCCTCACAGTTGAACATGAGATCGAAGGTAAAATAATTTTTTTAGATCTGACAATTGGTAGAAGTAATAATAAACATACCTTCGAAATATTTAGAAAACCAACGTTTACAGATACTACGATAAATGCAAATTCAACTTATCCTTGGTCCCACAAATTATCAGCTTACCATTCAATGGTACATCGACTCATTAACATTCCTTTAGATAATAAAGCATACGTAAAAGAAAAGGAAACTATTAAAATAATCGCGATTAATAACGGCTATGAGGCAAAAAACATTGAGAAAATAATAAAAAACAAGAAATACAAAAATAAAATTAATTTAATATATCCGGTACATAACAAAAAAATAGAAAAATTTGCATGTCTCGAATTCCTCGGCCCAACATCTTTAAAAATTGCAAAAGAAATTTAAAAAAATGTGGTTTAAATATAGCTTTTAGAACCAATAATAATATGGGAACAAGCCTTAAAAACTCAAAAAGTAAAAATCCTAAACTCAATAACGGTGGCATATATGAATTAAAATGTGACCACGCCGACTGTAACGCTACGTACATCGGACAAACAGGTAAGGCATTCTCAACTAGATTCAAAGAACATATAAATTGTTATAAAAATAAAAACACCTCTTCAAAATTCGCCGAACATCTCTTAGTGAATAATCACATTCCACTTAAAAATAACCAGCCAAAACCATTACATATTGAACGAAAGGGTCTTAGATTAAATTTGCTTGAACAATTAGAAATCAATAAACGAACGAATGACCCCAACATAATGTTAATTAATAAAGTAAGGAAAATTATTTATTCCCCACTACTTAGTATGTTTACCAAACCTAAGAAATATAATGCACTTAAATGAGTCATAGCAATAACGTCATTCTAAATCAATTAAGAAAACCCTTACACTTAGTGCAAGGCAAACCAAAGGGAAATACTCCGAATCCCACATTAGCACTCTCTCAATTAGTGTCTCTACAAATTGGTTTAACCGGTAATAAATCAACTTAGACACTAAAAATTGACATTTAAAATCTTATAAATAAGTCGTTCGTACGTGGCTTCACCACAGTTTGAAAATGACCTTACAAGTCGAAACAGCTGTAACTAAAACACTAACCAAAAAACTTGCAGAACTCGATAATAACATTATCGAATTTAATTTTAATTAAATTTCTAAAAATCTTCTTAATAACATCCACTATTGCTGGTGTGGTATCTTCGAGAAGTTCCAAACCGGATAGTACCATTATTTGACTGCACAATACGCCGTAGCCGTGTTCCACAACATCTTGAGCGCCGTTTCCATTTGAAATGACGTTAAACTTAATGATGCCTTTTATATCCATCTATTGAATAATAAAGGTAAAACACCGCCACTACAGGGGGGTGATTGTTGTTCCCTGCCATTAAGGGATGTCTATCCGAGGGAAATGGGTGCCGTAGTTTGAGACAATAATACAACACTGGGGGAGGAAAATGTTAATTCTGAATAATTATATTCTCTCTCTCTGAATGGAATTATTTTGCTTAAAATTGTAATATTAGCACTTATCTGACATTATCAGGAAGCATTTTAGATATAGTTTTTCAAAACTTTTTAAGACAATTTTTGACATTTAATTAGACAGCATTGTTTTAGTTATCTAAAAATGTATCCAGTTTAATTTCTAAAGGAAATATTCGTCTATCTAATAAAAAGGCACGAATGATCGATTGCGCCCGTTAAAATGCGTCGAATATTAGTCACACAAATTAATTACGAGCCCACCGCAATACCGCTGAAAATATACTTTTTGGTCACCCGGGCTATTGCAGCGCTTCGACTGTGTTTGCAAACGAATTTACAGTTACGTCTCTATGCGTGTAGGTAATTTCAAGCAAAAAATCAACAAGTTTGCAAGTGCGATAACTCGACTATCATTTAGCTTTAGCATGTCAGTATCAATAATAATAAATATTAACAGAAAATGGTAGCGGTATACACAGCAAGTTCTCAGAAAAATGTGTTAATTATAACGAGCTGAATCCGATAAGTGGTACGAATAGTCCACTCGGAAAATGCTATCTGAAAGTATGCAGTTCCAGCATGATCTTAACGTTTTTAAAACAGTGTGGAATGATTTGCAACATCTGTTAAAACTGCAGCTAATTATTTTCTACACTATTTTCAAACACTGAGTGATATTAATTGATTGGTAATTATTGCAGCGTCCTTCAAAGCTTTGTCTAAGAATTGCATTGTTTTATTTTTGTCCGCCCGCCTTTGAACGGCGCTTTTGTAGCTTTCAACAACTTCTCCTTAAGATTTGCCGAGGCAAATAAGTCATTATATTGATGGTAAATTGCCCAGAAATGAATTAAAGCTAATTTGAATTGTTGGAAGCTGCTTGCTAAATGAATAAATCTGAATTTGCACAATGAATACGGGTTATGCACTTTTATTGCTAAATTTAAACTCACAGGCGTTCTTTTTTATCCCACAATATATCTTTTACCGGCGTTTGTAAGCATGATGGCTACGTTTTTTTTTAATCAGACTATTTAAATAAATTATTCTAAAGTGCTATAACTTCCCATTTTCTCAGCGAGCTTAGTCAAGGTGTTTACTTTATGCCAGGGCATCGTTTTTGTTCAAATTCAAATTAAATAGTGCCTATATTAGTTTAACTCCATTAATGAATGAAATGAAAAAAATGTCGTGTCACCCTTCTACGCTAAACCAGTTTTAAAAATGCGGTAGGTATATATTTTATACGCGCCAGATTTAAATGTCCGGGTTAAATTTTCCCCACAGGAAAAACTAAACCCTTTCACACCCTTCCCCAAATGATCATCTAGTCAACCCACGCTATGCAATTGCACTACCTATATAAGTATTATAAATACAAAACAATACAAGAAAAACATGTCAACCTACCGAAGACCAAATGGGAAAAACATTCGCCGACTACAGATATTTTCATATCAGAGGTTCGGCTCTGTGGCATTTCTAATTGAACCTATAAGTCCTACTAATCCCTCAATATAAATATTTAAAAAATCTTTTGTAATCCTACATGTATTTAAAATTACTGATTTTTGCATTTTTATATACAAATTCTTTGATAAATCTAATATGCTTAAATTTTGAATCAGATTCCTAGGTACTATGCCAGTGGCCGAAATAACAAATGGTAATATTTTTATAGTCCGAGAATGCCAAATTCTTTTAATCTCATTTCCTAAATCTGTGTATTTTCTAATTTTTTCAGAAACAGTTTTTTGAATATTACAGGAATTTGGAATAGCAATGATATAAGTTATTCTTTTAATTTTGTCATGTAAAACTATATCAGGTCTATTATGACTAATTGTTCTGTCTGTTAGTATAGTTTTATCATAATATATTTTATAAAATTCATTTTCTATAAATGAATTTGGTTCGTATTCATAATATGGTACTACATTACGGCAATCAATCAAGTTATGTTTAATTACCAAACTTTGGTGAATTATTTTTAAAACCTGATTGTGCCTAAATGTATACTCGAACGGCGCTAATATAGAACATACATAGATTATTTTTATTAAAAATTTCACCAAACGCTTAATGAATTTTTGATACAAAAATGCTCACTATAAAAACAATTCATGACAATATCTTCACCTGGAAATCTTTGTACATGGTAGGTACCTATTATAAAATGCGGGTGCGGCTAGATAACATAATATTTCAAATACATACACAGATCTCATAAAAAATATATAATTTGGACATACTACTTTAACATTAAATAAAGAGTATAATAATTAAACATGAGGGGTATATAATCAAAGGCAGCATTCTCCAAAAAGTGTTATTTTGAGAAAACCAAAAAAAACGTTTCATTTCAACAATTTTCACGTATTTATAAGTTTATAATTTTATTCAAAAGGGTAAACTGCGAATCTATTATAATTTCCAAAGTAGAATTTGTTTATTGTATTGATTGATTAGTTATAACGGATTTAATTATGGAGATTGCTGCATTTGATACTCACCTAAGGAGAATGCTGCTTTTGTTTCTCACGCGTGTGGAGAAAGCTGACTTTGATACTGACAAATAAATATGACGTCACAATAATGGACCGACCAAATCACAGGGAAGTTCGTGATTATTATTATGATTTTAATTTTAGTATAATTAAAATAAAAATAGGTTTTGTAATGTACTTATACAGTATTGAATTTGGGAGGTGTGTATGGGTACCGCCACTCCGGGTACCATTTATTGGATAAACAATATCTACCTCTGCCATAGATATAACTTTAGATTTTCACAGCCAAAAGTATTTTCGTTATTTGTTATTGGGGTGTTATGCCGTGTAGTGCTACCTCCTTCTTTAGTCAAAGTTTCGGACACTGCAACGCTGTCCCAAACATTTGTTTTGGCACTTTGGCTAAAGAAGGAGGTAGCGCAACACGGCATAACACCCCAAAAACAAATAACGAAAACCTCTGTTCAAGTGGTTCGCTACGTTTAGTGACTTAGCTGGGATGCCCGGGTTTATGGAGTGAGGTTTGTCCGGGTCTTGGCGGCAGATGCGTCTGCCCACCTGCTGGATCGGGAGAGAATAGTTGTGGGAGTCCCTTTGACTTCTCCAGCTGTGATCTCTCGAAACATCGCAGTAAGAGGGATAGATTTATACATCCTTCACTTCTGGACACACTGATCCCCAGATTCCTACCCACCCGTAATACCCTTTTCCTTCCCAGAACCTTCTCGCCTTTTTTTCCTAAAAAGACCCTTCACACAGTATCCCCAAAAAAGACAAAGGCCCTGAGTGGAATTATTTTCCTCAGGGCCTCCTGTGTGGAGCTAATGTAAAAAATACAAGTGTGCAGTTCGCACGCGGTACAAATGAAACCTGCAGAAAACTAAAGTAGACAAGAGTGGGGACAAGCACTGCACGAAGAGGAGATCAATTATTATCTTATTCTTTCGCAGCCTTAATCCTATAGATGTATACGTTTGTCTATTTTTAGTGTCGCCTTTTTGTTTCATCGAGTTTCAAATCACAACGGTGCTAAAGAAGCTTTCACTTCAAAAAATAATAATATTAACAGAGAAAATTTAAAAAAAAAGAAGAAAAATAATGAAGGTTTTGATCAAAATTGGCTTGAAACTCGCAAAATTTTCAACACTTAACATATAATTCGGAATTTTTATGTGCAAGGCTATGAATCCTAGATTTAATTATAAAAGTAAAACATGTCTATGCATATTAATTTAATTTATGAATTTTAATTAACACCTATAAAAATCTTTTGCCACTCCACCCCTCTGAAATAAACGGTATTTTATGACAGCTCATCTTAGAATTTTGACTACTTTTGCTTTCCATTTTTCTAGATTCCTTGACTTCTTCCTTGCGTTTTTCTTGGGCACGGATGAAGGGTGAGAGTCCATAATCACACTGGCATCTTGTTTTTATTTCTAAATTCACTCCGAACTATTTAAAACAGTCAAATTAGAGCGACAGATTCAAGACACGACCATACAATTTTGTATGGGCGGCCATGTTGTCACGTGATCAAATGGAGGTTTACCATTGGTCAAATTGGAGAATGCTGGTTTTGTTTCTTAAGTGCGTTGGAGATTGCTGCCTTTGATACTAACGCAGTTTTTAAAATAGATTTTTAAAGCATAAAGAGTTGGTTTTAATGCCAAATAACTGCTTTTCTAGGTAAAAGAGTGAATCATTAACAAAGTTGCATCATTAGTCCATTTTTTAAAAAAAGTGGAGAATGCTGGATTTGATTCTACACACCTCACATAATAATTTCGGATGTCAGTGCGTGGGTGAAACGGTTTTTTAAATTGTATTCCTGCGAAATGCGTAGAATTAATCAACTTAAATGATCTTTAAATCTTAAAAACAATTGAACGTGATGAGTATAAATCATATATCAGACAAGCAATTAACTAAGTTCCAAAATATTTTTATTTAATGACTTTGTTTGGAATGTTTATTTATTTTATATATTTCACAGATCTAAATTAGTCAAAAATTGACAGATGTAAATTTGAATCGCTAATGATTTTTAAAGTTTATTAACGTTATTTATTCGATGGGTAATTCTGTTAGTCTCTCTAATTATTTGTCGACAAAAAATTCAACTAAAGAAAATTGACAATGTTTGTTTTTGATAGGCAATGATCCCGAGCCAAATATATTGTAAATAATTTCATCTCCACAAATTCTACATTCATAGCGAGTATGCGCTAGGAGGCATACAAATAAAACTAATAATGTTCTATTTTAGGAGAATATTTTCTTGTGATATTTCAAACACAATCTTTCACATATCGTCGCCAGTTTTCTATGACAAATAATATGCCTCTGATGTTCAGTATTCAGTGCTCAGGAGTTGCTAAAATGGGAGCAGTTACCCGGAACGGTTCCAAGAAACGGAACGGCTCCGAGTTGAGCACTTTGGAGACTGAAACGATTCACCTATCAATATTTTATTTCTTCCTCTTCCCAATAAGCTCCGTTATTTCACCCCAGGAGATACTTCATACATCTGTAGTTTCTATTGCTTTCTCCCTGCTTCTAGTCTTTCTAACCTAACTTGGGAATCAAATTCTAGGAATCGATTAAATAATGTGTTCGTAGAAATCACTTTGTGGTCTAAAAAAATATTGAATGAAACAAAGTGTTTGGTAATTTACAAATCAATAATAGTTCAAAGAAAAGAGTATTAGTTGATTAATTCCTCTTGATAATTAACAATCCAAGCAAATGGATTAAACAAGGATTGTACGTTTTTAAGAAATAATACTTATGAAATAATACTAAGTTATGTTTTTGAAGAAATAATACATAATATTATTATAATTTCATCATATTATAAATTAATGCATTTCAAAAGCAATATGCTTGAAAAATAATTACCATTGCCATCTGTAGAGTAAAAACTTAAATGGTTTTGGTTCGGAGCTTGACTAAAACCTACTGTCATTTATTTTAATGACTACATGATAAAGTAGATTTCTCTCTCTAATTCGGTACAGAAGAATGTTATTTTGAGCAATTTGTAAATATGCTGATATTGAGTTTATTAATCTTTGATTCACCTTTTTTCGAATTTGCAAGCCGGTCAGGCAAAGCCCTCAAAGGCTAATAACTGGGATGTAGAAATAAAAAAGTGCAAAATCATCACGTTAACGTATTATTGTAAAATAAACTCAGAATACTTGTCTAAACGGAGCGTGTTTTTGTTAGTGAAAGTGACCTGTTAACCTTAAAATGTTCAATGAAAAAATAATTTTAAAAAGTGGCAAGGAGACTTAAAATGATGGTTTAACTTCCTTTTTGTTGAAAGTAAATAGGTACTATATTTGTAACGTAATGTTATTATTGAAGTAGAGTAGAAACTATTATTTTACATCCACTCACCGCATTTATTAGATTATGTTTATTCTTTAACATGGTTTTCTGGTGCCTTTAGATATGACTTTAATACGGCCACCATACAAGGCACAGAACAAAACCCTGTCGACATAAAACAAAATAATAAATCGTAGCTGTAAAACAAAGAACACTTTTTCAATAAAAATAACTTCGTTCAACAATAATCCAGTATCAAATAAATATAATGTAAACCGATATTACGATAAACACCTTCGTATTTTATATATTTTATTTGGCAAGCTGTACATTGCGTTTTAATTTATGTACTCGTTCGCTTTGTGTTCCAAATAGCAGGTAGCTACTTCATAAAGTCACAATGAGACAATACAAGTGGCGTGCCTTCACGTAATGAGTCAAGGCTCTGTCTGTCGGGTGCTTCTGTTCCGTCAACAGAAGGCAGTATTTACATTACAGTAGGCAGTTCAGTGCAGTAGTAACTTTACTGTTAATGTCGCGTGCATGCAATATGGCGGACACTCACCTCAAGGCGGCTTCACGGGACTCAGGCCTTCCTCTCGTAATGTTTCTAGCAGAAGGAGGCTTGTGCTACGCAAATATAATAATGTATTATCTACCTGCATACAACTTACTATGGGTAATGTTATGTTGTCATTTTAAAGCACAGAAAACTGGCTCATGACGCCATATGAAGTGTTCAAAAAGAAGTAGAAGATGGTTTGAAAGGGAGATTTGTAAACATAAATGTTAGATCAAGTGTGCCAACAAAAAAATATTATGATTAATAGGTATAAACGCAATAAAGCATGACTTGTTCAAAATGATTCACCAATCGCTCTCTAAATGAGTATACAACAGAAAGATTTGTGTTTTTAATAATTGTCGAAGTACATCATTATATAATAATTATATATATTTAACAATTTTATACAAAAGATACGTACATATTCTAAAGTACGCATTAAAAAACCAGGTTAACTTTACACGGACAAATTCGGGCCGATTCACAAGATCCACACTACAACATATATTCCACCAACCTACAAACGACTTTTGGACAAAGAAATATGCAATACTTCTCTATAAAATTATTCCCTCTTGCAATAAAAACCATTTTAAAACTAACCGTCTCCAAAAAAAGCATTAAGATATGAATTATGGACATGCGATTGAAGAATACAGATTCAATTTTGCAACCTAACAAAGATTAACGCTTGCATTGTGCTTTTTAGATATAATTATAATTTTCCTCTTGTAATATTTTATTGTAGGTATTTACTTACATTTTGAACATGAAAACAAGTACATTGTGACCTTAAAACGGGGTACCCCAGTAAGGACACATTTTTCTCTAAACAATTGTAAAACAAAGAAAAAAAATATGTATATAGAAATATAGAATTTACTTCAGCTGCAGAAACTGCCGTCTGACTAAGTCTTTTACTCCTAATATCACCTATCATATTTTTTTAATAAACCCCGGAACGCCACTGCTAACTCTTTGCCAACTTTTATATAAAGATAATAAATGATTTTGTGCTGTTTCTACGCTGTAAGCTGTGAGGTGGTTAAATAAAGAGACTTTGTAGAAAACAATCTTCATAAATCAAAAAATACACAATAAAAACCCAATCCGTAAAAGCCTAGAAAAAGGGGAAAAGCTTATTATGAACACTCATTAAAATAAATCCGCACACATCCCGGAGCTAAATCGTAAAATCTACGTGACTAATAAACTTGCTACTTTTTTCCCAGTGAACTGAACCTTTTTACGTTTGATTTCACTGTTCACTGTTTTCCCAACATAGCAAGTGAAATTTATTAGTCTTCCCCGTGCAATCATCTCATTGGTCTGGGAGTTCAAATCCAATGAAACAATTTAAATCGAGGGCAAACACACAAAAGTAAAGGCCTCCCGCTTACCCCCCTCCCTCTCCCACCTACCCCTCGCAGGCCCGGCTGAGGGGCAATAAAACCTTAATAAACGGTTCAATTATTGTAAAAGTTGGGAGATACGCAAGGAGAGGTCGGGAGAAAGAAAATGAATGGAGGACGAACGATAAAAAAGCAAAAAACGCAACTCACTTATTCCTTATACGTTTATTATGTAGAACTCCTTTTAATATAATGAAACGAGTCTGATTCTGCACTTTTTCAGTATTCCAGACAGTGGTCTTAAAGGGATTTTAACGTCAGCAAAAAGTTACATTTAGGCAAGATATAATTGGAGAGATATGAAATTGCAAATTGTTAATCCTTAAATTAAGGTTACCATAATAATAAATTAAGTGTTCTTTATTTCAATCACAAAAATATTTTATATTACATATTTTCTTGGATTTATTATTTTATTTGTACTTATATTTACATTATATTTATGTAATCAGTTAATTAGGTTGATCTTCCACTTTATTCGTTAATTTTTATAAGGTAGGTTTTCCTATTAAAATAATTTTAAAGTGTATTTTCATGCTTCTCGAAAACAGTCATTTTTTAACATTGACTATACACAGGAAGAAAATAATTCCCTTCAGGCTGTATGACATCTCTGGGGATGCTGATGATCTCCTTCAACTATTCTCTCCAGATTCGGCCTGACACGCAGTTGGTGGTCAGACGCATCTGCCGCCAAAACCCAGACAAACCCCACTCGATGAAACAGTGCACCACTTGTGGAAAATATGGCAGAGGTGTTGTTTATCAAATATATGGATCCCGGGGTGGCGGTACCCATAACGGTCTCACAAAATGTATGCAAAGTATGATTTGAATTGTAAGGATCTTCGAAGATTTGAACAAGATATCTTCGCAACGATGGTAGTTGTCGACAATCTCACCTATTATTCGCGTAATGTTAATGCGATCGGGTACGAATGACGTCATAGGCGTTTTAAAGTGTTGGTCTTTTAATCATTTTTCAACATCGATTTTAATTCCAGCAATAACAATTAAAAATAAAAGTTTACATTGAGAACAGAATTATTTTTGTTCTGTCTGAGCATAGATTTTTATTTAAATATTGAAAATAATACAAATTTAAGAGAGATACTTTTTCATGTTAATTGAAAAATAGTGTAATTATTTAGGTTGTTAGTTGGGCTCCTCTGCAGATGGCGCTGAACGCGGCCTTCCGGTGCAGGACGGCGCGGCGCGGGCGATCGCAGGATCTATTCAATTACATGGAAAAGAAACATGATTGCCAATTGGCCGGGCAGATTTAATGGCGGAGATTGCACAAATAGTCCTGCTGCTGCAACTCCGGAGATAATTCAATTCACCTTTCTTTTGTCGCGGACAAATTAAATTTAATCGAATGTGGAATACTTGCAAAAGCGTTCACTTTACACTTACAGTCGATTTACAGGCAAGCATTGATTTGAATGGAAAGTTTTATTCCTTCAATAATTTAAAATTCGCTTTGTGGCATTATTTTTAATAAAATTTGTTTAATTTTTTTATTTGGTCGTTTGCGATATTACTAATTAACTACGGCATTAAACTAATTGAAAATTTTATTATTATTGTCAAGATTAAGTTTGTGGAACTCCGATCTACTTTTTATTTTATTTTTTGTTTATTTATTTATACTTTATAACATTTTTATTTGATTTTAAAAAAGGGTTTAGTTATAAATAAATTCTGCTGTGTAATTATTATTACACTTGGCAACTGTATCGCCTTCCCTTTGTTTATGATATTTCTATTTCAGATTTGGTGCATATATTTTTTTTTGACTAATTGTTATTATCTTTTCAGTAAATATTTCATAAACCATCGCACTTTTAATAGGCACAGATTTTAAGAATTTACACTACGTTTAACTTAGTTACCATAAGAAACATCGATTTCAGTCGGGATACTTGAAAAAAATGTGCATTTAAGTTTATATTCGTAAAAACTTTTACACACGTAATTTTCCGTCTTGACGCCGATGTCGATGCCATATTGAATCTTGTCCGTATTGACGCATATCTCCTATAACAAAATAATAGCTTTTGAGGGGCTGCCAGGTTATATATACCTCCCAGGTTTTGAATGGTCTCTATGGCAAGCAGGGTTTGTCTAACGGGTTTGTTTAAATGTTCAATATGTAAAGGAACGCAACATGAAATATCAGCCGTAAATGAGAAATGCTTATGTTTTCTTCTATCCCGACTGGAGCCGATGTTTCTTGTGGTAACTAAGTTTAAAATGTGTTTTCATAATCTGTGCCTATTAAAAGTGCGGTGGCCTATGGCGTAACTACCAATTTTTATTACCAATACCCCCAAGTACGAGAAAGTTTACCTTACTTTTGGCGAACAGATACTCCCCAAGCACACATCTATTGTAGCTCTTCAATGAATTTTGTATTATGGTTAGTACGGTAAAAATATCTGCAACACATTTTCCAAGTTACCAACTCATCAACTCTCGAATATCCAGTTAATCATAATTGTGTAAAATTTTGCATTGACCCATATTTATACTTTCAATTCGTGGTTAAGCCGCAATAAAGGAAACCCTTTCCAGATTCAGTGAATAAAATGGACCAGTCAATGCGTGATAACGTCCAGTGTAATTTGTTGTTTCAATGAAACAAATAATAATAATCAACGCAATCATGTTAATGGCAACATTTTGCCAGCAGAGTATAATTGTGCTCCACCGCTACGCGAATGAATTAACATTTTGTTCAGCCCTCTCACAGAGACATAGTCGGCAGACACTCCTTACAAGCCTCGTAGGTCTGAGATCGCTAGGAATTAACATGAGATAAAAACCACGGCGTGTTTTGGGGTGAACACTTTGTGAAATTGAAACACTGTGGGTCGTCTCCTAATCTGATGCTGCGAGTGAAATCCCTTTCCTGATAATTCTATCTCTGGACCAATCGAGGTTCTTCTTTGATACTTTAGTAATAACACGAGTAGAACTTACTACTGCGACCTTTGCTTCCAGATGGATGAGACGGTTCCTGATTTGAGATTCCGGACAAAAAGATAAATAAGGATTCTTTTATTCTGTTTCCTGTGAATGTTTTTATCCCTCTGAGTATATCTTATCCTTTATATGAACGACACATATTTCCATTTTTTCTTCTTTTGTGTATGTACAGCGGAAAGAAAAAAAATGTTTTTTTGAAACTAGAACCCGTACTTCTCAAACGCTTCAAAATAATTTAGCTGTTCGTACCCGGGAAATACATATTTCTCTTGGATATTGTATATTTTTATTTATTCATTTATAAGTGTTGGCTCACACGTCTCGTAATAATTCGCCCCATTGGCGTTTGGCGGACTGCCTCCTTGCTTTTTTCAAATCCCAGCGTAGTTTTATTTGATTAATTTGTGTAATTTGACATATTATTAAATGAAAATAATATATTCATAGAGTGGCAGATAGTCTCAGTATCGCTCTAGTGTAAGATCACCTTTCAGAATTGAAACGTTACTTGGAATGGCTTTAACCGTAATTGGTGATCAGATAGTGATCGTAGATCGTAATTGTAATGCAATATTCACATAAAAATAAAGTTATGTGCCTACCCACATTCAATCACAAACTCAACATCAGTGACTGCGGCAGACATTCTTTCTTATTTGCTTATTGGTAAAATATATATATATATATATATATATATATATATATATATATGAATAATCTACCTTTAAAAAAAGTCCCTCACAAGTTACAAATCGTCAAATTTTATTTTTGCATAGATAACACGATTTTTACTCCACTTAAGGATTCTCTATTCACCAACCAACGACACAAAATAATAATCCTGGATGGTTTTACGGTAAATTTAATAATAATTATATTTTTGAATGTAGCTATTACTTTGTGGTTATCCATTATAGAATAATGAATAAGTATAAGCTTTCCCTGACGAAGGAACGTTTGTTCCGAAACCGGTCGGATTTGCACATCAAATAAGTGGTTTATACAAAGTAAAATTATTTCATTTTTCTTAATAATAGTTATTATTACGGCACGAGTATGTCGGACAAATATGTATAGTACGAATATATTTACACATTCCACTAGATACAGGTGGATTGTATAAATAGCCCCAAGAAAGGAGAAATATAATAAATTTTAATTAAGTGCCCGCCGGCTATTAACATATATACTCGTATATGCGCGGCCTTCTTACCTCAAAACTTATGGTCAAGAACTGCCTAAACGTGTAAAGTTGAAGTCACATGGTTCACTCGGATGAAGGTTTACTCGATGAAATGTTCCATTCTCGTTTCAACGCGTGTTCAGACGGTTCCTTCGAAGGAAGAGTTCACTCAACATTCTTGCCACGAAGTCGTCGAGCGTGGTCGCGGCGCGCATTGGAATCCGTCCGGCGCTGACGGCTAAGTTTGGGAATATTTACGATTTCAATTGACATTTCCAATAACGTCGAACTAAATTACGAGAAATTGGCGATTCTTGTAAACAGTAAATAAATTTCAGCACCATAAAATGAACTTATAAATAATAACCTGAAAACTGATATCTCTAGTATTTTTGCACCATGAAAAAATTTTTATTCCAAAATAGGCCTCGGCTTGCAATATAATCCATATAAATGGAATATTTATTAACGTATCCAAAAAATAAAAACTGTTTTGGAAAGGTGATGAAATATGCTTAGAAAATTTATTATTAGAAATAACCACGTAATTTTTTAAATAGAATAAATTTTAATGTAAACTTTTAAAATTTAAAAAAATGGCTCGCCTTGCTTTTATTCTAGCTAAAATTACTGGTAACAAAAAAAATATAAAAACATACACTTATTTTGTTAGACAAATAAATTATAAACTTTTCTGTCACCTCACTGTTTTGTGGTTTCATATAAAAATAATTCATAAAAAATTCACAATTTTTCGTAATTTTTTTTTTTCAAATTCGATCAGAAACTTTGGTTCCATAAAAGTGTACTTTCGTATTATTTTGTGGTTAATTGTTATATTGAATATATAGAGCATTTTTTCTTTTTCCAATACCGTTTATATCATATTTCTCACTATGATAGTAAGGGAGAAACTACGATTTCTATGAGACTTGTAGGAGTTATTTCGAAAAGCGAACTAAACGGAGCATTTTAACGTTTAAGCCGCTCCGGCTACTCGTCCTCACGCCAGAACATTCTCGGCCGACTAATTCGCGAGTGAAAGACTGTTCACTTGAGTGTTCACACACATCATTCGCGTCACGTGATGTCAAATTCCGGTTGCGAGTGAACAGTGCCGAAGGAAGCATTCCAACGTTGTTGGAGTGCTTCATTCGGCACTGTTTCTCTTCACTTTCGTGTTCACACGGTTCATTTCGAGGGAAAGAGGCGGAATGAAATCACGAAATGAAAGATAAATGAACCATGTGAATGGGCTATAACGAAATGCGCATTGAAACGAAACACGAAGGAAAAACCTTTCTGCAATAGAAATACGCAATGTTTGTCCTCGTCTATGTATGTAATATGGGCAGGCCAAATTATTCATCCATCAGATGGCGCATATCATCAATTAAATATGTTGTGAAAGAAAAGTTTTAAACTTTGAATCTTTTCTCTCAGAAACCAATTTAGCAATAACATGAACGCCGATGAACAGGCGGAGAACAATTCTTATTTTACATCCATAGACTAACTGCCATTTTCCGTGCATTCGTGTAAAGTGCACATTAAATGGAGGCATGAAACGCAATTTTTAAGGTGCTTATTTAAAACTCAGACATAAACGAACCATAAATAAACATAAATTAAATATCATGGTACTCGACCTGAAAATAGATAATATTTTTTTTACCGAAATAATAATATTTTTTTTAACCGACGAAAGGGGGAATTTTTCTGAATTATTCTTACAAAAAAGTCACAAATGTTAAGGACCATTAACCAGCCAGCGGCCGAGAATTCATATTTCGTATATTCATATGAGATATTTATATCAGATATTCTTACGATCGTACAGGGCGGTTCCAATGAGAAAGATTAATTAGTTTTTAAAATAATAACTCAATATCGATTTTATTTCATTCAAAATTTGCATTAATTTATACCTACTTCAAAATGAATGAATGAATGGTGTGTTGATAAAACTATTAAAATTATGTACTTTTTGTAATTATTTTTTGATCAAAGTATTTATAATTTTTCAATAATGTCTAAGCAAAATAAGGATGTAAAAAAAACTTAAATATGTATTTTAGTTTTGTAAGATTGTAAATAAACATACACACTGAAGTACTTTCGTCACAAAACACATGCGCGGATCTTTTTTTAAATGATTTTATTTATATAAACTAATATTACAATTCTGAAACATAGCTTTCTCGGATAATTTATTGATTTATTTTACTGCATGATTTGAAATGTGTGTTGTATAATACAAATTTTTGTTTGAAAGTTTAACAGATCTGCCAACGACCTACGGTAAAACCTTATTGTACTAAAATAAAAGTATGTTCTCAAAATTTAAAACACAGCTTTACTAGATAAAAGAATAGTCTTTCGAAATCAATTATATTTTTTTGTGGAAAAGAGTCAATACGTCTAAAATATGATTTAAAAATGATATGTTTCCGGTTGTGTCTGTTTATTCCCTCTTAATTGTTTCCACGATGATCATTAAAATAATAATATAATATTATGAAAGTTTACCTGACCTATTTAGTATTCTTGGTGGGCACAAATATGAAACGCAATTTATGGGCCTCGCAATGACGTTTAATGAAGTGCCGCTAATGGTTCCTGCTGCAGGTGGGCGGCGGCAGGTGACATCGGAAGGAAGGGCACCGGATGCCCCGTTAGCGCTCTTGCTGTGCTTTATCCTAACTCGGAATGCTCCCAACTTCCGTCGCATAAGAAGAAATAATTAGATTTTTATGGAGTGACCGTTAAAATAAGTATAGGGATAATTTAATAAAAAAAATATTTTAAACGATTTATGTGAAAGCCCTCATTATTTTTTGTTGTTTTAATCAATGTTTTATAATCGTTATTACAGAAAATTAACTGTGAATAGCGACAAGAATAATTTTATGAATAAACAATATTTAGGAAATGCCAATGGTAAACGACTAGATCAATCTGGATCAGTGATACAATTAAATGGTTACAATGTCGAAAAGGTGGAAAGATTTAGATACCTCGGCAGTATTCTCACGGAGACTCTTGACTCAGATGTAGAGGTTAGATGCAGAATTGAAGCAGCAAGAACTGCATTCAGTAAAATGAAATCCCTCTTCTGCAATGACAATATCAATTTAAAACTAAGGCAGAGCATGCTAAAATGTTATGTGTGGTCGGTCTTGCTGTATGGATGTGAGACCTTGAAAGTAAATACCATGAACAGGTTTTTGAAATATGGCTTCACCGGAGAATGCTCAAGGTCCCATGGACCGACATGATCACCAATACAGAAATTCTCAGGCGAGCTTACATTGATAAAAGTCAAGAAGATTTAAAATTTGGGTCACATACTTCGAGGAGAGAAGTATCACTAGCTCCAATTAATATTGAAAGGCAAGATAGAGGGTCGCCGAAAGCCTGGTAGGAGACAAATGTCTTGGCTGCGAAATGTACGAGATTGAACCGGCATTAGAAGTGAGGAGGAGCTATTCCGGGAAGCGCAAGACAGAGAAACATTTTCTAGAGTGATCGCCAACCTCGGGGGGACCTGATATGGCACACCAAGAAGAAGAAGAATGGTAAATTGGCAAAGGTTATTACATATCAAAATAAAATATATTATTTTTAAAATATATTATAATTATTATTTATCAAAATAACTTTTTTGTATTAGCTCCACACAGGTATACAATTGTTTCGGGGCCAGACATCTTTAGGAATGCTGTGGAGAGAGTATTTTTAGAGAAATGAAGAGAGGAAGTGCTGGGAAATAATACAAAGACATGGAATCTGGCGGTGGGTGTGTCTAGGAGTGACGTATGAATCCATTCCTCCTCCGCGATGCAAGGCAAGGGGTCGAGAGAGTCCGGCTGGAGAGGTCAAAAGGTGATTTCCGGGGTGGCTGTATCATTTACCGCCTCCCAAATTAAAATGAAAGGAGGAAAACAGATTTTGGTGCTAGGTAAATGATATTTTTGGGCAATGATTATTTTCCGCTTTCACATATGAGACTTAAAGCTTTTGTAGCTTTGTTTCCGCTTTCGATGTTTGTTGAGTTTTGTTCCTATATCGAGCGAATGCGACGTTCGAAAATTATAAAGCATATAGACAGCCTTCACAATAAATATTTTATATTCTTTGTCCAATAGTGTAATAAAGTGAAAAGCCCAAATGGGGGGGTGAATAAAACATAAATAAAAACAAACGATATCTTTTATTGGACAACCAACACCTAAGGTCACCTAAGTGGTTTGCTTCGCTTGGTCTTTTAACAGGGGTTCCCGGGTTTCATGCCCTGAGATTTGTCTGGGTCTTGGCGGTGGATGATCTGGACACACTGAAATATGAATTCCTACCCACCCCTCGTACCTTTTATGTCATAGAATCTTTCATCTCCCTCCTTTCCTTAAAATGAACCTCCACACAACCACCCCAAAGATGACACAAGCCCTCAAGGAAATTATTTCCCTCAATAAATTATACAAAAAAGAAATGAAGAGGTTAGACAGAGTTTAGCTGATTACAAACATTTAGCTGATTAAAAAAGTGGCAACAATTCCAAAGATCGCGGGAATTTAAAACTTTATTGCACTGCAGCTGTTTCCTATTTTTGTGAATCTCAGCCATTTTTACCAAAAAACTTATTAAAAATATCTTCTAGTATCACTATAATCTTTTTGCACATAGAGGTACGTCTTTTGCAATATTATAACACAATAACAAAATGACAAGAAATCTCTTCTATTTTCCCTGGAGGCTGCCGTCGCATAGGTTCTTTCATATAAAATGAAATTTCCCATGAAAACCCGCTAAGTGTAAAGCTTCCATGCGGCTTTTGGTTTGGTCATTTCCAGAATAATTTGTGACGTCATCGCCGTCTTTTGTGCCGCAGCGATGCGGTCTGAGCACACGTTACGTTTTAATACTAAGCCGGGAGTATGATGGCCGAAGGCAGTTTGGAATACAATGCCATTGTTGCATTTGCGCCGTCTACCTGCAACCCCGCTTTTTGCTACCCCTGCCTTTTGTGGGATTAGATTATAATTTACAAATTCAAGACCGTATAATTAAAATTAAATCCTGGAAGACTGCAGTGTGAAATTAATAAAAATTGAATTTTGCACCTCACTGACGTAATAAAGAAAGATTGTGATGGAAAATGCTGCTTGGGAATACATTTAATTTAAGAGACATAATTTAAGTTTCATGATGGTCAATTGTAAAGCATTGTTTCTATTATTTCATTATTCTTCCTCATTCTTACGTCATCGTTTCATAGAGCCTTGCAGCGTCTATGTTCACCCTAACTAACGAGAATGAGAAATCATACGATTCATACGATGCTGCCTTCGACAACTTCGACTAAGTATACCCCAAGTCAATGGATGCTGCAAAACCTTTCCATAAAGAGAAGGAAGCGCAACATGTGTCAATATCTCAAAATCAAATCTTCTTTCTCAAAATGTCAATTTATTAAGAACTAAGATAAAAAAATGTAACTGTAAAATAGCCTTCAAAAGTAATTTTGGAGGCGGATAGAGGTACAGCTGTTGTCCCGGGAACTCTTTATCGAATAACCTATATCTCTGCTACAGGTCACCCTAAGTGGTTTGCTACATTTTGCGAATAAGCAGGGGTACCTAGGTTTATGGGAGTGAAGTTTTTCTAGGTCTTGGGGGCGGATGCGCCTACCCACCTACTGCGTTGCTGGTCAAATCGGGAATGACTGTTTGACTGAGGCTTTTCGTCCTCCCCAGCCGGACTCTCTCAAACCACCACCGTGCAACGCAGTAGGAGGGATAGATTCACACATATGTCAATCCTAAACCCACTGACCCCCAGATTCAAACCTACTCCTCATACCTATTCCTTCTAGCTTCTTACTTTACCCAAAGATGATATAGGCCCTAAGGTAAACTATTTTACTTCTTCAAACTTCGCAAAATTACTTTGTGGCATCATTAATTATAAAAGTGGTTTATACAAAGTGATCTGTCATTCATTATATAAACTATTTTAATTTGGGCCTCCTGTATGGAGCTAATTTTAAAAAAATAGTATTAAACCTCCAAACATCCTACAACTGCCGAAATACTTGCGCATTATAGAAATTTTCCGGTTTGGGATCTTACAATTAAATAATAAATTGTCCGCCAACTTACTCGTAATTCCAAGCTGACTAACAAAAATCAAATTTAACGAAATTTCTGTCAAAACATCCAAAAAATACCACAATTACCACTGGCCACTTACGAAATTCATCTTTTGAGAAAATTAACCCTAACAATTATTCAGTGCATTTAAATTGCTTCAATGAGATAGCAGCGTTGTCTCTTTATAGAACCTTTTCCCAGAATTCATTTCATCCCTCGGGCGCACCGCGGGAAAACAGATTCTAATTTCTTACTGGGGCTTTCTCTACCCTTTATGGTGTTAATGTTCCAGATTTTTCATACTGACAATTTTCAACACTCGTACACAGTAATATAAACATAATAAATAATACATTGTAAACAAAGTAGGTAGGTAGGGACCTTGTAACAAAAACACTTTAATTTGTATGTATAAATCGATAGAAAGAAAATAACTTTTTTTGGAATTTTATTTTTTTTGTATTATTTTTTTTGGAATAAGGACCCCTCAGACCTCGACCATATTTTGTCAGAGGGTCAAAATATTTCCGCTTTGCAATTAAATTTAAATAAACGGAATGTTTCTGAACTAAAACTTTTTTGAATGGTTATAAAATAATACGCTATCAAATTTGATATTTCTAAATGTTTATCAAGTTTTGAAATATAAAAATTTTGCACGCAAACAAAAAGTTTTAAAAATGGCTCAATTTACGTTTTTTCTAACTAAAATACTGATTACGAAATAAAGTAAAACATATAAATATTTTATTAGACAAATGTATTATAAATATTATTGACACCTAACTTTTTTGTTGTTCCATGTAAAAATATTTAATATACAATTGCCAAATTTTTACATTTATTTTCTAATTGCGATCCGAAACATTTGGTTTTACAAAGATGTACATTTTACATCTTTTGCGGTCATCTTTTAGATTTGAAAATAAAGTGTGGTGTTTTCTCTTTCTAACACCGTTTATATGATTTTTTCTCCATGTGATAATACGGGAAACACAACGATTTATATGAGACCTATATGAGTTGTTCCTAAAAGCGAACAAATTAGCTTGAGAGGCTAATGAGTAAAACCTCAAATTGTTATATTAAATTATATCATTGAAGACAACATTATTAGGGACTGTCAAACAAAAATTTTAAACAGAAAAATCAGGAAAAGATAGGTCGCATCTAGGAATTGAACCTAGAACCCCTTAGTCTTGCCGCAATAATTTTTTATTTGAGTGTCGCTAATATTGTCTTTGATTATTGAAAATTACAATTTGAGGTTTTACTTATTAAGTCAACCCTAAACTCGAAAAGTCAAAAGATATCGCACGTTAAAAAATGGATACATTTTTCCGAGACACTATCTAAAATGCATTTAGTTCGGGAAAATCTTGCTATCACACATAAAGATAGTAGCCAATTATCATGTGTAGTGCTTTTGGTAGCGAAAATATCATAACGTAACTTGTTTATAAGGTTCTGATTTTTTTTTACGTAATGCATTTGCGTTTTTTATATCTGAAAATAACAGGATACCAATTTTAATAGAAAGTTTTCAGCAACTTCGAAAAAAAACGTCATTCCATGTTTGTCTTACAAAATCTGTTTTTATTACAGGATTAAAGCTTTGACTAATATTATAACTGAGCTTTATTCAACATCCGTCAGTAGTAAACTAGTTCCTCGGCTCACAGCATCCCTCGCGGTATCCCCGGTTCCTTGCCGTCGGGTTTACTCTCCACGGCATATAAAGTAATTGGCGAATTACTTCTCCAGATAACAGTGATGAGTTTGGAAAGAGATTCCAGTGGACTTTTTTGGGTCCTCTGATGAAAAAATGTTTAAATATTTTCGAACACCGCATATAGACGGATTTCTTTTCAGAGCTTAATATCCGATTTGAATCATGCAGTATGAACAAATGTATGTTGCCCGGAAAGTGAGAGGTCCTGGGTTCGAGTCCCAGAGGTGCCAATATCTTTTTCAGATTTCTGTTTTCAGATTTTCGATTGAGTTTCGCTTATATCTTATATTGTCTTCATTTAATTAAAAATTACAATTTATTTATTATTCATAAAGTTAAAATAAAAATAAAATGTATCTATATTTTCTCGTCATTTAAATTTTATTTCGTAATGCCTGCCTACTTCATTTACATTATTTATTTATTTATTCAGAATTAACGGCACAAGTGCCTTTTACAACATGTTTTTTTAAACGAACATAGTATAGATATGATAAGATTTTCACGGATGAAAAGATTTTCGTTATTTGTTTTGGCATTTTATGCCGTGTTGCACTACCTCCTTATTTAGCCAACTTTTCGGACACTGTTACACTGCAACGCTGTCCGAAACGTTGGCTAAAGAAGGAGGTAGCCCAACACGGCATAACATCCCAAAAATAAATACCGAAAAAAAACATACTACAGTGAAGAAAGTAAGGAAAAAAATATAAAATAAATCTACAGAAGTAAACAAAACAAAAGAAATATAATATTCATTAGTATAATATTAATAAAAGCTTTTTTCGAAAAAAATATCAAAGAGTGAAGAAGAAACAAATTTTTAATAAGTACAGCTTTAATCATATTGAAAATATAAGCAACTTCAGCATAAAAATTACCATTGGTGTATACTCTTTAAAATTGTACAATTAATTATGGAACGTAACATACATCTTAGGGCCAGTTGTTTTACAGAATTTGAACAAATTTTTTCGGAGATAATCTTTAAGTTTTGTGAATGTTCTATTCAATTTCTCGTACTAATTCAGTTCTGTGAATCAACATGCAATAACAGATCTTGAATAGAAATTTCACACAACTTCAATTTTTTCATTGAAATTTGATGAATTGTTCAAATTCTGCAAAACAATCCATCCTTAGATTTTTTTGATGGAAAAATACTTCTAGCTTTTTCCGGATTCTATGAATAAACCTACATAAATGCTTTTTTTTAAAGTACGTACGTTAAATCAGAATTCTAAAGAGAAAATCAAATTTTAATAAAAAATAATAAATATCTCCATTTAATGAAGGGAAAGGAATTCATTTTGGTAGAAAAAATCGGAGCACTTTTGGGAACAGGGAAATGAAAATATTTTATATTTGGAAGTGCACTTAGTTTACGATTGTTTCTTGATAGAAAACCCTACAGTAGTCACTAA
The DNA here is from genome assembly GCA_917880885.1 of Limnephilus marmoratus. NCBI lineage: Eukaryota > Metazoa > Arthropoda > Insecta > Trichoptera > Limnephilidae > Limnephilus > Limnephilus marmoratus. The sequence continues at coordinate 52,640,419 of OU862921.1, read as the reverse complement.
AACATACTCGTAGCAAATCGTATTTACTTTCGTAGAAATTATTGTTAGTAAGGCTATCTGTAGATAATATTTATATTTCTCCAAATCTTGTGTATAGTTTTTTGTCATAGTAAACTTCAACCTAATGAGACAACAGTCCCAAGTCCACTGGATTTTTAATTTTTCCCTTCAGGATCACTATAAACATTAGACGGCATTAGCGCTCAGCCCAGGGGACTATCTCGTGTCTGCGATCTCTTTGCTTTCCCGTCTCATTTAGGCTTCGAGGACTGGTATAGAAGATTTCGCAAGCCTTATTCAGCAAAGTCCGATGATTAAATTCAATTGAAAATGATAATGCTTCTCTTTTGCGAGGAAAATGTATTAATAATAATATTGTGTTTGATTAATTAACATGATTAACCGTTTAAATTATTATTAAATTAATATGAATAGACGAATTACGTTTAACATTAAATGAATTCATATCCGTTTAAATCATTTTCTCTGTTGTTATCATCTGCGAAAAATTAAATTTTATTTAAAAAAATCATAAAAAACATAATAATTTCGATTGCCTGTGCTTCAGTCGGAAGTAAAATCTGGTTCCATGATCTCAAAATTCGATAATCTACCTGTTATATAATATTTTAATAATTTTCAAATTGAATTATAATAACCCTTGAAATTTCAAGGTCTGCCCTATTTTTTACATAATAATATATCATGATTTTTTGGGGTATTATGCCGTGTTACGCTATCTCCATCTTTAGCCAACGTTTTGGACAGCACTGCTGTGTCCATCATCAGGGCCGAAGTGGAAGTACTAAGATAAAAAAGGTTAAAGATAAAAAAGGTTAAAGATAAGGTTATTGTTATCCCAACTTCATCACTCTTACCCCTCCCCTTTTCATGTACCCTGTTACGATACACAAATACGCCCCTGCAAATTACTCGGCCCCCTCCTCCCAAGTTGTAGAGCACGCCACTGCGCAAACTACAGTTTCGCCCCCTCTCCGCTAGCTTCCCGGCGCGCTACCGGCGGCGGAACCCAAACAAGCCACCGTCGGCAGCGAGCCACCAACCGCCACTTACCCGTAGCTCCTGGTCTAGTAAGCACGCATGGCGTGGGGACCGTTCCGCGCTCATTCTAGAAGTTTCCACGCGGAAAACAATGGAACGTGTTTTGCTAAGTGTTACACTGCGACACCAAGAATGGCCGAACTCTTTCCCGACACGGAAGATACAGGAGTCCAAACGCTCACTGTAAGTACCCAAGCTGTTTTCCCCCTTATTTGCGTGTGTTCGCAGTAAATTCACCGCGGAGATAAATAGCCCTTCCAGAGAGATTATAGAGACAGATTCCTCCATTTTCGATATAATTGTTGTTGCTACCCTGAATTACTATGTATGCATTATTGTGATATTGTGTTTACGCAGGTGTTTTACCCAATATAACTGATGTTTACCCTGATTACTGGTTTCACTGCCTTCTCCCAGCCCGTAGAAATTTGAGCTTTATTTCAGGAAAGACCTACACACGCCTCACAGATCCTACCACCCTGGTGGTGAGGGCCTCTCCCGCTCTGCTGACTAAAACCTGAGCTAGTCTGTCGGCAGAATGTAGGGACCCCCATTTAGGTCCGCTAACACTGGCGCCCTACGTTGGGTAGCGCGCCGGGAAGCTAGCGGAGAGGGGGCGAAACTGTAGTTTGCGCAGTGGCGTGCTCTACAACTTGGGAGGAGGGGGCCGAGTAATTTGCAGGGGCGTATTTGTGTATCGTAACAACCCCTTCCCCTGTATTTAATCTGTAATCTGTATTTAATTTGTAGCTTCAGTATACTTTTACTCCTGATGACGTGAACATTGTTTATGAAACACGTAGAGTGTGTATAAAATAAAATAAAGTGATGTTTACAAAGTTATTTGGCTTCAAATAAAATAAATAAAGCCATTACAAAGTGAAAACCTTTCTTCAAAAAAAAATATGTAAAAGGTAACTGTAAGAGAGGCTTTATAATTCATATTAAACTTCCAAACATCCTATTACATTATTATAACATATCTGCGCTGATAATGGACACCGCAATACGAAACATTGGCTAAGGAAGGAGGTAGCGAAACACGACATAATACCCCAAAAATAAATCTCAAATCATATCCATCATGAAAGATATTAAAAAACCAGTTAAGTTACTACTACTAGTTAAATGTATACTTTTTTTAATTACATGACGTCCTAAAGTTTGTACTTAAAAGCAAGTGACTTAATATGAAGTACCTACTAGTACATAATATTCTGTAATAACTAACAATAGAAAATCGAGGAACTGAAAAACTAAAAATATTATAATTCTGTCAGGTCATCTTTTTTCCATAACTAGGCAGATTGTCTAAAGAACCAAACACGCCCCAGTAATGCGTGGTGTAATATTAATCAGTTTTTATTGTCTTTAAGGGCTCGCAACCGGGCTCAAAAAGAAGAAGATGGAGAGATATGAAATTACGAATGTTGGAGGAGAGCGCTAACATCTAAAGCTAACGCTAACGTCAAAATCGATGCGAAAATTGCGAAAATGTTTAATGAAACACGTCTCGTTTAAAATAGAGCAAAAATCTCGTGGGGAGCATCTTACGTATCATTTAAAGAAACATTGTGAATTTTTTCACAAATATAATTTATAAGATAATAGAAACAGACGTGTTTTTAATGATTTTTAGGGCATACTTTGCGATTTTTTCTATCGAGAGAATTTCATATAATATGTGTGCGTGGGTAGCATCTAGTCATTATCTTAAAAAATAACATATATTTTTGTAAGAGCTTAAAAACTTCAAATGTTTAAGGGAGTTATGTAAGAAATCGATAGAAATGCGGGTAGCGGCACCTTAATGCTAATTTTAAATATTATAAAAATAAATAAAACACTTTGTATTCCACGAATTTATTATATTACATATCGACCAGTTTCGCTTACATCAAACTTCTTCAGGATATAAGTAATATAAGTAATAATAACTAAGTTATTATTACTTATATCCTGAAGAAGCTTGATGTAAGCGAAACCGGTCGATATGTCATATAATAAATTCGTGGTTAAATACAAAGTGTTTTATTTATTTTTATAATATAATGTCTAACCACAAAGTAATTGCTTCTTATGAAAAAAAAAAAATTTAAAATATTTTTTTTCAGGCGGGCTAATGCAGGTGGGACCAGGAGAGAATGGTTGAGGAAGTCCTTTTGATTTCTGCAGCCGTTAGATTACCGTTAGTTACCTCCCAGATTCCTACCTACCCCTCGTACCTTTTTCCTTTCCATAACTTCCTGACCTTCCTTTCCTTAAAAATACCCTCCACACAGCATCCCCTACGATAACATAGGCCCTGAGGGGAATTTTTTTCCCCAGGGCCTTCTGTGTGGAGCTAATGTAAAAAAAAAAAGAAAATTCACCAAAAAAACCCTTACGATTTACAGCAATGGTATTAAATAAACTAACCATAACATACCGGACACGGTGTCTAGTTTTATGAGTATATTCTGCATTATATTTGAAAAACTCTAGGTTTTGTCATGCTCCATATTACGCAAGATCCGATATTTTATGATAATAGAAAAAGATTTATTATTTTTCCATAAGAATTTTTCCTTCTGTACATTTTAGTATCATCGAGTCAATATCTAACCATAAAGTTTGACGCCGTGTTACGTTATAATAGTCCTCTATCGAAGAGTATCCGCCCGGACACCAAGTACCCACATTACCGTACCATATATTATGTTCTCTGTACCCGTAATCTGTACCACATCCTCAGAAGGTTCCGTGTACTACAAGATCATCGCTTGCCGTTATAAGCGTGTACAGCACAGCGTCCTTAGTTCCTGGGTACAGAACACCGATAAAAATAAGTTACGAAAAGGAATGTTCGAGTTTAGTGTATAAAAATTTCCAGCTAATATTAGTATGGTAAGGTTTTTCAAATAAATTAACCGCTCAGGCGGTTTATTTGTCAAATACAACGCATTATTAACAGTCGCCGCGAATTAAGTACTCGTACTTCATAAAGATGACAATGATTTTGACTTATTTCCCATTTCTGGGGAGTTAAGAGTCAATAACCGGCTTTTTCTCTATAAGAAATTATACTACGCTTTTTTGAAAACTTACATTACAACTATTTTTTACGAAGCGTTAGCTCAATGCCAAATCATCAAATTTGCTAATGATTTCATTTGTCTGCACTTTAGTTATTCCCGACTAAAATTATGCTAGTTTAACCCTTCAAAATTCGGACGTATTTTGTCAGTAGGTAAATTTTTTTTTTTTTTTACAGAGAATACCGCACAAGAATCTCAACTGCTCCCGTCTGGAGCCAGTGAGACTATGGCATCCCCAAATGGGGTATGTTGTGAGGCTGAAGGTAGTGTGGAGGGGAAGGAGGTGGGGAAGAGGAAGGTTGGGAAGTACCTGGCTATTCAGATCTGGTCACTAAACACGGCTAAAGCCATTTTCAAGCAACGTAAAATATTTCCGCCTTGCAATAAAATCCAAATAAATGGAATGATTCTGAACGTATCGTGATGAAATACGGTTATTATTAGAAATAACCACAATTTTTTTAATTCGCATTTAAAATGTTTAAAAAATGGCTCACCTTACGTTTTTCTAACTAAAATTACTGATAACCAAAAAAAAACACACACATTTGATCACACAAATGAATTATAAACGTTATTGTGACATCACTTTTTTGTCGTTTCATGTAAAAATAGTCTTAAAAAATTCACAAACTTTCATTTTTTTTCAAATAATATTATGGTCGGAATCTTTGGTTTCCTAAAGGTGTGCATTTTAATTATTTTGTAGTTAACTTTTAGATTAGAATGTTAAGCGTATTGTTTTCTCTTTTCAATACCGTTTAGATCAGTGATTCCCAAAGTGGTCCAGGTGGACCCCCAGGGGTCCATGGGAGACTCGACGGGGGTCTACGTTGGCATGGTAGAGAAATGGGGGTCCACAAGTTGTATGTGGGGGTCCACGAAAATTTATCTGGTTTCGATAGTAAAGAACAAAAATGTTGGCTTGACTTTAACTATTAATTTAGGCAGATAATACACTACACTAAAAAATTAAGGGAGCAAAAAAAATCCTATTTTTTCGGTGATTTTTGACAGGCTGTATTTCGGTGAAAAATGGTCGTATTGGGACTTTAAAAAAAGCAATTTGAAGCTTTAAGATTATAATTTCCATATTTTTGGCAATTTTTTTTTAGGAGCTACGGTTCTCATGTAATCCTAATTTTTTGCTATTTTTTTGGAACACGGGCTTGAATTTTTTTTCAGTTAGGTCGGCTTATTTATTTATTTACACATATACGGCACAACACGTGCCATTAACATAATTGACGTACTTATAATAGTACAACAACATGAAGAATAACAGTATAAATGTTAATAAAATTTAAGTAAAAAGGTAAAAAGTAAGGAAATAAGTAGTGTATAAAAACTATAATGTATAAAAGTAAATTATAAAGTGTATTATGAATCAGATAGCCTTAATATTAAGTAATAATTTCCCTTTTTAAAAATCTCTCTTAATTTTTTTGAGTAGTGTATTTTTAAAAGGTCAGCGACTGTTACTTGTAAAAACTTGCATATTCGATATTTAATTCTATTAAGGTGGGAAATGCGGGACTAGGTTTTTTTAATGATTTTCATGATTTTTTTGGAATGGAAGAAACGTGTATAATTTATTTTGAGGTCATTTTATACATCTATTTAAAAAAAATATTGTGAATTTTTCGCATTTCCTCGGAAAATATGAAAATTATCAGCTGCTATACATCGAACGTCATCATCAGACGTAGCTTTTGTGTACATTTTGGAGGCCACAGTTTTCATCTCAAATTAATAGGGTTTTAAATTTAATTTAAGAACATGTGCCTATTCTATGTAAACCTAACTTTTCCCAAAAAATGGAAGTTAAATTTTTACAGGTGTGTAAACAGGAAACCTTGATTTTTTGCCATTTTTTACATTTTTTTGCTATTAAAAAATGCTTTTGACAGTGATATTACTACGACTTTCGGTTCACATAGAGCGTAATTATAAAAATATGGTATCTGCACATTTTTTAAATGTTTGATTAAAAACTTTCTGAGCTAGAGTGCACACAAATTCCAAAAAAGTCGTTTCGAGAAAAATGAGTTTCAAGTTTACCACGCGGTTCGGCACAAACACCCTCGTAATACCGGAACGAATTGAAATTTTTATTTAAAACTTTGGGAACATATTCTTAAATACTCGTAGTTATACTAACAATTTATGAAATAAAAAAAAATTGAGTCATCTACATGTATTTCCCCCTAAGTCTGTAATACATTATTTTAATAAATATATTATTATTTTTCTTTTTATTTATACATTTATACCACTCCGAATTTAGGGTTGGAACTAAACCGTGTCGCAAATTTCCATCGTTATATCTAATCTTCATATTTTTGATCAGTTTTGGGAATATGGTAGAAATGTAGCAGCAGGGGGTCCACCGAATTCAGTAAAATTTTGAAAGGGGTCTACGAGAAAAATAAGTTTGGGAACCTCTGGTTTAGATCATACTTCTCACTATGACAGTTAAGGAGATACAACGCTTTATGAGACCTATGTGACCTGGGACAAATATGGTCTCCTGTGATTAAATGAGTTAATAAACTTAAATTTGCTTTGAATTTGTGATTTTCAAATTTGTTACTAAATGTTTGAAGAAAAATCGGAAAAACGAAAAAGTGGACACCAAAATCATTTTATTTTAATTAATTATTAATAATTGAAAATTTGAAAAATGTTTCTTTTTTCTATCGGATTTCGTCGTTTCGCAAGTTTACTAACGATACGAAAGAAAATTTCTGAACATCCCTCTATTTTATAATAAAAAAGAAAAGTACAAGCCTTCAAGGCCTGAATAAATAAATAAATGAAAATAAACATTTTTTATTTTTGAAAGGCGATGCTCCTGAGGCAAATATTTTATAAAGGCTTTCAGCTTCACAAATCCTACAATTATTATAATATTTTGTGATTTTTCAGGAGTTTGCGCTAGTAAATAAATAAATTCATAAAAACAAATTAGTTCTCGATTTTTCACAGATAACGTGAAATTTACTTTGAGCGACGCTCTAAACCCATTTCAAAGTTAAAAAATTTATTAACACGAGTTAACTAGTGAAAAATTGAAGTATACCAATGAGTGAAAATTAAGTCACACCGAGTATCTCCAAATCCGGTCAGCCAAAATACTACTTTTATTGGTAAGAATCAAATCACGCATTTCTGAGAAAGGAAATAATGTTTAATGAATCTAGCTTAAATCACATTAGATAGGGGCGCTCCGCTAAGATATCATAATAAATGTGCTTTTCCCCATATGTATGGAAATTTCTTTATCCAAACATGTATATAATAAGGGGAGATCAATCTCCACTTGGTTTCTACTTATCTTTTTATTACGAGGGGCGGGACTTTATACGCAGTATTATTTATAGTTTTTGACATGGAATATAAACCGCTGATAAGTAAGCTACAAAGAAAAGCGGAGAAAATGTTTCAAAAAATTCTTCCAAACTCCGCGCCTTATCTCAGCCATTTATGAGGTTTTTTATACATCCAAGAACTTGTTATTATGTTGTCTTCTGGCTTTGTCCCCGAAAAATAGTACAAGTCTGCGTATCGAATCATAGAGTCAGGTGAAACATTTTCACTCAACGTTGATATAAAAATCATAAAAAATATAATATCTTTCTCGTAAATATTGATCACGTAAGAGATTATAAAGCGATAAATCATGTGAAAAGATATTACGACGTTATCTATCAAAATATTTTTTCAAGCCGGTGAAAGAGTGTTAAAAGAAATGGTGCAAAGTGTTAAGAAATCGTGAATTAGCTCAAAAATACTTTTTTTTAGGTTTGATTTCATTTTTCATTATTTGTCATGAAAAATGTAGGTTCATATGAATTGTATTGTATTCTACTTTTACAATTTGTGTTGACGCGTTGAAGCAGCAATACGTTTCAGAAATTATTATAGAGCTTTGCAGATTTGCAAATTTTTGCAAACGTGGCACAAGATCTATTTTTTTATACTTTACAACCTTAACTTTAATGTATAGTGAATGGTTTGTCTTATACATACGAGTATTAAAACCTACAGAACTAGTAAACAGAACCGTGGGATTAATTTGAAAGCTTCATTGAATGGATTTACTAGATGTATGTGCAATTTATAATTACTTTCACGAACATGTTTTTTTAATAATGTTTCTTAATTCAAAGTGCTTCATGCATTTTCTATGTTAAATGAATTAATCATAAAAATAATCATGGCTTTGTCTGTCGCATAGTAGTTGTTTCTAAGGATGGAGTCCGGAACGACTTTGCATGCGTTTGTCAGCCCTCCCGGTTAAGGCAGCGGCGGGGAGGACCTGCAGCCACCAACACCCCTCCGTGATACCACGTGACCCGTTACACCCCTCAACACGACCACCCCCTGCATCCCCTTCCAATCCGCCCCAAAGGCAGGGAAAATTTATTTAAGGGTCTGTTAATTAGGATGGCCGCGTAATAAATCTACAGGACTCTCTTTGTATGGTAAATAAAATAGGATTTTCGGTTTTATCTGTCACCGAAACAACCTTATTATGAAAAGATTATTTTTATCTCTGCCAAATTAATTAAATTATTTTCCTTTCGATTTATAGCCTCCACGGAAAAATACCAGTATTAATAAACGTAGGTAGGGACAAACCAATTTATCTGCATATAAATTTCGTGAAAGAAACAAAAATATTTATTTTATGCTGCCTATTCTGGTGTAAATGAAGACATCATTAAAATAAAAATAAGACAAGATACGATATTAATTAAGTTCAATACAAAAATAACAACATAAAGTCACACATGATAATAATAATTCAAGAAAAGCGTATCATTTTCAGTGTATATACCTGTAGTCATATTGTAATTTATTGGTAACCATTTGAAGAATATGTACACAAAACAACTGAAAAGTTACATATTCATGAAATATCAAAGAAACAATCTTTTATAGACTTTTCTATTTGTTGTTAATCCCGCTATTGAAAATGTCCACTTTTGCTATTACGTTATAAAATTTTTGCTTAGTCTGTTCAAGAAAGAATTTTGTATGCGCCACGTTTTGCAATGATTCCACAAACAGGGTAGAAGAGCGTGTTTAGCACCTCTATTTAAAACTCTGGACGTAGAATGTTATTGTTAATCAATATATACAGGAATAGTGCATCCTTATGTTGCCTTCATACATTCGTTCAATTTTAAAGTATGAAGCTACATCCGCATAATCATTAAATCCTTCAAATGACATTTTGTTAGTGCGGAGACCAAACATCTGAAAAAAATAACAAATTTAGTACATATTACGTATCTATGTACTCATATATAAAAATGAATCCCTGTTTCCTTTGGTCACGCTGTAATTTCAGAACGACTTAAGCTATTTCATTCATATTTATTCTTAAAGTTTTCTAACACTTTGTGGAAGGTTCTTACGGAAAGAAAAATTAAGAAGATTGCGCAGACCATTGAATAATTTCAGAAAACTCGACGACTATTTTAACTTCTCACGTTTGACAGTTCGCACGTTTGAATAAATTGAATTTAGCGAGCAGCTGTTTTTTTTGTATTAAAAGAATTGTCTGTGGATTTTTTAAATCATAGATATTTAAAAAAGGTACCTATGTTAGGTACCAAATTTGATTGATTGTTCTTATAACATACAAAAACAAATATTTGTAATATATGTACGAAAAATGAAAATTTGAATAAAAAAATTGTAATATGTGGCACGCGAGCTATTTGAAAACTGAATGTACTAGGACTGAATATATGGAACGCGGGAGGGGGGTTTGCGGAACGGGGGAGCGGGAGAGGAAAGAGAGTGAGCGGGGAAGGGGAAGGGGAACGGGGATGCACGGGAAAGGACATGCAGGGAGAAACAATTTAATATTATTGTAGAAAGCAATCACTTTGGGGTTAGACATATTTAATAAAATAAAATACTTTTTTGTTTAAAACCACCAGATTTATTAATTTATGAACCGACCGGTTTCGCTTTATTCAAGCTTCTTCAGGGTACAAATTAATACTAAACAAGAAGTACATAATGTGTGCTTATATATAATAAAATATAGAAGGAGACAACATGATACAAATATTACAAATACATAGACGGCCATAAAATACATTAACATAAGTACTCAAGTAATGGAAAAAACCGAAAGATGATGTAGACTAATGGGTTATAATAATAAATTTGGAGAAACAATGCATCAACGTGCATGATGGTACATTGTCATACACAGCACCTCCAATCACCCTATTTCACATTGTTTTGTTTCTCCAAATTTATTATTATAACCCATTAGTCTACATAATTATCTTTCGGTTTTTCCCATTACTTGAGTACGTATGTTAATGTATTTTATGGCCGTCTGTGAGTTTATAATATTTGTATCATGTTGTCTCCCTCTATATTTTGTTATACATAAGCACACATTATGTACTTCTTGTTTAGTATTAATTTGTACCCTGAAGAAGCTTGAATAAAGCGAAACCGGTCGGTTCATAAATTAATAAAACTCGTGGTTTTAAACAAAAAAGTATTTTATTTTATTAGAAACAATTTATTTCTTCGAATATGACTTTGCGACGCATGCCGGTAAACAGCTAGTAATAATGTATATTAACAATCACTTACTATACTACCAATCAGATATTTTGGAATGGACTCACAATTTTTTTTTATTTTAAATACGGCTAAGGATACCAATAAAACTCCTTGTCCTAATTCATTTGATCGTATCTTCTGGTAAAATAATTAAAATAATCACAATGTCAGGATGCAAATGCTAACATGAAATTTGATTTCAATAAAAAAATCATTAATTAATTTATGGGAGCGAAATAAATAATCACTTTCTATAACACAATAATAAGTAGAATTTTGTCGCTAGTTTCTGTCGCATAATATATGTTTAATATTGTACACCAAGTTGCGACCGCCTAACGTCATTATGCACGCATCGCTAATTTCACCGCGAGTGACTCCAACGCTGTCTCTCTGTGTCTGTCCTTCACTTCCACCAGTCATCTGAAGCCTGGGACATTGTCGGGGCTCCAAAGTAATCAGCTCCAAGTAATGTAGAAGCAGGTATATAATTAAATATTAAATTAAATGAGTCATACGAGCTAGAACCACTATGTACTTTTTAAAAATGTACGTTTTTGACGCAAAACAACACGTTATACTTACGTTAGCTGCTGAAATGGTAGTGATTAAGTGATGGACTAAAAATCGATTTACAAGGATACTTAAATGGAGAAAGTCAGCAATTACTGGAGAGTAAAATATGAGAATAATGTTGTTATTTTTATATTTATCTTCCGTAAGACATTGACGCGAGTTATCAAATGTCTTAAGAACTCAATATTACTACTATTAGATAATTTTTATATGTTTTTATTACGAATTATGGAATAAAATTGGAAACTATGTATTGAGAAAAACTATGGTTAACATTTTTAAACGATTTGCAGTACCTTATGATTTCTTATAACCTGTAAATTATTTAAAAACAAATTTAAAGAATAACTTTTTTACAAGTTTAAAATCCTTTTAAATCAACAAAATTAAATTTAAATTTAATTTTCAATAACCAAACATAATGATATTGTTTTACTTTACTTTTGGAATACCTAACTTAATAAGATAAACCTCAAATCGTAATATTTAATCATCGAAGACATTATTACGACACTCAAACGATAATTTGAAAGAGAAAAATCGAATAAAGATTTTTTTTTTAACCATTATTATAAGCAATAATTATCAGCCTGAAACACTCATCTACATTGAAAAAATCTTCCGAGAAAAAATACTTGCATCTTAATCATATTAATCATAAAGGAAAACGTTTAGATAACTTAGAAGCCTTGGAAATTAAAAAAATCCCTTAAAAATAATGAATCTATTATCAACAAACAAAAAATATTGTCATATAGCCCAATCACGGATTTGTTCCCCTACCCACCCACTCTACACTAATACCTACCCACCCAATCTACATTATTAACTAGCAACGGCTCCACCCCTACCATAATAAAACATTGTTCGAAACTGTCAAATTAGTATAAGCTTTCCCTGACGAAGGAACGTTTGTTCCGAAACCGGTCGGATTTGCGCATCATATAAGTGGTTTATACAAAGTTGAATTATTTAATTTTTCTTAATTTGTATTTTAAAAATCACAATATTGAAAAGAATGATAATGGGGCTATGTTACTTCAAAGCCAATTGTTTAAAAATTTAAGTAAAATTTTGTGGTCTTGACGTTGTCCTTCTTTTTGAATATTTTAAGATATTAGAAAGTCTCTTTCCACTAATATTTAGTGTAAATAATTAGTATAATTCAAAAATATTTTCAGGCATGGCAAGATTTACGCTCAAATGCCAAAATAAAGAATGCCTCCTTGAGGCGGCTTGCTGCCGAGACTAGAGGCGGACCACCGCCACCGGCGCGCGGCGCCAGCAGAAGATGTGACGAGCTGATACTACAAGCAGTCAACCCAGTGTGATTAGTGTGGGTCGTACGGAGATCAACTTGGACTTTTCCTTTCTCGGAAGACCCCAGCCTGTTGCTGGCTGCAGCAGCTGACAGTCTGCCGAGGTGCCCTGGAGGTGCTCTTGGAGGCGATACCTCCCCTTGTGGAACCCCCTACCATTGAGTCTCCACCCGTACAGACTCCGAGGCGTACTGAATCTCTCCAATACCATCATTTTTAATTTAATTAAAACCAAAATCATACTTTATTGTCAGTACATTTATTCTTCTTTTATTTATAATACAAAATATGTTGAAATAATTTCAATTTTAATTACAATTGTTAGTTTTAGTTTTATCGCGGATAAAATATAATGTTTTTCTTTAAATTTAACATTGAAGACAATATTTAATACACAATTTCAGACTTGTTTCTCATTCTTTAGCTTATAATACAGAATAACATGTTGAAATAATTACAATTGTAATTAAACAATTGAAACTATAATGTTTTCTGTGCTATATGATAAAAATTGTGAGACTATTTAGAAGCAGATACGTTTTTAGATTTTCATGGCCAAAAGTATTTTCGTTATTAGTTTTTGGGGAATGTGTTGCGCTACCTCCTTCTTTAGCCAACGTTTCGGACAGCGTTGCAGTGTCCATCATCAGGGCAGACCCGGCAGATTAGACATATCTGCCAGATCTGCCCTGATAATGCAACGCTGTCCGAAACGTTGGCTAAAGAAGGAGGTAGCGCAACACGGCTTAACACCCCAAAACTAATAACGAAAATATTTAGATGATTTTTAGTTTTTTCGTGGATAAATAAAATGTTTTAATTTAAATTTAACAACGAAGAAATTTAATAGATAATATCAGACTTGTTTATCATTCTTTAGCTTATAATACAAAATATGTTGAGATAATTACAATTGTAATTGAACAACTGAAACTGTAATGTTTTCTGCGCCATGTGATAAAAATTGTGATGCTATTTTATTAGTAGCATTTTAGTTTTATCGTGGATAAATATAATGTTTTCATTATCATCGTATCAGCGTAATGAATGAGAATGATTTATTTCTATCGTGGATAAATATAATGTTTTACTAATTAACACCAGAGTTGTAATTTACTAGAAAATATCAGACTTGATTAGTTCATCAGTGTACTAATTCTTTATTTTTAGCTTGTATTACAAAATATATTGACATTGTATGTATATTGAAAACTGTGTTGTTTCTGCATTACTTGATAAAAATTATGATATATTTAATATTAAATACATTTTTTA